>OX438785.1:8356808-9596628 GCA_949316455.1 Acleris holmiana
TTTGAAAGAAAGCAGTAGGGTATTATTGGGGATTCTGGATCATTTGTCCTCGCTGCGCTCGGATGATCCAGAATCCCCAATAATGATCCAGGATCCCCAATAGTTTCCATCGATCAGGGATCTAGTCGGATGATCCAGGATCCCCAATAGTTTCCATCGATCAGGGATCTAGTCGGATGATCCAGGATCCTCAATAGTTTCCATCGATCAGTGATTCAGAATTCCATAAACTCAACAGGCAAACGAATGACCTGACAATCCTTCAATGGTAAATTTGCATATTCTCGCCTCATAAATTTCTATAACAAAATATTTTGTATAGAGAAGCAAAACCGGAGTGCCGTATAATTCAATTTTATATTACTTATATTTTTGTTTACGGCACTCCGGTTTATTTTTCATAAATTTATTACTTTGTTTATTCATCTTTGTTTATTCATCTTTGTCCCTGTTAACACTTTCCACACAACCATTGCTGTACTAATGTTATAGGATAGTCCCGCTAACAGTTTTCTGGAGTGGCCAATTCCATACTAATTGTTTAAGGACAAGGCGGTCTTTCGATACGTTCCAAAGGGGCGCCTCCTCTGTACTGATATTTACTCAACCAAGATAATACTAGAACGCTGATCTATATATGCGACCGATCGTAAAAACTTTGATAGCGTGATTCAGGTCTTTTTCAATTATTACTGTCAAATCAAAATAAAAACTGCAAACTTTTTTTGATTTCAAGCTATCTTCAGTTGTTATTAAAAACCACATTATTAAAAGTGTTGATTAAAGTGAAATACATTAATTATTCCAATATTTGTGTATTATTCAAGTAATGAGAGATTGTTACGACATCTATTTAAAAAGGTAGGTACTTAACATCTGCTAGTCTGACGATAAAGTGACTCACGCGCTACTGTTACTAAGAACTTTTCAATGTTATTGTTAGCGTAAGATGGCGCTATTTGACAATGCTATTTGAATGGAATAATACAGTGAAATGAATCTGCGGTCTTTAATAAAGTAAAAATTTCGTAGGTGAACTGAAACTTTAATAAATAAATCGACTGAAACTATTAAGTTTATCTCAACACTGTAATCGTTCGCGATGTACATCAAAGTTCGAACATTGTTACGACATCTATTTAGGTAAATCAAGTGTCAACTTTATTGCTGATTGACAAGAAACTCCGCGCTGTGTTTACTAATCAAGAACTTCGTTAATCAATGTTAAGATGGCGCTATTAATACAAATAATCGATATGAAACTAGCACGATGTTTTTACTGTTTACTAAGAACTTCGTTAATCAATGTTAAGATTGTGTGCATGAATGCAATAAAGTAAAATAATTTCGAACCTTGAGAGCCATTACATAGCATGCTGTATGACATGTAAATAATAGGAAGCGTAAGTAATTTATGTTCATGCTTCACATGATTCGAACAAATATATGTGTTTTTCTTTCTTCTTTATAGCTAAAGCCGATTCACAAATTCTGAGAGTTAAACAAGTTATTTAAACAATAAGTATAGTAAGTCGTTGCTGTCTTCAAGCCAACCAGTGCCTGTTTTATATTTCCTTATTTTTTTTTTTTTTTTTAATAATAAATATCAGGGGGACAATCTCATACAAATTGACCTAGTCCCAAACTAAGATCTAGGCTTGTACTATGGGTACTAGACAACGATATAAATACTTATATAGAGAAATAAATACTTAAATACATAGAAAACATCCAAGACTCAGGAACAAATACTCGTGCTCATCACACAAATATCTGCCCATACCGGGAATCGAACCCGGGACCGCTAGCTTCGTAGGCAGGGTCCCTACCAACTCGGCTAACGCATCATATCGTCTTCATAGTTAGGCTACATTCGGTACATAGAAACGCATTAAAGTACATGCAGCTACCAAATACGAATAAGGTTTCAGGTTAACGCAACAAGCTGGCGCCGCGCCTTATAGGTGTAAAGGATTGGGAGTGATTCACAATAATTATATTTTATTTTCTAATAGACGAACGTCTGTAATGCAGAATTAAGGTTTGATTTTGTTTGGACAATCTCATTTGAAATAAAATTATATTACTAATAATTTTAATTGGTAACATCTAAATGCAGCCTTAGTTTATAGGGTTATAAATGGAGCTTCCATTTATTTGAGCATTCAATTGGTAGTGGCAGTGCAGTGAGTGAGACAAGTAATTAAAAAGAAGCAGCAAGTATGTACGTAATATTTTTTATTTTTTATTATTTATGTTGATTGTGTTTGGTTAGTGATGCTTATTCAAATACTTTTAATAAAAATAGGTCGGCAGTGTTCAATCCGTTCGATTCCGATGAGGAGATTAGCTGTGCCCAGCAACAGACTGCATCTACCGCTTCTACGAGTGCAGCGAAAGTTAAGACGGTAAAGGCGAAGCAGAGAAGAACTAAGAAGGCGGCGGAACTGCACGGCTGTGATTCAGACCTGGACAGCGTCGCGAATGCATCAGCTGCTCAACCGAAAAAGAGACGAGTCGCTGTGTTTCTTGATTCCGAGGTAAGATGCCTATCTTGGGCGATTGTTTATCAAAACATACTTCGAGGATACGATAGCTTAGTTGGTAGTGACCCTGCCTACAAAGCTAGCGGTCCCGGGGTTCGATTCCCGGTATGGGCAGATATTTGTGTGATGAGCGCAAGTATTTGTTCTCAACTATTGGCTAGGTCAATTTGTGTAAGATTGATTTTATTATTATGATGATTTCATTAAAACTGTTTTTACCCAACTTTAAGCCGATTTCAGTTGGACTGACCTAGGTCATGATAACAGTTTGTCGCTGGATTTTTTTAATAATTTAAGTGATTTTCTTAATTGTATTTATAAAGGTGAATAATATAAGGTTGCTAAATAATTTCAGGGTGACGAAGAGGAACCGATCAGGGCCGCTCCGCTACGTAATTTTTTGACAAGAAGGACGGGCTCCGGGTACACGCTGCAACGAGATCCCAGCCGGCGCGGGGAGTACTACGTCGAACTCCGAGTCTTCACCACGCGGGAGCTTGAGCCGGTAGCGACGGAAGCAACCAGGTGGAAACATGCCTTTTTCACATATAAAGGGGCTGTAAATAATAATAGCCCAGTTTTCAAAGCGGTCAGACAAGTTGCTCAGGCTGCTAAAGAAGAGTATAAAGGCGTGCAGCCTGTGTTGTACCCGTCAAATACTTTTTAACTAATTTTAGTTATGTGTTTATTGTAATCTGCTACTTTACAGTCGGTTTAAAGGCAAATTTAAAACTTTTGCGGTTTTCAACAAATGTAATTATTACAAAACAAAGCACGTCTTACATAGAACAAAAATAGTATAAGATGTTCTTTTGCGATGTATGTAATGTTTCCGTTCCAAAATTAGCAGCACATAAAAAGACTAATATCCACAAGTCTAATAGTTTGTTAAGTACGCGGCTTGAAAACGTTTATATAATAGCTAATGCTTTTCGGAGTAGAATTGTTAGTTATAAAGTCAATCCCTCAAATACGAATATTACCCCAGATTCATTTTTATGTGAAAACTCTGATATAGCACAACAACTTATTAAAGATTCATTACAAAAGCATGTCTCACTCAAAGTTAATTTGGAACTTTTCGTAAAGTATTGTTTGCCAAAAAATAGTGAAAGTTCCATTAAGTCATTTAACACTAAATACGATATAGTTTTGCAGAGTACAGACGTTTTATCATTATATAAATCACTTGCTGATGTACTAATTACTAAATGTGCGGAATTTGAGCTCTCGGAATCAGGATGGACAATCGAATCAGTTAGTCACTTAGAGATAAACATAGTAAAATACAATCCTTTGAGAGCTGGATCGTTTATACCATTACCAAAACATATTGCTAATACAAAAGCTTGTTTGAATATAAATAATGAGGATAATCACTGTTTTATATGGTCTATAATGGCTCACTTGTATCCTAGCAAGGTTAACTCAAACAGAGTCTCATCTTATCCCAAATACCAAAATGTTTTAAACACTTCCGGCATGGCATTTCCACCAAGCATCTCTGATATAAGGTGGTTCGAAGCCAACAATACTGATATTAGTTTTAACATCTATGGTTTAACAAAAAATGGTAGTGTTATGGGCCCTTTATATAAAACCGCTAATCGTAAATTACAGCACATCAACTTGTTATTAATAACTAAAAATAGTAAGGCACACTTTTGCCTAATAAAAAACTTTGAGAAACTTGTTCGCAAACAAATAACTAAACATAAATCTAAGATACATTTGTGTGAAGATTGTTTTTTATATTTTTCAACAGAGGAAAAATTAATTCAGCATAGTTGTGCAGGGGTACAAACTGTTTTACCAGAGGCAAATACACAACTTTTTTTTTCTAATTTTGAAAGAACTCAGGAGGTGCCTATTGTGATCTATGGTGACTTCGAAAGCTTATTACGAGAGTATTCAGATAAAAGTAAATCTATGTACGTGGAAAATATTCAATTGCATGAGGCATCTTGCTTTGCATATTACATTTGTTGTAGAAGCGAGCCTTATTTAAACGACTATGTTTCTTATCGCGGTCCCAACTGTTCGAAAAAGTTTGTGGAGTCTATATGTAATGATGTGCAGCGATTGTACTCAATATTATCTGTCAGCAAACCTATGATTCCGCTTACGCTAGAGGAACAGCTATCATTTGAAACTAGCACTGCTTGTCATATTTGTAAAGACAAGTTTTCATCTAGTGATAACATTGTAAAGGATCATGATCACTTCACAGGTCGATATAGAGGGCCCGCTCACAATAGTTGTAATTTAAATTCAAAACCTTGCCCATTTATACCAATAATTTTTCATAACCTTTCCGGATATGACTGCCATTTGTTTATTAATGAACTCACAAACGTATGCGGTCGAATAAACCTTATCCCAAAAAATAAAGAAAAGTATATTTCGTTTACGAAGTTCATTCCAATAGACCAGCAAAATGTAGCTCAATTAAAATTTATTGATTCTTTCAACTTTTTGAGTTCAAGTTTAGACAATTTAGTAAATACAATGAAAAAAGATGATTTCCAACATTTAAAATCATTTTTTGGAGATGGGGCCAAGTTTGATATAGTGCGAAGAAAGGGTGTCTATTGTTACGATTATATAAACTCTTGGCAACGTTATGAAGAAACCCAGTTGCCTCAGGCTTCCAATTTTTTTAGTAAACTCTCATCAGAATCTGTATCTTCTGAGGATTATAATCATGCCTTACATGTTTGGGAAACTTTTGCTATTAAAAACTTAGGAGAATATACAGATTTATACTTGAAATGTGATGTGCTTCTTCTATGTGACGTTTTTGAAAAATTTCGAAGCATGAGCCTTAAATACTACAATCTTGATCCCTGTTATTACGTATCGTCACCATCATTAAGTTGGGATGCTATGTTATTATACACAAAAGTAAAATTGGATCTACTCTCCGATATAGATATGTATCAAATGCTGGAAAACGGAATAAGAGGAGGTCTTGCTCAATGTTCACATAGATACGCAAAGGCGAATAATAAATATCTTCCAGATTTTAACATTAACGAGCCGAATAGCTTTTTAGCCTATTTAGACTGTGTAAATTTATATGGATATGCAATGATGCAGCATCTGCCAACAGGAAATTTCAGGTATCTTAACGATGATGAATTAGCAAACTTTAACGTTGAAAAACAGTCACGCGATTCTGATACCGGTTTTATACTTGAAGTCGACCTTCACTATCCTGTTGAACTTCATGAGTCTCATTCAGATATGCCATTTGCAGCTGAAAAATTTGCTCCTAGAGGAAGCAAAAATAAAAAATTAATTGCTAGCCTCTACGACAAACATAGATACATTATTCACTACATGCATTTAAAAGAATGTTTGAAAAATGGTCTTGTTTTGTTAAAAACATATAAAGTTTTAGCTTTCGATCAAAGTAACTTTTTAGAACCATACATATCTTTAAATACCACCTTGAGACAAAATGCTAGCTCAGATTATGAAAGGGATTTTTTCAAAAAGCAAAACAATTCAATATTTGGCAAAACGATTGAAAATAAAAGAAAACAGGTTGATGTAAAACTTGTTAATATCTGGAAAGATCATTCAAATAACACAAATAAATTTTGCGGCGCGGAAAAATACATAAGTGCTCCCAACTTCAAAAACTTGGCAGTTATATCTGATTCATTAGTAGCAATTCAGTTGCAACAGACAAAAATCGTTTTAGATCGACCCATATACGTGGGTTTCTCTATTCTAGAAATAGCCAAAAGTCATTTGTATCGCTTTCATTATGATGTGATGAAACGTGTTTATAAAAATAAAATTCATCTTTGTTATACGGACACTGATAGTCTTTTGTATTTAATTCATACAGAAGATTTCTATGAAGATATCAAAACACACATAAAGTATTTTGATACTAGCAATTTTGATGCTAGCAACATATTTAATATGCCCTTAGTGAACTGTAAAATTCCAGGATATTTTAAAGACGAAATGGGGGGTGAGATCGTGAAGGAATTTGTAGGTTTGAGAGCAAAACTATATTGCATAGATACCCAAATTTCAACAATCAGGAAAGCAAAGGGAATAAAAAAGTGTGTTACAAAAAAACTTAATATTAATAAATACAAAAATGCTTTATTTCAAAATGAATGTTTTAGAGATAATATGTGTGTAATAAAATCAAAAAATCATAAAATTTTCACGCAAAAAATCAATAAGCTAGTTCTTACAAGGGATGATGATAAAAGGTGTGTATTAGAAGATAATGTTTCGACTTTGCCTTGGGGACATTACAAATTAGCATTTTAATGTGGCAGCACTGTAAAGTAATAGAAATTTAATGCAAACGTGTGAATTGTAACATTTATATTATTTTTATAAAAACAATAAATGATGAATGTATGCCTATTGTTTTTCTTTCATTTACCTCCGCCAGCTAATTAATCACGTGCTTAGTAATAAACCCGCCTAACTCAAAACTATTAATCTTTCCATATTTCAAGACGCACTCTTGATTTAAAATAAGTTGGCTTTTTTATTTTGAGTTACGCTGGTTTTACACCTATTGCAATCGTATTATCATGACTCGATCGCTTCTACTGTCAAGTCAATAAGAGCTATCACAACGTTGATAATACGTTAGCAACAGGGAAACAATCAGACAATATAGAGTGAGGAGCCATTAATAAAAATTATTAAATGGGACAACCTCACACAAATTTACCCCAGTCCCAACTAAGCTCTAGGATTGTGTTAGGGTACTAGACAACGATAAACATGCTTATATAAAGAAATAAATACTTAAATGCATAGAAAACACCCCAGACTCAGAAACAAATACTCATGCATGCATTACACAGATATTTGCTCTGAGCGGGAATCGAACCCGGGACCGCTAGCTTCGTAGGCAGGGTCTCTACCAACTAAGCCAGCCACGTCACCAATAGAGTGGCTGAAATATTGATTAACTTTAAGAATTTAATTAAACAAAGTTGCTATTCTTTTATTTCGTTATAATTGAGATTCAGACAAGGAATTTGATACTGTTGCAGAGAAACAAGTCATAACATGTTAAAACGAGTTGTCCCTGCTTGTTTAACTTTGGCTCGGCGCGTAGGAATGTGGCTACGTAAAGAGTTGCTGACGCGGCGTGCGCGCAATTCGACTTTATCTTCTTAGTGTATGACCCAAGTTAAATAATAAAAAAATAATGTCGGTTTGTAGTTCCGCTACAATACTGTTGCAGAGGAAACAAATCATGACATGTTATAACGTGTTATCTCTGTTTATTTAACTTTGGTTGCACGTAAAATAAGTTCCACATTCTATATGAACATCATTTATTAAAATAAGGTTGATAATAATATTAAACTTAATAAGGTGAAAGTACAACAATAATAATTAAATAGCAGGCAGACTTCTTATAAACCATTGTCTTTACTAATTTACACTTAATGAGACAAAAAATAACATATTTATAACGCCAAATTATTTATAAATAAACATAAATTAAAGAAATTTATGATAAAATTAAAACAACGCTACATTAATTACATTACGGAAGAAAAATAATAATAATTACTATTTTTCTTCCTTAATTCAAACTTCGTTGACAATAACTTATATTAATTGGCTCTACAAAGTAAGTAAATAACAATATAATTGGCATAAATTGATTTTATAATTCAGAACTATAATATAAAATAAACATGGAGATATAATAGAAATAAGTCACAATTATACATATATAACTAACACCGAAATTAATCACTTTCAAGTTTTTTCATAATTTTTTTTAACACATTTTCTGTGCTGTCCAACACTTCATCATACGGATCACACACGAGATATTGCGCACTAACTGAACGATCACTGTAACACTCGTCCATTGTCTCAATGTTTATTTTAATTAAATATCGTCCATTGCGAATGTTATTTTTAATTACAAATGATGATCCTTTTCTACTACGATCCTTTTTATTAATACCCGATTTGGTATTTAATGCTTTCAACTCCCTTTTGTCCCGCGGAGCGTCAGGCTCTCGCGTTACGGTTGCGTTACACATGTTTTCTCTACGGGCTAAAAGCTCTTGCCGCTTTTTTTCCACTTTTTCCATGTAACCGTCAACGTCTTGAGCATAATAAAAAGGATGATCCTCCGGCACATCGTGGAAAACGGGGCTGACATCATATATGCTGCCAAAATCAAGTCGATCATTCTGCGTGCTGTCTTCCATAATTATCTGAAATATAAAAGTGTCATAAGTTTTTATTTAATAAAAATGGCAATAAATCCAACATAACTGGATGAAGCAATAAAAAATAGATTTACTTACCTATATATTTTAAATACGCGGGACCCACGTTAGAAGCGAGACAAATGTCGACTGCGACTGACGCTCGAGTAGCAGCAATTTAGATCTCGGTGTATAATATTCTTCGCCTAATATAAGACAGGAATGTGTAATTAGAGAAATGATAAAGACTTACAAAGATAATTCATTGATTTAGGATGATTATATTATTACAAGTATTTATTTGATATTATATTAAATTACTGAACAGAAGGCGAAATGAAATTTATTAAACAGCCTGTGTCAATAGAAATCAGCAAAATAAGTGATGGATCACATTGCACTAATTATAATAACAGACATAGTATGCTTCTTCCCAACTCTATACGATGTATTATATGTGGACCATCAAATTGTGGAAAAACAAATATAATTTTAACTTTATTGCTTCATGAAAATGGGTTAAAATTTCGAAATGTCTACATTTACTCTAAAACAACTTTTCAACCTAAATATAGATTTTTAGAGGAAGTTCTTAAAAGAATACCCGAAATTAAACTGTTTATGATCCACGATGAAAAAGAGGTAATCTCTCCTCATGAGGCGATGCCCAATTCAATATTTATCTTTGATGACGTAGCTTGCGAAAACCAGACTAATATTCGTAATTACTTTTGTATGGGCAGACATAAAGGAATAGACTGTTTTTATTTAACGCAGACTTACTCTAAAGTGCCAAAGCAATTAATACGAGACAATGTTAATTTTTTGATAATTTTTAAACAAGACGATATCAATTTAAAACATATTTATCGTGAGCACGTAAATTCTGACATTAGTTGGGAAAAATTCAAATCGCTTGCCGCAAATATATGGAAAGATTCACATGCGTGTCTTATAATTAACAAAGATTGTAAATTAAATAATGGTCGATATAGAAAGTCATTCGATGTTTTTGTAAAATTTGAATAAATATAAATGATGACTAAAATAAAATCACTTTACTTATAACAATAAGAAACATCGGGGGTCTTTTTAGACCGCGTTATTGATTTGCCATGGAGACAGACATAAAAACACAATTAATTAAATCTGTAAAGAATATTAAAAATAAGTTAAAGAAGATGCAGCAAGAGGAGGATGATTTAGAATTAAAAAATAAGAAGATTTTGAAACCATTAACCGATCCGCTAGAAACCATGATGTTTCTTCATAATTCTCCGAAGCAAATAACATCTTATAATGAAAATAAGCATAATAACAAAAATATATTATCAAATGATGTAAACGCGGATTGTATCAAAAAGGATAAAATAAATATTCCCAACATACTTGAAATAAAAACTCCTACGAAAATGGAAAATAATGTGGCAAAAGTAAAAAGCTTTGAGGATGTCGATTCTTATTTGCAAGTCCCAAATAAACCTTTTAATGTTGCCTTTGGAGTAAGACATGACGGTGAAACACTTATGATAGGAAATTCACCTGCAACGCTTAAATCTTATGGGGAGAATTCTCCTAATAAAATATCTACGATTAATGTAAATGATAAAAGTTATGAACTAACGCCGGGTTTAAAAGAGCTTTTATTTCAAAGTAAACCGAATTGCGACAAAATAAATGAAAAGGATAAAATAACCTATAAAGATATTTTGGTGCACACTAATGTCCATAAGAGAGGTTTTAGTCCTCAAGGTCAGATACAAGGTAATTCAGGAATGAAATACTGTCAAATTATTAAACCCCTATTTCAAGAATCCAGCACGGCAAAGCAAGGTGGTAATCTGCCTTCCTTAAAAAAATATAATTCAAATACGGATTTTGTATATTGGGATGATCCTAATGAGTTGATTGAACGTTTAAAAATTTTAATTGCTTCTAAAGATGCTGGCAACACTAACCATGATAACGAAATAATTTCGATTATAGAAGAACTAAAAGAAGCAGACATCATTAAGGAATAAAAAGACTTCAGAACCAACTGTTGATTCAGTCTCATTGTGTTGGTTGAACATGAATGTAGATAAGTTTGGACACCATGTGTTAAAAAAGCATAAAATGAATAATTTTAATGAACCTCCCTTGGCTTTCATAAACGTTACCGATTGTTTTGATGCAAAAAATAAGATAATTAAACATATTGGAAAGCCTGTCGATCCAGAGGACTGCGCCACAAAACAGTATGTTGACAATACTGCAGATAAATTGTTTAATAAAATAAAATTAATTAATCAAACATTAGCTCAGCTAGAGACAGAAGTAAATAGCCTGCAACAAAGTATTGAAACAGTTTCATTTAAGAACAAATACAAGAAATGAGTAAAGCAATCGTAGTAAACGAAATACATAAACAAGCGCGGAAAAACTTTCCTCGAAGACATGTAGTGATGAAAGATATAGATGATTTATGGCAAGCTGATCTTATTGATATGCAATCTGTTTCAAACAATAATTTACAGTTTAAATATATTTTAGCCATTATTGATACTTTTTCTAAGTATGCGTGGGTATATCCATTAAAAAAAAAGAGTAAGGAATATATAACTCAAGCTTTTTGTGATTTGTTCCAAAAAAATCGAATACCCAAAAACTTGCAAACTGATTTAGGAACTGAATTCTATAATAAAAAAATAAAATCATTACTTGAGTTACATAAAATAAACCATTACTCTACATACTCTACTAAAAAAGCATCTATAGTGGAAAGATTCATAAGGACTTTTAAGAATAAATTGTACAAGCAATTTAGTTTAAAAGGAAACTATAAATGGATAGGAAACACACTTTCGGAAGCAATTAATGAATATAATAATACGATACATAGAACAATAGCTCTTAAACCAATTGAAGTCAGTGAAAATAATAAGGATGCTGTATTACAGAAATATAAAAAGCTTTTATCAAAGAGGAGTTCAACAAAGGAAAAAAATAAATTTGCAGTCGGAGATTCCGTTCGTATAAGCAAATATAAAGGAACATTTGAAAAAGGATATACTCCCAATTGGTCAACTGAAATATTTACTATTACGAAAGTACAAAACACAAACCCAATAACGTTTATCATAGAAGATGCTAGACATCGACCCATCTTAGGATCATTTTATGCTCACGAATTGCAAAAACCTAAATATAAGAACATTTATCTTGTAGAAAAAGTATTGAAGAAAAATGGTCGAAAATTATATGTAAAATGGTTAGGTCTACCTTCGCAAGAAAATAGTTGGATTGATAAAACAGAAATCTTATAAGCAGCAAACATCATAGTTTAAGCGCATTTTAATTGCGCACTTGAAACTGGACAGAGTATTTCATCGAAACAAAAAATAACTTATTTATTAATAATTTATTTACAATTCAACAAAAATGGTAGGGTCAAAACCTAAATCGAATGGAAAAAACAAGAAAAAAATTGTGTTCACTCCCTCACAGAAAGCCAAGTCTGGCGCTGGTTTTAAAAACACTTTCAAAAATATTGTTTCTCTTACAAAAAAACATATTAAAAAGTTAAAACCTACATGTAAAAAAGCGGCTATTGAGTTAGCAGTTGCTGTTGCACGAGAATTGACGAGGGATTCAGATACTTCAGTAAACATTCCCCGGGTGATACCTGTGCCAAAAGTTGGAGGAGTTTTGCCCCTAATACCCATTTTTGCCGGATTGTCTGCTGCAGGTGGTTTAGCAGGTGGCGCAGCTGGTATTGCTAGAGCGGTAGAAGCTATTAAGTCTGCTAAACAACGTTTTCAAGAACTCAAGAGGCACAATCAAAAAATGGAAGAATTAAATTTAGGAAGAGGGTTGCATCTCAAAGAGCACAAGAATGGATTAGGAATTTATTTTAAAAATAAAAAAAACTAATGCAGAGGCTACCTAAACGAGCGTTAACTAACATCGACATTCTCGAATATTGCAAAGAAATTCCCAATTTTCGAGGAATTTTCATGCGAGATCAGTTGCCAAAACGTCCATTAAAAAAAGAATGCGGAATTATTAATCTTGATAGTTCCCGGAATTCTGGCACTCATTGGGTAGCCTATGCAAAATTTAATAATTATATCGAATATTTCGACAGTTATGGTAATTTAAAACCACCTGAAGAATTTTTAAAATATGTTGGCTTAAATATTTTTTATAATTACGTTAACAAGCAAAAAACTCATCCTTTCATTTGCGGCCACTTGTGTATAGACTTTTTAAACTCATTTTGGGATCTTCATAAATAGCTTACACTTTCAAAAAACATTTTAGTCAATAACAATGTCTATTACATTCACAATCACTGGAAATGAATCCATTCTTCGATCAGAATTAAATACTCATTTAATATTAGAAGACGATTACGAGTGCGGCTTACTGTATTTTTCAACATTTAATTCAATACCTAATATTACTGACAGCAACAATGTATTCGCTTACGGTAAACAGAAGGATATTAAAATTCCTTGCGGCGCATATGACCTGTCTGATTTATATGAATATTTAAAAAGTAATATGAACAATTGTCAGTTTAAAATCGTTCCTAACAACAATACTTCTAAATGTTCAATTTTTTGCAGCGAACCGATTAATTTTAAGGTAAAAAATAGTGTAGGTGCATTATTAGGGTTCTCAGAGATGTTGGATCCAAATAAATGGCATGAATCAGTCAACCCTGTATGCATTATTGCTGCGTCTGTGATACGGATCGAATGTGATCTTGTCCAAGGTTCCTATACGAACGGTTTGCCTACACATATAATTCATGAATTCGTGCTTAACAGTCCGCCCGGATATCAAGTAATTGAAGTACCTAAAAATATAATATATTTTCCTCTAAAGAAGAAACATATTTCGTCAATTACGGTGAAAATATTAGATATACAGGGAAATCTAATTAATTTTAATAACGAAAATATTAATATAAGTCTTCACTTGCGAAAGTCAAAATGATAATTTTTAACGATGATATCTGTAACAAAATACAAAGACAAAGTCGTTCTAACTCCACTGTCAAGCGCAACGTCAGACGAACTAGACGCAAAAAGGTTGTAGCAATAACAAAAAGTAATAAAGAGTTTCTTCGCGCTCTTGGATTAAAAATATGAGCATCCTCCATATAACCGACGATCCGCAATTCGACAATTCAATTGAAAGTTATGAAATCCATACTTATAACCCATACAATAACAGTTTTAATGAAAATGATGAAATACGAATACCTATCCATCAGCAAGATATATACGTATTACCTTCAGCTAGCGCGTTATACATAGAAGGATATTTTTCTATAACAGCTAAAGACGTGAGTGGTGTAAAAAAAGTGAAAAATGTTAAGTTGACAAATAACGCTATATCATTTCTTTTTCAAGATATTAGATATGAAATGAATGGGATTGAAATAGATCGAATTAGAAATGTTGGAATCACTACTACAATGAAATCTTTAGTTTCAATGAATGGTGGAGAAAGTAAAGCTGCTGCAATGTGGGGTTGGAACGTGGACGGATTTGATGATCACAGTGGAAGATTTAGTATTCTTTTACCACTTAATAAACTATTAGGTTTTGCGGAGGATTACAAGAAAATAGTTATTAATAGTAAACATGAACTAATACTAAATAGAAGTAGTACAAATCTTAATGGTGTTGTAACCGAAAAAGATGATTCAGTGGAAGTTAAGGTAAATAAAGTTCAATGGCGCATGCCGCATGTTAAAGTTTCAGATCATCAAAGGCTTGCATTGCTTAAACATTTAGAAAAAGATAAACCTATGCAAATAGCGTTTAGAAATTGGGATTTATATGAATATCCATTATTACCAAAAACAACCAAACATACATGGTCTATAAAAACCACTTCGCAACTAGAAAAGCCTCGATATGTAATTTTTGGATTGCAAACTAATAGAAAAAATAACAAATTAAACGATAGCGCTGTATTTGATCATTGTAATCTTAAAAATGTGACTTTATTTTTAAATTCATACTATTATCCATACGATAGTCTTAACTTGAAATTTGATGAGTACAAATACAGTATATTATACGATATGTATGCGAGATTTCGTCAGTCGTATTATAACCTTCCTATAGATCCGCTGCTTGATCTTATACAATTTAAGGAAAAAGCTCCATTATATGTGATTGATTGTTCGAGGCAAAATGAGCATTTAAAAACTGGACCTGTTGACGTTCGTTTAGAAATCGAAACAGAAAAGGATTTGCCGGATAACACTAGTGCTTACTGTTTGATTATTAACGATCGTTTGGTGGAGTACAGACCTTTGAGTAATATTGTTAGAAAGTTGACATGATGTCGACAGCAATAGTTGATGTGCAGGGGTTTAAAACGGACAACAATTCATTCATTGTCAAAGAAGTTGCAATAGCTGTTAATGAACAATTACTACACCTACTTATTCTACCACCTTGCCCACTGCACAATCTCTCTCCAACCGAACGTAAACAAGTATCGTGGATACAGAGAAACAGAAAAATTAATTGGAATGATGGATTTATACCTTACGAAAAATATTTAATGTATATCCAAGAGTTTCTGATTGATAAGACGATTTTATGTAAGGGTCTGGAAAAAGTTACCTGGCTTAAAACTATTTTAGATCATAATGATGTTATTAACCTGGAAGATATGAACTGTCCTAAATTGTTAAGTTTGTACGAAGAATATAGATTGTCAAGTGATGTGTTTAACTGTATATATCATCCAACTGTATGCGCGCTAAGAAATGTAACTTGTTTAAGAAAATGGTGTTTAAATAAACATGTTTTATAAATTCTTTTTATTTATTATCTTATAAAGGTAATTAACCCTGAGTTCTCAAATCAAATAGTATTTACTTATTGAATTACGACAACGTCAATTACTAATGTCAATTTTAATAAAATTTAATCAAACCAAAAGTAAGGTTAAGAAGGATAATGGGGCTACATACGAGTATATCATGAAAATGGCTGAAAGAGAGCAAACATGGAGAATTTATTTTAAATCGTGCTATCAAAGTTTTTACGATCGCTCGCATATATAGATCAGCGTTCTAGTATCGAAAGACCACCTTGTCCTTAAACAATTAGTATGGAATTGGCCACTCCAGAAAACTGTTAGCGGGACTATCCTATAACATTAGTACAGCAATGGTTGTGTGGAAAGTGTTAACAGGAACAAAGATGAATAAACAAAGATGACTAAACAAAGAAATAAATTTATGAAAAATAAACCGGAGTGCCGTAAACAAAAATATAAGTAATATAAAATTGAATTATACGGCACTCCGGTTTTGCTTCTATTTACAAAATATTTTGTTATAGACATTTTTGTATCTACATTTCGACAGTATCAGTCGAATGAACGAGGCGAGGATATGCAAATTTACCATTGAAGGATTGACAGGTCATTCGTTAGGTCACTACCTGTTGAGTTTATGGAATTCTGAATCACTGATCGATGGAAACTATTGGGGATCCTGGATCATTATTGGGGATTCTGGATCATCCGAGCGCAGCGAGGACAAATGATCCAGAATCCCCAATAATACCCTACTTAAGTTAAATAATAATAGAACTTTTAGTACCTAGTAGTTATCGCGGCGATTTTCCACATTATTTTTATCAATTAAAAAACAAATAGATTTGAGCATTTTTTCGGTGTACTAGAGTCACTTTGGCGAACGCTAAATAATCAAACAATAAAAGGTGCGCAAACGTTCATTAGCAGTATTGACCGCATCACGCCCCAGCCCGGAGTTAATCTTCATATAATAGTGACCAGGTGACTGTCCGTCAATACACACGAACGGAAAAGACGGCTAGTAAAACGAATATTATCACGCAATACACCGAGTAAACTAGATTTTCTAGCATTTTTTACGTAATAGTGATTATTTATTTTGCTTTTGGGAGAAAACTTAGAAAGGACTGCCACTTAAAAAGTTGTTTTTATTGGTTTGTATCAGGTATATTTGCTTAACCAACATTGAGCTTGAAAATATCAGACAAGTTTCTATGACTATGCATTAATCATTTTAGATATTTATGAGCTCAAATTTAAATAGTATATTATTATTCTTGTTGACTGCAATATACGTAGTAGATGACATTATAATAGTCATTTTACTTCCTACAAATTCTTTGATTAAGCGAAAAACTGGGATGAACCTGGACGTTCTACAAAACAAGAGCACATATATAGTTAAAGACTAAAATTAAGAACGGTAACTTCTAAAAGTAAGAAAATATGGGTTAAAATTAACTGCATTGTCGTCTACATATAATTAAATAATAATAATAATAAATAAATATCAGTCCCAAACTAAGCTCTAGGCTTGTACTATGGGTACTAGACAAAGATAAACACTTATATAGAGAAATACATACTTAAATACATGGAAAACATCCAAGAATCAGGAACAAATATTCGCGCTCATCACACAAATATCTGCCCTTACCGGAATTTGAACCCAGGACCGCTGGCTTCGGAGGCAGGGTCACTCCCAACTAGGCCACCGTGACGTCGAGTACAATTACAATTTATGGTTGGATTAAATCGTACGACATCTCATTTATCAAAATCGGGCTGTCATTACATGAATACCCACACGCATACAAACATATTGCAAACATTTCCCTCTTCTTGAGCAGTTAGGTACAATTTACAAGGGTTATTTTCTATAATATTATGAACTCTGATGTTCGATCAACTTCCAAGTGGTTCCTTCGAGCCAGTATGTACGGGTTCTGCGTACACAGGGAGTCCGGCACCGTGTCCGACACACGACACCGACGATAGCTCTGTGTCATGTTACTGTTTGGACAGATGAACGACGCTCGCTCGGCGATGTTTTGGCGGCGTGATGTTACAGAGTAATACCTATCTATGTATACTTCTACAGTACTACAAGCCTTTATTCCCTTAGTCGCCTCTCACGACATCCACGGGAAGACATGGAGTGGCCCTATTCTAACCCGGCAACCACACGGGGCAAAAGTTTACTTCTATTGTGAAAATAACTCTGTTTGTCTATTTGTTACGCTTTCACGAATAAACTGCTATACTGATTTAGAGGAAATTTGGTCTGGATATAGTTTGAGTTCCGGGGAAGGACCAAAGGGTACTTTTAATCGTCGGAAATAGCTAGCTCTGATATAAAGCGGACCTATAAGTATTCTTAGATCTGTAGGAGTAAGATAGACTTAAGCTCCATCCTTTAACTCCATATTCCATCGATTGCACATGAACTTTAAAGCATACAGATTAACGTGCCTGCCCATCAGGTCCGTTTGAATGTTTGCCTTCAATGATATCACAAATAAACAAGAAGTAGATATGTTGCTGCTGCGCCAAAATTGAAGATTCATAAAAGCCCCAATTAACCACTCTCGCTCTGTTCACGCCAAATGAGTCGACAATAGATATCTCTCTCACTCTCGTGGTTTCCGTATCTGTCCATCATTAATTAGCGAAACAATTGAACATATTGTAGCTTGTCTATTTTCAAACACAATTTACTATGAACGTAATTTATCTCTGTGATTATTTTTTTGCCTTCAATTACATTAAATCGGGCAAGTGCACCGAGCATCGGGCAAGTCTCGAGACTGCGTCGTATTTGTATGAAATATTAAAAGTCAATGAAGTCGTGCTGGTGTTTGCTGTCTTCATACTTTATAATCCCCATCAAACATGTCAGTCACTTCACCAACCTTAGTAGCAAATTTTACCCTGTAAGCCATAAGTGTGAGAGCAATTATTTTATTTTCACTGATACATTAAACGGCCAAACCGAATTCCATGAAATCTGGCTAAGAAGCATTCTACCCTAAAGAGCCAATAGGCAGTATCTGCAATTCAATAGCCAAAGCAGATTCAATCCTATCCCGTTAGTAATAAGGTTGCCTTTGCTACAGGAGTTTTGTCTGACATAATGCCATTTGCCGGGCAGCATAGCTTTCAAAACAAATCGCGCCCAAATCAGTTCATCCGTTTGGGAGCTACAATGCCACGGACACACAGATACCTACACGTTAAACTAAGTACCAACCCTCTTTTGTCGTGGGTTAAAAAATAAGTAGGTAGTTTGAATTCCACAGCAAAACAAACGACAGTGCTGGCTGACTCACCCATTGACTTTACGAGCTATAGAATTGAAAAGTCAGGCCAAGCCCCTCGCGCCCATCTCGTTAATTATAGGGGGATGATACACGCGATAATGACGCACGCGTCACCTGGGCCGGCGCAGTAACAATGCGTGATTACTGCGCACGCCAGCGAGGGGTGGGCTGACCGCTTAAGGTTTAAGGTGGACAGTACAGGCTAAGGTTTAGTATGGGACTGACTCCATTTTCTTTATGGCAAGGATTTGGCACATGAGCACTCGGGCTACCAGTAGGCCTACACGATGCTCGGGACAAGATTTTGACATAGGCTCGGGACTTTCATTCGTCTATTCAATATTCCAACGTAAGAATAGAGTCAAGGTTTAAAATAAAAGTGTAACTTGAGTCCTTTTAACAACAACAACTTTTAAGCAACTTAAATCCTGGCTTTCATTGTAATTTCTTAATAATATTTGACACTAGTCCCGTTTGACGTCATTTTACACTAGCTCCCGTGGCAGCATGTTAAGTTCACTGATGGTAAGTGGAATCTGAGACCCATAGACATTTGAATTCTCAGGACTATAATCTCAAGACTGCAATCCTAACACCCGTATTTATAGACAAGAAAAGTAATTACTTAAGTAATAGTAGTGTCAAAATTCATATAGATGAAAAACTTAAGTAAAGGACCTGTTGTATGTAGTTGTAACATATTTATATAGACCGTTTGACATTCTATATTTGAAATTTGACATAAGTTCCATATTAATTTTGTACACAACCTCATACAACAGGTCCTTCACGTAAGCTTTACACCTATACTAAAATCGTTTCTTAAGTCATTACTTTTCGTGTCTATAAATACGGGTGTCAGACCTCAATTGCGCTGCCAACCCTGAGGACTAAGGTGGGCCTCTATGCTAGTAATTTCACCGGTTGTCTTATCCCCAGACCTTCAGCTGATTTGTGCAAGGATTTCTAATAGTAACGGTTTGTGGGATAAAACATCTGTCGCTTTCTGACGAGTAGCCCTAGCCAAGATGCATTACGAGAACGTTGTCGTTATCGAAAATGTATATTCAAATTCATTAATTCAAAATATTCATTCTATAAATTGGCATCAAAAGGGTTCTCTTACACGTCGGTAATATGAAGTGAATCAACTACTACGAGTATATTGACGTTGGCTGCCGCACGGTCGCGTCGAGCGAGGGTTATGTCAATTCTATACATTTTGTCAGTTTTCGATAATCGTTTACGTTGGCGTTATGCTGCCTCTGCTATGCTGCCTATGTAAATTTGAGAGTGACGGATACTTTAATACAAATTTATCGACTGCGTTGAAGGTGACCATAAGCGTTTCCACCAGAGCTGTGCGAAGTAGCGAAGCAGTGTGCGAGGAACAATTCACAGATAGGAGAGCTCCGCTGAGCGAGGCTAGGAATCCTTTTGGTGGATTTTTTCCTCGCACACCACTCCACTACCTCGCACAGCTCTAGTGGAAACGCAGCTAATGCAGGAACTAGCCACGTGTGGCGGCGACTGGGGCCGCGACCAGTGCCGAGCGGCAAATAACAACTTTGAAGGAACTTTATCATAAAAAGTTACCTTCATAATTCTGCCCTCCTAAAGCCAATACTGCCCTGCTAACATAAAAGGCAGTATCTCAGACAAAACTCCTGTAGCAAATGTAACCTTATTACGAACGGTTTAAGATTGAATATGCTTTGGCCATTGAATCAGAGATACTACATTTCGGCTTAGGAGGGCAGAATAAGCAGTATCTGAAATTCAATGGCCAAAGCAGATTTAATCCTATCCTGTTAGTAATAAGTTTGCATTTGTTACAGGAGTTTTGCCTGAGATACTGCCATTTTTGTTAGCAGGGCAGAATTATTAAACTTAAAAATAGTAGCTAAAGTAATTGTGACCCTACTTTCAGATAACACTTAGGTAAATGTCCCTACCGACCTTCATCAACATTAACTAAGAACCAACCTGGTTATTCTAGCTTTGAATTTGAATCGTTCAATCCAATGATTAGGAGTTACAATGCCAAAGACAGATACACGGTAACATTTATACTTACTACTTAACACCCGTCTATTTTTGTCGGTATAAAATGTGACCATGACGGTATACCTACGTCTCTTTGTTATTTACAAGGTTTAAAAATGTTAGAAATCACATTTCTTGTAACAAACATTTATCTTAGAAGAGAATGACTAGGACTAATACAACTTGCCGCTATTAAGATGTCTTTAGGTCACCTAATACAGTAATTATAGCGAAGGATCATCCCTACTGGTCAAAGTCTGCCAATATCAAAAGCTCTCCAAATTCTAACCTAACCATTACCAATCGAGCTCTTTGCATTCTGACATATAAAATATTTTTGTATTCTTTACAAAAACACATTTGAACATTTGAGCTAAAAAAACTTAGGTAAGTACTGTTTAAATTTATTTTACAATTAGTTTTCGCTTTTGAACACTTTGAAATTAATCGATTTTTACACTGACGATCTTATTGTGAATTTATTATAACTATGCCACATAAAGAGAAAACCAAATAAAAGTAAAAAATTATGTTGGAAATTCTATTCCATGTTAAATTTAAGTACCTATGTGTTTGTCACGAATAAACCATAAATTTATTTCTTTTTAAAATAATGTAATTTCCTATACGAAATAAATGAGCACCTCAACCTTCCTACCTTTGAAATTTGTAACGCAAGTTTTTATATAAAGTTATGTGAAGTGCGGGGGTCTTGTGCGGGGGGCTTTAGCTATAACAGCAATAATAGGGATGAATCTTTCCTACTTGACAAAGCCTCCCAATATAAAAAGCTCTCCTGATCTCAACCTAACCAATACCAATCGAGGTCTTTCAAATTGGCGACGTGCCACCAACATAAAATGACCTAAGTTTTTATACAAATGTTGAAAGCGCGGGGGCCTTGTTGCTGGCTTATCTACCCCATAGATCGTGACGCCATGTGTTGGTGATAAGGATCTACACAAATTCTTAGTAATTAGATGATACAGTAATAAAATCATTGGGCGCGTCATGTTGGCCGCTATCTCGGATCTTTGAGGTCCCGTTTTTAAGCTTTTGTTGGACATATGGTCATTTTGGGCATGATTGAAATCAGGGTAGTTATGCAAAAAAAAAAAAAATTGTTAAAACCTAAAAATATTCATTGGTCTGTTAAACACTTTTGTGTTTCCGTGGATAAAGTTTCTCAACATTTTCAAGCCGACATAAGTAACATTTTTGACATTTTGACTATTATTTTATTAAACAACATCAACTCGTCTGAACTCCGCGAAACATTTACTCGTACAAGGAAAGCCAAAAATGTTAAGTCATTGAAACACAAAAGGGATGAAATTAGTTTTGCTGCAACAGCCTTTTTCAACAATACTTAATTACAATTTACGTTTTTTTATGTGTAAGTATCCTAATTAATTAATGTTCTGTATAATTACTCTTAGTTGTAAAGGTAATTCCTTAAAGTCAAATGTTAGCTGGAAGAGATCCCTTTAATGGACAAGCTCGTCGTTTTATAAAAACTCTCGTGTATATGATGTTTTATTTATATACATAGGTAGTTTACGGATAGCTGTAAAACATTGGATTATTTACTTGTTTGTAATCTTGCCTACATGACATGTGTTGTGTAGGTACAGATCCTAAATCATGGTTAGGTTAACTGGAAGAGATCCCTTAAAGGGATAAGTTTGCCATTGTAAATGTTAAGTTTATACATATATGAGCTGAGTACTAATTGGTTTTTTGGGCAATAAAAAGTTTACACATACTTACTTTTTTGTTCTTCCTTGATGGATAATAAAGAAAACTCTTTACATACATACATACGTGGTTTATACTTACGCCAAGTCATGTTCAATTAATTCGACATAACCTCCTGTCTCCACGCCTCGTTAACCAACACAACAGCATCCTGCACTTGCATTTCCTAGTCGCAGTGCTAATGCACTATTGTTTCCCAGCATAATGAGTGTATACCTGGGAGACCGCTCGGGTCTCTACAAACTTATTTATTATAAAATGTATGATACCTATCTGTAGAAATAGAAACAGCATAGCTTGCAGTTTACTGGTATTTTCAAAGACACGTTTTGATACCTGGTCATACGTATCAGCATTTTAATATGGTTTCGTAAAAAAATAAACCATTGCAATATTATTTTAAATTTTAAAAACTATGCCGTTGTCAGTTGTTGTTATTCTCCGCTGTAAAACAAAATTACTTTTGACACATTATCGTATAGTCAACGTCACGATAGCTCCTATTTACATAACAGTAATGGCGGCCGAGTTAAAGGCAATATGATGACATGTTAATGGCAACATGGTTTTATGCAGTGGAATAGAGCTTACAATAGCAGTTTTTTTATGAATATTTGGTGGGTTAGCTGGAAGAGATCCCTTAAAAGAATAAGTTCGCCTTTGTACGTTTTTTTTATAATATCTGTATTGCTTTGGTTACATTAAAGTATTTACATACATACATCGATGACTCTATAACCTTTTTGTGGGCATCACCGACCGACAGAGGTCGTGGCGGTAAATAAAACGATGCACGTAATATGCACCACGCCACGTCTGTGGCGGAAAGCTTTTAGGACGGGATACCTCGGGCGGCGCGCGCAAGACGGAACCAACAATTCTTTTGGTTTTTTTTATTCTGTAAGTAAGTAGGCCTCAGTACCTACCTATAGGCATTTCACATGTAGAGTCTACTAGCGCTTTCTAATGGTCTCACGCTAGCAGCAAAATTAAATTTTGCCCACTGTCTTTAAACAGCAAAACTTGCTTTTTGAGGTGCTCTGGTGAAGAATCAATTTGCTGGTGTTTGTTTACAGCATGAACAGAGCAAACCAGCATAAAGGCCGACTGATAGTAAGTGAGCCCCATTGACTTTCCAATCTCTAGATTGGCGTTGCTAATCCTGAAGAAGCTCAGGATCCTTAGCCACGATGCAAACGCTACTAACGTTTTTCTTTTCTATCGCATAAAATGTATGAGATGACATTCTCGATAAACTACGTGGTCCACGATCATCCATCGGTCATTCATCGTGGTACATTTTGAGCGATAGAACAGAAAAACGTTAGTAGCTTCAACTCAGTTAAACCACAACCGTGACGAGTTACCGTATTGTTTTTAACTCGTCCGCCATTATTGTCAAGTAAATAAGGGCTATCGTAAATACAACATTCCAAAGGCAATATGGTTTTAGCCACTAGAATAGAGCCCCTGCTTGCTGGCAGGTTAGCGGAGAAGATATCGTAGTGATTCAAACGAGCCACACAAGATCCTCTCTACAAACCACACAAAGCTACTTAGATATGTACTTTGTAGTTAAGATTGAGTCAATCATGGTCCTGCAGATGAAAAACATTTATAAGCCCATGAACAAATTAACTTAAGGCGTTAGAAGGTGATTATTAGCCTAAAATAATGGGACACTAGTTGTGCCGTGGTTCCGTTCCGCATGTAGTAGTAGTTCATGTTATACAAGGCCGCGTCACACCAGCGGTTTGAAGGCACTGCGGCGTCAGTAGAGACGCCCGGTAAACTTAAAACAGCTGTGGTTAATAAAATGGTGGGGTTTGTCGATCGGATCGAGCAGGCAAGCCTTGAGCGACGGGTTAAGCTGGCCTAATTAAGAATGCACGCCCTCAAACGTTGCTTGCACGTTCTGATGGGACCACTTAAACACGCCGGTTAATAATTTGCCCGTCTAGTTAAAAGGGAATTAAGAGAATAACATGCTGCTAAACTGTAGGTACTTTACGCTTCTTTTAGCTTTACGCAGTTATTGTATTGTATTCCAATCGTTAACCTATCAATTGCCTTAAGACTGTACCGACCGTTCAGTGGTGCCCTCATTACTATTTTCGTGTTTTCTAATAAACTAAATTTATCTTGAAATCAAAGAGTGGTTCATTTTTGTACAGTTTATTAAACTTCGTGTAGTCAACTTAACAAAAAGGTGGGTTCTTTTTTCCGTTAAGTTACTCTCTCATTGAAGAATTTAAAAACCTAGAAATTGTGTCATTTTTACAACAATACACCGCTCTTCGTTTTCAACACAATACTTCAGTCAATAATAGTAATAATGACACCACAGGACGCTCGGTGCAGTCTTCATATTAAAAAAAAACTTAAAATGACAAATTGATCAAGAAACGCTGCTGAATAATTATAAAACTTTCCAACTCTCCTTATTGTCGGGCGTTAATAAAACCAATACCAAACGTCTCCAACGCTCCCCTGTTCTCCATTAGCGCTGGATTGACGTAGTATTTTTTAGAGCTCGCCTTTCGCCCTCTAACTATCTAAACAGATATCGGCTATAAATAGAGAATACGCGAACAGTGGCGCTAGTCACGACTCGAGTTTTCCCATCCACAGCTTAATAACTAATTCAAGTTATACTATAGTATTTCTTAAAACTAGGCTTCTCGTTGTCTTATCATATCACTTAACCCTTTAACGTACATTTTTTTATAAGGATAAATCATGAACTTTGGTAGTACGCACAGTGCAGACTTTTGTGATTTTTGAGAAGGATAAAACTTTTTCGTTTTCATAATTTACGAGTTACAAGACGGCAATATATTTGCCGCTGTCCGTCTACGACACATCTAAGCATTGAATTTTATTAATTTACTATGGGAGTTCAATTTCAAATTAGTTTTGTTCTTCAAAACTTTATACCGCCTAAATTATCTCTGAAATAGGGGTGTTATGTTATCAAAAAAAGAGAAAGAATATTTTTTATTTATAGATTTTTTTGTTCACTTATCCGGACATAGCAAAATACCTCAAGTCAATTAATAGAAGTAGTGAACTTTACTACTTCTATATTTGTTATTAGATTAGATTTATAATTTCGGTTCTTATTACTTAAAAATACAAAAAAAACAACGGTGCTTTTTTGTTAATAAATTAAAATGTATGACGGCAAATATATTGCCTTTAACCACTAAAGGGTTAAAAAGATTTAGCAAATTCAAAGAAGGGAAACTTATCAAGCACGTAGTCAAGTTAGCGGGTAGGATTGTGTAGCGATCCAGACAGACCCAGCACAAGATACATTACTAACCGCAATAAAAAAAACATGGATGAGGATGAGAGGACAATAGAGAGATCTCTCTCAAGGTGGGTATTATGCCTGGAGACCAAGGTCCTTTGGGATGTAGTTGGAAGCAGTATATAGGTTAAACTGACTGGGGAAACTTCGATATCATAAGTCCATAATATAGCGGTTTACCATCATTTAATAAATTCAAATTCAAATTCAAATTATGTATTGCGTCAAAAAACGTTTCATGAACTTATCCTTTGGCCGTAGTGTGGCAAACTGTAAATATTATAGGATTTTTATCAAACTAGCCTAACCTAACCGATAGGGTTCTACTTCACACGTTGGTCTTGAAATAAATACTGAAATATTGACAGTTTCAGAAAAAAGCGGATTGCCAAATTATGTTTGAGAAATTAATCAGTTAGTAATACGGCACATAGCTTGACAAAAAAAGAGTTCGCAAAATAAAGGCCCCGAGTGAAAATTAGCAACATGATGCAATGTTAACTAATAATTATTGCTTAGCAATAGTACCATTTGTACTAGTTACCATTTGAGAATAGGTATTGCTGTTACACGTAGCATCACGTCAAATTATTTTATTGCTAAGATGTTGTATGCATCTTCCTGAAACCTGACGACCAGTATTATTGGCATTAAACACAATGTGTATTTAGCGTACATTCGAAAATAATAAACTCAGTTTACATGTGGATTTTTAAATAAAATACTCTTGCTAAATCTTTGCCAATATCTTTCAACTTATATCCATTGTGACATCCTCAAATTGCACTTAAAGGAAAAAACCCAATTTTTCATTTCGACTCCAACGGAAATGATTTTCCATGCCGACGCGTCGAGATCTCCATCCCATTGGCGACCAATCGTGTGTGCGTAACGCTGTAATGGCGGACGGAAAATTATTTCTTCCAAATCATATCTTGAGTTTTTAAAGATACTTCAGTACAATTTTTGATAAAATGACCTCCATGACGTAGCACCTTGAATGAATATTATAAACGTTTAGTTTTATGACTATTGAGACAAATACAATGAATAAAACAAATGTTACCTACATTTTGAGGTTCTTTTTACAGGCTTTTATTTACTTTTTTGCTTGTTAGTTGGTCAGTATGTTCAGTTCAAATCTTGCAATTAACTTTGAACTAGTTCCCAAAGTTGACATGGACTGAAACTTGTAAGATACCCAGACGACTATGGATGGACTAAAACTCACAGACATGTGCAATCTCAAAATTACAATGTTACGTTGACTATTTCAAGACTGCACGTGTTAGTTAACCCTGAGGACTTAGATGAAATGTCTATCCTAGTCATTTCATCAGTTTTACACATCGAGCACTGCGGATTAGGGGCAGGTTAAGTTGGTGGTAGCGAGGGTTATGGTAGGTCTTTATAATTTTTAACTCTTGACGTGTAAATACGGCT
Source organism: Acleris holmiana (assembly GCA_949316455.1). Taxonomy (NCBI): domain Eukaryota; kingdom Metazoa; phylum Arthropoda; class Insecta; order Lepidoptera; family Tortricidae; genus Acleris; species Acleris holmiana. Next base: position 8,384,299 of record OX438785.1, read on the forward strand.
AGGTTATGTTAGTTTTAGTAAATTAAAATCCTGAAGAAGTAGCTTTCTTAAAGAAATACGACTTGCGATAATTACGACCTAGAACACATTATGGAAGACAATATAGACTCTGGTAGCGATACGGACGAGCACAAAGTTTTCCCACCATTACGTTATTTAACGAATGATAACACTCACTTTTATCTTTAACTCACTGGTTTAATCTATTCGTATCATCCGTCTTGAACCTACTTATAAGATTTAATACTAATTAAATTTCTAAAATTTCTTTCTTGCAGCTCGAAGTCTTATTTACTTAAGTGTTACTTAGACACTAGCGTTTAATTTTCGATACAATATGTCAATCTTAAATTTACTTTAGGACTTAGTGCACGTGGCCTTAAGGGTTTACCATCATTTGATAAAAACGTTTCACAGTCTGATTAATTTCACAAACATGTCATTTGGCAAACCGCTTTTTGTCCGACACTATAAATAGTTCAGGATTTTTATATAACTAACCTAACCTAACCTACCTATGGGATAGGGCTACACGATGGGCTTGAAATAAATTATGAAATATATAGTTTCGGAAAAAAGCGGGTTGCCAAATGGTGTTTGTAAAATGAATCAAATTGTGTTTTTAACAAATGGCAGGATACGGGCTTTAACCCTTTCAACGTCAAGAACACCTAAAGGCGTCGTATACTGTCGTGCCTACCACGCCATCGACGCTTATAGTTGTCACAGATATAGTGTCAAATAGACCCGAGCTTTTGTGACATAAGGTTGAAATTAGCTGTGGTTTGGAGCTGTCACTGTCGTGTGAGGACGACTTTTTTATAAAGTCAATGGCGGCGAAAAGGTTAAGAAAAAACGTTACCTTATATTATTCACCATCCACTGTTAAGAATGTGGTCTGATGCATTGTCTACCCCAGTTCTAAATCGGATGCATCACAGAAGAGCAACACGCGCGCTATAACTCGCGAGCACTTAAGGCCCGCGCGTAAATAGCAGCCGTAACTATTACCGTTTCATTCAAGTTCTTCAATGAACTCATGGAATAGCCAACTAAAACCTTTTAGTTGTTTTAGCACCCGGTGGGTTTTATAAGTTCAAAGTTTTGTTTCGTGTTACATTGAAATCATCAGTTGGCATAGTAATTATTGTAATACGTTGAAATTAAATTAGCCGGTCATAACGATCCAACAGGAAACGATTGTTGTCCCAGTGTTGTCACACAAATGCTCAGTCGGCCTTTGTCAAGCTTACAGCTCTGTCTGACTTTATAATTGTTTTATTTTTATTGTGACTTATGTATCAAATTGTCTCTAGTGTTTGTTATGTTATATTATAGTCTAGTGCTAACAGTGTATTTACATTTAAAAAATGGCTTTTATTAATATTCTTGTGTTCATCCCCAGGGGTAGGAATAGGTAGTGCTTATTTCACTTGATGCGTGTTCATTTAATAACTTAATCTCATCTCATTCACGCATGAATGGACATATTGCGTCAAGTTAAGGTTGATAAATTCCGACCCCTGTTCAACACACAAATGTTGCAATTAGCGGGATTTGATCCCACGACCCTTCCGTCACTATAGGCAGGTTACACTACCACAGGCTCATTAGGTTCCCGTCTCATTTAGCCATACTTTTACACTGAAGGATAAGGAATACTTTTAGGAATAAAACAACTTTTTGACACAGTTATTTATTCGCTACTTACACAAAAATACACAAAGTTAAAGTTACACTCAGAGAAGTTACTATCGCTAATCAAAAGAAATCACAGATAAATACATTGAATCACTAGTACACGTGACACTAAAAACTATAACAAAAAATCTTTTAATTATTTTAAGTAAGAAGTATAATTAATAAAAATAATAATATAAGCAATCACAGTTTTAGTCGTAATATAAATTTATCACAAAATTAAATACCTAATAATTTTAAAAAGTGGAAAAAATAGAAAAAATATTTTTATCTTGGACTGGCTTAAGCCTCCGATTGCGTGAAACCCACGAATTTTGTTAATTTTGTATTAAAAACGTTGTTGTTTTCAAATTCATTCTTACGCAGTGCGTTTATCACAGCGTTATCATTATTTTAAATTCTTAAGTTACGCTTAAATTTCTCGCCGTTCATTAAAAAACGCTGGAGTACCTCAAGGCACTCTCTTAGGCACTCCTCATGTCAATAGACATTGGTTGTCTTTTGCTACAATCAAAAGCTGTAGTTGGCAACGTATATAAATGCGTTACCGACTTATTTAGTAGGCACCTAGATTATTTAAGTTTACCCCGTCTTATAAAACGAGTCAGTCCTTTTTTTTAAAGTTACTTTAGATTTCAAAGTTAGGACATTTCATCCAACGATGTTTAGTTACTTTTAAAGTAACTAGATTAAATTTGTAAGTAAAATGAAAAGAAACAATATTTGGACTAGCAGTTATGGTGGTATTACAATCGATAAATTTTACAAAAACCCAATATAAGACCTAACTACATAATGTGTAGCATAATATAATTATAGTTATAAAGACACGAGATTACAAGTTAACATATTTTTTAGTATAAGTAGCCTAAATTCATAGAAAAATACGTAAGTACTAAGTATAGTGTTCAAAAACTGTACTAGTGGTTGTCAATTGTTTATTATATATTGACACGATAAACTTATGCCTTTAGAATAGGTATAATTAGGTATGTGTGTTCAATAATGCCATCTCGCTTCATTTTGTGATAATTACACGACATGCATATGAACATTATTGCTTCTATAAAAAGATCTGTTGTTATGATATTGAAAAATCTAATTTTTAACATTCACAATTAAGAGATGGCAATACAACAGGAATTTAGCAGTATTAGTAACACTAAACATTCAAAAACATAAGCGTATAATAGAGATGCTAATAAACAAATCACCTGCAAATAATTAACAAAATAACAACTATACATGGCTACTGAGATTGGTTGTTCCTACATTAGACGATATGTTAGCATAGTGTGCAAGTGAAACCACTTTGCTGATAATGCGATGCTAAATAGTGGTCGAGAAATAAAGGTTATGTATGGCAGGAGCGACCTATAACGACCGCCCAAAGAACACTTGCAAAACATATTACATGAACGACAGAGTTTGCTCTGTGTATGCATATGTCTCTGGTGTTCATAGCACCTAAATATTGTACTTAACCTTATACTGAATGAATCGAAGTTTTAATTACAACTTCCGAAGTTGCGACAAGCTGACTGAGCAATCAAGGGAACTTATTATAACCAGAATTAAGATGATATACCAGTAAGTTAAACGCAAAATGTCCGTAATGAATTAAAATTGAACGCCTTTTTCAATATGTTTTGTGCTCAGAAACATTATAGTTTGTGCCACCCATATATTAACATTTCTAAGTACTTCGCTGTATGCTTTTAAAATCAGTTTTTACATATTAGAAAACTACTTCGCTAATCTAAGTTACTCAGTTTCATACCTATACCAAGTTTCTTCAAGTAAACTGACTATTAATATTAATTGCCTTTATTTATTGACACCAAAATACACGATACTACAATACTGACAATACATGCAATTCGAAGCCACGAAAATGATCACATTCTGAATGTAATAAATTCGAAGTTATTTAGAGCAAACGTGATTTTCTGGCTTTTCCAATAGAACAACTATTTGGCCACAATAATTAGGTTGACACAACACTTGATTTTTGCCAAGTATTACTAACATTTTGAAAGAGAAATGCAGATAGATGTTACAACGCGTTTTCTGCTTAACACACACAATTATGTCAAATTTTGTACCAGTGTCACAAACGACCTGAGTACTTTTGTAAATAATTTAAACACTTACGTGATACGTAACAGCGAAAGTTTAACACAAATAAAAAAGTACATATATTAATTTTGTTGAAAAATCTAATAATACAAATTATAATCTGTTTGTCTAATGACCATATTTATTAATCTTTAAATTATTACAATGCTGCTTAAGACAAATGCAGAGCTACTACAGTTATGTATACTCATGCAATGATATTACAGAAGAGTTGTGTCAGGGCCATACAGAGCTTCGTTCAACATTGTACCCTTTTAACAACGTGGGAGCTTTAATTATTATAATTTTAACACTGGCCGCTACCAAACTTGGTTCGCAGCACGCGGATATACATTAAAGCAAGGGATTAGGTTCGAAAAGTAGGTCCAAATTAAGTTTGTGGCTGCGTGACCCCTTTCTGTATCATTCCAACACGGCTTGAGTAGCATACCAACCATTACTCCTTAAAACGCCCCACAACTCAGTCCCAAGACCTTCTTCAAAAATTTTAACTAGAAAGTTGTGGAATATTGGTGATTCCTGAGATGTTCCATGTTAGCTCTTACCGGTTTTCTAGTTGTGTCCCCGCTTGACCACTTGTACTAATTTCACCCGCTGGGCTTCAGGACTTTCCATGTATTCATGCAGCATCTGAGTTAAGAAAATTTATTACCTTTCCATTGAGCATAATGCACGTAATAAATACCAGAGGAAAATCTCACACTAATTGATCTAGTAATGTTAGTCCCAAACTCAGCTCTAAGCTTGTACTATGGGTACTAGGCAACGATAAACATACTTATATAGAGAAATACAAACATAAATAGATAAAAAACATCCAAAATTCTTGAATAGATTCTCGAGCTCATCACACCGGGAATCGAATCCGGGACCGCTTCGTAGGCAGGGTCACTACCAAACAAAGCTAACGCAATGGCTAAGAATCACCATAATAAGATTAGTTACCAAACATAACCCATGTTTTTACGGTGAAACTGTTTTATCCAATGGCCCGACGACCCCGCTAGGGTTGCCAGTGTTTATGGGCGGCGGTGATTAGTTCCCACCAGGTGACCCGCATGGATGATTGCTTTGCACTCATGTTAAAAAAAAAAACAGAATACGGAGTCAGAGATTAAAATACCCCAGCTTTTGTTAGAAGAATAAAAATACATAGATAGCATATCGACACTTTTTAATAAATTACAAAATCAAGGGGATATTTCACACAAATTTACCATTGGCATGTATTTTAATACTAGTCATCCATAAGAACTATATAAATAAACTAGTTGTTACCCACTACTCCATCCGCGTAGAAAAATAAAAAATACCCTATGTTATCTGTGATAATGTAGCATTCTAATGGTGAAAGAATTTTTGAAATCAGTCCAGTAGTTTTTGAGTTTATTCATTACAAACATACAAAAATACGAATCTCTCCTCTTTATAATATACTCGTAAGTGTAGATAAACACGATTATACCGAAAAATCTTCAAAGGTCAGAAACTCGCGCTTATCACCCAAATGCGCCTTTCCTGTGGAGACGCCGGAAGTTAACGTTGGTAACACCTAATTTTCTAGCTAAGCCCATTCCCGCATAAACGGCATCAGAACTGCTTTAGACCTATCATTTAAAAACAAAACTTATATGGACACAAGCTTTTAACTATTGATCATAGGAAAGACAACTTTTGTTTTTAAGAGTGACCCAAATATTTTTTAATCAAACCAGGGAGCGCTAGCTTTGTAGGCATCGTTGTCAGTTTGTATCAGTAGTTGTATGTAACAGTTAGCAAAAGTAATTCGAGTATCTCGTAAACAAGCAAACACTTAGCTGCCGCATCAAATATTCAGCGGCGCAAATTGGCTCCACCTGCGACAAGGCTATTACGAACTTGCCACCAGCTGCTCGTGGACGATAGTTGTTTAAAAATTAAAGATACACGGGGAGAAGCATAATAATTTAATTGTTTATGTGTGATAAAAACAATTTTGGGCTTTGGTGCAATCAATAATTATGTAACGTTTATAAATAATATAATAAATTAGTGTCATAGTATTAGCCCCGTGTGGTTGCCGTGTTAGAAAAGTGGCACTCCATGTCTTCTCGTGTGGATGTCGTAGGAGGCGACTAAAGAAAAAAAGGGCTTGGGCTTGTTAGGCGATGGGCTTTCAGGTTGCATCACTAATACACTTGTCTTGTAGACTTTTTGGCCTGATTGTGCAAAATGTGGCTACAGAATTATAAACAAGTATTTTTAGAGCTGTTGGTATTTCTGTAGCTCTGCCTACCCCGCTCTGGGAATGAAGGCGTCTTGTTATGTATGTATGTATGAAATACATTAGTAAATTTGACAATAATCAAAACAGCTATTTATTTACGTATTTTTGCAGTTACTTAAGTCTGGAGAGTAAATAATTTTCACACATTTAATAACTTATTCTGGCATATGCCCAGCCGCGGAGGCAGCATCTTGACGTCAACCAACCGGCACAGATTTTGGTCAAGTCGAGGTTGATGACGATGATAACGATAATGCTGAGGATTAGGATCAGGATGGATAGTCAAAATGAGGAATAATTATGAGGATGGTCATGGTAAGAATTACGGCAGATCGCGATCGTAAGGATAAGAATAAAGGTAATGGTGAAGATGATCTAGATGAGGACAGTGACTATGCTCATGCGAATAAAAATAAAGATGTTTATAATGGTAAGAATAAAAATGGCTAAGATGAGAAGAAACATGGATTTTGATAGTGACCATGCACTTGTCTCACCTGTCTGTATCCTGCTTGTCGGCAGATTAATAATAATAATAATAATAATAATATCACGGGACAATGTCACACAAATTGACCTAGTCTTAAACTAAGCTCTAGGCTTGTACTATGGGTACTAGACAACGATAAATATACTTAAATAGAGAAATACATACTTAAATATATAGAAAACACCCAAGACTCCAGAACAAATTTTCGCGCTCATCACACAAATATCTGCCCTTACCGGGATTTGAACCCAGGACCGCTGGCTTCGGAGGCAGGGTCACTCCCAACTAGGCCAACGTGTCGTCGACTTGTATAAACCCGAGACATCGATTCGAGATTGTATCAACTCAGCACTTTTACCTACCATCGACTAGTCGGCGCAGATCGTGGTGATAATATGGATGATTATGGTAACAAGGATGAGGTTAGAGATGATAAAGAGACGGATGAAGATGGATCATTATAAGCATGGTGACAACGAGTATGATAAGGATGTTAAGGATATTAAGTATGAAGACGAAGATGGTGACGCTAACAATGACGATAATAGTCAGCTGCTCACCTGCATGCTGAGCTCGGCGCTGATAGCGGCGGCGGCGGGCGGGTATTGCGCCAGCGCCACCAGCGTGGGCAGCAGCGCTTGGCTGTGGTCGCGCGACACCAGCCAGTTCGCCGGCAGGTTGCATAACATCTTCACCACCGACCAGCCGTCGCAGATAGTCTCCTGCAACAACATGTACATTCAAGGACATGCTTTTTTTGAGACGAGCATTTTTGCTGACTTTGGGGGTCATTTCTTTTTATAATACAAGGAGAAGGTAAACGCATTCTGAAGACTAAAATCACATGACTGCAAATGCGTTTCCAACCCTAGGGGCTAAGATGGAATGCTTCCAATTTCACCGCAATATTAGCAATTTCACCGGTGGAACACAACAATGCGAACACTGATGCCTGGCGGTAGCTTCAAGGTTAAGATGGTGGTATCAATCCGGACGGACCCATCATGAGGTCCTTCCACTAAAATAGAACCATTAACTTGAAACCAATCGAACGAGTTAAAGCTAAAGACCTAGAAAGCAATCCCCATCGTTCTACGTGAACGAAGATGCGGGCAAAAGCTACTTTGTTTACAAATAGCTAATAACCGTCAACATCTTCAGTTGTGTCTACCCTCCCCCTTACACCTGTGTTCTTTACATTATTAACAGCGTGTAATGGCTTCCTTGACACACCTGAGCCGTGGGAACTACACTGGCCTTCTAAGAAAAACGCATCTGGTTTTTAATTTATAATGTACCTATATTGAAACATATTTCAACAACGAAAGGTCAAATTTGCTTTGGCAGCTAACTTAGATACGCCTTCTTATCTCAAGAAGGTAGTATCTTAGGGGTTTCTTTATAGACAAGTTTGAAAAAGTAATTTTCAAACAACATGTAATTAGCTTAAAAGAGGCAAATAATTATCTGGCATACCATTTCGAATTTCTTGTATAATGTTTCTTTAGCATGTGGTGTAACATAAGTTAAAGGAAAATTTGTTAAGAGGCCGCATACGAAATTTTGCCGGTTGAGCTTATTTTCCTGATTTTACAGTTAAAATACTGCTTTTCTATAAGTTTTAATGCACATCATGAAATATCTTTTCTGTTATGATCGAATAAATGAGTTACAAATGTATGAGCTACTTTTCTATTTTTGTCGAGTATTATAATGCGAGATTTAGGTTATTTTAAAATATTATAATTTGCTATTTTTTCTTAACTTTTTTAGGGTTCCGTAGCCAAATGGCAAAAAACGGAACCCTTATAGATTCGTCATGTCTGTCTGTCTGCCCGTCCGTATGTCGCAGTCACTTTTTTCCGAAACTATAAGAACTACACTGTTGAAACTTGGTAAGTAGATGTATTCTGTGAACCGCATTAAGATTTTCACACAAAAATAGAAAAAAAAAACATAAATTTTGGGGGTTTCCCCATACTTAGAACTGAAACTCGAAAATTTTTTTTCGTCAAACCCGTACGTGTGGGGTATCTATGGATAGGTCTTCAAAAATGATATTGAGGTTACTAACATCATTTTTTTCTGAACTGAACAGTTTGCGCGAGAGACACTTCCAAAGTGTCGAAATATGTGCCCCCCCCCCTGTAACTTCTAAAATAAGAGAATGATAGAACTAAAAAAAATATATGATGTACATTACCATGCAAACTTCCACCGAAAATTGGGTTGAACGAGATCTAGTAAGTAGTTTTTTTTAATACGTCATAAAAACATTGATCACAGCTACAACGAACTTTTATATTATGTTACTTGCTGCTACGGAACCCTTCATGGGCGAGTCCGACTCGCACTTGGCCGTTTTTTTTTGTTGTTTTTTTTTCAAGTTTATGGAGTGATTTTGAACTGAAGTTTATCACTGTTGTTTTAATTTTATGAACGCATGTTTACCAAGTTAATTATTTTTTTACACAAAAAGTTATATAAAGGTGGTAAAAAGTGATTCATACATTTTTGGATGACTTTTCCAGCAATAAATTGTAATTTCTTCATACCTCGTACACGTTACAACAATTCGTGAATATGCGATATTCTAATCCTCTTACAGCAAAATTCACAAAACAGTCGCCGGTTTCAGGTCGATTAGTCAAAATAAAATAATGAAAACAAAAAAGTAGCTCATACATTCGTTGAGAATTGAAATTATCTTTCGTGTTGCGCATTAAAATTTGTAGAAGTAAATTATTTCAATTGTAAAATGACGTAAATCAGTGAATTCGGCAAAGTTTCGTATACGGCCTCTTAAAAAACATTGTGTAAAACATTGTCTAATCGGTTAGTTCTGTTACTGAGATTTCCATAAACCTGTAGTACATCAATCCAAACGTTATTTTATATAGAATTAAAAGAATCGTAATTTGTAATCTTTACTATTGCAATATTTTGATGAAAGAGCTTTAAGCATTCCCATTCGGGGCAGGAAACCAGTTTTCAAAAAATGAAATTTTGCGAAAACTCGTCCGTATTTTAATCAGAGCCAGCCGTGAATGTTAAGAGGTCGTATCGGAAATTGCGGTGACTATGTGGAGTGATTATTAGTTCCTAAAAATGTACATTAATTAAACTTTTAATTTTTATAGTTTGAAGTTTAAAAATAAACAGACTTTAGTAGTATTTGATTTAACCTTAGTTACAGAACCTAGTAACCGACTAGGTATCATATTCAATTGCAAATAAGTCCTATGCCAAATTTTACCAACAAAAAGATTTGATTAATGCAACTTTTGTAGATTAGTCTATCACATCAACAAAATTGCTTATTTAGTCTGTCTGTTGGAGTATAAACATTTTTTCTAAAAGTATTAGTGTGGTTGCCGGGTTAGAATAGTGCCACTTCATGTCTTCCCGTGGATGCCGCAAGAGGCGACTAAGGGAATAAAGGCTTGTATTACTGTTAAGCGATGGGCTTGCATCCTGTCACTAATACACTAGTAATTTTCTTGACCTGATTGTGCAAAATGTGGTTACATAATTATAAACAAGTATTTTTAGAGTTGTTGGTATTTCCGTAGCTCTGCCTACAAATGCTAAAAGTGCATTTTAAATAGTTAACAATTTAGAAAATTAGCAAACAACCGCTAACTCGTAACCAACACCATTAGAAACTTTCGCAAAAACTTTAATAAATTCAACAACCAAAAAACCGCTCGAACAAGGTAAATTTCATTAATTTATTAAAAGTCCTCGTTAATTAAGAATGTATAACAAGATAAGGGAGCCAATCAAAATGGCTGCCATTAACAAATTTATGATCCGAACGGGACTTTTGTTAATTATAAGTGAATGTTAATTTTCAATTAAGAATCAATAGCGGTTAGTGGAATGCTAATAGAACAGGGAATGTTTCATGCACGTGGGGCACAGGTGTCGCCCGCATGGGAACTGCAAACGGTCAGCTCGGACGTTCCTTGAATAATAATGTTTGATGACGCGGCTCGCCTCGTTGGTAGAACAAAAGAATATATAAAAAAACCTGTATTTCAGGCAACGAGGCCTATATTTACAACTTCCAGACTAACATACATGACAATATAACACTTAAAACTAACACATGACTGTGTCAACAATTTCACGGTGTCAGCTAACTTACCATCAGCCCCCATTTCACCGACCTGACAATGGCAAGTGGCAAGTGACATTTCAGTGAGAATTTCGCAGCTTAAATGAATCCTTGATCTTGATTGACTTGTAAACTTTGCTTTCCATACCGAATTGTCACCTGTCATAATTATTTTTAGTTTTGTGAAATAATATTGTCTGCTCCTAACCTAACCTAACCTATAATTTTATCGGAAGCTATATTCTGGTGAAAACATCATGATTTCATATGTTCAGGGTGTCTTAAACATGAATTACGTAGGTTACGTTAGTTAAGACTACTGTCTCTCAAAAATAACTCATGCGGCGAGAAATGTCTTTCAATGAAATGAAAATTGTGCGCAATGATAGTTTTGTTGATAGGTGTTACGATAAAATAATAGTTACCCCTTGTCCTGGCCATAAAACCACTCGAACCCACTAACCTGGAGCTGCGGGTTATTCACCACCATGTAGCCGATGAGGATAACGAGGTCCAGGACCATTGTTTCTGATAGGGACTCGTCCAACCTCACTTGGTTTTGGGCTACGAAAACAAACACAAATTATTGAATACAGAGCGTAAGATTTGAATGCATCGGAACGCTGGGCTTTGAATGAGAGTAATGAAAAATAAGCGCTTGTCGCTGAAATGGAAATGTGAGGATGGATGTGTGGTTTAACAAGAATGGTAGGATAAGGAACGAGTATGTGCGATATTGGCGATATATTCAAACAGTGAAACATAATTATCTTTACTCACTGTAAGCATTGGTCCGGGGCGCTTCCTTCTCGTTTGGCGCATGTTGAGTGAGCAGGCGAGCGACAGCCGCACGGAACTCCAACGCGTAGCCGTCCTCCATGAAAGCTTCCTGCGCAAACAGATCAGATCGAAAACATTCTTAAAAAAAACTTAAAAAATATAAAAAACTCTAAGGCTAATAATTAAATTTTACATTGACTTGCGTAAACTTATTTAAACGGAAGACTGTGCCGTACAAAGTAAAGGATTACTCATATAGACAGAGACACAGGTTCGAGTCTTTTGTCAAATATCCTGTATCACCTAATTAAGACGTTTTCTTCTTAATGATACTCGTCAAACATTCTCCCGCCAAACACAGTCCCCGATACTCGAGCGGCCATCTTTATTCCCCGCGCAAACAGTGCTGCCCTCTGCAATGTTTGCGAAGTATTATTGTCTGCGGTAATTGTTTGTTTATGTTCGCAACCCGTGTGGCTGCAGCAAGGTAATGAGATATGGGGAGTCCGATACTTGGGAGTCAGTTTACATGTACTTGCAGATTCGAAAAGATAGAATTTAATCTACAACAAAAAAGATACAACTACTGATAACTAAAGCTGTAAATAAATTTCCACGTTTTATAAATTCGTTAATTGTTGATAGAGTGAAAAATCTGACCTCATGGAATAAGGAAAGCAAACGCAGGCTAGCTGATTGTAACGTTTCCAACCGTTAAGTAATTTCGCCGGTTGCCTTATCCTTGGCTTGTTAGCAATAATACTAAAGGACGCCCGCATTTTTTTACGTGTGGAATTAGTTCCCCGCTACTTTTCGTTTTTCGAAAAATATTTACGTCTTAGGGTAGTCAAGGCATGTTCACTCTAAAGTCCCTAGGTCCAGTGGTTAAAGGTTGTCGCAGACGTAACCGCTTGGCAACGGACCGGCACCGTCTCAACTCGCGCCGTTCAGTATTATTGGTCTGAAACTCTCAACAGCAACGCACAATAATTAGCACTGTAACGGCATCGTCTCGCGTTATATATAAATGAGGCAAGGCCGAGTGGTTGTCTGCGTCAACCTTAAGGTAGCGAGTTTTCTGTCAGTCAGACAGGAAAGACAAATATATAGATTTAAATTATTATAACACGGTCTCTATAACAAATTGCCACGACTGTTGCACGAGTAAAAACACTAGAAACAAATTAATTTGAGTTTGTGACACAAATTACCTAACAGTATTAAATTTCAGTCACGTGCTGATTATTAAGGCCGTCGAATTTGAGCGCTCACGGATGGCAGCGCGCTATGACAGGCGGTGACAGTGGTGTGACATCCAATGAACGGTCGCCATCGCTTATAACTACACACACAGCTTGGACATCAACAATGTACAGCTAAAAGTGAATTTGGCTGTTATTTTACCATTTCGAAAACTATGTTTGTAATTTGGGAAACTAATGATATTTAATGTCATGCCAATTGAAGAATATTTCTTTAGAAAAAGTACTTTCGGGACTTTTGCGATGAAGTATAAAATATAATAAAAGGAAGTAATCCTAAAACAGCGCAGAGCAATAGATTATCTGAACTTCACTTTATTATTCAAATAGCGAAGTATAGCTTATTTGTCTGAAGAGATGGACTTCTTTCTCTTTTCTGTACGGTGGTCCTCAAAAGCAGGAACAAGTCTAGTAAGCCTGACACAAGCCAGGCAACCATTTCAGTGTTAACTTTAGTGAAATAACGTTTAGTTTACAACATTCTTTTGTCTATCTTTTAAAATGCTTTTGTAATTTATTGCTGTGTTAAGTTATGTTAATTTATTACAACCAGATTAAACCGAGACAATCGCTACTGCATTCAATCTCACAAGCACCTTATTCCTCAATCTCTTTTGAAGATTCCTTTCCCAGAAATAAGTTAAAATTTTACAAATAACTTGTATCAAAAGGCTATCCTAAAACTGAGTACCGCCACAATACTCCAAGCAATCCATTAGGCCCGTATCGATTGCGCTGCGCCGAGGGACCGCCCATTAGAGCCCTCCCTGCTTACCCACAAACTCTGTGTATCAACTTAGAACTGTTATTGCTACTTCTGTGTATGATACAGAACAATAGTTGAGGATATCAGTATTCACATGGTAACGGTAACAAATCTGCACATCTTCAGGATAAAACAAAAACTTCAGAAAATCGCAAAACGATTATTAAATCCGAAAAAATCTAGTTTCGAACCGTGGCATAATCATAAGAGCGCCTGTTTTGAAACAAATTACAATTTCGTTTTTTTTTGTTTGTTAAATTATTAGTTATCAATTTTGTGTTACAGGCTGAAGAAAGGTCTCCTTTCACAGTCTTCTTTTAACTAACTAGGAGACCCCAACTTTTGTAAAATTTTGCTCCTTTTTATTAAGGTACCATTTACTTTTAATCGTTTTAAAAACAAAGACTCGGGTAGAAGCAAGTATGTTAAATTAAACATTACAAAAAATAAGATCACAACAAATAAGTCGGTAAATGTTTTACCCCGCCGAAGTGCCAATTCGCAGAAATAAATTCTCGCGAATATCTATATACCTAACTGTCCTGCAAGAATACAATGCCAAAAACGGTGAACTCTGCCACGCTACAAGCACATTTAAAAGTTAATCATCCACAGCTGATTTAGCACTTACCTATTGAATAAAAAAATCGAAACAGACATTATAGAACAATCACTCATACCCAATTACGGCCCCACAAACATCTGCGGCCGGTAATAAACTTATAATTGTGTTTAATACTCATGACGTGGGCCGTGGGCATAGACATCAAAGTTCTGTGGGGACCCGGACCCATGGGACAAGCAACTCGATCCGGTGGAGATTCCCTGTTTGATGTTTACGAGACCATTGTTTGGTTTCGTTGTTTGAAGATGGGTTTGTTTTGAAAATTGAATTGGATGTAATAAATATTTTTATTAGCTTTAGTTTCTGTAACTGTGAATAAGCCCTTTGATAACCATTAGGAGACACCAGCCACTGTATGAATTGTACTTTTTTGAGTGAAATAAAACTATTTTGATTTTTAGATTTTTTGATAACCGTTTGGGTAGGTGTTTAATTTTTAAAACTATTATGGTATAATATACGTCAATCCACTGGAAATCTGTTATAATTTCAAATTACAGTCGCCAGTAGAAGTTAACATAGCACATTTACTCTAGTATCTCCGCGCCAAAGTGCAGTTTATAAAAATTGCAAAGAAAATTCAATTTGTAGAATTTTCATTTCATCGACAGACATCTCTCATCGCGAATAGCGTTTTTTTTCTAAATAGTTGTTCATTGATTTATTCGTCGTAAAGGCATGTACATAATATATCATTTGCGGTTGCAGGTGTTACATTTATATAAGTCAGAGCATCAACAGGTCAGGTCAGCATAAGTCAGGTCAGGCATAGGAATATGTTCGAGATTTCTCGAGAAAAAAAAACCGCAGAATGCATCTTTCTTGGTAAGTTAAGCGATCTCTTTTTATTTATTAACAATCTTGAAAACTTAGAGGTTTGATCAGACTCGTTCACGGCAAAGGCGACCCAGACATCTTTTATGACATGGCCGTTTCCTTAACACTCTTAAGCACTGGTCAAGCCTCGCTCGAGACAAATCCCCCATCCATCACGACCCATCCCCACAGCTTGTGGAAATCTGCGGGCTCGCTCGAGCCTACAGTACTGTGACGCACGCGAGCTTTGATTCCGTTTGGGGTCAGACTACTATGTGTAACTGCTTTAGCGGCACGCGATCTGATTTCCAAAGTTTGCAGGATCTTGGGTACGAGGGAAAAGTTCTGATAGTGTTAGTGTTACCTTACAGGATATTTGTGGACGGGTTAGTGTTATTTTGTTGCTCTTTTTTATACAGAGTTATTTTTATGGGCGCATTTTTTTCTCATCCCACTTTTTTAGTACCGGAGATCACATAAAAGTACTGATGTATGATGTTTCATGACTGAAAATTGATAGTTTGATTGATACTTAGCCCAAAAAAGTCCCAAAGGAAATAAATGGATGTCATCTACATTAAGTTCGGATTTCTACGGATATCAATATCACTTATAAGTGTATGATTTTCGAGTAATTAAAAAAACCATTTTCTCTGTGTAACAAATCGCTATGATCCCATACTTTCCCGTTGTTTTTACAACCAAGCTTCCTTCCAATTTCCCTAAAATAAAGTGGGAATCAAGAGAAAGCCACTCGAAAAATCCCGAAATCAATCTGTCCGCGTACAGTTGGCAAACTAATTTGCGGCGTGATTGGCTTAACAAAGTTACTGGTGGGAGTTCAGCCAATTTAAAACCGCTACGTAGCAAGGAGCCAATTTATTATAGAGTATCGAGTGCTAGTGATGGACTCGATTCTAAATCGATTATGACCTGTTCTGTTTGCGAAACTTGAAAGGCTCTTCATGATTTTAACGCCCAACGCAAAAAGGGTGTTTTAAGTTTGATGTCATTATTTTTACAAATAATTTGTTATAATTCATCATTATCTATCCCATAACCATTACAACACTTTACGTCTATCCACCGTGTTCGCCCGTCCCTACTGCAGACTGCAAACATATTATGGCACCGACTGTTGGCACAACCGGACCGCGCTCAAATGCGATGTGCGTTTCGTTTTCACAGGCACAACCGCTCTTGCAGCCGGAGTAGTCTACCATAGACTCCTAAAGGAGTATGGACCCCAGCCTAGAAACCAATAGCAATACGCAATATTTTATCGAAAAGGTATTTTTACATTCTATAACTTTTCAAAATGTCAAACCGCTGGGAGAAATTTTAAAAGCTGAACTACTTAGAATATCACTAAAAACTTGTGTATTTAACTATCAGGTAACATATCGATCAGCCGATCGATCAGGAATTATTAGTTTTTGTTTGATGGCCGAAAGTTTACATAATATATCTTTATCTTTATGAATTGTACGACTGTTCGTCCATAATAAAATGTATGTATAAAAAAAATCCTGTCATTTTCTCAATATCTTTTAAGATATTCTCGATCGTCGCCGATGATCGCTAGAAGCTCAAATATTAGGCTCAATCGACGGACATTGACTGAGCACTCGATCGACCACTAGAAATAGGAGTTTCAAACGGAATCCATAATGGTACTCTTTGAGGGTTTGAGGTTTCCATCATCAAAGACAAAGGATTCGACATCTATGACTTAAGACTTGAAGCGACTATGTTGAGATATAAAAAAAATGGCGCCCATCTGGTAATTTAATTACTACACCTTCAAAGTGTACTTTTACACTAGAATTATCTTGCTCGTATCGTGGTTTCCATTAACGATCCCCATCCCATAGCAGTAGGCATATCACACTAACACTGAACCATGGCATTAAAGTTACGTGTTGATTCACCTTATACGTTTGACGCAAGATTATAATGTTAATTTACACAGAAATAGTAAGACTACATTAAAACAAGTAAAAACTAGTTCGTAAGGGAGTCACTAATGATAGCTGGTAACACTTCTTTTATTTTCGCATCGGAGATAAAAATACAATAATTGGTTGCCGAGTTTACACAGGGACCGACAAAGCGCAACACAAAAATATTCCATGCGCGACGCGCATCTGTTTAGCCGGCGTGTTTGCCCGCTCCTTAATTAGTGGCGGTATCGTTGCGGCGAGTTTGCCCAGCGCAAACAGCTACCGTGCGTGGTAGGAGCCGTGTGGTTTGGACGAGGCATAATGAGTAGAAGCAAAGTCAGCAATATCCGTAATTGGTGGATTGCTATACTTCATCGATATATGTATGTACTGACTGCCTGTATGTATGTAAGAAACAACATGCATGACTACAGACTGAGTTCGTCCAAAAGGCGACCTCTGCTGATCATTCCGAGCCGCCGGCTGGCTAAGTCGCGTAGGTCACTCAGCATCATGGGGCCCACCCTATACAACGTGCTCCCGACTAATATAAAAAACTCAACCAGCAATAGTATATTTAAGAGCAAGCTTAAATCATTGCTTATGGAACAGGCATGTTACTCAATTGACGAGTTTTTGCACACTCAGAAGGATCTGGCACCGTAATGTGTTACTTGTGTACCTAATTTAATTTAATTTAATTGTAATTGCAAATTATGACTTGTAAAATGTACTTTTACCAATAAAGATCTGTATTCTGTATTCTGTATTCTGTATAAAGTTAAACTTTTTAAGGAGTTCAATTGACTTCTCATAGATCCCATGACCTGATCTTGACAATATTTAAACGGGACCACCGCTGACCCTACTAATGAAAGAATATAGTTGTAGAGGAAGTTTCATGCCCTCTGCCAACTCAATCGGGAGAAAGGCGTGAAAGTTACACTAAAAATATACAGACGAACCTCTTCCTTTTTTAAAAAGTCGTATAAATTAATTTGATGTTGCTGGCTGCTGACTTTGCTTCTGTCCATGTAATGTATGTCCGTGTAGTGTATAAGTATGTATTTGATTATCTATTTATTACTTTGGTAAGCGTATAATATATTTATAGCTAGCTTAGTTTGTTCGAAATTAGTCTGCACCACCTACTATGTAAAATGTTTTAACTTGACACCTTATCCCTTCCAAGGTTGTCTGGAAGAGGTCGCTAATCAGCGATAAGACCGCCTGTTGTTTACCTGGGTCCTTTTAATTGTGCTATTTCTCTGTAATGTTTTTGTTTGGTGGACGGAAAATAAAGTGTATTGTATTGTATACAGTGTGTAACAAAGACCCCGTCCAACCGTTTTAGGGTTTCTGATAACTAAATACAAGAAAATAGGCTTTGCGGAGCCAGGACGCAAGATTATTTTTTCCCCTTAGAAAACGCAGAAAATACTTTCAGATTTTTTTCTAACCGCTAGATGGTTCTCTGCCTTTTCGTCGACAAATATTTGACAAATGCATCGTTTCGCAACTTATTAATTTACCAACCCGCTTTTTTTCTATAACTACAAATATTTCAGGATTTTTATAAAACTAACCTTACCTAACCTATAGGGTTCTTCACGATGACCCTGAAATAAATCCAGAATTACTTACAGTTTCGGAAAAAAAACGCGGGTTGTCAAATGATACGTTTGTGAAATGAATCATTTGTGAATCGTTGGTTATGACATGATAGGATCCCCCGCTAGAAAACGAACTTACAATTACACCGTGCAATATTGACTTTATCCTTGAACTAAAAGGATACATAATCCCTAAAACATTGACCGGGTAACCCTTTTATTGGGTTATTTTTTCAAAGGGGTTGTAAAGCCGTTTTTAAGGGTTTCGAATATTTGTTAAGCCAAGTTAACCCCTAAAAAATCAGTTAACAAAGCAATTGAAGGGTTTTGACGAGCAACGGCTTTGGAAACCAAGAGAGGACAGGTCCCTGGTCTTAAGACAGACATCTCAGTCAAAATAAGTGCAATACTCCATCTACTACATGCCGCATCTAACCCCCATAGATCGTCACCGCACGCATCGCTTAACGTCTCGTCTCGCGTGTCCCCGTGTTTGTGACCGCTGTCCTCACAGGGAATGCACTAATGGAGGGACATTGGAAATCCTTGTGAGAGGACATTTTCACTATGGTATAGGCCATCTTGCTTCTGTACCTACCTACCGTAACGATGTTCATTACGTTATAATCAGGACTCAGATTTTTCATCGCACGTTAAGATGAAAAAAAGTTATGGAGTTGAAATTAAAATTAAAAGTACCAACACAACAAAATTTTATTTCATTTTCTAAAACCTATCCAAGCATAAACAAATCCTCTTAAATAAAAATGCATATGTGGTGTTGCAATGTATCTATTTCAGTTTAGATATTACTCAATTTGCTGTTGGAGAATGACATTCGGTCAAAGTCCATCAAAAACGTTTCTTATTCACGCTTATTTTTAATGTCGATAAAGATTAACTAAAGAGGTTGACATGTACGTAATAAATGATTACGAAAAAAACATTTTGAATCCGCCTATATGCAGAGTGACGTCGATTTTGCGTCAACGGCACCAAACGGGTCTAAATAACCCTAACACTGACCTGCACCAACTGGTGATCCAGCTGCGCGATGATCCTCAACAGATGGCCGGTCCTGGCGGCTCGGACGAAGACGCCGCAGTCCGCGATGCCGGCCCCTCGCGCAAACAGGGCGCAGAAGTCAGCCCGACCCCCGCACAGGGTATGCTCTAGGGCAACGTGGAGGGATTGCGAGGCTGCGGCACGTTCAGGACACTGGGAAAATATTGATATATGGAATGTGCGGTTATTATATTCATATCAACATCAAGATGGAAATGCGAAATTAAAGGTCATCATCACTTCATCGAATGTATTTTAAGATACCCTGAAAACATTATAGTTTCAGCAGAAAATAAAGTTTTCCATACACATCGATTTTTACACAGTTGTCCCTAGATAAAGTGGACGAAAGAATAACGTGCCTAATGCAAACACGACATTTTTAATGAGCTGTCAAATAATAATACATTTAGTATGTGACGCTTTTTTACACCAATAATTTTTTGATATGTTTTTTCGTCGGCGAAATTGTATATAGTTTTATCCCTATTCGTTTGTGCATTTTATCCAGGGCAGTACTGTATAGAAAACAGATAGATAGATAGTATTGACTTCAGCCTACACTTCTTCTGAATACATAATATGTCTCCCAATCTAATTTCCGAAAACCTGTAAGTTCCTGTCATTGATTGGTTTCCATCCCAAATTAAACCTCTTAGTTGCATTTACGAGGGCAATTTTATGAATAGTAATTGCGTCTCAATGAAAAATGTGTAGTGAATATAGTGTATTCGCGTACCACCAGACAATGACGCAATGAAGTGTCAATAAAACGCCACACAACTCGCATTTGAGGACGTGTTCTGTCATAACGACAGGGTTCTAGAGTAAGGATATACTCACGTCTTTGCTGTACGGCTGACAAAGGTCGCAGCACACCGTGACGAGGGTCTGGATGCCGGCGCGGACCTCGCCCGTCGTCTCCGCCCGTATGATGCCGCTCAAGCACATGTAGCTGTGGAAGACGGGGCCTGGTTAAGACAGTGCCTAGAGCGCCGATATAGGGTCAATTTTGTATGGAAAGTAGAGATGTTCGCACTGAATTTCGAGTACTAGGGGATCGAGTATTGGGGGCCTCTTCCTTGAGCATGGCGTGGCGTTTCTAAAGTACTCCACTCGTAAAGGTTGCTAACGATAGACCTTACAGTGTAGCGCGTAATGGCCTGCCGATTAGGAAATCGTTCAGTCCAAATCCTAACGGTGTCACAAATGTTTTAACCACTCACAAAGTAAATGTTCACAAAATCAAACATTTCACGATTGTCGTGAGCGTGCCGCGGGCAGAACGACAAGTTCTAACTTGTCCGTAGGCGAGGCGCGTACAAATTTGACAAAGTTGCTTAGCCTTTCCACCACCGAGGCGATTTCTTTTTCTTTTTGTTAATAATTCGGTGAATTATGATTAATGTAGTCGCGGCTCTCATCGAGTCACACGCCATTTTATAATTTCGACTCGCGGCAAGCACGCTGCCTCACCCGCGTAAGTTTATGTGCAACAACTTGGCTCGCGAGCAGCTCGCCGTGCGGGGCGTGCATACCTCAAGCTGAGCCGCTCAGATACGTACCCAGCTTTAAATATTGCATCAACCGAACAGAACAAAGCCTGAATGGAAAGACAACACGGTCTGTTGTTGCGGTCTCTAATCCTAGCCGAGGGACGACGCGGTATTATATGTAAATATTACTGGCTACCGGTTACGGACAGAGTAATAATCTGTTGCTTTGAAATACAAGGATAAATGCTAAGCAGGCTTCTTGCTATTTTTAATTTGAAGAGTAATTAAAAGGTTAAGTTTAACCAGCGGCTTTAATTATATAGAAGTTAATAAGAATACATTTTATTTTTTTAAAGCTTTCAGTTTCGAAGCAAGAAAGCTTATTCAGATATCAGTAACTAATTTTAAAGAGCTTGTATAAAAAAATATTTTATTAGGTGGAAACTTTGTTAAGACTCAAGAAATTCACAATTGGTCATTGACATTTAGTAATTTATTATACAATTAAGTACATTCATACATTTTATATTCGCATCGTTAAACCACCGTTTAGTTTGTCTCTATGCAGTGTGCCACAAATCATTTGGTACCTGGATTATACACCGATTTAGGTTACTCTTCTAGGTAGGTCTTTCCTGTGAAAACACCGAAAGCTAACGTTTTTAAGGCCTAATTTTCTGGCTAAGCCCATACCCGGTGTCATAAACGGTGTCAGGACTGCTTTAGACCTATCATATAAAAACATAACTTATATGCATGCACACCAGCTTTTAAATGTGACGTACCTGTCTCCCTAACATTTTTTTTGGATTTGTTTAAGCATTATTTTCAACATTAATTATGATTAAAAGAAATAAAAAAACGCATGTATTTCTTATTTATCTTTGCGCCAAAGAAACCCTAGCAATTGATATAAAAAAGACAAGTCGATCAACGAATTTTTTCATTGGTTAAAAAAGTCCAGAATCATGCCAAAAGATTTCAGCATAATGTGAAAGTAAACAATCAGATATAATTAAAATATAATGCAACCCAAGCATCTTCCTTGCTGTTTTCGATCCAATTATAATTTGCGTCAATATTTGCGCCGATTGTACAAGTACAGTCAACACAATTAAACCATCCATACCAGTGTAATCTGGACGGTATCTAAATCGCTTAGGGTAGATTTTCGGTTGGTCTTGTCAAGATAAGGGAATGAAACTTTGATAACCGTATGATCAAATCTCAAGAGGTTAACCGAATCGAGTTGGGTTTGTATGATTTGTTTTTAATCTTCACAGATAATAGATAACTTATTTGCTTGGACAATATTTAGAATAACCAAATATAGGGTGTCCCTCAGTGTAATTATACAACAAAGAAATACCTTTTCATAACAGGTTTAGAATATGTATATTTGACTTTAAAATATGTCCATATAAGTTTAAAGTGCGTCACACACTGTTATAAAAAAAACACAACATTGTAGCTACTAAATCTAAGAATGATTGTACGTTGCTTCTATAGCTACCATCCTCTTTCAATCCATACGCTATCAACTCGAAATAATGGCAGCTTATAAGCCAGACTAAAAAACGAAACAACCATGGCGCCGATGGAACGTGAACAATTCAAAAATGGAATTCGAAAATACTCTCCTCTGATTCGTCACCGGTGTTCTACCACATATTTCATATAATCAATCTGCATTGTTTTGAATCTTAATAACTTCACAATAAAGTGGATGTCGTGTGTTGATGTTAAATTGGTTGGGTTGGGGGTTTGAGTTTGGGTGACGGGTTAAGATAAGCTAATCTTAAATATTCGTTGCTTGGTAAAGGTCATTTTAGTACAACACTGACTAAATTACCGGCCGGCATTATCAGTTTGACTCCTGAGTTTTTGAACAAGGATATTAATGTGAGGTATATATTAAAGAAACCAGTCATAAACACACATCCTAAGAAGAATCGTGGCGGGAGTTATATTATAGGACTGTCTACTTTGTTATAAATATTACGATCCATTGGAATCCATGATTGCGTTTTTTTAATGCTAGTGTTATTAAAATGGGGGGAAAATGCGCTGCAGTTAAAGGGTGGATCAACTTTTCGTTGTTGTTATTCTGTCCCGTAAGCCAGGAGACAACAGTGATAGAGTTCCTTAGAAAAATGGTTATAATATACACAACTAATACGCTTGGAAGAAAACCCATAAAAGAATGGGCTTGTAATTGCCACAAAAGCCGATGTTTGCTGGATTTATATACTTTAAAATCGTGGTTTTAAAGAGTGACCCAGGAGAAGTCACCATGGCAACGAGCTACAAAGAAAAGTTGATTGACCCTAAACATAACCTACATTCGAAAACCAATAATAATAATAATGTGTTATAATGTTTTCATATTAGCATAATATGGACATAGAATTTTAAATTGTATAACCATTAAAACTGTATTTAAATAAAATGTAATAATCATCAACACTGACTGTATATTTTGTAAATATGACATGTAAAATATTACTTTTCCCAATAAATTATCTTAACTTAATATAAAGTCACTAAAAAACAAGTTTTAAATTTCACTACCATACCAGGAAGATGGTTGATAAATAAATAAAGGATGTTCTGTTACAGATTACTTAGTTAACTGTTGTCAAGGGTTGGTAATCATTAACGGCCGAACCCTATATTCAAACCACGGATAGATAAGGCTTCAGGTTGAAATTTGACATTTGCCCTTACAAAATGTGCCAAATTTCAATCCGAAGTAAGACTATCTGTCCGCGGTTAGAATATAGGGTTCAGCCGTAACTGGATAAAGAAAACAACGTTTTCATAACGTCCGCCACGTCACTCTGTAAAAGAGCGAACAATTGATAGCTTGTCCTTTTACTTGTCCAAGTACAAAAAGGCAGGTACTCTTTATTAAGTACCTCGCCAACAAAACACAGAAAAGTTAAATTTAAAAATATCACATACACATACACATAACATCACGCCTTCATTTCCAGAGTGGGGTAGGCAGAGCTACAGAAATACCAACAACTCTAAAGAAACTTGTTGATAATTCTGTAACCACATTTTGCACAAACAGGCCAAGAAGTTTACTAGTGTATTAGTGACAGGTTGCAAGCCCATCGCTAACAGTACTACAAGCCCTTATTCCCTTAGTCGCCTCTTACGACATCCACGGGAAAAATATCAGTATACTAAAAATAAATTAACTTACTTAGTTACTTTACTTCCAGAAAAAGTTTCAATATTAATCATTACACATATACAAATACAGTAAAGCAATAAATTCTACACACACCAACAGCTGTGTCTGCGGCCCTCGGAACTTTTTGCATGCCCGTCGGTAACCTCATGTCACGAGTCACTACAGAGTCGGCTTGTTTAACATCGCTGTCATTGCGGTTTCCTCAGTTTACACAGGGTGTACACTATATGTGACGGTTTTGACATTAATAATAAATAAAAAATATATACAACTGCGGTTGCATACAGGTCGATTCAATGGATGAATATATTTTTAATAAAGTTAACTCGCTCTGTAGGTTTTTTCATGGCTCGCTGTTTTTCGTTTTGACCTTGGAATTGTCATTTTTGACTATGACCTACGTAATTGCTCTTAATTAAAATTTAATTTAATAAGCACCAAGCATATTGAGGACATGTTTACATCTTCCGCATATAATCAAGAATCTGGATACAGTCTATATAATCTAAAAAGTGACTTTATTGTTACTAAGTTATTCATATTCCTTTCTGTTTTTACAGGTTTATGATTGCGAGATGATGAATAAGATCCCCAATTTTACTTTACCGTCAATATGCAAATAGAACAGATATTTACATACAAATGTTTTTATATTAAATACAGAACTAGTTTTCTAAATACAAAGCAATAATTATTTTAAAAATAATCTATTTTGTCTTTCTCATTTTTCCTAAAAATGTCGGAAATAATAATTACTTACTAACATTTTCTTTTCAAAAAAAAACTGTAGCACATACCAGCCCACCCTGTGTCGGCCCTGGCGCCAATGATTCACGGGGCCAATCACGGCGCGTTCTAAATTCAAACGCGCTAATGGAACGCGAGCTTACGAGCGGCGCGAGCGCATCTATTCCGTTTAGGGTTGCTAGCGTATATTATAAATAATTGGATTTTGTTAAACGATAAAGAACAGAAACTGAATATATACAAGAGCGTTTCTTTACTAAACCAGCAAAATTAGCTTTCCGTCAAACCGAAGTAATGCATAATATAGTTAAAGTGTTAACATGTTAAGACTCGTTAGCTTACATATTTTGCTTTTTTTAGCTTAAAATACTTTAGTATACGTATTTATAGTGAAAAAATATTCAAAACATAGAGTCCACTAAGTATACAGTTACTATTTAGTATTTGTTTTGTTTGTGTGTTTATATATAAAAACGAACGAACGTAAATAGTTTGCGCTTCGACACTTAAGCCTTTTAATCTTAAAACTGTATCAAAATCTGCCCATAAAATAAATCGCAATTCCTTTATACTAATTACTTAAATTGCAGGTTTTTCTCAATACTGGCAACACCGAGCGAAAGCACTCACGTTCTCGTTTAAAATGTTTCTCCTTAATTTCAGATAGATAAACGACTCCAGCGCATTTCGGCGCCTTTCAACGTGAAATATGTTTTCCCATTAACGACATAGTGTCGTGTTTAATACTCTTTGAAGCTTAAAACGTCCACTGTACTAAGACCTCCCGAAATCCGTTTAAAAGGTAATGTTGCTTAGGCATTTTAGGGGTAAGGAGGTCGAGGTAAAATGGACAAGTAGTAAAATTGTTGTGGCATCCTTAAAGTAAGGTATGTTAATTCTGTTGTGAGTGGTATAATTTTAATTTCAGTCTAAATTTGTGATTGAACATTTCCTTTTTCAATTTCGTATTTAAAATGACGCGCTTGTTTTATTTCACCGCGTGCACTTTGGCGTGTTTATTTTTGGAGCACTCAAATTCTATAAATATTTGAAGTTCCGTAGTAGATAGTTGCATCATCAACATAGTAAATAAGAATTTATTTTTGTAGAGCTGTATACTTTTAGGTTATATTGGGATCGTTAATTTTCTTTTTCGAGTTTAGTTTTAGTTGAAACACATATAACGCCATACTTAAGTTACCGCACCTACTCTTTATTTTCTCATTGACAATTTTATATGTCATTTTTAATAAGTTACGATATTTAAGGAAAAAGTTACGTATTTTTTAGACACACGGAAAAAGCCGAAAACCATTCATAGCATAAACATACATATACATTATAATAATTTAAATAAAAAGTTAGTTTTATTAGGCATTTCAAAACTTATTTTCACGTAAACATTATTACAATATGTACTTTTTGAGACTACAAACTATCAAACTACCATGTTTCAACCCTAACCCTTAAAACTTAAATTTACATGGTTATTAACGTTATGATTTGCCTAAAAAAGTAAAATCGTTTAAATATAAATTCACGCTACGACTGACAAATCACGGTAAAATAACCATATGAGCTCACATTTTGCAAAAACGCAACAAGTGTTTAACCCATAAACTAAACGATATAAAACTCCATAAAACCTACCGAGCGTACGAGGCGTGACTACTTAAATTGAGACATCAAATTTATTTCATTTTAATATACGCAAATAAATATGCAAATGCACTTTAAACAAATTCTGGGCACCCTTGGATTATTGAAGGGGTAACAGCGGATCGCAGTACTGAATACATAAATGATAATGTTACTATATTGGGGACTTTGAATAGCCTACATGTCAGTCTGGCGGTGAGCAGGGCTTTTAAAGTAGTGTTTTTTCTACTATTTAATTTTAGAAACATTTCATAAACTAGTAATTATTACTTACATCATTAAATCATATCGTACATTCATGACTATAGAGCAAATAAAATAATGTAATAAATGTTTGGATCGAATTAAGTATGCAGTTAATTACACGAAAGTATCGGCTAGTTAAAAAGTCATAATAGCAATTTTGACCACGGGGTGGTAGATATAAACGATAAGTCATCACTTCATCAAATGTATCATTTCATCGAACGCCTTTTTTCTGCTGAAACCATAATGATTTCAGGGTATATTAAACATTAATTACGTAGGTTAGGTTAGGTTAGATGTTTAAGATACCCTGAGTATGGTTTCAGCAGAAAATAGCGTTCGATGAAAAAAAAACCATTAAATGATACATTCGATGAAATCTGTTTCGATGAAACGGTGGACACACGATATTAACAAAACATATTTAAGAGGCCGTACACGAAATATTGCCGATTTCGCCGATTTACCAGATTTACAGACGTGATTTTACTGTTGAAATACTTTACTTCTACAAATTTTAATGCGCAACACGAAAGATAATTTTAACTTTTAACGAATGTATGAGCTACTTTTTTGTTTTTATTATTTGATACTGATGCATCGACCTAAAACCGGCGACTGTTTTGTGAATTTTGCTGTAAGAGGTTTAGAATATCGCATATTCACTAATCGTTTTGACGTCTAAAAGGTATGAAAAAATTACAATTTACTGCTGTAAAATTTGTCTAAAAAATGTATGAATTACTTTTTACCACATTCATATATTTTTTTGTGTAAAAAAAATATTAACTTGGTAAAGTTTTACAGAAAATGGGCAAAATATTGTTTTTGATTACGACTACTTAAAACCATCGTTCATAAAATTAAAACAACAGTAATAAAGTTCAGTTCAAAATCAATCCATTACTTTAAAAATAAACTAAAAAATGAAAAATAAATAGCAACATATAACGTTTTAAAATAACCTAAATCTCACATTATAATACTCGACCAATCTGAAAAAGTACCTCATTTATTTGTAAGTCATTTATTCGATCAGAACTGAAATGATATTTCATGATGTGCATTCAAACTTATAGAATAGCAGTATTTTAACTGTAAAATCTCAAAAAGAAGCAAAACCACCAAAATTTCGTGTACGGCCTCTTAACGTATATTTGGAGAAAACTAAAAGTAAACAGTCATCGTCGAAAATCTATACAAATAGGCTTTGACTCATGAGCGAAAGCGCATTGTACAAATATTTGCATCATACAACTATATTTCAGCCTGAAATTAAAACATATTCAATTATCACCCATCTTACACAAAGACTAAATCAAATAATACATTTCTTTTGATGCCAAAATTAAATAAGGGCCCATTCTAACAGCAAACGCTATTACCATTCCAAAACTATAAGAAATTTTTTCTATCACATTCAATTTGACTTCTCTTTGTACTATCGCATTCTCGTAATAAAAACTCAGATTTAACACATTCTGTAGATCAAAAGCTCCGTATTAACATAGTGGGGGCAGAGTAATCCAGCTAAGTAATTCTCTCTCAGTAAGTAATTCTTTGATAAATGAAATTAAATCGCACAAACAAGTGCCGTTAGCCCCGCGGCTCCCCTTTCACGTGCTTCGGCGTAGGGATGGCCGAATATCGATACTTAGTCAAACATTTATTATACTTATTACTAATTTTATTTACATTTTTAATAATTTTTTGATATTAAGTACCTATTACATTTAAATTGTTAAATCCAATAATTGTTACCTAAAAAAAATTTTATATTAACATATTTTTTTTAGATTAAAAAAGTACCATGCGTTATTATCTAATTACATGCTCGCCAAACAATAAAGGGTATACACATAAGTGTAATTTTAACGAAAATATTGGTATGATATTACACCAGAGAATGTATAAATAGAAGAAGAAAGAAGAAATAGATACAATTAGACTAAGTCCAAGTATAAGACCGTGACGCGATTCAATAAAAAAACGTTCCAGCCATTCAGAATATTCCAACATTTCCAACTATCGACACCACCCATCCCCAAATAAACTTGGCAAAAAGAACATCGCAACACGACATGTGCGCGCCAATCTGTCGAAGCGCTACTCAGCATCCCACTCTTTCCCGCACAAATTATCCCGCATACGTCCGTCCCTATCTAACCCCCTCAAAAGTACCCTATTCACGGTTGTCGCGAAAGCTTAGACGTCCGATTATCGGCGTGTTTTGGATTGTTTTCGATTGTCCGATTCGATTATTGGATAAAAAAAAGTTATCGTATTACGTACTCGGGTTACGCTTGCATCCTTTATTAATCTTGATTATTATTTGACTTATTCGATTGTCATCATTATAAAAACATGAAAAAACCACTAATATAATTATTATTAATTGGTCTAGCAGAGGCTTTTATTTTTGACCAGATTTTATCAAATTATCGCATTCATGTTTTGAAATCCGCGAGCAATGACCAATTCGCAACATCCTGAAGGTGACATCACTATTATAATTGTAACAACGTTTACTAGCCTACCTACTTAAAACATGATCAAGCTCGCAGAGAAGATATTATCTACCTACTATAGGTAGAAAAGGGAATGATACGACAGATATATAGACAATTGTTGCGATCAAGTCTCAACTCAAGCTTAAACTCGTGACATTTGTTTGTCAAATACACAATACAAAAACCAAGATTAGAGCAAAAAAGCATATGGTGCTTGTGTGCAATTCTAATTATACACAATCATCTCCAGTCTGTATCGCCAAATACAAAATACTAATAGGGTTCCAAAGAAAACCAATAACTTGACCCTCGCAAGTGACCGCTAAAATATTGACAAGAGACTACCTTATTACTAGTTATATCCTATAGTAACGAGCGAAATGCAAACCCAACAAATTAGCACTCGCTCAACCCTTCGTCATGTCACAGCAACATCAAATCATTTTCATTTCATCCCCAATTGAGCAGAGACCAAGTGTTTCGTTACTCACGGCTGGGAAAGAACCCAGGACCGGACACCTGGATGGGTCGCACGGCACTTTACAACAACCCTTGTTACTCGAGATGGATGAGAGTCTTCAGCTTGGATTATTGATGGTGGTAAGATTTCATAACTTTCAATTGATGACCGTGGATACCGCTGCAATGATGCAACACAAGACAATAGGCATCGCAGCATTAAAAGCCAACCAGGAGCTCAATTCTACTTGGTAAAACCGTATTGCTTTTAGCATGTCACTGTTCTGAACTCGGCCGCCATTACTGTCAAGTTAATAAGAGCTATCATAACGATGACAATACGAAAACATATATCAAAAGGATCACCGAGACAAAGAATGAGCATCGGTATTTTTTTATTGCATGGGCAAGATAATTCAGCATAGGCTGACAGCAAGTGGGCTCTGTGGCGCATACACATATCAGAATTTCAAATGCGTTGCGAATTGCTAACCCTGAGGACTAAGATGGAATAGCCCAATGTTAACCATTTCATTGTTATACAAAATTTGTGTAAAGTGGCTTAAATTAGGGAAGAGAAGTTTTCTCGTGTGTTACAGGCTAAGAAGGCTTAAGGGTAGTTAAGATTCCCATATAGTCCACAAATTTCTTACGTCCCTTATAGAATTATGACGGAAAATACATCAGAGATTTTTCTTGAAAGCTAACTATGTTGATTCAACTTGGCATCAGAGATTTAAAGGGGCCGGGAATCGAACCACGGCCCGTGTGAAAGCCACCTGATCGTTCGCACGGCACTTAATAGACCCTCGTTTCAATATGGATAATTGTACACGCCTAATGCCTTTGGAGAATAGGTTTACCCGAATAGGAAAGCAAGAACAAAAGATTTAAGAGTGACTAAAGTAACCATAGTAACAGGATTCTAATAATAATGATAATTGTAGAGGTAGTCAAATGCGTGAGTAGTAACAAGTCCTGGCACAATGGTGACCCTTGAGAAACTCATTTGTATTTAGATTGAAACAGTTTAAATATAAGGAGAAAATGTTAATAAAAACGACGGTAATATAGTGTTGAATGTCAATAAACAAATCTGCTCACTTACTCTAGAACCAGAATCATTGGTTTTGAAAAACAATTAAGATAATACTCGACTCTTGGTCAAAAGCAGCTGTAGCTCGAATAAACCCTAATCATCGGAGTGAGCATTCAACACTACAGCCCAGCATGCATCGCTGCGGGGCGCCACTCTGGGCACTCCGCGGTAGCTTTACGAGATTCGATGATTAAAACACACGATTAAATATAGTGGGCGTAGTCTTGCTTTCAATATTAGGAATAAGAGGTGTAGATGAGAGCATTAAGGCCGATACGGTAGTGACAGCCATGATCGCACCAGTGACACACATGTTCCCGGAGATGTCGGGGATAGCTAACGATTCGAAACTCAATTTCTTACACTGTACGATGTTTTTTTCCGCTGTTAACCCAATCGCACGCTCTCTGCCGGACCCCGCGGCTCCCGCTGTGCAGTTGGCCCACAACTACTATTCATTAGGCGATTATATTTCGGGATGTAGACTTATATTGACATCAACGTTTATTGGGCATCGTTACTTAAGAACCACTGTTATAATGCCGCTTTTTAGTAAAAGAGCTATTTCCTTTTTATCATACCAGCCGAGAGACAGCTACTGCTGAACACAGCCCTCGGACCAGGATCGCTACAATACTTGATGGGTTTTATTTTTCTAGGAATGAATCAAATGAGCGAAGACCAAAGAAGAGTATGAGTTATAACATACATACATACACATACATAACATCACGCCTTCATTCCCAGAGTGGGGTAGGGAGAGCTACAGAAATACCAACAACCCCAAAAAGACTTGTATGAATTCTGTAACCACATTTTATTATCTGTATTAGTGACAGGTTGCAAGCCCATTGCCTAACAGTACTACAAGCCTTCATTCCCTTAGTCGCCTCTTACGACATCCACGGGAAGACATGGTGTGGCACTATTCTAACCCGGCAACTACACGGACGAGTTATAATAGTCCATTCGATATGAGATGTTCAACTTCATCTAGGAGTTTTGGCCCTACTTTACTAATTCCAAAAGAACGTGCAAGTGTCAATGTCAATATGTGTATAAAAATTATACAAACAGCCGCACTTGGTCAGTTAAAAATGTCTTTGAGTATGGCGGTAAGTCGGTAGTCGGGTTTTCGGTTTTAAATTTTTTATTTGATAATTTCTTCCCGCGAAATCGTCCGCGTACATTTCAATTATTCCCTCGGCGTGAAAGAGTACCAAAATAACACACACACACGCAAACTTTCACGTTTATAATATTAGAAGGATAGTAGGCAGGAGGATTATCTTTTTTGTTACAATATCATAGAAGAACACCACAAATTGATTTTATTTGATGTAGGTACCAATCCTAAGAAATCCTTACAACCTCAATCTCATAGCCCTGCCGTTGTATCCAATCGCGTGATTCAGACTCCCTGCGGTGTCCCGCTGCGTTGTTGTGCCTCCTGCCCATTGGCTGATTATGTTGTTACGGTCGTTTTATAACCGGCCTTTATGGCCCATTGTTATGAGATTTCTATAGGACGTTACTTTTTTATGTAGGTTCCATGATATCTTCGTCTACTGTGGACCAGTTTAAAAACATTTTTTTCTACATTTATTTTTTGTTCAGAATGCTTATGTAGAGTTTGCGAGTTAACTTCCATGATCTTCACTCTTTAGGCCTGCGTATCTGTTTGCCTTTCTCATGCTATACCTAAATACACAATCAACTTCATCATTTAAAATCTCAATGTACTTTTAACAAAAACAACACATCTGGCTTTCTACTACACGTCGCTTTCCCTAGTCCATTCGCAAGTGTGACCTCAATCCGTTGCCCATTATTCCTCAATCAAGTCTATTATTTTCCTATCCTAGTCAAAATTGAAAAAACTCTACCCTTCCAATATCCACGACAGCACGTCAAGGGCCGGTAATCGAACCCGGTCCCAAGAGCATACACAGAAACCACATTTGAACCGCGCGACCGTAACGGTAATTTTGCGCGGAGGAATTAAATAATTATGACATATAACTGACAGTGGGTGTGCCTCTAATGGTTCGAGCTATATTTCAAAATGGCGTTTTATGGGACCGCTCTCCGATTGGTTGATTGGCTAGCTGATGCTTACTTGTGGACACTGTACTAGTAGATCGTTATATTATTTTAGTATATTTATTTATTGGAAAACTAATAGCTTAAAATAAAATACAGGATAAAAATACAAAATTAGCTTAATACATGAGCCAAAACAGTTTCCACTAATGATATGAAAACAAAGTTGCTCAGAGAAAAGGGAAATAAACTAAAGTAAGACAAAGTAATCTTTAAAGGTAATTAATTGTTACATTTTGATGATTATGAAGCAAAAACAAAAACAAAAAAAACACAAGCCATAAAAAAAAAACTTTTAACAATACAATACACTGACATACACTACCGTCGCCTACCACATTTTTTTTTTCATTGCACATGGTCAATTGATTTAGCCGCATAGTAAAGAAATCGATGTGGCAATACTTTTTATTATAGGTTGAGCACGCTCTAACAAGGAAGGAATTCTTAACATATTTCGTGCGACAGAATGGAATTGAAAATAGATCACTTGTAGTACGGACACTGTACAAAATATTACTAATAAGATAGTGCGACTCGGTTGAGTTTAATAATTTAAACAAAAACATCTGGTCTTTGTGTTCTCGGCGTAGTATAGACAGCAAAACAATGAGATTGAATAAATAACAGTGGTTCAGATTTTTTAAGGCTGAATTGTGCTCCACTGCCTGGGTAAGGAAGAGCAAAAAGGATTGTTATGATTTAGTATCGCAGTTCATGTTTGTTTGTTTTTCAAGTATCCCGTTCCTAGAAAGTCTGATGGAAACCTGTGTGTTTTGCTTTGCTTAGTACCCATAATTTTTAATAAAAAGGTATGGAATGTGAAGTTGTCATTCCAATAATGCGTAAAGGCTTTCGGACAAAACAAACAATAATGAACATCATTCGCATAAAAATTAGAAGCAAATAATCTGTGACAACCACCGAAAGCGTAACAATGACTGCTACCACCGGTCCCACCGGGAACAGTGATTAAAAATTAGACCCAAAATAGAATTACTCGAAACCAAACAATTTACATTAGCTCAATTATTAGACGCGTGCCCATATTATTGCCAAAACTATCACCAACAAGCAAAAACTTCAAACGCCCACTGCCATAGCAAACACACTTCTAACAATTAGCAATAAAATTCACCTACGAATTTCCAAACAGCAAAACAGTTGGAACAAACATAAATGTTAACCGTCAAGCAAGCTTGAACCTTATTTCAATCAGTAAACATTCAATATTAAGTGTTAGTGAAAAAATAGAGGAACATGGGCACTGTTAGGCCACGTGTTAGTGTCATCGCTAGGGATTTCAACCGGGATCGAACTCCGTGCCCGGGAGGATTGGAACGACACGGCACGCGACGAGACGCGTGACAGTTTTGACGGCTAAATTGAGACATTTTTTGCGACAGTGTTGGATAAGAATTGGTGTTGAAATTGATATATTTGGGTGTTAGGCATTAAAATAAAAAAGTTGTTTGAAATTAATTTATTATTTTGACGGCGCGTTTACCGTAAGTTTGTAGTGACCCTGCGGTTCGATTCCCGGTATGTGTAAATATTTTAGCGACGAGCGACTATTTGTTCCTGAGGCTTGGAAGTTATTTTATGTATTAAAGTATGTATTTATGAATATAGATATATTAATCGTTGTCTAGTACCCATAGTACACGCCCAGAGCTTAGTTTGGGACTAGGTCAATATGTGTGAGATTGTCCCCAGATAATAATTTATTGAGTAAGTGAAAAAATATTAAACGCCGGTGACGCTCTACAATACGTAAAATGAGCCTCAAATTAGTCTATGAGAAACGAGTATTTAAAATGCTTTGAAAAAAAAAAAGCTCTAATTAGACGTTACTGAGCGATCGATTTCTATATCGTTAAAATAAAGATTAAAATATATAAAACACGATCAGAATCAATACTATTTAGCAATATCGATTCGACACTCCCAAAATTCATGTTTTTTTGTTTATATATAATCTAGTAACCATTCACTTCGTTTATAACATGTACACTTATTATACCAGTGCAGTCACTTATGTTATTAAATTCTACGTATTTTAGCAGACCTTATGAATAAATACATTAACACATGCGCACGACATAAAAACTAATCAATCAGAATAACTAGACGCAAAATATGACATCACAACGAGGGGAGCGCGGGGCCAAATGGACCATCGGCTATTAACACTGCACATTTTTATTGCGCCTCTTTACTGGAGTGTGTTTTGATTTAATTTCACAGCCACTGCCCGCATATGGCGCTGTAGTCGTACAAACTTAAAAATGCGGTCTCTAGTGGCGCTATCTGCGAAATTCTTCATTGGAAAGAAAAAGGTTATTTTCAATTACCGCGTCTAATGGTTAACCTGTTTGTAATACATCAAACATGGCAACAATAGTCAGTTCAAGGTAATCTATATTATGCTTCATCAGAATTTGTTACTTTGACGGCCTCACAAGTTACATAGCGAAATTAGTTCCAGATTTCGCCACCGGCATAAAAATGTTGGTAATAAAAGTGATTACATTAGGTGAATTGAGCAGGTAATGAAGTGAAAGGACATCGGTATTGTTTGCCGATAAAAAGTTATGTTCCACGCGTATGTTCGGTTAGTTAGAAGTTGATAAATGATAACGTATCGTATGGTTACGACTTTCTTTGCACTAAAGCGACAGATGAATAGGAGATCTAGAGAAGCTTAGTTCTACCTATCGCAAGTATCGCAACGAATGTTCAACTAAGAAAAATCCATCAGCAATCAACAATACATTAGTTTACTCCAAATATTTTCACCAGAAAAACACGCAAGACATGACAAAATAACTTACCTCTAAAATGAAAAAGATCTTACTACAAAAACTCATCCTAAAAAGCTGACAGCAAAATGTACAAACCCACCATTAATAATTATAAATTACATTTTAATACACTAACCTAAATAACACATCACTGACAATGATATATCCAAAACAAACAGAACATCCCGTAACACAATACTGAACACATTTATCACATGTACTTCCTTCATGTATTCAGTACCAGACTATCTGAATTCTACACAAACACGACCCCAATTTGAGTTCCTGGCAATAATTATGGAAATGAATTTAATAAGAAACGAAAGAGCGTAATAGTTCTTAAGCTTCTAAAGAAATAGCAACTTTAGTTGTAACCGTTATAGGGTCAATATGCTACGGCTCTTAAGTTACCCATACGTTTAGTTTTGAGGGCCGTATAGCCCTAATTCGGGAGCTAGGGGTGAGCCGACGCGATAAACGTCACCTGTCGTTAAATCGGGCGCGCATCATTGACAAAACACAAATTGAATGCGAGTGCCACCCCTAGAGTAGGGTGGGTTTTAGACGTATTGAATAAAATAATATTTAGAATAGTTGAGACGACGAATTAATTCTGGCACATGTCTGTGTTTTGAACGTTAAAATAAATTAAGATATTAGTAATAAAATACATGGTTTATAATACAAAAATCAGTATAAAGAGTAATAAATGTTTTGCGACATAATAATATATATTTTTAAACAAAATATCTATAACTATCTTAGGATAATCACGTTACTTGGCAAAGAAATCTCAAGGCGTGCATATTTAATATTCCAAGATAAGTAGTTATTTAATATTTAAGGTACAGGCGTATCATTTACCGTATTTTCATTAACAAAAAAACAAAAATGTTTACATTATACATAGGTCCTCCTGTAATCAAAAATAATATCTAGTGTCAGATTTAACAGCAGTTTTGGCAATGAAATTTAGTTTGGTGGTTGCATATTGATTCAAAGATCTGACAAAGTAAACCCAAATTCTTGAAGTAGGTACGAGGCTTGTAGTAGGTACACCGATCACAACACAACATCGATGTAGATTCTAAAAACTGTAGCATTAATTAGTAAACCGAATAAAGAAAGTAAGCCGAAAAGTGCATGTAAATGTCCAGATGCGTGGCAAGCGGCGGTAATAAAAAACAAATATTGACTGTGAATATCAAATAATCATCGAACCCCCGCCATTTTAATGAATTAAAAATGTCCCTGAAATTACTGCTGAGATAGCTTGGGGTGCCAGTTACAGCGTCTAAAAAAAGGAACTTAATGCAACCCCAACGTGATAAAAAATCCTATAATTAACTCCATTTAGATTGTTTCCTTTTTAAATTACTTTTTATACTAGACCAAAATTATAATTCTATCATCTTATTTAAGATACATATAGTGATTGAAAATCTGGTTAAGGGTGGATCAACTTTTCGTTGTTGTTATTCTGTCCCGTAAGCCAGGAGACAACAGTGATAGAGTTCCTTAGAAAAATGGTTATAATATACACTACTAATACGCTTGGAAGAAAACCCATAAAAGAATGGGCTTGTAATTGCCACAAAAGCCGATGTTTGCTGGATTTATATACTTTAAAATCGTGGTTTTAAAGAGTGACCCAGGAGACGTCACCATGGCAACGAGCTACAAAGAAAAGTTGATTGACCCTTAACACAAAAATGGAATATTGCATTTTTTACCTTTTAATGATCCACAACTAAGATAACTACAACAGCAAGGAACCGGAACAAAACCGCTTTCGCCTTTAAGCCCGCTCTTACCGTTACCTCACATAAGGGCGTATCAGAGCCACAGGGTCCTTTTCATTTTCGAATTATAGACTCGACTTTTTAATTTCGCAATCGGTGGGCGGGGCCACGGCGACATGCTGTCTAATTACAAAGACTTCGGTCGCAAAGGCAAATGTGGAGGTCAATTTGTTTGGGTAAGCTATTGGGGGTTAGTTTTGATTGAATTTGTTAAGCAATATATTCATTGATAGCAGGAGATCTAGTAGGATTTTCGTAAAAAAGTGGTATTGTTTTTAGGTTTTGCGCGTTATAAACACGATGGAGTATATTAAATGGATCAATATTTCACAGATAATAATACCTTCACGGACACTGAATATCAATGATCCATAATGATCTTAGACAGTCAGGATATTTTCTTCGAAGTTTAACAACAGCAGAATACTGTAAAAAAACTATGAAAATAACAAAGGATCATCAACAAATATTAGGGCACAATCTCACAAAACATTACCTAGTCCCAAACTAAGCCATAGACTTGAACAAGTTCAAACAAGACTCGGAAAGAAACATTCGAGCCTATCACAAATATTTGCCCTTACCCCGACCGATCGACCCCGGGATCGTTAGCTACGTAGGCAGTCACTACCAACTATGCTAACCGCGTATAATAACAGAGATTTCTGGTCATTTTACAGCTGTTAACATTCATACAATGCATCTTGCCTAATAATACTTACGCTTACGTACATGGAAAAAATATAAGTACAAACATAATTTTCCCAGAAAACTAATGTAGCAATAAAATTACATTTACCGCCTGTTTCACAATCGACAAGTAAAGCTTATTTGACAGATAAACTTAGCCCTTTCTCTTTCTGACACTTGAAAATAGACAAGGAGAGAGACATCTTTATGTGACAGATAAATTTACTTGTCGATTGTGAAACAGGCCCTTAAAATTTGACTAAAAAGTTATTATTAGATGGTTCTAAATAAGAATATTTAATGTTACACTTTAATATTGTCAATAGAAACAACAACACCAAGATAAGCTATAAGATAAGCTTAGAAAATGTCCTTTTTAGGTTCTTATTTTGCGTGGTTAAAATACGTGTGGCATACTGTACGAGTTTGACTGAGTACACCAACTGAATAACTGTCAATTAGATGTTAGGTGCATGTAAGTGAATGTTAACATTCAACTTACATTTTGCATTAGTTAAATTGAAAATACATATAAGACAACGACGACTCAGGCACTAAAATTCGCTTCTATTACATGCTCCTCTAGAGGTAAGCAAAGTTGAACACAAGAATTTAAATTAAACTACGCAGGGCCATCGAACCAATTCTAACATCACTTAGTACAAATTACCACCCGAACATAACCTCTCTAAAATAGCTACAGACTGGAAGCTAGCATATTCCAGAGTGCATAATAGCATTATCGAGTGCACTATACGATCGCTAGTGTTTAATTCGATTTGAAGAGGACGCCATTGTCGATCGATGGGTCCTGAGTGGCCCTGATTGCGACTGGATGGCCTGTAAGATGTTATTGGGGTGGTTTAATTGTTTTACCCCAAGTTCCCCTTTTACGTTCAGTTTGTCTTATATGTAAAAAATCTTTTTTTAAGTAACTAAAACATTTGTCATTTTCTCATGTGGAGCGACAGGGCGTAGATAATAATCTTAAGGATACAAAGCTAGTCCGTCTGCCGGTTTTGCTTTCACTGGTCTTAGGAGACATTTTAACTAAAATTGGTATGAAGCTAATTTGTTTTTTTTTTATTGTCTTCCCAATATTGTCCCACTGCTAAGATTAGTGCAACTTCCCATAATAAAATCAATTGAAGCTCAATATGAATAGAAGAGACAAAAAATACTTCAGCTATTAGCCTTAACACTTTCCCAGTAAGACAAAATGAACCCTTCACGCTCAATTGTGATAAATCTCTCTAATTCGCTAACGGATCAGTCGCGCATTTTAATCAAACTAACGTTACATGATTAAATCGATAATCACTTGTAATCTACCCACTATCGATGTCACATGGCCCCAATCTACTCTACTATAGAGTAACAAAAGAGACTGGACAAGTGGTCACTATTTTCAAAGCGATGAAATCTACCTCGGACAAAACGGACCAGTACCTTTTAAGTTACACAGTTGAGCGTTAGTTAATTTTTCTTTAAATACATTTATTTTCTTCTGACAGTTACTTTAAAGTCCTTACTGCCCGACTAGAAAGAGTAAAAGGAAAGTTATGAAATGAGACACTCGACAATACTGTCAAAGCAATAAAAATGCGTATAAAAGCAACGAATGTACGAAATGGTATTTTTAATAAAATATAAATGCTTTTTTGTATATTCTAAAATTATCAATTAAAATATGTGATTTCCATATTACCATAGTCGCAAGTAGACTTATTTTCATTCACAATATAACCTAACCAGTTATAAGTTAATACCATACGATCCATAACAATTCCACTCTGTTCCTCAGCTAGCTATTCTACGTGCGGAGGGGACCGATCGCGAGTCCATATGGACACAATGGAGTGTCGCGCACATGTGCCGTATCGAGTGTTGTGATAGGACAATTGAGTAGAAAGCATTGCATTTCTACTGAATGTGACTGGCAAAAATTCTGCCAAGATCAAACCAAACACTGTTTTTTTTTTATGTTTTGCCGTTTGTGCAAAGAATTTGTTCCTGAGTCGTGGAAGTTGCTTATGTATTTAAGTATGTATTTCTCTACTAGTTATTGCCCACGAATCCATTCGAAGTCGTGTATCGCTTTTCCATCGGGAACTGTACTATTTTCTGGGATAAAAAGTATTCTATGTCTTTCCCCGTAACTCAAACCATTTCAAGCTTACGCGGTTGTCAATAATATGCATTCGCAACATCCCTGGTTTAGTTGTTGGAGCTGCGTTTTATATAACAAGTCAAGTCCGTCGGTAAAATAGGTACGAGTATTTCGTATTTTTTCATTACAAAAAAAAAAGAAGTTAAGTTAATAAAAGTTTTTCAAAATATAAAAGTACGTCATAGACATACTATTTTAATTCCCAGCCCATTTTTTGAGTTTCAAGTGCTTTTATGGAAAAACAAAAATGATGTTATTTTCCAGAAATTTATATTTGAGATAAAATATCCTAATTAAATTTTCAGGCAAAATATAAAATTATAGATTTCTTTCGTTTTTGAAAATTAAGGTAGAAAAGGGGACACAGTTTTGTGTGCCTGGTCACACACTACTGGTGGTAGAGGACAGGTTAAATCTAAGATTAAATTAGTTACTTTTTTTTTATATATTTCATGTGGCTAAGGAAGACGGCGAAAAAGGCGTTAAAAATCACAACTTAACGATAATCATCGTTTAACTAGTAATGCATAAGCATGGCACCCGTCAAGATGTCAACCCCAATTTGGCTGAACAAAAACGCGCAAAAGCGTCCAAAAGCCCTTGCCCCCGGAGCGCTTGTCACAACTAAAACAATAGCCTCATCGCTATCGCCCTACTGAGCTCAATCACCAACGTTATAATGCTGTTGGAAAAAAATACTATTTTCTAAGACCTTATTATATGATATGATAGCGGTATTCCGCTAACCTAATAGTTACAATAGGTTTTTTTAATGTTGTTACTGCGGTCTCTAGCTCTTGATCATAAAAAATAAGAAATTATTTTTTACTAGCGACCCTCCCTCGCTTCGCTCTGGGTTAAAGTATTATACATATAAACCTTCCTCATGAATCACTATATCCATTAAAATTGGTTGCGTAGTTTTAAAGATCTAAGCATGCATAGGGACAGACAGACAGCGGGAAGCGACTTTGTTTTATACAATGTAGTGATTAAACGCTTTTTTCCCTCCTGCCTGAAGGAGTTTTATGTTTTTCCAGCGTAATAAATATGTATGTATTTTAACATATGAGGTGTCATTCGATTCGTCTTAATTGTGAAAGTGACATAGCGTATGTTATTTTTTTTAGAGGGGAATTATTAAAAGTAGTTATTATTCTCCCCATTTTTGGCATTAGACCATGAAGGAACGTGTGACAAGGTTGTATGTATATAAATACATTGCAAGAGTTCCTAAAAAGTATTTCAGGTTCAGTTAAGCTTAAGAGCAAATGAGAGCGAGCGAGAGAGAATTACAAACCCGAAGATTGTTTTTTTCTGCTATTGGATGTACAAAGTACTAGAAAAAAAATATATTTAGATAAAACAGAGATATTATGTATGTTTATACAACAGCGAACTTATCACTTTAAGAGGTAAGCCATAAAACTACGTCTGTGTTATTAATACTTTAGTAGTTAAAATAAATATATATAATTTAATAATAAGATGCATTTAAAGTTAATAATAGGTTACATACAGCCGGTGCCATCATACAATCTTGGATTTGTCAAAAATTCGTACACTTTTCTTCAAACTCTCAACATATTTTCTCTTCTAACAGCAAATAAAATCGGCATTGGCGCCATTCGGAACTGCAGTACTAACATTGCAAAACGTCGTGCAGGGTATGTTCAATGTTTTTAATTAATCATGAGCGATTCAAGCGAACTTTGATAGGGTGTAATTCATTGTTCTAGCATCAACACCTGTTAATATGAAATAGGGGAAGAACAATGAAAAAGTGATATCAAAA
Source organism: Acleris holmiana (assembly GCA_949316455.1). Classification (NCBI taxonomy): domain Eukaryota; kingdom Metazoa; phylum Arthropoda; class Insecta; order Lepidoptera; family Tortricidae; genus Acleris; species Acleris holmiana. The sequence continues at coordinate 8,426,670 of OX438785.1, forward strand.
TATGGTGTTTGCTTGATTGACTCTTTAGTAATTTAATAAGTCATGAGAATTGATAATCGTGATTAATTTAGAGATTATATTTGTTAATTATAACGATTTTTTTTATGTATCTTCTACTCACAGCATCACCATCGATGGACAAAATTAAGATAGTAGCCTGTATACTCGTGAAATTTAAACTTAACTTGACACAAAAGAAAACTTTATTAGAACATTATGGATCCTGTTTTAGCAGGTACTCAACAAGACGTTTCAGAATGCAATTATTTTAAGACTAGTAACAAGTTTCCCCAATCTCCCCTAGATCTCAGCATGTCACAAAGCTAGTAGAAACTCATTCACCCCTCATTGTATTGAATATCATGAATATATGGTAAATCAACTTTTGGATCCACACACACAATTTTGTCAGTTAACGCAGGAGACAAGCGATCATATTTTCTTAGAAAACGTATTTACTGTAAAAAAAAATACCGTGGGATTCCTTTTATTATCTGTCTTAAATCATAATAGCATTTAAAAAAAATCAAGTTCAGTTAAAATATAAATTGATGTGAAAGTTGGCTTATGGCCAACTTTGCGCAGGAGACAAAAGTTATGTGGGTGAAAAAGTTAATTCATCCACAAATCTTATGAGTAATTTATTTTAAATGGCAAAATATACCTACGAATATTGTACCCAACGCATATTGTAAAACACGCGAATAAATCTTTTTTTTCTATAAGTCCCTTAACCAGTGTCTGCCTGAATTCATCATTCATTAATAGATAAACCACTTCAACAGCACAGATTTTAGCTTTTTCATATTTTTCTGACGACACGTTGGCATAGTTGGGAGTGAACCTGCCTCTGAAGCCTGCGGTCCAGGGTTCAAATCCCGGTAAGTGCAGATATTTGTGTGATGAACGCGAATATTTGTTCCGGAGTCTTGGATGTTTTCTATATATTTAAGTATGTATTTCTCTATATAAGTATCTTTATCGTTGTCTAGTACCCATAGTACAAGCCTAGAGCTTAGTTTGGGACTAGGTCAATTTGTGTGAGATTGTCCCCTGATATTTATTTATTATTTTGTAAATTTTGCTATTTGTTACATTTTGCGTGTAGTGTACATGCGTTTTATGCATATTGCTCCGAAGCGCCGTAAAATACCAATATGGTTTCAAAGTAGAATATACTAAAAGATAATGGAATAAAGGCCGGGATCGTATTAATCTCAAAAGTTTTATTTCTAGCAACTCTCCGTTGTCAATGCGCCCCTGTTTCCCCCTGGCTAAGTGCATCGCAAATTGCATTACGCTAACCGAATGACGCAAAGAACCCGTCATAATATTATTATATGCTTTTACTACGGGCTTCTGGTATTTTAGGGCGGTATTTATACATTATGACAAGTCGATAGAACATTTCGAAGAGAAATTTGCTTTTTTTTTGTAAGCTTCGGAAGAATTAAATTTCTCTTAATTATGTGGGTACCTATCATAATATATAAAGTTCAAAACACATAATGGGTCATAATACATAATGGTCGTATTATATAATGGTTTTATTTCTGAAACCGTAAAGGTTTCAGGATTGTTATAAAACAAACCTAACCTAACCTAATGGGTTCTATGTACCTTTTAAAAAAATATGAAAAGTTTACGGTTTCAGAAATAAAACTATTATATATTATGACCATTATGCATTATGACTCATTATGTATTTTGAACTTTATACAACGTGTTAAAAAATAATCCGTAAAAAAGAAATTACAAAAGTAGTGTCAACCCTTATTAAATAACGTCAGTTCAGTATCTTAGGTATACAGTATAATAGGGTTGACACTACTTTCGTAATTTATTTTTTCCGGATTATTTTGTAACACGTCGTATATTATGATACGATCCCTAATTATGTTGGCTGTGGCTGTTAAGAGATGTAATTTTTATTTTTGATCTCTGAGTATATATTTGTTTTACTTCTCCACCAAAACCAAAAGTGTGGCACTGTTTCTGTATTTTTTTATATGGCATTTTTCTGTTAGCTTTCTCGCCGTGTTATTTTACTTCTATTATGTTATGTAAGTAGTTCGATCTCCAATAAATCGTAAATAAATAAAAAGGTACAACAACACAACTCACGAAATCCTTTATTTTTGGACTCGACATTCGAGATAGGAAAAGTACGCATTTCGAGGGATTTTTGTTGAACGCTATTCTATTGTACGCAGCAAAATAATTTTCTTCGGACAATCTTGTAGCCGCGGGAAACAACTCGGTTCTAGTAGCACAGGACCGATCATAGAGGTTTTTAGTAGACTAGCATAATGATGATGAATTATTTTTCGATTTATTTTTGAAAAATTCACCAAGTACAATTTAAATAAAAATACATTAGTCACGGCCAATTTTTTTAAGTACTTTTTGAGTTTTTCCTCTGAATAGACGATATGTAAAACGCTTATTGTGCAGATTGGGTCAAGTTTGATTTAAAAAATAATAATCAGGGGACAATCTCACACAAATTGACCTAGTCCCAAACTAAGCTCTAGGCCTGTACTATGGGTACTAGACAACGATAAACATACTTAAATAGAGAAACACATACTTAAATACATAGAAAACATCCAAGACTCAGGAAAAACCATATTGTTTTGACATTATCATACTGTCAACGTTATGACAGCTCTTTCTTACTTGACAGTAATGGCGGCCGAGATAACATTTTCAACGCCATTGACGGATATTTCCGTCGTGATTGACAGCGCAAAATAAACTTGAGTTTTCCTGAGGCAAAGTTGACATTCGCTCCGGTTTTGCATTTGACATAGCGTTGAAAAGGTTAAAAACAATACGAGAACATGTCAAAAGCAATATGGTATTCCCCAGTAGAGTGCCCTTGTACCGCTGGTTATTTTGCAGTAAGGATAAAGAAAAATATTAATTCAATCGATAAACCGCACGGGCCCTTAAACACGTGCTTCCAAAGATGAGACCGCTGCTAAGAAGCAGTTATACTATTTATATGAAATTCGATGTGTCAACAACTTTAAAGACGCACAAGTGGCAGGCGTCGCATCCAACTGTGTCAATATTTGGCCGACTGTACAGGGAGGGTTCTGCCGTTGCCATTTTGGAGGGCCTGGAGTACTCTGAGTGCTCAATAGTGTAATAGTAGTAGGGATATCAACTTGCAACAGACAGCAGCATTGTTTGTGGTAATCGTTGGCAAGATAAATATTACCGTATGAATAGCAAAACTTTGTTGAGGTCAAACCCTCAAGCAATATTTGAGTCGAGTAAGAAAGAAAGTAGGTGTTTTTTACCATGTTTAATACAGTTTATGTTTTATTTTTATTTATTTTTATGATACGGAGAATGCACACGAGCACTCTGGCCATGTGATGGTAAGTGGAATCTGAGACCCATAGACATTTGAATTCTCAAGACTAATCTTAAGACTGCAATCCCAAGACGTCAAATGCGTGGCCAACCCTGAGGACTAAGATGGAATGCTTCTATCCTAGTAATTTCACCGGTTGTCTTATCCCCACGGACGGACCCAGATCAGGGTCCTACGACCACTCAAGTAATTTTTTTAAGAAGTCTTAATGATCATCAGAAAAAAATAACAGTTTTGAATTACGCCGTCTGTCATTGGCCATTGCTACTGCACAAAACTAACTTATGTTACGTATAAAGTCTTATTAGTTTATATAGTCCTTGGACATGGCTCCCAAACATACTGTGACAATTTACGAGTATACAGTGTGTGACATCCATACGAAGATATATTTTGACAACAGTTAATATGCATCCTAATTAATGCATTCACTGCCACCGACGCATATGTGCGTTCACTGTCATACAAGTTCGTTTCCAGGCCACGCCCCCTGGCAGTGAATGCGTTAACATAAAAACATGTGTATTGTTAACATAATGACACTAACATTTGATTGCTTGTACCTAACTCATTTGCCTCTTTGCATTACATTGCCGCTCGAGAAAATTTAAAACATTAATAACTCTCCGTTAGAAAATGTAATTGTAATATTTTTTTATGTTCTTATGAACGTCACACACATACTAAGCTTTACCTTGCTTGTGTCAAAAGGAACATGTTATAGCGGTATAGCCCAACCACACAATAGTAAGTACATTGTGCATCAAGGGAAGTAAGAAGGGAATAACTAACGAGAGTACTAGAAGACTTTTAATGACTCGAGTTTGTTATCACTTTACTGCCCGTGATACACACAATGGTTTCATCACATTTGCAAGGAAACAAAAAAAACTATTTAAGAAAACAACAATCAAAAAATGAATGGCACTCGATTAAAGAGATTGTCAATATGTCAACTCAACTTATTAAATATAGTCTTCCACAGATAATGCTAGGAACAGGGTCCGTCCGGATCGCTACCACCATCTTAATAATAAAACCACCATCTACCATCTTATATGTTAATTATTGACCACCCGCCAAGCGACAGTGTTAAATTCGCATTGTTGTATCTTAGGATTATAGTCTTGAGAATTCAAATGTCTATTGGTCTCAGATTCCACTTACCATCAGGTGGCCTGAATACACGTGTGCCTTCTCCTTAACATAAAAAAAACTTCCATTAGTTTTCAAATTTGACGGCCATACTGCCAGAGTGTACAGATTTTCAACATAAAATTTTATATAAATAAAATCAATTGCTGTTCGTGTGTCTCGCTAAAACTCGAGAACGGCTGGGCCGATTAGGCTGATTTTTTGTTTTAAAATGTTTGTCATAGTCCAGGGAAGGTTTAAAAGGTGCGAAAATAATTGAAAAATCCACCGGGAAAGTCAGAAATTTGCAGCGGGGCGAAGCCGCTGGCGGGCCGCTAGTTTCAATATAAATATTTGCGAACGTCTCTGAAATAAAAGTTAAATATAAATATAATGCAGTTAAACGTGCCGTATAAGTTTCATATACAATAAAATTGGTTTGTAGCCAAGTTTTAAATATAGGAAATAAATCTTGGCTGATTTTACACCTTAGTCTGAAATGATGTAGTGGGTTCTACATTTTAAACCTAAACCCATAAACTCCCTTGGGAGGTAAATAGGCTATGACTACCCTATACGCCTGCGTTTTATAACACCCTTTCCGAGCACGTGCGATGAAAACAATATTCTCCAAGTGTTGTAGTCTGCCTGCCCCGCTGAACTGTTAAGAGTGTAGGCTCGCGCTCCGCTGTTCTGGTTCGGAGTCCTGTCCTCTTGCAGAGTGGAGTCCAAGGATTTCTGCTTCCTACCAACCTACGTTCTATACGAGTCTGTGCAACGTTGTTAACTTAATAAGATTATATCACTTATCAATGCATTCTGATATAATTGGTTAATTCGGATATTGGCGTCGAATCTCATGGAAATCCCTATGTTTTTGTATATATTCTATAAGTTCATCAGTCAACCATGGGACAACTTTTTTATTATTCTTTAATTTAATCGATTTAACTGGGAAATGTATGTCCATTATGTTAAAACATTTATCAAATTTAGCATAAATGTCAATTAGGCTAGCGTAAATAAAATTAAAATCGTAATTTAAAACGTCCGAATAAAATTAATAAATAGATTCGACACTAAATAAACGTCGCTCGGTGAAATCAGCTGTTTTGTTTTCCCGTCCGTCGTCCTGTCCTAAGGAGAGTTCAAACCGCTGCGCGCCGTGATCGCTAATTGCAGTATACAACGGCAATACACTTAGGCACTTGCGAACTTGGTTTGCTATGCCGCAATCAATGGACGACGAACCGTCAATAGTTACGCGAGTAGGAATGGTTACTGTGTAATAACAGTCAAAACTAGTAAGTATAATATTTATCATCAACCCGCCGTCTCAAACTGTTGGGTGTCAAATATTCTACATTTTGGTCACCAACTATAAGAAACCTTTTGCAAACAATATTCTCCATGTGTTGTAGTCGACCTGCCCCACTGACCTGATAAGAGTGTAGGCTCGCGCTCTGGTGTTCTGGTTCGGACTCCTGTCCTCTTGCAGAGTGGAGTCCAAGGCTAGAGATAGCCAATCCGCGAGCAAGCACGCCAGGTCTGCTTCGCGAGCGTCCGATAGATCTTTCTCCTGAGAACAAATGTGAACTTTAAGTTTAAAGAAATTGGTGATATAATATTAAAGTCTACTCGGCACCCATCGACTTGGACTTCAAGACTACGATGTTAAAAAATAAGGAACGGCTTCGAAACGAATCGTGAATATGCCATATTCTAAACCTCTTACAGCAAATTCACAAAACAGGCGCCGATTTCAGGTTTATTAATCAAAATAAAATAACAAAAACAAACAAGCAGCTCGTACATTTCTTGAAAATTGGATTTATCTTTCGTGTTGCGCATTAAAATTTGTAGAAGTAAGTATTTCAACTGTAAAATCACGTAAATCAGCGAAATCAGTAAAATTTCGTATACGGCCTCCTAATTCAATAATAAAATATACTATTTTTGTACAATCAAATATACAATCAAATACAAAAAGGAGATTTTTGTAAGGGCGAGTTTGAATCTACCAGCAAAGAAATAAAGTTTAGTTACCTTTGCTCTTCAATGCCATTTTCAAATTTGAAACAAACTAATACTTACTAAACTAAATTGCCTCGATTACGTACCTCCTATGGCACTGGGTCTCACAAGGTTAACAAAACTATGTTGCGATCTTTGTTTGAGTTATGTAATTCATTCCTAAAACTATGTAAGGTTAATTAAATAATTTATCAACTACATCAGCTTCAAACAGCTAAGTTAATATCAGTAAATTCAATTAAAACGGTTTTAAAATGGACGTTAATTGCAGCTTATCTTCGACACCATATTTAAATTCTTAAATGTTTCTACTCTCCGTTAATCATTGTTTTTATAGTATCGATAAGGTCTTAAGATGTTCGGTAGCAATGCAGTGTACGCTCGAAATCGTTATTAAATCGTTTTTAAAACGTCCTTTCACTTTCGCATTACCGTATAATTTTAACACATAAAAGTTTGGAGAAACCGAATTTATAATGTTTTTGCCTTTTATTTAACAAAAACAATAAAACCACCTCTTTATTACGAATTAAGTGTTCTAATTTAACCAACTAAAGTAAAATAATGTAGGTATAAACATCGCGCTTCAAACTTTTGACTTTTATGTTATGAAATGTAAGCCCAATATGACTTACGATTTCTTATTATAATATTGTCACACACTCTATTGTGTTATTTTATTGGCAACGAGAATGCAGACTAGTAGACAAGATTTAAGAAAAACATACTACTTACTGGGATTCGAACCCAGTAACTACCGTCTTATATTATTTTTTGCGAAATCTCGGGCTTTTGTTTACTTTGAGCTCAAGCCAATACATATATTTACACTTTGCTTACCATTTACACTTTACTTTGTTCGATTTCCGGGTATTACCTATGTTCATTTTAAATCTTTAAATGCAGTTGTTTTTTGTTCAAAATCAAGCGTTTATTTCCTAAGTACATATTACCCACATACTTCCGAATTCCCGATACTGACTCATTTCGATTGATCACCCTGTATAAATTCATGACAATCGCCACTGACGCTCAGTTTCACTCAAATACTAAATAAATAAATAAACACTGTGACGTATGTGTCAGTTTTTCATTTACGTAGGCTTTACCAATATAACGCATTTGCTGCCGTCCCTTTGCCAAGGGGCGTTAGACAAGCTAAAGGAACGTAAACGCTAGCTAAATTATTTGTTGTTATAGCGCTTAGATGAAAACAAAAAGCTCATATCTTCCATATGTGAACAGGCGTGCTGGCTTGAGCGCTTCAATATAGGCGCTGAGCACCTAATCCGAGTCAGTTGTGAGGCCACCACCGATCAGTCAACACGTGTTGAGCGAGATATTGTAATACATGACGACACGTTGGCCTAGTTGGTAGTGAGCGGTCCTGGGTTGAAATCCCAGATATGCAGATATTTGTGTGATGAGCACGAGTAATTTGTAGCGGAGTCTTGGATGTTTTCTATGTATTTAAGTATATATTTATCCATAATATAAGTAAGTTCATCATTGTCTAGTACCCATAGTACAAGCCTAGAGCTTAGTTTGGGACTAGGTCAATTTGTGTGACATTGTCCCGTGATAAAGTTAACGCGAGAAACACGATTGTAATTGCGAGATAGATACGCAATGGTGTTAGCCAACAATTTAATTCAATTGCTCCTTAGTGCATGTATATGCCATTCTTCTACAGATATGTGTGTGGTGTTTGCGAATGTAGATGTCACGTCACGCATTATTTTAGTGTTTTGTATGGCGTCAACATGTCTTGCCATTTTTCTTTAGTTTAAGTTACCAATAATGGCAATATAAATTCACATCCTGTACAATTTTAAACTGTCTACCTATTGCAGTTCATGAGATGCAGCCCCCTGGCAGACAATGACGGATGGATTGACAGGGGAAGCTTAGTAATAGGGTCCATTTGGGTGCGGAACCCTAAAAACGCATACTTTCACGTTCTAAATATGTATCTATCTTTGTGATAATAATATCATATCTTTACCGGCAGAGTATGCGATGCCAAGAAAACCACGTGATCCACTTGCTAGTTGGTTTGTATTGAAAATCGGCCGAGTGCAAGTCGGACTCGCGCACGAAGGGTTCCCAAACATAATGACGACACGGTGGCCTAGTTGGGAGTGACCCTGCCTTCGAAGCCAGCGGTCCTGGGTTCAAATCCCGGTAAGGGCACATATTTGTGTGATGAGCGCGAATATTTGTTCCTGAGTCTTGGATGTTTTTTTCTATGTATTTAAGTATTTATTTCTCTATATAAGTATGTTTATCGTTGTCTAGTACCCATAGTACAAGCCTAGAGCTTAGTTTGGGACTAGGTCAAGTTGTGTGACATTGTCCCCCGATATTTATTTATTTTATTATTTATAATCAAAAAAAAAGGCAAAATAATCACGTTTCTTGTTTGGAAGCCCCACTTATTTTATTTTATAAACATTTTGTAAATATTTGTGGCGTCTACCTATTGCCGTTATTAATGTCGAGCAAAAAACGGCGAAAAAATCTCGTTTGTTGTATGGGAGCCCACTCATTATTTTCTGTTTTTAATATTTGTTGTTTTAGAGGCAACAGAAATACATCATCTGTGAAAATTTCAACTGTCTAACTATCACGGTTCATGAGATACAGCCTGGTGACAGACAGACAGACAGACAGCTGAATCTAAGTAATAGGGTCCCGTTTTTACCCTTTTGGTACGGAACCCTAAAAAGTTTCGCCAGCCATTTATCGCCAATTCACACTCTAATACAAAATACGTGGTACTGTTACATTTTTTTATAGAGCAAGCCCCACATAAAATTTCTTTTACAGACTCATTGTTGATTATAATTGCGATTTCAAAACTCGCTGGACGCAAGTTCGGCAAAGACTTTACGACAGGCTGTTAATATTTTACGAATCTAACTGTTACACAAATTTAAAAATCCATTTCAGCAACACCGTACTATATTGAGTTTCTTTCTTAATTGGAGTAAGTGTAATAACTCTGAGACTAATTACACGTTCCTCAGTTAACAGTGTAATTAAGGTACGTTGCAAAGTGTCGGTCGTATATAAAATGAATAAAGCATGTCCGGAATTGTACTGTTTAAAATCAATTGCTGTACTAATTAAAGCATACTTTCCAATTCTTGATACTTTAGCGGCAATAAACTCGCTTTTAATCGCTGCTTTTAGGTAAAACGAATTCTCAATAGTGAATCGTAACTGTTGCACGTAACATCGTGATGTGTACGCGGCTCGCGAGCCTGAGGGGTTATGTTATTATTGCTATGGAGTTCATTTTACGGCGAGTGTAAACGACATAGCTATAGTAGTTTTATAGCTCTGACCTTTTCTCTTAGCGTCAACTGAACTAATGTCTTAATAACCCGCTGTTTTCCACTAGAAGCTCGTTGCTGTAACTGCTGCGGTTACTGTTACGGCTCGGGAGTATCAATACCAGCGTTAGGGCAAATGTTTGGCGATTTTACCGCTCTCATTGCTCTAGTTAATACACTATTAAACAGAAGCAGTACCGGAGACGGTTTCCATTTTAAAGACTGTACACGATAAAATCCGGCATAGCATGCTCTGGTGTATCTTTGCAATGAATGCATATTTTCAAGCAGGTTTTTTTTGTAACTTATATAATTATATAATACTATATAAAAATAAAACCGTATCATAATGTACGGGTATGTGTAAGTTTTCGCCGAATATATTCCATCATACCTTTCATCCCCTGACCAGCGTTTTTTGACAATCTTCACTCGCTTCCTGCTACAATGTCACAACTGTATTTATATTTTTACAAGCTGTTTTAGGTACGTAGGGGAGAGCGGGGCTGAAAGTGCCGGGGGTAAGTCGTTCCGATGATAATAGAAATGCAAGCAAAAAACGGAGCAATTTGTATGATTTTTGACGCGAAACGTTATGAAATTATGCCGTTGCAGGAGCCTTTTAAGTTGCTTTCATTATGGTATAATAGTAGTTATGGAAAAAAAAACTAAATCAACGGAACAACGAACCCCACCAAATAATAGTTTTTTGCCTTTGATTTTTTTTTTACAGAGTTGATAGTGCACACAAAATAAACACATATTTTGACGAACTACAAAATACTCCTTTAGCGTGTGATCTGAGATTTATTGGTTTAAGGATAAGTTTGTATTTCAAAAGGACGGAACAACCAGCCCCATAGTGGGGTAAGTTGATCCGTTCCGATCGATCTCATAAAAAATGATTTTATTTGAAATCTGTTTAACGATGCACAAAATAATATCACTATTCAGAAACTCCAATAACCATTCTTTAAATGTGTGTGTAAGCCACACAACATATACACTATTTTCATAGCTCAATTTTGTGTTTTATGAAAATCGGCACTTTCAGCCCCGCTCTCCCCTACATTAGAATGTAGTCTTACCACAAAAGTACTTTTTGAAACTCATTTCTATTTGTAGTAGACAGGGAGACTTTTTACTCCGATCACTGAAAGTTGTTTTTGTATGGGAGGCATTTATTTGTCAAAAAGTCAAATTCGTCAAAGTTAAAAAACCTCAGAAATATCTCAATCGGAATACAATTAGAAAAGTTTTAATTATTGTGAAAAAATGATGTACTAAGGTATAATTTGGCTTGTATGATTTAAAATAATAAAATGTTTTTAACAGGAGAACCGTGAACAAATAAATATTGGTACTGTAGATTATAACGGGTGTGGCCTGTAATAGAAGCAATAAATTGAGGGATCATTCTTACTCTATAAACGTAGCAACATTTGTTCTACAACTTAAAAAAAATGTAATTTAATATTTGGGATTTTTTCGAACAAACTTAATAGCATTTTCAATGTACTCCATCCAATAGTCTAGTTGACATCTACTGTCAGCCTACAAACTTCGTAGTTTTCGCAATACATTGCTTGCTTGGAAAATCTAAATTAATTAATATTTGGTTAACAATAAGTTATTTTCAAAAGTTGTAGAATAAATGTTGTTCCGTTTGTGGTGTGGAAACGATCCCTCAATTTATTGCTCCTATTACAGGCCACACCCGGTATAATGGTCTAAGTCACAGACGCTGTAACATTTTATAACGATTGTATTTTTATTATGTAGTTTCATAACCACTGACTAATACAAAAAAGTGCTGCTTGAAAATTAGCATTCATTAAAAAAATACAGCAGAGCATGCATGACCGGAATATATCGTGTAGTCTTTAATCAAAACAATAAGCTAATTATCAATTTTATTTCATAATACTAGAAAATGCCCAAGACTTCGTAAGCGTAACGGTTACTATAAAATTTTAAGAATTAAAAACTTATTACATGTTTGAATAAAAAGATAATCATCCCAACGTCCTCATAAAGGCTTTTGTAACTGATTGACCGAGACAACGCACACGTTTAGCCTCTGGATTTAGAGACCAGTTTACAGGCATAAGAGAACGTCCAGCAAGTTCGTGTTTTAACTGCAGCTTCGCCAACATCTCCTCAAGTAAGAACTTTAGTAAAGTGTGTTAATTTTCATCACACACTGTTTTCATCGTATTTTTTATATATTACATAACATCACGCCCTCATTTCCAAAAAGACCTGTTGATAATTTCGTAACCACATTTTGCACAATCAAGCTGTTTACCAGCGTAGTGACAGTGTGTTTGTTTGTTTATTTATTATATAAATATAATATATATTTCAAACGTTAAGTAGAAATTTAGACATTGTTAAGTTCTCTAATTGCACCGGGAATTCTCTGTTATAGATGTGGTTGACTGGTAGAGAATGCCTTTAGGCATTAAGTCCGCCATTTTTACTTCGTACATTTATTTGTATTGTGAAAATAGGATTAAATAAATAAATTATCCTTAGAAGTATTTTTTAACAAATGAGAAACTTTAAATCTCGATATAGCTTATGCGTCGCCAACCCTGAGAAGTAAGATGGTAGAGCCAATACAACAATAGTTCAGAACGTGGGTGAGATTTTTTATGGCATGTGGAAGGCAAACTAGCTGACAAACCACCTGATGGCGTGGGATCTGTGACCCTTAGACCTTTGCATTCCCATGAGTAGACTGCAATCCTTAGACCGCACATTGCCAATGCTGGGGTTCCTCAGTTCACTTGGTCTTATCATTAATTCGTGTTGTACAGTACCCCAAAGGCTACCACTTTCACCTACTTCATAACCACGTAGTTCTCTTGGTCATAGTAGGTAGGTAAGCAATAAATAGCTAATGTCATACACTGAATTTATCAGATTGATGCTCGACTATTATCATTTGTTTGTATTAGCTTCCTGAATCGTTACTTGTTACTGATTTGCATCAAAATAAAAAAATAGGTATGTGATGCTTGGTTTGTGACCATTGTGATTGTGACCACAGATTAATAGGGTATGTCTGTTGTGACGTTTGTTTGTGTCGGTTTTTTTTCTTTTGTCTTATGTTTTTGGGTAAGGCTAAAGGAACTTTGCTTCTTCAGCCAAAAACTAGGGCGATAAAAGTTGCGAGCGAATTTATATTTTATATGACTTAATTTATTTCATTTCATTTTCTTAGCTAGGCACAATTTGTTGTTTTTTTTTCTGTTTAAATAATCATGTGTGTGTAAACCTTCCGTGGTCTCACCTGGTAGTTCCAACGGAAGATCAGCGCTGACAAATGCCAGCATTATGCCGAGTTGGAACCATTTCGTGACTTTATTTGTTGATGTTTGTCACGAATAAATGTATTTATTTCTTTCTTTTCTTTTCAAAGACAATGTGGGGCACCCTATCATGATAAACTTTAGCCAAACATAAAGAATGATAAGTACGATGTATTAAATGACATTTATAATGCTTAAAATTCAACATGCTTAGGCCGCATTTACACTCGCAAGTTATCGCTGTAAGTTTTGAAAGAAAGCTATTTGCAAGAATGATATGCAGATATCTGCCACTCACTCTTACCTATAGCTGCGTCTTACAACTTACAACAATAAGTTACCTTTGACATATTTTCATATTGTCAACGTAATGAGTACCTGACAGTAATGGCGGCCGAGTTAAAAACAATACGACAACATGTCAAAGCAATATGGTTTTACCGAGTACAACAGAGCCCCAGACACATAGAGTCTGGCTAATACATAAAAGTTGAGCCTTTAAAGTAGCGCCAAATTAAAAAAAAACAGCGTTTTGCAACACTGTGTAACGTGATAAAATAATAATGATACTTGAACAATTATTATTTTTCTTCAATTCACACAACGCAACTGACTAAGCAGAGTTATATGAAGTAAAACTCTTAACTTCATTCTACTTTATATTTAAGAAGAATAATAAAAACCAAAAATAATAATTGAATTTTATACGATATTCTTCAAAATGATCAATATTAGCAGTAAGCCACCCCTTAATTCTCTTAAAAAGCAAAAACGGTCCAATTTATTATGGAACAGTTACTTTCTTAGTTACCATTTCAAGTATCAAGTTTAGAACATCATACTAATTTAAGCGTTTGACAGATTTGTCAACGATATTACTGTTGCCATATAAAAAGTTTAATTTCAAACTCAGGCTCAACTTTCATAAGCCAGACTACAAACGAAACGCTAAATCGATATACATTATATTGAACGTGTTATAATTGAAACCAGTAGTAGTTACAATTGGGAACGGCACAAAAACAGGGTGCGCGTAAAGAGCCGAATTTAAGCGTCGCGCCGGCGGTATTTATATTCATCCTATATCCGAGATAAGCGGACGATCGACATTTTTATGCTCCATTAGGGTTCCTTACTCTGTCTGGTGAAGTGAAATAAATAAAAGAAAAGTGTATCACAAACATCTCCAACATATTCGCTGCTTTTATGCAATAGTGCCACAATCAAAATGAGTCATTGTTGCATTTTAATTCGGAACACAATTAACTTAAAGTTTTAAATCAAATTGTATTTGTTTTTGATTTGTGGCACTATGGCATAAAAGCAGCGAATATCTTGGTTGTTGTTATTACATTACACATATACATACCTCGAACACATATTTCACATATACATACCTCGAACACATATTTTCAATGCTCTGAAAAACTAGTAAGTTTAATTATTGCAGCTAGTATTGTAAAAAGTTAAATTTGTGAGCGGGGGACAAAAAATCCTACGGAACCCAATCACTGCACCCGATGGGTCCGAACACAAGTTTACGACCGTCGAATTTGTATTTACGAATATCGGTAGCTAATTAGAGCGTCCATTGCTTTTACGGCGTAGAATAAAACCACTTGGAGCTTATTAATTTTATAAACTACACGGAATGTGGGGATTCTTCTGTAATGAGATCATTTTCGTGTTAATTTATAAAAAATGTTTTTATTTTTTGTTATTTATTATAATCGGCGAGCGCGCTGTGAAGTTATGAAACTATACCTACTCGATATACGGGTACCATTTTTTTACTCAGTAATACAATGTTGTAATTAGTTCCTTTTATAAAATTATAAAAATATATTATCCTTGAAAATTAATTAAGAGGGCGCCGAGCGCCCAGTGGCTCCCTCATTAATAATAATAATATCACAGGACAATGACACACAAATTGACCTAGTCCCAAACTAAGCTCTAGGCTTGTACTATGGGTACTAGACAACGATAATGAATGAATGAATGAATGAATGATATTTATTTTCCAAAGTAAGTCACAGTATACATTGCGTGTTATGTCAAAGTATAAGAAATTACATTGAAATCGTCAAAAAATAAAAAATAAAATAAAACATAATCAATCAATAGGAACACAAAGCACAAGCAATAAAAATAAGTCAATCATTAAAATAATATGTCAAAACATCAGGATTAAAAGGCAACATTACATACGGAATCACATAAAACACATCTCAATTATAATTTTAGGTCCAGAAACTCATTGACTGAGTACAATGGATTTTGTAATAAAAGGTTTTTCAGCCGGCGTCCAAATGCTTTGTCAGATGGTTCGCTTTTAAGTTCGGAGGGCAGACGTTCGTAAAAGGTGGGACCAATCACTCGCGGGTTCTTACCTGCAAGTGCCATGCGACGGGGAACTGTTCTTAAACGCCCAGAGTGGCGGAGCTGCTTGCCGACTGCGTGCACGCGGGCGAACATTGCAATATTTTTCCTAACATATAATATAACTTGGTATATGTAAAGTGAGTAGTGAGTCAATATGCGGTGCGTCACGAAGAGATTCCTGCATGAATGTTTAGGTTTCACTCCAACTAATGTACGCACAGCACGTTTCTGCATTAGCATTACTCTGTTGGCATCCGTGGAGTTTCCCCATATAAGAGTGCCGTACGACATAAGGGAGTGAAAATGTGCAAAATAAACTTGCCTTACTGCGTCATCAGAGATGAGCATTTTCAGTTTACGCAACGCAAAGACTGCACTACTCAGTCTAACACACAGGTCATCAACATGGCACTTCCAGTTAAGGTTCGAGTCCAGAGTGAAGCCAATAAACCTACACTTGTCGCATATAGGCATCGGATTGTTACGCACGCTCGGAGGAACAGCAAGACTGCGGCCCGAAAATATCATGACGTTGGATTTTGCAACATTCAAAAGCAATCCATTTGTTGTGAACCACCCCTGCAGCTGCTCGCAAGCGTCATGTATTTTTTCGTCCAGCTGCTCATACGTGCGCGCACTTACCACGACTGTGGTGTCATCTGCAAACAACACCGAAAGGCCAGCTGTGATGGCGGTTGGAAGGTCATTAACAAACATTAAAAATAGGCTATTTCCTAACGCCGATCCTTGAGGAATCCCTAAGTGCACGCCACCAGGCCCAGATGCCAGTCTTTTGCCGTTTGCAGACAACTTCACTACCTGTTTCCGATCAGACAAGAACGATGAGAGTAGTTGGTGGCTGGTATCTCGTATACCGTAGTGTTGCAACTTATCCAAAAGCAGTTGGTGATTAATTACATCAAATGCCTTGGACAAATCGCAAAAAATACCAGCCATCTTGTACTTGTCGTCTAGACCGGAAACAATGCAGTCAAATATTTTGTGTGCCGCTGTGGTCGTCGACATCTTCTGCCTATATGCGAACTGACGGTCTGTAAGCAAATCATTGTCTTCAAGGTGGGTCATGATATGCGACGAAAGGATGGACTCGACTAATTTTGAAATGGTGGGCACTATTGTTATGGGCCTATAATTGTTTACATCACACTTGTCCCCTTTTCCCTTGAAGACAGGGCACACTCTGGTACTCTTCAGCACGTCAGGGTAAACACCAGTTACAAATATTGTATTTATTAATACTAATAATATATCTGATATAATAGGCCATATACATAAAATAATATTTAATGATATATCATATGTGTCCACTACGGCACGCGTTTTTAATAAGGACCGCAGCACTTCGTCCAAAGTGTCACGCGTGACTGTAGGCAAGCTGAACATAGGCACATCCAGATCACTTAGGTGGTTGCGGAGATATTGTCTGCATCTAGACTGATCACTAGCAATCGTATACTTAGACGCTATATTAATAAAATGGGTATTGAATTTATCTGGAACCTCGATATCCGGTACGTCAACTTTGCCCGTTGGGTCCCTGAGACATAGGTTATGTGACCTAGCTTTGGCTACTTCGTCATTTACCACTTTCCAAATCTCCTTTGCCGGGTTTGAACTACCTCTAAGTTTGTTTTGGATGTAGTTCTGCCGAGCACGCAGCGTTGTGGACTTTATTAAATCGTAGTATTTGTTAATACACTCCGAGATGATGGGGTTGTTAGGGAATTGGCGTCTTATTTCATGTAAATCGCTATGTTTGCGTGTGTACTCCAATACCTCATCAGTCAGCCATGGCACAGCAGACTCTTTCTTTATTTTTATTGTTTTAATCGGAAAATGAATATCAATATAGTAAATCAAAATATTAAATAACTTATTAAATTTAGTATTAATGTCATAGGTGTTATTATAGATAAAATCAAAATTATAATTATAAATGTCACAATAAAATAAATAAGAAGATTCATTATTAAAAATACGTCGTTCGATAAATTTATTAGTCTTAGTACCTTTAAAATCGCAATCCACTTCAAACTCATACCGCTGTGCATTGTGATCACTAATTGCAGTGTCCACTGGCGACACAGTAAGGGAGTCGCAGGCATGATTTGCTATTCCACAATCAATGGACGACGCACAGTCGGGAGTCACGCGAGTAGGAAAAGTAACAATGTTAGTGCACTGATAGCTAAACAATATATCGTCAACCTGCCGTCTGAAGCGATTATCAGTTAGGTAATCCACATTGTGGTCACCGACTAGAATAAACCTTTTATTTTCGTCAGTAAGCTTACCTAACAATAACTCTAAATTTTGCAAATAAATGTCAAATTCACCATTTCCAGTTCTGTATAAAACAACAATTATAAGCTTTAAACAAGTTACTTCTATAGCCGCAAATTCGAAGTGAAACTGAACGGCGAGGCTAAGTAGGTCATTACGCTGTCTATATTTTATACCCTCGCGTACGTATAGCGCCACACCGCCATGAGCGATGCGCGTGCGGCAGTAGGAGTTTGCAAGCGCATACCCACCTAACCTCACTTGCTCAATCTCATATTTTCGGCTCCAAGTCTCGCTAAATCCTATAACATCTGGCTTTTCCGAGTGCGTTAACAAACATAATAACGAAGTCTTGCTGCAAATTGATCGTACATTTTGGTGTAATAAAACGAACTTAGTTTTTATTTGCGCCGCGTTGTGTCTCGTTGTGCTGTGGAGTTTTTTGGCTTAACTACGTTGAATAAGCGTACTGAGACTCCGTCTGGCCAATTTTGGACGTTTCGCGCAGCCTTCTGTTTGTCTGCCGGCACATCCAGGCGGAACGAAGAGTAATTGCCCCGCGTGACGGCTAGCTGTTCACACACGGGCGCCGGGATGCCCAGCTGTCTCTGCACGTGGTGGGTGACCTCCTCGGCAGTAGTGTCAGCACTCAAGTTGAAGATGTGGAGGCTGACAACGCGAGGGGCTGCAGCGCGAAGACCTGTGAGGCACGACGTGCTCGGCGATGGCGCTTTTGCTGGAGGCATTACCAGTGGGGCTTTAGAGGTGTTACCCGGCAAAGAGATGACAGGAGATGAGCTCTCATCAACGTCCTGTCGATCCAGGGGGGCATTAGTGCTGGGAGCAGCACGCTGCGAACGAACTCGCCGCGGTTTGGGCGCAGGCGCAATGTTCGTGGAGCCCTCCGGCGCTGTTGCGGGGCTTACGTATGTCGCAGGTCCTGCTGGTGCGTCGGTATAGGTGTTGGTGGTATTCATTGGTTGGTGTTGTTCACTACTTACAAAGACAATACCCGGCGGGCCAGACTCGTTAAGTGACAAGTGTGAGATGTTATGTGAAGGATTAACAATTTGGCTGGATATGATGCTCAGGATCTTTTGAACGCAGCCGTCTTGGTGAGTAAGCATCCTTTGTTGTTCGCGGATAACATCACGGCAGGATTTAATTTCGCCCCTCATCTCAGTTAATTGTGTAGTTAAATTTGAAATAACTTCCACCAACCTGACTACCGCCGCCGCATTTGTTGTTGTTTTTGCCTTCGCTGGTGCCATATCTCCTCTTTGTAATTGAATAATCGTCTGTTGTATGTCAATCTTTAATATTTACGTAAATATGTCACTTAAAACCTATGTTTAATAAATTAAAATAATAAATTTATAACGGAGCTGTTTTGAATTTGCTGCGTTGCACAGCAGCGCCCTCTATAGAAAACCTTATAAACATACTTGTATACAGAAATACATACTTAAATACATAGAAAACATCCAAGACTCAGGAACAAATATCTGCCCTTACCAGGATTTGAACCCAGGACCTCTGGCTTCGGAGGCAGGGTCACTCCCAACTAGGCCAACGTGTCGTCAATAGAGCCCCAATTCGAAGTTTACTATGATATGACAATTCATTAACATTTTCGTTGCGATACTGTACTGTACAATCAGCAAGTCAAAAAATCTAAGTAGTTTATGTATGAGGTCGCCTAAAATGTAACTACACAGGACTTTATTTTTAAGAGCATTAATGCATGCATTTCAATATAGGGAACACGCATTTTTTTCTTCTTACGCTCTCTGGAAAGTGCTATGAAAGAGAGGAATAACTGTATACGCGAAATAGTTGTCCTGTAAGTTTTAAAAAGTCATAGTTCAGACCCCCTCCAAAAACACTATACAAAATCGACGACAGGAATGACGTCACAGTTATTGTTGCATGTTTAAAATATAAGGACCTTAAAAGACATTTGCATATATATCGTAAATTACTATGTTTAAGCCAATACGTTTAAATTAAAATATTACCTAAATAAAATGAGGATGCCGAAAAAAACAATCTAAACATTAAGAGGAGTTTTAAAATTTAAACAAGTTTTAATTGCAATAAACGTCTTTATCTCATACAATACAAATCATATTGTCCTGTTGAGGTTTTTTACGCAAGCTGTACCATACTAGTAATTATGAATGGACAATATTACACAGATCTGGGATTATATTCTACTGCGTTAAAACGATATTGCGTTTGACGTGTTTTAGTATCGTTATTAACTCGGCCGCCATTACTCTCAAGTAAATAAGAGTTATCAAAACGTTGACAATACGGAAACACGTCAATGGCCATATCGTTTTACCGTATAGAATCTAAACGCTACACTATGTAATGTCAGACAAAAAAAAAGTCAGGAAAAACTCATTCTCGTCGCACAAATATATGCCCTTACCGGGTCGAATCCAAGTCAACTAGGTTTGTAGGAGGTGAACGACTTTGTATAAAACATACATATTACAAGTATAATACATTAAAGCCATGTCGTACTTTGTTGCATGTTAATTAACCAATGTGAACGCACGCGACGCGATGTATCGAACACATTTCCAGAATGCTACTTCGTTGACTTAGGGTTGTCGACACGACTAAACTTACATACATAATTACTAGTAATCGGCACGGACTTTAACATAACTTTCATTACATGACAGCCATGAAAACATACCCAAACCCGAATACCAAATCCGCGACTGATATAGAGTTAAATTTGTAACGAGGTTGTTACAAACCTCCTTTTTTTACGTTCCTGGCCACTTTTTCTTTACCATCTAAATCTTTCCAAATTCAAATTATTGTTTTTTTTTGTAATTTTCGATCCATTAGTTCAGTTGACTAATAATTTCGATAGGCACCAGACACGTGATCTCGTGTCTGGTGCCCTCCTGCTTATTTTTCTGTATTTTTAAAATTTTTGATCATATTATACATCTTCATTTCTTAAAAAGTGTCTAATTTAATATCTTCAATATCGAGACGGGACAGGATACTTCTACTATACCGCTAGAAATGGCTCTCCGGCGGGGAATCGAACCCCGGTCTCCCGCGTGACAGGCGGGGATACTTACCACTATACTACCGAAGAACACTAATCTACCAATAATATTTCTTATTTTTCTTGGTTGTAAGTTCTCCTTTAAGTCAGCTTTACAAGTTTTGTTAAAGTTTTGCTCCGTCCGGCCAATCACTAATAATTACTAGAACCCTTTATCGGAGGTGCAATTTGGTAGCTGCATGTTCTTAGGCATGGGTAAAAAAAAATGTCGATATCGATCCTCTTAGTTGCTCTTGACAATTAGTTATATAAAAAAGTTAGACAAATATGTAACATTTTTATTTTGTATTCCAAGATAATTAATGTCATCTAAAGCAGAATCCGATATCAGTAAAACAAAAACACTATGGTTGCTATTTCAAAATTAACTTTTTTAAAGTGCAGGCCGGTGCATAAAATAAACACATTAAATATTATCTAACACAATCATAATGGTAGAGAAAAAGTATCGACATAGCTATATGGGACGTTTTCAAAAAAAAATAACGTGGTTAAGGTCTTAAATTACCCATATACTTTGTATAGACTTACTTTCGTTACATAAAGGACGCGATCGTGATTTTTGTTTTCATTAAGCCTAGCGAAAATGACTTTTCGAGACTAACATTTCGTAACTCAACCTTTAGCAACTATTTAGCTAACTTATGACCAGAGGGATGAATTCTCATGGCAAAATACAAATAATAACAAATCTTATAGGGATAGAACATTTTGTTTTATCGACTTCCAGTTATCGATATTGTGTAATCACCAATCTCGTTGTTATTTTAGTTTTGCTTTTATATTTACAATGTAAATGTCACTCTCTCTCCAAGATTGAATTTGTAAATATTAAATCACTACATAGTATAAAACAAAGTCGCTTTTTCTGTCCCTATATCCCTATGTATGCTTAAATCTTTAAAACTACGCAACGGATTTTGATGCGGTTTTTTTAATAGACAGAGTGATACTTTAATCCGGAGCGAAGCGAGGGCGGGTCGCTGGTATTAAATATTTTCGAAATATATATCTTTATTAACGGCAAATAACAAATGAAAACTAAACTATAAATAAAACTAAATCTAATACATAGAACTATACGATAGCAATTAAAGGACATTAACATTGGTAAATTATTTTACGTATAATGTTTCGATAGGAGGTATGTTTCTATTACTTTCGTAAAAGATCTTGTGCTACATGAAGTATTGCTATAAGTATTCCTCTGCTTATGAGTCAGTAAGCTGAACAACTATTGGCATAAATTTGTTAACCCTATTATTCAATAAACATTTTGAATGTTTGCTCGATCAACTTTTCCGTTTTAAGAGGACTGTGAAGCAAAAAAATTCCATACAAAATGCGATAACGTTTTTCTCCCCTTAAACGTTGTCCAATTTTTACAATTTTTGAATATGTTATAGATGTTATGAAAAACTATGTCTGTACGTTTTACTTTCCAAAAAAATATTTAATGGAATGAAAATAAAATAAAAAAAAACAAAAGCGGAAACGTAGAGACCTGGTTTTCTAAAATATCTACAACATATTAAAAAATCGTGGAATTCGGATAAAATTTAGAGGTTCAGAAACGTTATCGGCCGGAGCTAAATTTGTATGGATTATTTTTGACAGCTACGCGATTTAGGCATCGCTTCACAATTCACTTAAATGGTTAAATTATTCAGTGCTCATTGTCAACTTTTCGCCAACTTTTTGCCATCCAACCAATTCGCGACGCTATCAATTCGGTTGTGGCAGTGGTTTTTCGCAATTCTACTTAACACTCCTCCTAGCTCAAAAAATCGACAGAACCTTAAATGTACTTAACCTATTCAACGCCTTTCAACAAATACAAATGCGTCACTCACACGTTAAATATGTTTTAAACTGTACCAGTGACAACTGTAAGTGTCAGTGGCGTCGTAAACCTACGAGCATTTTAGTGGTGGTAGAACCCTGTGCAGGGTCCGTCCGGATCGCTACCACCATCTTATTCATTCATTAACCACCCGCCAAGCAACAGTGTTCGCATTGTTCTGTCCCGGCAACGGGTGAAATTACTAGCATAGAGGCATTCCATTTTATTCCTCAGGGTTGGCAACGCATTTGAGATCTTAGGATTATAGTCTTGAGAATTCAAATGTCTATGGGTTTCAGATTCCACTTACCATCAGGTGGCCTGAGTGCTCGTGTGCCTTCTCCTTAACATAAAAAAGCTCATAACTACTTTAGGCGTCGTTGCCGTTCAAAGGGTTAACAATAATGATGTCATGTGATAACTCCGCTTAACAAGTTTCGACGAACAAACAACAATCGATTACTTAAATGTAACTCTACGTATCACTTTTCTTCTTACCGACTACTCGGCGAAACAAATAATAAGCGTATTGAAATTATACTAAACGTTACTCGGCCAAAAGAAAGGTCTGCCAAACAAAAATCTGTTATCGGCGTCGGAGTCAAAATCCCTTTCTCCATATCAAATTCAATGATCTTTAATATCTAAATAAATATTGATACGCAGCCAACCCCTAACTTATCCTTACTTATTTTAGGTCAGCATCGACATGATGCTACCTAATTACTCCAGTTCTGCGTAGGAGTTGAACACCTTTTATATGAACGTATAGAGGCATACAATGTTGGGCTGGGATTTTAAAATAGGCCCGGAAAAAACTCATAGAATATGCAATGTACATACATAATCTATTAGAAAAGCTTTTGAAAAAAAAAAATAGTTATAATAAAATAGTTACAATTAATTTCATCGTGAACGCCGACAAAAGGTTGTCTTAAATCTCTAATAATAATTATAAATACAAAGTTGTTTTTGCGTGTTTGTTCCCTTAAAGTTCAAAACGTAAGGACCAATAGCCCGGAGTCGGATGAGGGATACTATTTATTGAAAATTGAAAAGTTTCCGAGGGTAATGAGATAACTAACTTCATCGCGGACGGTGTCGCGGCCAACAACTAGTACTATATGTATAATTCAAACAAAACAAACTCAGCATAAATTCTAATAAAAAAAACTTTGTGTAACCAATCCCAACCCTTTCCCAAAACAGGCAGAAGTCGTAAACCTAAATCTAATCACGACAGTAAAGAGATTGCACAACTTTTGGAAAGGTTGACGACGTCTGATTGAGCGGACATCAAAACTAACCGGCTGGAAAATGTTTGCTACCCCTTTCTAGTTGATAGAAAAAGTTTGGTTACTATGGAAATAGTAATAAAGTAAGTTTTTATTGTTCAAATAGAAATGTATAAGCTCTCTGCTTTTTTTTAATGTTAACCTAACTTTTCTCTGCCAGTTCCTTCACTTCTCTATATGACAGGACATACACCTTCTCCTTAATTTGGTCCATGTAGCTTCTCCTCGGTCTTCCTCTGCCTCTCTTTCCTTCAATCTTTCCCTCTATTATGTTTTTGATAAGCTAGTCATGCCGCAATAAATGGCGAATCATCCCTCCTCTTCTGTTCTCCACACTCTCCAATATCCTTCTCTTCTCCTTTACTGATTTGTTACCATTTCCGTCCAACTAATGCCTTCCATCCTTCTCCAGCACCACATCTCAAACGCCTCTAGCCTCTTTTTGTCCCTCTGTATTAGGGTCCACGCCTCGCTTCCATATAGTACAATACTCCATATGTACGATTTTATGAAATGTTTACGGGTTCTGAGATATTTTAGACGTGAAAATGTATTTTTTGCGATTAAAAGAGAAGATTGGAAATTACTCCACCGACAAGAGCAGGGCTCTTAAATTAAAAGAAGAAGAAGAAGTTAACCTATGTTATTATCAGAGATCGGACAAATGGGTGTCATTACTCGCAATAATGTGGACATGACTCCAATTTTAATTAAACAAATTAAAATATATTACAATATTTAATAAACATAAGGATAAAAAATAATTTTAGGGTAGTAATCAATTAATGTAATTTAATTTGTTTAATTAAAATCTATGGTGTCATGTCCACATTATTGCGATTAATGACGCCCATTTGTCCGATCTCTGGTTATTATTAAAGAAAATTTAATATTAGGGATGATATTATCACTAGTCTGTCAAATTAATAAAGACAGTAAACAACACTGTACTGCTGATCAAAACAAAAAGGGAATATGCACGTTTTACCTTTATACTCTAAAAGTGTAACATTTCCAAACATTGACTTTATTTTAAAAAGCTAGAAGGTCTATATACCACGTATCTCACGCTACGTACATACATATAGTTTTAGTAATAATAATTACATATTTTGCTAAAATTATTTGTAAACTCTTACAAATAATGACTTCTCAGCCTGTTTGTGCAAAATGTAATACTTTTTATTAAAAGACTTTTTTGACAAAAATTTAAAAAAAATTGTCAAGAAAAATTAATTGCAGTGGACGAGGCCGCTGGCGGGTCGCTAGTATGTAATATTTTAATGCATATTGATTATTTCAATTGAAAATGTATAAAGCACTTTAAAATTGGCTACGAAGTTGACGGAAAAGAAGTTTATTTATTAAGTCGCAATAATTATCGTAATATAATACACTAGCGACCCGCCAGCGGCTTCGCCCGCTCATTTCTCTACACCTTCGGTTACATTGTTCAAATTTTACCAAGGATCCCTAATTTTTTTCAAAATGAAATGTAGCCTATGTCAAATTGGAAGAATGTAGCATTCTATTGGTGAAAGAATTTTTTAAATCGGCCCAGTACTTTTTGAGCCTATTCATTACAAACATACAAACATACAAAAATAGGTACAAATCTTTCCTCTTTATAATATTAGTATAGATTTATATATTTTTTAAATTAAACTTAGTGAATCATAAAATAACTTTGCGACATTTACCGCCACCTATTGGCACACTATAAAAGCTTCTGTTTTATGCTTCCGTGTAAAAACAGCACAACTAACATAGATGGCGCTGTTCTATGGAAAAAAATTAGTTCATTGACGATTCACTAGATGCCACAACTGAAAACTAAAAATAATTTTCACTTCATGAATGTGAAAATGTTTGGTTATTTTTGTTTTTTCTTAACTGTTCAACGCGTGGACCGATCGAAATTAAATTAATGAAATTTGGTATAGTCATACTTTTTAATACGGAGACAGACTTGAGAGTTGAGGGTAGTTTTTATTCAAGAAAAAACATTACCCCATGATATAGCGACCAACTGTTACGAAACTTGCGGCACTTCTTCTCTGCAATGATGGTCTAAGAAGCGCTAGTAAATTCACTCCACATTACCGATATATAAAAAAAGGTCATCACTTACATCGAAATCATTTCATCGAAAGCTATTTTCTATCTTAAACATTAATTACGTAGGTTAGGTTAGGTTACATGTTTAAGGCCCGTATCGATAAACTCGACTTGAGTTTGATGCCCGTCACAAGATGCGTCACAAGACTGAGATTTAATTAATAAACATATTTCAAGTCGTGAAACGTAATCCTTGTATCAGACGAGGCGGCTAGTTGTATGGGGATCTAATCCTGATCCTGAGTATGGTCTTTTGGTGACTTGAGATAATCTCAACACCCGAAAAAATGGCGGACGCACTGCAAAATAGTCGAACATATGGTTTCTTTTTATCAGATTAATCGGTTTAACCTCGTAAGACCCAACGGCCTAAATTTAGGACATTTTTCAAAGTGACTTTAGACTTTAGTTGACTTACACAAGGTTCTTTTTTGAACTAGTAAAATTTGACGTGGGCCTCAGGAGGTTAAGAATAATAAAGTGTCATTTATAAAATGTAAGAGGTAAAATTTTACATCGAAAACGTATAACTTTGAAAATTATTATACTTAAATCGAAGTTATGACTTTGCCGCTATATAAAACTGCTTTCAAAAATTGTGTGCTATGTGTGGTGTTAATGTGAAACTATTATAGATACTAGATAATTTATATTAGGTATAAAGATATCGGAAATAGACCGACCAAGCCGGCGACACAATAGTTCCCTATATAATAACAATAATGCGCAATAAGGAGGCGCGAAAAATTTACCTCCCATCCACGGGCTCATTTCACGTAAGTACAATTTACATTTATTTTATAGTACAGTGCACTCAAATACTAAGCCAGTGAATATCTTGTTATGTAAGAAATATTGATACTAAAATCCTACCAATATTTTATCATATCAGTATGTAGGTACCTAGCCAGACCTACCCATCCAACTTGCATCCAATCCTATTTCAACAATCTTAACCCGATTTAAATTGCATCCACAATATGTCTAATATTTTTATTTACTGCCGTATAGAAAACCAATAAAGCTCATTTAATAGGTACTTTGTTAAAGATAGATTAATATAAACTTTATACTATAAGGTCTTGTAACTAAACATTTCGTGAAACGGGTTGCTAAAAGTAGAGAGGAGGGGGCGTTTCGTGTTTTTGTTTTGTTGACAAATTGATTGACAATGACATGTCAAACAAAGACAAGGTAGGCATCGTTTAATTACGAAGGTATTGTAATAAAAACTGAGTGATTTCTTTAAAAACGTATACACACAATCAACTAGTACCTACTTAATAACAATTTCGGGTCCTGACATAAACGCGGAGCAAAAAGGAGCACTATAGTTACCTAGGTACCTATGTGAAAAATAATCGTGAACCACCCGAAGAATCTTGTTTCTATCATTTGTGATTAGATAGTAAGTTTAACTTTAATTCGTTTTGTAGGTTGTCGCCAGTCCAATAATGGGAAACTTGGATAACATGGCGAGGTTCGCCGGAAATAATCAAGGATGCAATAAAGGGATTTGGATATTTTGAGAAGTCGGTGTTCACGAATCTCAGTAGCGGCCCTACGCAGTTGAAGACTATGGCAATTCGCTTGCCAGTTGCTAAACAAACTTGAAGTATACTCATGTCTTTGTAAACTTATTATAGGTTAGAAATTTGTTTACATTGTGTCATCATGTCTTGTCTTGTTCTACATAAAAGAGGTACTTACGTGTAAGTAAAGTTATTGATTAGTTCCATGGTATAAA
The DNA here is from genome assembly GCA_949316455.1 of Acleris holmiana. NCBI lineage: Eukaryota > Metazoa > Arthropoda > Insecta > Lepidoptera > Tortricidae > Acleris > Acleris holmiana. Next base: position 8,454,667 of record OX438785.1, read on the forward strand.
ACATTAATATGAATAATTAATAATATTAGACATGTCATTTTTATTACCTAGTTTTTTCAAAGCGCTAGTGCCTTAAGTTTTACAACTCTTAAGTCCAATACCTATGTTCAAATAATGAATTGTCAAGTGTTAAACATTATTGGTCTACTATCAAAGCTATACATGTTAATTATAAAGAGCAGAAAAGAGGGTAAATTCAGCTTAAAACTTGAGAATATTAAAATAATGTTTGAAATATTGCTTGTAGAAAGTTAAAATATTTTGTTTAGGTTAACATGATCTTGATATTATTAATTAAATGAACTAGCCTCAACCTAGTCTGATGTGTTGAGAAACTAAGTACAAAATATTTTGTACTTATTGCAGCAATGAAACAATAGAATGCAGCAAATCGTATACAAATAAAATAAGGTAGTGAGTTGATTTTAAAACCTGTAAATTTTGTGTTTTATTTATAAATTAAACTTGCTACATGATAATAGTAGTTTTATTTATTGGTGAAGACATTTTGGGTCCCATTATGCTTGAAATTTCATACAAACTATAGGTACTCTGACATTATTTAACTCAGCGTAATGAAAGTATTTGGATCCTACATAGGTATGTACCAAAGGTAACCATAACAGGCTCTCTAAACTCTATATCTTTTCTAGCAGCCTCAAAGTGATTATGGAATACAGAAAGGCTGCTTTGTATGTGGCATAGCAATAAAACAATGTTATTTGATTCTCACATATATATATTTTCTTTTTAAACCCAAAATCAACAAGGATCCAGGGTAATGGTAATGGTTGATGGTGTTATGGTGTTTATATTGTAATTATGAATTTTAATGTTTTTAGTTCATACACTGAGGCCCTTTCAGATCAGTGTTCTCTGATTTTATATATCAGTGGGACCATGGTGTACCTACTTAAATTTATTTGTTTAAACATCAAACTTTCTGATTTTAAATGTCTGTAAACTTGAATTTATAAACGTTAATCTCTATCCTCATCAGCCTAGAATCAAGTTTGATGTTATAAATTTTAGTTTAGTTATTTAAAATTTGAGAGCACTGATCTGAACTGGTCCACCTGTGACATGATAACTTCCACTTAGGCCGAATTGTTTGATCAATAGTTAACTGAACTATTGGTTAAATTTCGAAAATTTGACACATTTCCTTGAGATTTTACCATTAGTTATGATTTTTAACAATTAGTTTAACTAAAATTCAAACAGGTGCCTTTTGCATATAAAATAATAGCTTATATTATAAGCGGAAATCTCTTTCCCACAGTATGTAAAAAGAGACTTGCACTTGTATTACAAATTACAAGCTTTTATGAAACGGGCCTCAGGCCCTAACTTTTAACTTGAGAGGAGCAAGTCCAGTGTCACACTGACAAGTGCCCTAATGGGATATGTGTATGTATGTAAACATTTTATTGTACAAGGAAAAGAGATAATAATTACATAATAGAGAAAAATAAAGCATAGATTTCTTCCATTAGTGCATGGATTATTATTGTTAATTGTAGGTACAATGACAAAAATATGGTTTATTTGCTGAACAGTTAGCACAAGTTCCTGCGACTCGTTTGTCACTTGGTAACCCTCCACCTAGTCTATAAACAAACAAAAACCAATAAATAAGGGACAACTGTGAAAATACAACTTGTGCTAACCACTGTTATAAAATATGCAAAAATAAAACATTCAGGTAAACTGCAGTTGAATTTTAATTGAGAAAATAATAATTATTTAATAAAGTTATCAATAACACATTAAACACCAGTTTTCCAGGGGACGGCAGACCATAGATCTGAAAATAACAAAAATAATAAGTGTAATGAAATCCTACCTGTTTTACACACTTTATTAACTGTTTAGAAATTATGTTAGTTTGATCTTTTAATTTATATTTAATACTAAAAGTTTAAAAAATACATGCATATTTGAACAACAATAATGCACATAAACTGCACATGTCAAAATTATCTTTGATAAACAACATTCAAATAAGAATTCTAGTAAGTCTTGGTGATCATAAATTATAGCCTTGATCATATTTAACCGATACACTGAGGCAGTTTGAGGACTGATTAATAATAGATTCCTAATAACCTAAAGCTGTAGGCAAATTGGCAACTTAAGAATGTTACCTCCTTCAATATCCTGATAAAAGGGAAACGGTGCAAATTATGCATTTGGCTTCTTCCCCTGTAATGGTTTTCATTTTTCATCTCAAGCAGAAGGAATTCTTCCAGGCTCCAGCCTTCGATATGCTTGCTGTAGGGGTTGACCTTCAGAACACGTTTAATTTTTTAAATAGGTAGGTACATCATCAGCAAGGTTGGTTAATGCCGAGTTGGATTCGAGAAGCTGCATCTTTGTCGTTGGTGTTCTCGGCCCCCGTCAGGGCCGGGGAGACAGATCAGGGTATCGCCCCTTTCAGTGGTGTCCACATATGGCGTCAATTTGAACATATTTAATCCCCTTTCGTATGTTTGTGAGCCGCGGCGACGTCTTCCAGTTAGGAGGCTCCTAATCCTAACGGCGCGCCGACAGTCAGCCTGCGGTGAGAGGGGAAGGCGTCGGTAGCTGCACTTTTTAACTTGTATAATACTTAAATACCAATGATTGTAAATGTACATAGTCAATTTTAAAGACCCAATTCACTTAAAAAAACTTATAGTTATAACCTGTAAGTAAACTACTGTCAATAAACAATAACTAAAGAAATTCCCGCTACGCACGTTTCGTTTTTTCAATACAATTTCAAGGAGAGTTTGAAATGTTTAAATTTTTTACGTACATACGTGATCATCTTTAAGCCGAAAACTAGTTAAAAGAAATACTTTCAAAATAATGACTTGCTTTGTCAATTTACTTTAGAAATATGGATTTATTATGGTTTAAGTATCTTACCTTTGTCAAGTCTAAACGCAAAATAAAATATTTTAGGAACCATGCAGATTCAAAACGTTTCGTTGGTCGTTCAAAAAATGATAGTGCTAGCCGTGCAGGGATTGAAATGCGAAGATCATCTCATTGGAGAGCTTCTCAAAATGAGTTTATAAATAAGCGACCATCTTGGCTCCAGGATTACGCCTCGAGACGGTCTCAATTGATGAGTTCTCAGGTCACGTTTTGAGTAGAGTTTATCGATACGGGCCTAAGATACCCTGAAAACACAATGGTTTCAGCAGAAAATAGCGTTCGATGAAATTAAATTAGATGAAATGACACATTTGATGAAAGGTATTTCGATGAAATGATAGACACCCGTAAAAAAAGCTTTCATGTTGCCAATTTACTGAATAAGTACTTGTTTTTTTTATCTGTAATCCTAATCAACAGTCATACAAACATCGTTTCGTGGTGGTAGGACCCTGTGCAGGGCCCGTCCGGATCGCTACCACCATCTTATCCATTAACCACTCTCCAAGCAACAGTGTTCGCATTGTTGTGTTCCGGTGTGGGGAAAAGACAACCGGTGAAATTACTAGCATAGAGGCATTCCATCGTAGTCCTCTGGGTCGGCAACGCATTTGAGGTCTTAGGATTATAGTCTTGAGAATACAAATGTCTATGGGTCTCGGATTCCACTTACCATCAGGTGGCCTGAGTGCTCGTGTGCCTTCTCATTAACATAAAAAAAAAACAGCACTCACCACTTGCATGCTCAGCAGCTTGACGACGTATACACAAGTGTTCGTGTTGACCAAGTACCGCGCGCTCTCCGACGACGTGGCGATGCCGCGGGACGATATGGTCAGCGCTGTCGCCAGACATCTAACATGGAGAGTAGATAGATAGAGAGCATGAACTCTTAGACGCATACACATCTTAAATAAAATTAAACACATTTTAATCGTATGAATGGTAGTGGTGGCTTTATTTTAAGATGATTAAAAACCATTAAATAAACTAATATTATAAAGAGCGAACCTTTGATTTTTTTGTTTGTACTGGATTTATCAAAACTACTGGACCAATTTTGAAAATTCTTTTTGGACTATTCTACTAGTCGCAAACTAAGCACTAGGCTTATACTATGGGTAAACATGGCTTATACTATGGGACAACGATAACATACTTGCATAGAGAAATACATACTTACAGAGAAAACATCCAAGACTCGAGAACAAATATTCGCGCTTATTACACAAATATTTGCCCTTACCGGGATTTGAACCCAGGACCGCTTCGGAGGCAGGGTCACTCCAAACCAGGCCATCGTGTCGTCAATGAAATTTGGTAGTTAGGCTATGTATTATTTTTTACCCGGACGACCTCGCGGGCAACAGCTAGTTGTTTATATTTACATGATTTCTGGCGTATGGGAATTCAAGTTACCAACCAACCGCTTAATGAGCCAACTGGGGCTGTATATCGGCAACAATGCAGCAAATCGTCCCTTTACTTTCTCAACCTCTCACCTGATCGAATTGTTTGATAGAAAAGTAATGTATATTCTTCTTGGAACATGAGTGCTTTTCCTACTAATCAATTAAATACGATACGAGGTTGAAATAGTAAAGGGACGAAATGTTGACTTCTAAGTATTCCAATGTATGTGTTTTAAGGCAATACCCCCTTAGTTATAAACGTGGAATAACCGTGGGGTAGCTTATGCCATGCTTTGTCCTTATCTGTAATTGTGACATTTGCATCTGACAGAAAGTGACAAAGCATATATGACATAAGCTACCCCACGGTTACTCTACGTTTATAAGTTAGGAGGCTAGTCTCTTGTGACATTTTTAAGCAAAAGCGACAAAGTATACTATTACTAAAACAAGATTATTTTACATACATAATTTACATTATATCACGCCTGTTCCCCAAAGACCACATCTTTCCACCTGCTACGATCGTGACGAATCTCTTTCGCTCCTTCCACATTCATACATGGAGTCATGCATTATTATTGTGTGCTTATGGCTACTTGGCCTGCTTGTGCAAAATGCGGTTACAGAACAAGTCTTTTTAGAGTTGTTGGTATTTCTGTAGCTTTGTCCACACCACTCTGGGAATGAAGGCGCGATGTTACGTATCGCTACATAGTATAAAACAAAGTCCCGCTGTGTCCCTATGCATGCTTAGATCTTTAAAACTACGCAACGGATTTTGATGCGGTTTTTTAATATATAGAGTGATTCAAGAGGAAGATTTATATAAGCTAGGGTCGCCAGTGTACGTATAAATAAGGCGAGATATATCTTTTAATGTACTTGGTGGAAATTTGGTTGGCCAGGTCGTCTCTCTCGGCCGCTAGCGCCAGCAGTTGCCCGAGCGTCTTCAGACCCTGCAGCTTCTTGAACATGGCCTTGTCTGGTGCATTCTGTTGGGAAATATTCCGATATAGCGATCAAAAGGTACACGTCAGAGTGCTCGACATGTCAAAGAAAACGTGATATTATGTTCGTTTATACACCGGCACAAATAATTAACATGTGCTTTGGGAGATATTATAGCCTTTACTTTTGTTAAGTGAAACTTGTTTTATATTTTGACCATATAGAAATTGTACAAAATGAAAAAAAAATACAATATCGGCTGCTGTTGAAAAAATATTCTGTATTTTAAAATTGGTCTGTGAAATATCAAAGCCACAAACATTTCTCATCACTAAAACGAGGCGGTGATAAAAGTAATGTTAATCTTATCTTATAGTTGGCATAGTTGGGAGCAAACCTGCCTCCGAAGCCTGCGGTCCTGGGTTCAAATCCCGGTAAGGGCAGATATTTGTGTGATGAGCGCGAATATTTGTTCCTGAGTCTTGGATGTTTTCTATGTATTTATGTATGTATTTCTCTATTTAAGTATGTTTATCGTTGTCTAGTACCCATAGTACAAGCCTAGAGCTTAGTTTGGGACTAGGTCAATTTGTGTGAGTTATCGCAATTCAAAGTATGGTGACAAATACAGTCACGGACTTTAATTGATCAGCCACTTGCCACTGCTCATATTTTAGGCGTATAATGCAATCGGGTTATTGAAACGTTACCATAGCAATCCTTTGGTAACGACCAATAAAAACTGAGTTCAGTTTGGACCAATAGTGACTGTTGTTTAAACGTGGTCTTCTTCTTCTTGTAGTGCCTCTCCAACTAGTGAAGGTTGGCAGTCAGCTCCCCATACTTCCTCCGGTCTTTCGCGAGGTTGAAAAGTTCGGCGGCACTTGAGATTCCGGTCCACTCCCGGATATTGCGCAACCAGGACTTCTTCCTACGGCCGACTGCTCTTTTAAACGTGGTCATAGTAACCCTATTAAACGACCAATAACAACTGCGTTCAGTAGAATAGCTGATTGGGCGTTGTATCACCAATAGTAGCTGTTGTCTACGTATAGTCATAGCAACTAGACAGACACGCAATTGGTTGCCTTTGGGTGATGTAACTCTGTTGTCTGGTTGGTAGATCTGGGTCTCAGGTTAGCCAACGGTTAATATTGCATGTCATTTTGTTCTTCTATTATACGAAGACGTGTGAATTTCCTTATCTCGATATACGAGTAAAACCGACTGAACCCGATTTGCATTACACGGCTAAAATATGAACAGTGGCAAGTGGCTGATCAATTAGCCCCTCGTATGCTTAGGCACGGATCCGTGATCAAAATTTGGATATCTTTTTGTATTTTTTTAAGCTTAATTTTATGGACTATATCGTAATCAGAAGAGACTAGAACTTGGTACTTTTTGACCTCCCGCATACGGGGTTAAAGTCCGTGACAAGTACTACGAGTAGTACAGCGACGAGCACTTGGTCGTCTATCTTATTGACTTATTGTGTTTTAAGAGGATGCTGAGCGTCCAGTGGCGCCCTCAATACTATTATTGTATACTTCTTAGATGATTATTTTGATAAATGATGAATTTGCTATGAATACATTAAAATTAAAATATTGTTATCGCAATTCACCGCCACATTAATTCTTTCCCCTCTCTTACCTTATCAGACTTCTCCAACATGCGCTGTAGTTCATTTAGCAGCCTCTCCAAATACTGCGTGTCTAATACGACCTTATTTTTCCTCTCGCTCTTGCCACTGGCGCGACTCATATCACTGAGCGAGCTACAAACACTCTCCGTCTTTCCCAACCGAGCCTTATCATCTTTCTTCTTCTTCTTTTTACTTTTCTTAGTCTCCTTTAAGTCTACTACTTCTACGATTTCTTCACATTCTGTATTATTAACTTCAGTATTATTATTATGTTCCGTAGCTTCTTTACTATTTTTCTTCTTCGTTTTTTTCTTCTCCGATTCTTCAGGAGCGTCTCCATTTACTTCTGGTTTATGTTCGTCTGTGTCTCCATTTTGGTTCGGTTGGGGGGGTTTCGGTTCGGCCAGTAGGGGAGCTAGGAGGTTGTTGATCTGTTGGATTACTTTGTACATTTTGTTGGCGACGGGGAACACGACGGAGTCGATTGGGGCGCGGTTCTCGGTGAATACTTGTTCGTTGCCACTGAGGAGAAAACAGTACAAACATATTCATTTGTATTTCGAGGGTTTCAAATAGACTCATTAGATTTAGTGCTTTTTTAATATATTTTTTCTAAAACCGCGTATTTATGCAATGGAACGCCTTTTGTCAAACTTATTTTGAACTTTAAAGGAGTGTAGTAGAGAGAACAATAGAGAGATCTCTCTCCAGGCGGGTGTTATGCCTGGGGACCGAAGTCCGTTTGGATGAAGTTGGAAGTGGTATATAAGTCAACCGACTGAAGAAACTTCGTTAGCGCGATGTAGCGCACTGTCAGATTTAGTTGCGTTGTCTGACGCTGGTGGCGCTGGCGAGTTGTTTGTTACAAGTTGTCACTAGATGTCGCTAGGTCGCCACACCAGCCCCCCTTTTGAGACCGGAGGTTGATGGTGATGTATGACGTGCAGTCTGTGCGTTGAAAATGCCGCTTGCAAGTGCCAGTAGTAGTAGATGTCTCCAGTAGAGCTCAGAGCCGCGTTGGCGAGCGTAGCAGGAGAAGAGGAGAGGAGTGGAGAGTACACAGTGAGTCGTGTACCTGCTCCGTGAAGTACTCGTAGTAGGACGCAGTGAGTCGCGTTGCTGATTGAGAGTATTGTGCACACTGTAGACACCAGGCATGGAGATATATCAGAATGCTAGTGGTGCACAGTGTGGTTTGTCTGGCTTGCTGTGAGACTGCGTCATAGTGCTTGAAGGTCGTCAGGTTGCGTAAATGTCCATTGTCGTGGGTCACCAATGTAGTAGAGAGAACAATAGAGAGATCTCTCTCCAGGCGGGTGTTATGCCTGGGGACCGAAGTCCGTTTGGATGAAGTTGGAAGTGGTATATAAGTCAACCGACTGAAGAAACTTCGTTAGCGCGATGTAGCGCACTGTCAGATTTAGTTGCGTTGTCTGACGCTGGTGGCGCTGGCGAGTTGTTTGTTACAAGTTGTCACTAGATGTCGCTAGGTCGCCACAGGAGAAATACTTATGATCTAATTTCAATTCACGACATTTTTGCAGCGGGCGTTACGAGGTTTAACTTCTGGAAAACGGATTGAACAATAACATATATAATTATAATTAATTATATTAGATGTGGTTACATAATTATCAAAAAGTTTTTTAGAGTTGTTGGTATTTTTAGGAAAAGCATTCATATTCCAAGGACAATAAAGACTACTTTTCTATCAAATAATTCGATCAGATAAGAGGTTGCGAAAGTAAAGGGACGAAATGTTATGCTTAGATACTCACGTGGCGATTAGTTTCTGTTTGACCTTTCGTGCCTTCTTCTTGAGAGACCGCACCTTATCTCTCTCGCGTCGCTCGAGCTCGAGTCGCGCCGCGTCTTCCAACTCGTTGTCCTGGCTCTCAGATGTTGTCTGAACAAAAGAAACCATCAATTTAAATAAGTAATTTCCTAAACCTTTACTCAACCTTTTAAATCTGACGAACACTGACGCACTGAAACGAACGCCAAAAGACGAGAGGACAAGGCATGAGACTCAAATTCAGTCGAGGGTTCGAGCCCCACGATGGGCGCCAAACCTTTTTAACAAAAAGGTCTCTTAACTCTGTACTAAGAGGGCGTCGAGCGTTCAGTGGCGCCCTAATTACTTTTATTGTGCTATCTTATAAACTAAAGTAACTATTCCAAATTCTAAAAGCGCTTTACTGTTGTACAAACGAATACGCAATATAAAGCATACATGACACAGTTTTAATAACCTTTGCCCTTCGTGTAGTCAACTTAACGGAAAAAGGTGGCTTCTTTTTTCCGTTAAGTTGCTCACTCATAGTTCAATTGTTGTTACGTTATGTCATATTCTCTATGAATTGTGTATTAATTTGTACAACAGTAAAACGCTATTTGATTTTAAGATAATACTTTAGTTTATTATAAGACATATCCTAAACCTTGACTCAACCGATACGTGAGGAACACCAACTTAACTTAACCACTGAGATCAAAGCCAAAAAACAAGAGGACAAGGCATGAGACTCGCAAATTCAGTCGTGGATTCGAGTCCCACGTTGGGCGGCAAACTTTTTTTAACAAAAAGGTCTCTTAACCCTGTACAGGTTAGTGTCTCACCGGCTGCCTCGGGCCCGTGGCCTTCTCCCGGATGGCCTGCAGGTGCGACTCCAGCCGCTGCTGGCTGGCGTCCTGCTTGTCCCTGATCCGGGAGCGCAGCGCCATGGCCTCCAACTCGGCGGCGGCCGCTAGCGCCGACAGCCGCGACTTTACACCTTCAGCCTGAAAAAGGAGAAAAAGTTTGTATGTTGTTGATAACGATAAGTAGGGCAAGGAATTTTCGGGGGAGCTTTTGACAAATTGTAGGGAGAGAACACCACTGTCTATCGATGTTATCGATATTAGTAATGCAAATACCTAATTACCTTATCCAAGGCTCGTAACCGGTTTAAAAAATACTGGTTAGTACCGGTTTATTTCGGTTCTAATAATAAGTCAATAATAATAAATATCAGGGCACAATCTCACACAAATTGAACTTGTCCCAAACTAAGCTCTAAGCTTGTACTATGGGTACTAGACAACGATAAACATACTTATATAGAAAAAATAACATTTAAATACATAGAAAACATCCAAGACTCGGGAACAAATATTCGCGCTCATCACACAAATATCTACCCTTACCAAAAATTGTGTACTGAATAAAAACACCAAGCGGAGCTTGTTTATGGTGCGTGACGTGCGTCTGGATTAATCGGTTTTTTTAAGCTCAAAACCGGTTAGTTCGAAAATAAATTTATAAAAAGGTTTCTCCCTAAAACCGGTTAAAAAACCCGGTTTATGCGAACGGAACCGAAATGAAAAAGTTTTTGGGCTTGCAACCTGTCACTAATACACTGGTAAACATCTTAGCCTGTTTGTGCAAAATGTGGTTACAGAATTACCAACAACTCTTTTTGTAGTTGTTGGTATTTCTGTAGCTCTGCCTACCCCGCTCTGGGAATAAAGGCGTGATGGTATGTATGTATGTACATAAAAAAGGTTTGAAATTTTAACAGATATCCGAGCCCTGAAACTGTTAATTTACACATGCCTAATTATCGCCGAATTCTTGTCAGCTTGCCAAAAATAAACAAACGTACATTCAAATAATATTTCAAGAACAAGTAACGACATTTCGACAACACGATCACAGCCCGGCTAGCTCAGTCGGTAGAGCATGAGACTCTTAATCTCAGGGTCGTGGGTTCGAGCCCCACGTTGGGCGCAAAACTTTTTTACTCTCGTGTTTTTTTTTACACTTTCTGAAATGGCCAAACAGGTCCTGCCCTATTATAATAAGTTTCGATAGCTAATTTCGACTCGTTGGCCACAGCCCGGCTAGCTCAGTCGGTAGAGCATGAGACTCTTAATCTCAGGGTCGTGGGTTCGAGCCCCACGTTGGGCGAAACATTTTTGTTTTTTTTTCCTTTCGTTTATAATAAAAGCGTATAAAAATATATTAATTGAATATATTACCATAAAAATAAAACAGAGAATTCCTTACACACTCATTATCTCACATTCGATTTCCAAAGGAAAGCGGACCAACAGTGGCATTTAAGCAACTTTTTTTTTTATTATTATTCAATTAGCTACCTAGAACTTTTTGAAGAATACTTTTTTCTTAAAAATGGCCAAAATTCCCCAAACAAATAATTTGAAATAAAAGACTGACAGGTCAAACCAGTTTTAAACAGAGTGTCAATACGATAGCCATTATGGTATGTTGAACAGCAAGCCGAACGGCACGACTTGGTAATGTGAAATAATTACATCATAAATTTGCCCATGAGGTTGCCGGGTTAGAATAATACCACGCCATGTCTTCCCGTGGATGTCGTAAGAGGCGACTAAGGGAATAAGGGCATGTAGTACTGTTAGGCGATGGGCTTGCAACCTGTCACTAATACACTAGTAAACTTCTTAGCCTGTTTGTGCAAAATGTGGTTGCAGAATTATGAACAAGTCTTTTTAGAGTTGTTGGTATTTCTGTAGCTCTGCCTACCCCACTCTGGGAATAAAGGCGTGATGTTATGTATGCATGTATGTTATGAGTTAAATACTCACAGAACATGAAAATCACAATTAAATACGACTAGAACACGAAATACATTGTTGCTACGTTCAACAACAACAAAGGGCGAAATTCAAAAAGATTGCTCGAAAATGCAATAAATAAAAAATGAAATTACATTTATTTCGGATATAAAATCCAAAGGTATGAGTTACTTATATTAAAAGTATTTTACTCTATTGTTAGTTTTAGAATAAGTCTGGAGCAGTGGGGAGTCCCACCTATCAACTAACGCCATCAAGGGTATCCCTTCATTTGCACTAATTTCATTTGCCATTATGGTCACCGGATAGAACCCTTTTCCCTGATATCACATACCATAATTTCATGTGCCATGAAGGCATATTTTCGGAATTCGTAAACCTTTCAGGTAATTTTTACATTTTATATAGAGTCCAATAGGTTAGGTTAGGTTTATTTTATTACAATTCTGAATAGCTCACTGTTTCAGAAAAAATACCTTTATGGCAAATGAATATTATGGCACATGACCGTTATGGCATATAAAATTATGTCATGTCGTGATTCGGGCAAGTGAAATTATTGGGTGTCTATCATTTCATCGAATGTATCATTTCATCGAATTTCATTTCATCTAACGCTATTTTCTGCAAAAACCATAATGTTTTCAGGGTATCTTGAACCTAACCTAACCTAACCTAACCTACGTAATTAATGTTTAAGATACCCTGAAAATATTATGGTTTCAGCAGAAAATAGCGTTCGATGAAATGAAACTCGATGAAATGATACATTCGATGAAGTGATGAGTTACCGAAATTATTGCATACTAGCCACCCGCCCTCGCTTCGCTCCAGATTAAAGTATTATACATATAAACCTTCCTCTTCAATCACTCTATTAAAAAAAACCGCATCAAAATCCGTTGCGTAGTTTTAAAGATTTAAGCATACATAGGGATATAGGGACAGAAAAAGCGACTTTGTTTTATACTATGTAGTGATGATGTAATTCGGTCAAACGATAAAGAACCGCCATCAAGACGCTGTTGGTACTGGCGCGCCATCTACTTAGCAGGGAGGTACGCCGCTTACGCATTAACGCGGCAAAACCGTCAATCAGTGCCTCCGCAAACATAACACGCACCACAATGTCGCGGCATCCCCTTCAGCATCCTGAAGGCGTTATTGTATAGTATAAAAAAAATTGGAGAGTGAATCCACTAAGTTTTGTACTTGATAAACAATACCCACTATCTGCATTGTTCAGTGCGGCCAAAACTGCTACTTGGAAATGAAAAGCATCATAATTGCAAACAACTTTTGCACTAAAGTATTCTCTAAGTCAAAGGCAATAAGGTGTTAAACAAAGACACACGGATGTTGGGTTATTTTCATTTAAAAGAACAGTGAAGTACGCATCAATGCTTAGAACGAGGAACATCATATGTATGTCTTTATTTAACAGTAAACTATATTGCCTATTATATCAATAAGTCACCGTTTTTAAGAACGCGCGAACGTTTTTTTTTAACCCTTAACTTGGCAGTGTGCACCACAGTATACATACTATAATGCTCACTTTTTGTTTTTTTTGGATTGATATTTTTTATGCTGTTTCGAAATCAAATAGGGTTTGAATTCACGACTTTTTTAATTTTTGCCAATTTAAGGGTAAATTGCTCATTTTGTAATTTAGGTTGTTTGACACAAAGTCGTTTTGATATCAAGTATTACAAAAATAAATGGTAATATGACCATGTTACCTTCTCCCTAGCAGCGATAACTCTCTCCTGGCACCGCAGCTCGCGGAGCCCGTCGATGCGCCGGTCCCTCTCCCTCCTGCGCTCGACCATGGACAGCACGCGTCTCTGTCTGGCGGCCTCGATGGCCTCCCGCCGAGCGCCCACCGCCGCATCGCGAGCCGCTTTCTGCTCCTAAAACAATTGCATGATAGTGACGATTAAGATAAAGATACAGCTCGTTTATTTAGGGTCCATATTGGCTCTTATTAAATTGGTCGTTTGAATTTTTATACAAATAACAATTTGTGTATTTGTGACTGTCATTTCTCCGAAAATTTTGCTTATATTTAATTTTTTCATAACTGTTATTTATAATCATCGCAACGGGATCCTATCATTTCATAACCAACATTTTACAAATGATTGATTTCACAAACATATCACTTGACAACCCGCATTTTTTTTTGAAACAATAAATAATTTTGGATTTATTTCAGGACCTATAGAGGGTTCTACACGATGGTAGAACCCTCTATAGGTTAGGTTAGTTTTAAAATATCCTGAAATATTTTTAGTTTCAGAAAAAGAGCAGGTTGGTAAATTAAAAGGTTGCGAAACGATGTATTTGTCAAAGATTTGTCGGCGAAAAGGAGTTTCGCGTCTGTTATTGCTTGTTTTTCATAATCTTTCTGTACTGTCAAATCGTTTTTGTACCCGCGATAACGACGTATGCTTATGAATACAAATGTCTACGGGTCTCAGATTCCACTTACAGCCAGGTGGCTGTATGCTCATTCGCCTCATTCGTAGCTTAAAAAAACCAGCGAAGTGCGAGTCGGATTCGCTCACGAAGGGTTTCGTATCACGCCGAAAAAACGCGTTTCTTGTATATATTTAATTTTTAAATACTTCGTCAAAAAGAAAAGTGGTGGCTATTACGGTTCATGAGTACAGCCCGCTTACGGACAGGCGGACAGACGGACAGACAGACGGACAGCGGAGACTTAGTAGTAGGGTTTTAGAGCGTTGATGGCCTATTGGCTTAGGGGGTCAACTCGTGCCTGTAAGGTACCGACTTCGAACCCCCGCGTTCACCGTGTACCAGTGAGATTTTCTAACTTAAGAACATTACCAAATGCTCTTGTGATGAAGGAAAGACATCTTGAGGAGGTTACACCTTCGAGCAGCTGTGTGTAAGAGGGTAATCGCAAAAAACATCCTAAAGGGAGCCCATCTGTAAGATTACTGCCCTCATAAGCCAATAGGCAGTATCTGCAATTCAATAGCTAAAGCAGATTCAATCATCTCACGTTAGAAATAAGGTTGCATTTTCTACAGGAGTTTTGACTGAGATACTGGCATTTGTCTTAGCAGGGCAGATAAGGATTCCGTCACAGAATAAGTAATAGTACCACGTACAGAAGGTTCTCTGTTAAAAAAATCCCTGCTTAGGTATGCCAAACGTGCCTAAATGTGGCCATCTCTTTCTATCGCATGCAACGCGCTCTTCCGGAGGCGGAGACTTAGAGCTAGGGTTGCCGCCAGCTCAACCTATTAAATTATACGTTATTATAATAGAGTATTTTACTCCCGATATCACGATTATTCTTTATTTACTTAGGATCACCCAACTACACAAAAGCTGTGTAATTTGCCTTTAGGTTAAGACATCTAAACTGCCTGTTTCTGCAAAATGTAACACGAAGACACACAACTGGGGCACCTACATATAATACAACGTAAAGAAAAAAATTTTTCAACCAATATAAATAAACATATAGGTAGAGAAAAACAAATGTTCCGTGTTCGTGTCGTTGTTCTTACAACTCGCTGCGATTCAGTATCATTTAGCTTTTTTTTGTTATATTATTTATTTTACGTGGCGAATGACGATGCAATGCAAAGCGCGAGTGAACGCGTGCGTCCGGTAACAGCGCGCGGCAACCACTATGGTCGGATTTTTATTCCCACAGAAAAAAATGTAAACATAGTTACGTCACTGTCAAAGTGACATTTCAGGGGATCTCGAAGTTCGGGCCAGCAACAAAAATAATAAGTTATCATTTCCCTGGAACAGTGATATTAAAAATAAATTACCACGGGAGCACGAATTGTGAAGCGAGTGTAGTGACATCTCACATCAATCAAGCGGCCCTCAAATTATGCATACGAAAACAGTATTCTCATTTTAAATTAAGGTAACAAAGAGTTTATTTGAAATTAAAGTTTGTCTATAACAAATTAAATACTTTCATGTTGATTGAAATATATGGATTTTTTATAGTACGTAAGTCAATTTCTTATAAATGTGGAAAGTACAAATGTTTTGAATGCTGAAAATGTTTTTCGTTAGCGGCAACACCTTTGTTTACATTTTTTCTGTGGGAATAGAAATCCGACCTCAATAGACCGCCGAATGGCGGCCGGCCGCATGTACTTGTAGCGGCGCGACGAAATCACAGAGTGAGCCGTCCCTGGTTCTGTACAAAAGTGAGTGTTTACCAGCTTGTGGAGGCGGTCGCGGCGCACGCGCCGCAGCCGCGAGGTGTGCGTGGAGCACTGGTCGAGGAACTCGTGCCGGCGGTTCTCGGCCTCCAGCTGCTTGATGAACGCGATCTCGCGGAGCTTCTCTTCCTCGTCGTGGGCTTTGCGGACGATATCCTTGAAAAAAAATCTAGATGCAAATTCCCATTTACAAAAATCTCCCTGTTTGCAGTATGGTATAAGCCACGACTCATGGCATTCGACCGTATAGAAATGGGGACAAAGAAGCATCAGATAACGTACCTTCAAGTGTTGGTCGCGGTTTTCCGCTGCCTTTTGCAACCGACGCTCCATCCTCATTCTCTTCTCTTCAATAAGTTGATTCTTGGCGACCTGCAAAACAAATAAACTATGGTGAATAATCTATAAAATAATAACTATGAAAAAAAAGACACCCTAAACAATTTACATAACGAAATACCGTATTAAACTAAAAAAAATATCTCTAAATCGGTCTATTGTTGACGGAGAAATAGGTGAATATACTTAATAAAACATAGGCCCCGAACATCCTCATTTTAAAGTTTTTCCTAAAAAAATTGTAATAGGGAATTTTCGAACATTTTACTTGTAATTAAATCTATCGGCATCGGGTCTTAAGATTTCATACCCTCACACTAATTTCAAACTTTAGTGTTATTCACAAAAGATTAAAATTTGAATTTTAATGATTCAATTAAATGTCTCACGGGGCCCGATAAGATATACAACGTGTTACAAAATAATCCGTAAAAAAGAAATTACAAAAGTAGTGTCAACCCTTATTAAATAACGTCAGTTCAGTATCTTAGGTATACAGTATACTATGGTTGACACTACTTTCGTTATTTCTTTTTTACGGATTATTTTGTAACACGTTGTATATCTAGTTTATCTCCATTCCCTCAGGGACCGTCCAATTTTAAAGGGATAAAAGTACCCTATGTCCTTTCCTGGGACTAAAACTATCTCTATACAAAATTTCATCTAAATCATCATTCTGGTTTATGTATGGGTGTTACAGAACACTCACGAACCGAAGCGAAGCGAGAGCGTATCGCTAGTCTAGTATAATAATTCACCTTAACTTCCTCTACTCTCGCCAGCAGCTGGTGAATCTTCTTGGCCCTCTCTGTCTGATACTCTCTTCTCTGTCGCTCGGCTCTTGTTTGCTTTGCTTGAAGCCTGGAATAACATTTTTTTACCACATGGAGAAACCAAATTAAAAGGCCACCAGGCCAGGCCAGGATAAGTGGGATCTGTGACCCATAGACATTTAAATTCTCAAGATTACAATGGAACTGAAATTGAATGCCTCGATGCTAGTAATTTCCCCGGTTGTCTTATGTGTGTGTCCCACAACGGCACAAAACAATACAAACACTGCGCGATTAAGTGAGTGTGTTATTAAAGTCAAGCTCTTAATTATCGGTTTGTTTATGCATTTCTATCAGTTAACTATCATCACGTACGTAACACTATCATAACGTTGACAATACGAAAACATGCCAAAAACAATTCGGTTTTACCGAGTGGAATAGAGCGTCGGATTTGAAACTGTGTAAGTGACGTCTTTATTATCTAACAGCGTTGACAAGGTTAAATATAATGAACCTTATTACATGAATGACATAGCTTTAAGTAGATTAAAATCCTTTGACGTAATTGCGACCTCAACTCGGAGCTAATAAGCATGTACGGTCCAACGAATTTCAATTGGTTCAGTTGCACTAGCTGCGCTGTCGGATGATGCCTGTGACAGCTGTCGTAAATTCAATAACTCACAAGCGAGGTATTTCAAAATAGGCGATTAATTACACGCTTACACGTGGTCCCACTACAATTTGTCCCACTGCTCTATTCGCTTTCGTCAAAAATCATTTTTTTTGCCCGAAGGGCAAATCGCCTTGAAATGTGAGCCCATCGAAAAGAGTAGTAAACCAAAGGTAGGCGTCCGATTAATTATTTAAATTCCTAAACGGCGTCGCTCGGTTTATATCTACCATTGTTGTATTTATGTAAAGTTAAAGAAACAAATGTTATACGTGTTTAAATGAGCTGTCACAGGCACCATCCTACAAAACAGCGAGTGAAAGAACAATCCTGATTAAGGGGCTACCCTGGGCCAACGTCATTTTCCTTAATATCTTTCAAACGGAAAACAATATGGAAATAATGTCCGGTAGTTTTATAGAGGATAACTTACTGGATTATTTATATATTTTTTCAAAAGTTAAGACTAAAATCATTTCGGAGGAGAAACAAAAAACTGCAAATTAGAGTCTTTTTGATTCTCCTCCAAAATGACTTACTGTTTACTTTTGCAAAAATCAAGTAAGTTATACCGCCGCACAGTAGGTATTATATATTCCGATTTGAATTCGATTTCAAATCGAATAAACGCGAGCCCAACTCCCGTATGCTCTCGTACTGTCGTTGAGGTATATTCATATTCATGTACAATAAAGATATTTGTTATTGTATTATAATATTTAGTATTTGTTGGTTTTCTTCAGAGTTCCCACTATAATCATACCAAATTTGACGCTCGTATTTTTGCCATCTTTACAAAAATAAAAATACCATGAAACAAAACGTTTTTTGTATAGCGACCCTATTCATTACATCACTTCCTAAAATAACACCCGCTATCTATTACGGTTCAAAAGACACATGTATTTAATGTTAGGATGGATCGACGGACGGACGAACAGCGTTGGCATAATAACAGGGTCCCGCTAGGCTCCCTACAAAAGCACAGCATAGGAATTGGTCCATTCGAAACTTCGGGTACCCCATCCCCTATACTCGCCTTTCAAACTAAATTGAGAGAGCGGGGATGGAGCAAAATTAGCTTCGAACTTCGATTTTTAAAGTAGGGCCAAGATGGTGAGCTGCAATCCCTTACCTCCTCAGGGCATCCTGAAAGCTGCCGCGTCGTTTGATACCTTGAGAAAGTTTCGCGTGCAATTGCTGAGCGCGACCTGAAAAAAATTAACCTCTTTACATTCGGGCGCAGAGACATCCAACAATGGGATGGAGAAGGCAAACGAGCACGCAGACCACCTGATGGAAAATTAACTCTAAAGCCCATAGACATTTTCAATTTTACCATTGCATTGTAATGGTGCGTCCTCACTGGGAGCATTCGCGTGCGATGAGCATTCGAAGTCGAATTTTCAAGTGGTGTGAACCACAGTAACGCTCGGCTCAAAGCCCTCACCACTCGAATATGACACGCGAATGTTCTCAGAGAGGACCTGAGGACGCACTATAACACAAATCTTAAGCACTATAACGCAAATGCGTTGCCAACCCTGCGGATTTTAGTATGCTAGTCCTTTCGCCGCTCATCTTTATTTTAAGTTGAATCAACTAAAGACAAATTATTTTTTAACTGAGGTCTGTAACACAGGAAATCCTAGCTAAGTTTCTAGAGCCGAAGTTTCGCCGAAGTTTTTATAAAAATAACTAGCTGGCCTGCCACGCGTTGTCCTTTCCAAATATCCGGGCAACTATTAATATTTTTATTTCCTTAAAAACTTTATTCGACTTAGGTATTATGAACATTTAAAGTGAAAATCGAAATCGTCCCAGCAGATCTCAAGACTTGCGTAGCATTAAATTTGTAGTATCTTATACAGGGTGACTTCAAATTGGTAATACAAAATTAATGTTTTACACACATTTCCCCTAAACTTAGCCCCTCAATTAAGTCTCATACTTTTAAAATAATCAGAAGTTTTTTTTTTTTTTTTTTTAAATTATCCCATTTTTGTTGGCTTAACATGGTTATCCTACCATAATAATTAACAAAGAAGTTTAAAGAATTTCAAGTGAACACTTTCCTCTGGTTATCCGTCACCTGTCGCAATTTATGAAGAAAACGTGTTTTGATTAGTTGATAACATCGAGTGACAGGTATGACAGTTAGGTATTTAATGTAGTGTAACCACACTTTGGGACTTTAATTATTTGTTTTGTTCGAAAATTAGCATTAATTAAATACAGTTAATTTTAACAAAGGGGTTAGTGTATTATAATGTGTGGCATTAACTAAGCCACAATCAAGTGTTTTGTATTACCAATTTGAAGTCACCCTGTAGTTTGTGAAGAAAAGTATTTATTCCTTTTCAATTTGTTTAAAAATCATTTGTAAGCTGAAGCTGTTTATTTGTCTGTAAGTGGTTTGTCGTGGCTATTGCTATGCTAAGTGGCCATCTATTTGTGAACGTTTAGCTCTTGACGGTTGTATTACTTGTATAGAGTTATTTTTGTTCATTTGTTCATTGTATTTGTTGCAAAATTGTGTCACGCAAAAAATTGCACGCAATTTTATTTATCTTTATAAATCTGACTTAATATTACAAATTGATTTTCGTTTCTTTGTTTGTTTGTTTGTTTAGACTTTATTAGCCTAGTTGGGAGTGACCCGGTAAAGGCAGATATTTGTGTGATGAGCGCGAATATTAGTTGTAGTCTTGGATGTATTCTATGTATTTAAGTTTATCTACACCCATATCCTAAAACCTTTTTATCGCGTTCAGAAACTGTAGGTAATATCGTAACTAGAATTACGTCAAATAATAATGTGGTTTTTTTTGTAGTAATTAATGTTGAAAGAAATTCATTACAATCTCGCATCGTGATTGAAATGAGGCTGTTGCGTGATTCGGAACGCAAATTCAAACTAAAAAAAAAGTTTAAAAAAGTCATAATTCTCGTTCATATTACTATTATATTTTGTAACGTTGAGGAATTAAAGGAATAATGTTGGAAAAACTAGTGGCAACCAATGACGACGAGGAGCAGACGATTTAGTACGGGCGAAGTCTAAAAATGTGGTACGAAAAAACTTATAACGATTTCTTGGGATGGAAAAATAATTTTATTTGTGAATTAATTTATAAGTTCAATTTCTGTCATTATTTACATTTGTGTTTCATTGTAATATAAGTGGTACCTATTTCTGATTGACATGCATCAATTCAATGACATGGTCAATTTGTGTGAGATTGCCCCCTGATATTTATTTATTTATAATATAACGTGTCGAAACTTATAATAATCACAAGAACAAATAAAAAACATAAACTTACGTATGACGGTGCGAACCTGTGGTGGTATAAAAAACTTACCAGGATCCCTTGCGACCAGCGCCTCTAACACGACCAGCGTATCAACCCGTTCAGCCCAGGACATGCCTGCCAGTGCGGTCTCGTATTGGTCTTCCAAGCTGGCAGCCAAAGAACCCAGGGTGTCAGGGGCGCCAGGCGGTACCGGAACGTCTTCTATGAGGATCTCTGCATCCGTCTGTCGTAATAGTTTTTTTAATGGCATGGAGAAGACTAACGAAAACCTGAGGGTAAGGTGGATCACAGGCCCTTCAAATCCTTACACGGCAATTTGCCAAACTTGTGGACTAAAACGGAATCCTTCTGTACTAGTGTACTTTTGCTGTAAACTCAAACAACGGTACTGAGGAAAATTCTACATTTCCTTAATTTGAATATTTATTTAGGTGCAAAATCTACACCAAATACTATTCAGAATTTACAAAGCAGATGTAAAATTGGTAAATGTTCTGTAATTTCTGAAGATTAGATTTTTTTGTAAGTTACACATGTATGTACGTATATAGATAGATCTTGACAGAAACGGTCTATACTGGACCAAAAAGTGGGAAGATGTGAGCAAATCGTCATCTTATTTATTTCAGATCAGCAATACATTTTTGGAAGTACCTAAGCCAAAAAATCCAAAAATCCAAATCAAATTAAAAAGCTAAGAATTGAGAATGAATCCAAATAATACAAATAATTACAATAAACAAGGGTAATATTTCAAATGCACGTAAAATATTAGTAGCTTAAGAATTAAATTAATTCTTACCTCAGTATCATCAGTCTCAGTGTCCATTTCAATATCTGAAACCTGCTGCAGTTCCAAAATCTGGCGATTCAATAAATCTTCTTCCTCGCACAATTTCTTCTGATCCACGTCCGACTGGAAATCCAGCGCCCAACTAATCTTCTTCTCATTCTCCTCAATTTCAGACGTCATCTCCGCAATTTCTGACATCTCCGATGGATCAGCACCCTTCAATATCTCATTATGATTCGGCAGCTGATCGTCATATTCGAGATACTTGAATGTTGATTTGAATTCCGCTTTCCATTTATCAAAATCAAATGCTTCTTCAGTACTTTCTTGAGATCTTGATAACCCTGTAGTTAGACTTTCCAATGAAGAATGCAGGCGGTTCTTAGTAAGCTCCGACTCAGGACCCTTTAGAGCGTCCTTGAATTTCTCCACCTTTTTAGATAACGCTTTACTCCGTGCTGATTTTTTGAGGCCAGTCACGTCAGATTTTTGTCTGATCATAGCTAAATTACTAGTTTTTGTATCTGACTTGTTTTTTGCACAAACAGTTACAACCTTTTCTGATTTTACCACTTCAGGCTGCTCAGACTTCGCCCTATCGACTTTAGGAGCAACTGGTGTGTTTATAATTGGGTTGGTCTCTTGTTTAGGCGATTCAATCATATTCAGAGTTGGCAAGCTCGTAGTTGCAGAAGGTTGATGGAATCTATTCACCCAGTGCGACTTTGATTGCTTCTTTGACTCCCGGCTCAAACGCCTGGATTTCACGGTCAGCCAGCCATCATTATCATTCTTGTTAGTATCAACGTTAAGTACTTCTACAGAATTAGCTGCGTCATGTATCACTTGGGACACTAAATCGTCTGGGACTAAAGTCCTCAAACTTTCACTAGACTCTATACGAGACATTTCTATTTGCGTGACTATTGTATCTGAGCTGCTATATTCATCACAATCCTTAATTTTTCCAAGCGACAGAGTAGATTTATCTTTTTTATCTCCTTTTTCGTTTACTTTTAAACTAGTTGGTCTTATAGGTCGCTTTTTAGGATCTAGTTTAGGCTGGTTGATTTTTGCGTCCCCTGAACCAAGTTGGACGTTTTTATTAACAACCTTTTTTGGGACGGCACCTTTAGATACTGCATTGGATGAAGTATCAAAAAGACTAGTTCTACCAGTCGTTAAGTTAAATGGGTAACTACATTTGCTTGTTGCATTTCGTTTAGGACATTGCTTCGGGGTTTTAGGGGCTGTATTTGGCCTTATTTCAACTGCAGTCTTGCTTCTTGTCAAGGGCGTTGCCCTTGTAGGCGTTTTTATCTCAGTTTTAGCAGAAACAACTTTAGGCTTAGCAGCGGCTTGCGAATAAGCTGGTTTAACGTGGGGTTTCGTTTCAATTTTAGGCTCTGGTTTCTTAAAATCTTTATCGTCATTAAAAACGTCCTTATTTATAGCCGAATCTTTTGCGTCTTCCAAAACTTCTACTGAATCTTTAGTAGTAGCACTCTTTTCAAAAGCGGTTTTAAGTGTCACCATTATTGGTGAAACAAACTTAGGGATTTCAGGAACAAATAAAGGGTCTGGTACATTGTCTTTTTTATCTTGCTTATCTTCAATGGATTTTAATGAACTTTCATTAGAAATATCGGCAAAGTTGTCTTCAGATGTAGTTGGAGATCCAGTTGACATGCTACTTTTTTCAACAGAAGTATCAATATTACTGACTTCTGATTCTTTAGTTAAATCGGACTTAGGCAAAACTTTTTGAAGTTGTGTAAAACAAGCTGTGGGTTGTTTAGTAATAACTTTAACATCGTTTTCTACTTGTTTTAAAACAGCATTGGTGAAATCATTGTTCTTAACTACCTCCTCTTCAGTAGTTTTAAGTTGCTGCGCAGACGAAACCGATTTCACAACTTCTTTTTCTATTTCAATATCCTTATTCAGCAAATTTTCATTTCTTGCTTTATTTTCTATCATCTGCTTGGCTAGAAACTCATTTTCCAAAGCATCTAGGGTAGCATTTGTAGCCTTAGCTTGTGCTGACAAATCTTCATTGGATTCTTTCTTAGCATTTTTATTTGTAGTTTTAGATTTGGTTGACTTCACTACTACTGCTATAGGAGAAACATTGGAGCACTGCTTAGCTTTACCTATTTCAACAACAGACAAAGAAACTGGTTCCAGTTTTTCACCCTTTTCACCCTGAACTTGCAAAAGCGGCAATCCTTTCTTGAACTTATCTTCAATACCTTTAACCTTTTCGTTAGCATTATTGGCATCCTTTTCTTTGATTTCGGTCAGTTTCGTCTCTTTCTTAGGCTCAGGCTTAGTAGTGGCTTTAGAAGCTGCAATTTTACTGCTAAAAAACTCGATATTTGCTTTTGGGCTGGTACTATGACCGGACAAAACTCTAGGACTTATTTTTCCGCTACCAGGACTGGCTTTGCCAGTAAGGTTAGGGCTGTTTTTGCCGCTGGGAGTGTTATGTCCTGAGAGACATGGACTATTTTTTCCTGATACAGAAGGGGAACTCTTAACTGAATGTGTGCGCCTAGATTCCGGGCGGACAAAGTCAGTCTTGCGTATCTCCCAAGCAAGGCTCTGTGGTCTTTGAGGAGGGGGTGTGTTGTCATATTCCCATTTGAGACGGAACCACTCGCCCAGGGCTTTGAAGTCACGAGTGTAGTTTTCTAGAACCAGCATCACTTCTTGGCACTCATTTAGGTTTTCGTGGGCTTCTACGGTGTTGTAGATTTCGCCGATCTGTGAAAGGAAAAGGTCTGACTCGTTAACCTCTTGAACGCACAGAGGATTCATTATTATAGAGTTGATTTTTATTGATATGATGTCAAATAGAACGTTCGACAGGTTTATAAAAAAAAATATAAGGCTCAATTTCAATTGTTTTTGGTTAAAGAGCACCTGCCGATTAAATAATCCCAGTACAAATAAATAAACGCGGATCCTTCTAAACTGGCTACCGATCGAAAGGTAAGCGGAACCTCTCAATTCAGTCTAAACACTAAAAATATTGTCATTTAAATAAAAAATATATGAAAACTACGACCAATATTCCTAGTCAAAACACTCAAAACTAAGAACCGAATTAAATGTAATTACGAGCTGTAATTACATTTTACAAAAATACTAGCGACCCACCCTCGCTTCACTTGGGTTTATGCGAGTTTTTGTAATATCCGTCCGTACCTAACTAAACCAGAATTTACTCACAATCAATGCAATTTAGTTTTAACTTTATCTTACCGATCATAAAGTTCATTTTAGTTTGTTCCAAAATTGAAAATGGCATTTGAAAGGTAATTGAAGCTACAAATTCCTACTCATAAAAACATAACAAAACCTTCCGTGAATAACTATATAACTTATGTTGAAAATCGCACCAAAATACGTTGCCTGGTTTAAGAGTTACCGAGTTTGTATTATACTATATAGAGATACCGAATGATATCTCAATACTAGAACACGTAGCGTTTAATACTGATTGTAAAAAACCGTTGTCTGTAAAGTCGGTTTACGGACGATAATTTTACGTGATAACGTCATAAGAAAACATGGATAAGCCGAACGCTTAGGCTGATCGTGTCTCTCTATTGCTTCTTCCGCGCTCTCGTTTGCACGCTCGGATCAGGCGGAACGTGACAATGAGTCATGGTTTTTCGTGCGTGCAGCCGGCGTTCATCGATTTATAAGACGTTATCACGTCAAAACCTTTTCAGTGTGGTCCTAATCTTCAATACTTACAGCCCTTTGTAAATCTCCAAACAGCAGCGCCCAATATCTGGCTCGCAGTTCGGAGCGCTTGTCCCGGCCAGCGGAGGCCGAGCGCAGCCGGGAGGCGGCGGGGCGAGGGGGCGCTCGGCGAGGCGGCTGGAGCGCCGTGCGCGGAGGCTTCCGCGTGAACCGGGCTACGAACAGATGGTTTCCGTTGTTTTCACGATTAAATGTTCATTGAATGTATCGTTTTACCGAATTTCACTTAGGTTAGGGTAGGTCAACTTCTCCGCCTAGAAAACCCTGTCGATAATGAAAATGAAAGTGATACCTCTATTAAATAAATAAATAAATATCAGGGGACAAACTCACACAAATTGACCTAGTCCCAAACTAAGCTCTAGGCTTGTACTATGGGTACTAGACAACGATAAACATACTTATATAAAGAAATACATAGAAAACATCCAAGACTCAGGAACAAATATTCGCATTCAACACACAAATATCTGCCCTTACCGGGATTTGAACCCAGGACCGCTGGCTTCGGAGGCAGGGTCACTCCCAACTAGGCCAACGTGTCGCAAATGAGAGTCGACAAATTAAAAGCAAACCTAAATATGGACTTGGTCAAACAATCAAGATATTAGCATCTTTGAAGTTTTGATCATTGTCATTATGATTAGGTTTGACGACACGTTGGCCAAGTTGGGAGTGACCCTGCCTCCGAAGCCAGCGGTCCTGGGTTCAAATCCCGGTAAGGGCAGATATTTGTGTGATGAGCGCGAATATTTGTTCCTGAGTCTTGGATGTTTTATATATATATTTAACTATGTATTTCTCTACTTAAGTATGTTTATCGTTGTCTACATTTACAAGCCTAGAGCTGATATTTATTTATTTATTTATTTTACGAGAAGGAATTAAGGTGCTTAGCATGTTTTAATGGTATAGAGAAGGCAAACGAGCATGCAGTTGGAGGCAGTCTTTCTTTATAGTTAAATTTTATAAGATGTCTCCGACTGCATGAGATACAGTACCTACTATGTTTAATAGTCCACATCTAAAAAATATTTTTTAAGTTCTTTATTGCTTCAATTGGCAAGGAGGTGACTAGGAGTGGTATTCTCTGCAGAATTAGTTTAGGGACAACCAGCCAATGGGCCTGGATCTCGGTCTAGGGTGTACCTATGGGGTGTAGGATTGGAGAAAGATCTTGTTTCCATCTTCACTACATAGTATAAAACAAAGTCGCTTTTTCTGTCCCTATATCCCTATGTATGCTTTAATCTTTAAAACTACGCCACGGATTTTGATGCGGTTTTTTTTAATAGATAGAGTGATTGAAGAGGAAGGTTTATATGTATAATACTTTAATCCGGAGCGAAGCGAGGGCGGGTCGCTAGTTTTAAATAATGCAAAGATATTTTTTACGTTATCTTAGAAGTTTGATTTTTTCACAGCTCCAAGGCAAGGGACTGTAGATATGAGTATATGGTTTTAAATTCAACTCGATACCTCCACGCGCTCCCAAGATACTGGGTCTTAAAAGACGGACGGACTGACAACAAAGTGATCCTATAAGGGTGCCGTTATTTAGGGTTCCGTAGTCAAACTAGGAACTGTTATAGTTTCGCCATGTCCGTCCGTCCGTCCGTCCGCAGCCTAGCTCAGAGACTCTTAGTACTAGAAAGCTGTAATTTGGCATGAATATACGTATTAATCACGCCAACAAAGTGGTAAAATAAAATATTGAAAAATATTTTTTTTTAGTGTAACTTCCCTCCACGTAACATCGGGATGTGGTTTTTTTCCTCATCTATCCCATAGTGTGGGGAGTCGTTAAATAGGTCTTTCAAAAATATTACGGGTTTGTGCAAATAATTTTTCTATTAAGGGATTCGTTTATGAGATATTAACCTTTAAATCACAATTTTTTGTTAGAGTCAAGTGTCCCCTCCACCTACAGCCAAAACCACAAATGCTAAAATTCTGAAAAAAACTTAAATGAAATCGCATATAACTAATTTAAAAGGAAAACTATCACGACTAAGTAGACATTGGTTCTTGAGATACAGGCGATTAAAGTGTTTATACCTACTAAAATCATCTAAGACAGCACCAAATGACTTTAAATAGAAAATTTCTTGTTACTTGTTGATTTTTATATTGGTAGTACTTAACGGCTTCGGAACCCGACCCGGACTGAGCATGGTCCGATATGCTCTTGCCCGGTTTTTTCCTTTTGAGGTACGGAACCCTAAAAATTAAGTTTCTTGCGATTGTTATTTACTGGTCTTTCCTGTTGGGAAGCGTAGACATTCCCACGACTTATAAAAGTGCCCTAAAGACTTACTTAGAGAATTAAAATTTGCTTAAATATTTAAGTAAAAGTGAGTACTTAAGGTATCATCAGCTTATAAAGGTGCGCATGATGCCGCAGAAATTAGGAATTTAATAAATCTCAGATAAAAAAGGTAAAAAATAGATTTAACCAATTTTTTATTTTTGAAGCTCTAATAATAAAATAATAATTATTAAAAAATCTTTATGATTTTAAGTCTTCGATTTTTTTATCGTAAGTAAATAAATTGTCATAGGTATCAATTATTGCTTTTTATGGTACCCTTATGGACCAGGGTCCATTTTCGATGACACATAAGTTTGAGAACTGCTCTAGTTTGCTCTAGCAAAAGGCTATTCTTTCCAATGATAAATTACAAAGACACTTAAAATTAAAATCACTAATTAGTTACTAAAAAAACGTATTTTTTTTAAAACCTTCATAAATGTTACTATGAACATGTTAAACATGTTCGTATTTCCAAAGAACTTCATTGAATAAAACATATCTAAAAATAGGCATTATGAGTCACTCTCATGAATCATAACATATACACGTTAGCGTCAGTTGACTCCATAATTAGAATTTAGAATCCATATTGTGTAAAAGGAATGCATAATAGTACTTATTACATGAAGGGACGTAAGAAGGAGATTACTAACGAGAGTATTAAAGACCCGACCTCGTAGGAGGAGCGTTTTTAATGACTCCATTTTGTGATTTCCTTACTGCCCGTGATACACACAATGTTTTTATCAATTTGCGAGGAAATAACATTTGACTATTCAATAAAACAACAGTCAAAAAAATGTATGGCATTCGACTGGCTAAAAGAGATCGTATTTTTTTTTCTTAATAGTCTTTCACAGATCTTCCTGAGAACTGAATTTAGTTTTCAAACTTGACAGGCCATACTGCCCGACAGTACCGATTATCAAAATAAATTTTGTAAAAATAATTGCAAATATCTCTGAAATAATAGTAAAATATTAATATAATGCAGTTAGCATTATATTATATTAAATTTTATTTTGTAAATCGGTACTATCTGGCAGTAAACGTGTTTTATACACAATACAATATGTTTGTAGCCAAGTTTTGAATATAGGAAATAAACCTTGGCTAATTTTACACCTCCTTAGTCTGAAATGACGTAGATACGACTGGGTTCTATATTTTAAAACTCAACTCATAACTCCCTCGGAAGTTATCAAAATCCATAACTCCCGCGGGAGGTAAATCGGCTATAACTGGTCTATACGCCTGCGTGTACACACCCATTCCAAGCAAGTCTAATAAAAATGTTTATTTTACACATCTATTATAAGAAGGTCTAAGTAGCTCTATGGTTTCGTTCTCTATTCAACATATGAATAACTTATTATTCTTCGCAGGGCAAGATAATATATGTTATTGTTGTATAACACAGACTATTTACTCGTAACTATCAATGTGCAAAATAATGTTATCCTTTAGTGTCCAAGCTAAGTTTCGGTTTCGGCCTAAAACATGTTCAAGTTGTTGTTGTTTTCATGTTTCGGTTGGGGCGCTCAGCGAAGTGTTACGATGTACATATTATTACGTATCTAAGTACTATATTGTACTAAAAACAGAAACAATACAAAGCAACATTTAAATAAGAATGTACGGTAGGGTCGGCCTTGTAAATAGCTGCACACTTAGTCTTTGTCAGTTTAACGTCATGTTTGAACTATGCACTAATCTGTCAAAGGGAGGCTTGGAGAAAGAAATAGGTCATCTTGTTTCCATCTTTTTAAATAATGCAAAGTTTTTTTTACGTTAATTTAGAAGTTTGATTTTTTCACAGCTCCAAGGGACTGTATACATGAGTAAGTATATGGTTTTAATTTCAACTCGATACCTCCACGCGCTCCCGAGATACTGGGTCTTAAAAGACGGACGGACGGATAACAAAGTGATCCTATAAGGGTGCCGTTATTTAGGGTTCCGTAGTCAAACTAGGAACCCTTATAGTTTCGCCATGTCCGTCCTCAGCCTAGCGCAGATACTCTTTGTACTAGAAAGCTGTAATTTGGCATGAATATACATATTAGTCATGCCAACAAAGTGGTAAAATAAAATGTAAAAATTTTTTTTTAGTTTAGGTACCTCCCATACACGTAACGTGGATTGTATTTTGTTTTTCTCGTCTACCCCATAGTGTAGGGTGTCGTTGGAGAGGTCTTTCAAAAATATTGTAAGTTGTGCGCGATTGGATTTCCTAGCAGCTACTTGCAAACTTTTCCAATTAAGGGATCACTTTAAGCATAAAAAAAACACTTTTAAGTAGATATGCAGGATACTTTAGTCCATTATAAAATTATTAGCATTAATATTAATAAAACAAGTTAATATTTATAAATATACTCAACACCCAAAAATCCAACACTGTATAGAATCAAATATAACTGTAATCCCATATGATTTTAGGTCATGGTTGCTGTGCTCAGCCAAGCTTAACATTGCTTATTGTTTTCTTTAGAAATGACTCAGTGGTTCCATGAAAAAGAGCCATAAAGTAAATGATTTATGTTTCGGTTATAAACATGAAGGCAATATTGTTGGTGTTACCATCGAAGGTCTTACCCTATTGCTACGCCGATGGATTAAGGCGAATAATTTTCTATAGTGACTTTTGGTGCTTTGGAAGCGTTTTCAAAGGGATATTATTTCAGATCATTTCAGAAGTTGCTCTATTTCAGACTAGAATATGTAAACCAACTTGCCGTTGTTTTCAGGCGCCTGATACATGTTTTCAGACTGTTTCAGGCCATTAGGCTTCTATTAGAATACGCCATAAGTTATGGCCCATAACCAAAAAACACATTTTCAGGTGTTTGCAAGCCCTTATAGGTAGATTTTAGTATTTAGCGAATTTTCCACAAGGAGTGAAAGGAGATAACACGATTAGAAATGAGACAGCAATACGCGAAATATTCCAGACCCATCAGCCAAGGACATCGCGATTGTAAACAAGGTCGCAATCATCTGCGTATTCGACGATTGTAGTGCCATTATTGGTTTTGACATTGAAATGACAGTGATAAATAAAGCTTAGCTTAAGGAACCGTCCAATTTTTCAGGATAAAAAGTACCCTAAGTACTTCCCCAGTATTCAAACTATCTCCTTATCAAATTTCATCTAAATCGGTTCAGCGGTTTATCCGTGAAAGCATAACAAACAGACACAAAGACTTTAACATTAAAAATATTAGTATGGATTTAGAGCATTCAATACCAAATTTCATCAACAATCATTTCAGCGGTTTATCTGTGAAAGTGTAACAAACAGACAGACAGTTTCTTTCACAATTTATAATATTAGTATAGATATATATACATAATTTAACTATAATAAAAACTGAATCTAAATTCGCGCAGCACTCCTCTCAATAGCTTCTCCTTTTGAGACAAAGGCATCCTCCAGTTTTTTCCATTCAAGTCTGTCCCATTCTACTTTAGGACATAGAGGACTTCAATAGTTTTTATAAAAAGTCAAAGATTAATTAATATTATGTTGTACCAAACTACCATAGCAATGCAATGCAATACACTTAATTATACACAAAAAATAAAGATGAATACAAAAGAAC
The DNA here is from genome assembly GCA_949316455.1 of Acleris holmiana. Taxonomy (NCBI): domain Eukaryota; kingdom Metazoa; phylum Arthropoda; class Insecta; order Lepidoptera; family Tortricidae; genus Acleris; species Acleris holmiana. Next base: position 8,486,025 of record OX438785.1, read on the forward strand.
TAAATATTCATTTGGTTATTATATTTATTTGATATTATGCTAGGCGCAAAGTGGTTTGCACTTTGCAAGATATCATAGTAACAACATTAATCAAGATAACCACGCAACTTGCTTTTGAATTTACCTGCTTCATTAACAATATCTACAGCAGTGCAGCTTATGAGCAGTGATTGGGGAACATGATGCAAAACTTTAACAAAACTTGTAAAGCTGACATAAAGGAGAATTTACAATCAAGAAAAATATAATAGTATATCAGTCTCATTTGGTATAAGGATATTAATATTTTCATGGCTGTAATGTAAATTACCTCAGTTTTGTTAAAGTTTGGCATTTCTCCCATCACTGCTTATGGGGTCAGTATAATACATATGAAGGCAACAAAATAATGTATGTTTTCATTAGGTTAACCGTTTACCTTACAGTTGACCACTATTACAAACTTATTATGGCAATACTAGGTCTTAACATGTACTAACGGCCCCAGAGTGAAAGGGTAAAATGATCAAATGTAAAAGGAAATTATTAACTTGCACTAACACTTCAAGAATCAAGATCAGTGGGGTAAAAACATGTTGTTGGCCAACACAACACTTTGGGTTGTTGTACTAGAGAAGTAAGTAGGCACTTTATCTATTCTTACAGTAAGATCAGTAAATTTCAAGGCCAGCTAATAGAAATTACAATACATAGAAATATCACCACTCATAGGAGTTAAAGGTCATGTAGGCACTTACGGTCACTTTTCTGTTGTACTCAAATATTGGCACATTTGTTGTTTAGCCTTCTTGTTTGTGTTTTTATAAATCAATTAAGATCTTGATTTGAGTATAGACTAAGAAGTTTCTCTTAAATTATGAAAACGGATGTGACTATGTTGAAATGACAGAAAATTACTGCACCTAATCATTTCAGTATTAACTTTATTTAATTACCTTAAAACATAAGAACACATTACCATATTTTAAGAGTTTTGACGACTGTATATTGGCAAATACAAAGTAAAAACCATTTTTACAAATATTATGCTTTCTTAACAAGTGGATATTCCTAAACGGTCTTGTTATTCGAGTGTTTCCTACGCCCACGGCTATCTATAAAGTTGAAGTTATGAAGAAACAAAGACTTAGATCATTTTTCACTTACCCGGCGTATCGACTGCAACATGGAAAGCGACGAGGTTCCTCGCCTCCCTGCCTTCTTCCTGCACCAACTGCCTCACTTCTTCCATTTCAAACTAATATAAATTACTACTTAATCGCACAAAACAAAAAGGAAATACTAAGCTCATAGTTCCCGTGCATTCGGACACGAAGAACTTTTCTACCCATTAATTATACTCAAGTGTCTGATTTTTTACATAAGGAATTATTTTATGTTATGAGGAACACGAATTATAAAGGGATTAATCGTTTTATTCGAATGGATCGAAACGATGGGTATTTTCATAACAATTCCCGTTTGACAGTTTAGTTTATAAATGTTGCCATACAAGCGATGTATTTTCCTAGAATTGCGATAAATGCATCCTTGGTGCATCCCTAATATTTTTTACATAAAAAGGTTATTATTTTTAACGATGAAAAAATGGCTCTCATAATATTAATTTTCTATGATTAGGAAGTATTTGAACAATTAATGACTGCATTAGTAATGAGCAAAAAATTAAAAGTAATAGAAACAAAACATACAAGTAAATTGAAAACTTCCTCTTTTGTAGGTAATCATTTAAATATAATCTTGATAGTCAAGGCAACACAAGGTTTTTGAAAGACATGTAGTTTTTTTTAACAGAAATACTGCCTTTTGGATGCCTTGACAAAAACATTTTAAGTGTTCTAGTTGAACTTGTCCTTTTAAAGCTGGCAATTTTACTTCTAGGGTTTATCAACTACATTTTATGGCAACATCACCTTCTTTTCCTTGTCAAGCAAGATGGCGGATCAGGTACGTTCTGGTTTTCTTATGGAAATTAATTGAAAACCAAGTGAATTCAGTACTTTTATTCCAAAAAGTCGAGCTATATACGTTGTGTGAATATTTTCCTTGTCACATATAGTGAAAATAAAAGTGCAATCAGTGAAAATGTGCCTACTGTGTTCGTCCACGTGGGGATTGATTTTTGGCCGGTTTTATGATAAATTATCTCTTATATTTTTATATTGGGTCTCGTAATACTCCGATTATCGATGTGGACAACATTAAATGCAAATTATTTAACCATATTTAAATGTAAATGATAGTGAGCGTAATGTGTCTTCATAGGTTAGTTTACTAACGTTCTGCTTCTGTTAGCTGCACAACAAGTAAATCAGACCATGTTGCTCACTTTCCGACATCATTTAACGAATATATATGTTTTTCGTTGGGTATAAAAACTTCCAAAAATTGGGGTTATGTTGTGGTACTTCAAAAACATTACGAGTCCGTCAACTAACCATTAGTTAGCTAGTTATAATTCTAATCGCTGTTTCAACTTGATTTGTGAATTGCAGACGGAACGCTCATTCCAAAAGCAACCTACGGTTTTCTTAAACCGTAAAAAAGGCATTGGTGTGAAGAGAAGCCGCAAGCCTCTGAGATATCATAAAGATGTTGGGCTCGGTGTGAAGACGCCCCGCGAGGTAACAGCATGTAGTGTGCCCGCTAACGTGTGTTTTTTTTTTTCGTAGACAGAGAAAGCGTTTCAGAAACAGGCTACGGTCTTCCTGAACCGTAAAGGGGGGCTGAAGAAGAAGGATATGCGGCATTCTAAGAATGTCGGCCTAGGTTTCAAGACTCCACGTGAGGTTTGGTTTTATTTCAGTCTCGGAAGGTGATGGCTTCTAACATGGGACTTGTTCAGGGATTGTGTCATTGCTTGCTATGTTTATTAACAATGTGTCATCGCCTCTAACAGGTTAGTCATTCGCAAATTGAACTTCTTGAACATTTATCAAGGTGCTAGTGATGTAACTGCTTGTATCATCCAGCCTTTTCAGCTTTAAACTATCATCCATTCATCACAATATGTTATACCTATATACTCGAAAGCTATGAAACTGGTCATACATACTTCGTTCGGCATTCAGTACCGCGAATGTCGCATTGGGTCACAATTAGACATTCGCGGTACTGAATGCCGAACAACGTTATGTAAATTTCCAATGACTAGTTTTATAGCTTTCTAGCATAATTATGAAACTGCTGTCTGTTAATAATATTCAACTGGGACTATACTCTCTGGTTAGAGCATTTTCTACATTGTAACTACTTATTATTTAACCGTTAGAATTAATCAGTGTAACACACCTAATTATCTATAATTATGTTTCAAATTGTCTTAGTTCCATGGGTTAAATGTTGTCTTATCTTGGTCAATGGGTATATTTGGAACAAACCTTCTATTTTATTAATGTATTTCGGCAAGCTTCATTTTTCTATGAAACACGGTGATAAATATACTGTAAGGTGTGAGTGCATCTGAGACAATGACAGCTAGCCAAAAGACATTAGGATATAGAAGCACTGTAACCTGCATGTTTCTCATGAAAACCTGGTTACATGTGTCACTAATGGCCATATTTGTTTAAAAAAAACAAAAGGGAGTTTATTTACTGTAAATAAATTAATACAAAAGAAACTATTTAAACACCTTTTTGTTAAAACATGCATTTATTAGGTAACATATACTATCTTAAGTTGTAACTATAATTCGGTCAATCTACCTCTTTGAAAGCTTTTCATTATTTCTACCTATTCAAGCAAGGTATTTATAAATAGCTGGTTCTTTATTTAAGTTTCAATACATGTCTTGCAAGGTTTGTATTGAATATAGTAATTATGTAAAAGTCTATGAAACATTTATAATACAATGCTTATTAAAAGCTTTCACAAGGATCTTTCTTGATTAACCTGGCGATAGGAACTCTATCATTAGTTATAACAGGTGACTACTAAGTCACCTGTTATAACTAATGATAGTACATCATTCCTATTTAAACTTTTTGTATGCCAATTGATGGACCTGTACCAATCTTAATGCATAATTTTGCATTTGAAATACCTAATGAGATTTTTCCTTTTTTGCATACAAAGGGTTTATGCACTGTAACTCATCACAAACATTCAGCATCAGCAATGGATACAATTCATTATTAACATAATTGGGAAGAACCACACTTCAAAACTAACGCTGACTGTTAATATAACGACTAAAAATGAAAGTATTTTTTTATAGGTATTCCTTAATTGATCTAATTTCAATGATACTAGTAAAAATGGTGCATAGGTCTTGAAAATAATTGGCATATGCAACCTTTTTTATATTTTATAACAGAAGAGGATTTAACATGCTTAAATTACCTAATTGTAACTGTGCTCCCTTTCATTTGAAGAGCAGAATTACTGTAGACTTAATAACTAACAAAATATTTGAGAATGTGTAAAATGATGATACCCCACGACGGTCTTCTGAATAACACATGATGAAGATCGTGATACTAAACCCAATTTCTGATGACACATTTCTCAAATGGGATATATACTCCCACAAAATTTAGATCAGTAACTAGCTATAACCCCATAAAAGACAAGACTTTCAAAACCCTCTATCACTAACACTGGTGGTTTCAACTCGGATCCAAGCACCTAACTGACTACCTCATCCTCATCTCCGCAGGCTATTGAGGGCACATACATCGACAAGAAGTGTCCGTTCACTGGAAACGTGTCGATCAGAGGCCGCATCCTTACTGGTGTGGTTCAGAAAATGAAGATGCAACGCACCATCGTCATCAGACGCGATTACCTGCACTACCTTCCCAAGTACAACCGGTTTGAGAAGAGGCACAGAAATATGTCTGTGCATCTATCACCCTGCTTCAGGTTAGCATAATTTGTTATATAACTAGCTCCCTTTCAACGCTATGTCAAGTACAAAACCAGAGCGAATGTCAACTTTGCCTCATAGACACTATTGTCTATTTTGCGCTGTCACCCATGACGGAAATATCCGCCAATGACGTTGAAAAGGTTAAGGTAAGTATTTCAGTCTGTTTTAAATTTTAGATGTATATCTGAGCAACCAATCAAATCGCGCTTCATAATTGCGCAAATTACCATATTATCATTTTTTTATTTCCGTTTTATTAACATGCTCCAATATTATAAAACAACTAGAGTTTGATATAAACGGTAAAATAGCCAAAGCTGCAAATTCACTTGGCACGAATTACACAGTAGCGGCGAGTCGAAGGTGCGGAACAGATTGCCGCGTCTACTAGCCCTGTGTATTATTCACATTTATAGCCCAGGCACTTTTTTTTTGGAAACCATCAGGCTAAATATTTTGCAACATAAAGCGTTATTTTGACTGCTTTATTATCGAATACAAGTTGCTAAAAAAAGTTGTACCCTAAAGAGAGCTGGAATCTTTGAGGAAAAATGGTATTTTTATGATAAAAATGCATTGTTTGACATAAGGCGACCGAAATTAAAATCCAAAATAAAGTATACAGGAGAATAAAATTAATTAGCAGAAATGTGATAAATTGTTTTCATAGTTAAAATTATTTTCAATTATCTTGTTCATTTTCTTCTGTATTTGGTTCAATATATGACAATTAGCGTGTATAAAACATTCATTAGCTTTACTAAAACTGAATCGATATATTATGATTTATTTTACTTTAAGTTATGCAATTAATTTCAATTTAATATTTTTTTGTGGTGCAAGAACAAAAAAAGTGGATTCTATAATGTACTTAAAAGAAAATGAGTTAATTTAGATATTTCCAAAGCAAATAATACTAGCATTATTAATCTATTTTTTACAAGATTAAAACAAAAACGCTGCTTGCGTACAGCGCGTGAGTGCGTACGACTCTCGTATTTGAGCAAAATAGATGAGCCGTGCGTGCCTCAAACCGAGGCTGCTCTAATTCGTAACCACCTCTATGTTACTGGCACTTAATGCAACAAAAAGTTTATAATGCAAAGTCTGATTGTCTTGATGAAAAAAGTTCAGCAGACGAACTTTTAGGATTTTATTCTTCACATGATGATACACACACGACGGTCTTCTGAATTACCACTTGACGATGATCGTGCTTTAAACCCAATTCTGAACGAAACTTCTTTCTGTGGGCCGCATTATGCCATACTACACATCATCTAATTTAAAATATTGGTATTTCAGAGACGTGGAACTGGGAGACATCGTCACCATCGGAGAGTGCAGGCCGCTGTCCAAGACTGTCAGGTTCAACGTTCTGAAGGTCTCAAAGGGCAAGGGCTCCAAGAAATCCTTCAGAAAGTTCTAAATAAAGTTACTTAATAAGTATTCATTTTGTTTTTGTTCAAAATGACTAAGTTGTCCTCCAAATGATAAAATATGGATATTGTTTCCAAGCGGTAGTGTCATTTAGAGACGGTACAAAATTTGAACCGCAAAATGGCAGTTCTAGTGCAGTTCTGATGCAGTCGAAATAACTTTTACCTAGTAACGTTATGTCAACTGCGTCAAAACTGCACTCTAACCGCCATTTTGCAGTTCAAATGCTGACCGTCTGTATCGGCCATTAAATAACTTTCCTGAATGGCTAATGTTCAACAAGTCTAAAGCTGGGTACGAATCTGAGCGGCTCAGCCTGAGGCGTGCTCGCCCTGACCGGCGAGCTGCTCGCGAGCCAAATTGTTGCACATAAACATGCGCGGGTGAGGCAGCGTGCTGGCCGCGAGCCGTCATTTCAAAATGGCGTCGGGACACGCTGACAGCCGCGCGGCTGGCTGCGTTTAAATCATAACACCGAATTATTAACAAAAAGAAGAAATCGCCTCGGTGGATCAGAAGGCTCGGCAACTTTATCAAATTTGAACGCGCCTCGCCCGCAGACAGAACTTGTCGTTCTGCCCGCAGCTCGCTCGGATACACGTTCAAATATCGGGAGGCGCGCACACCGAGGCGTCTTTGAGCACGGTCTAAAGACCGACTCCCGACGGCTCGCCGCGCGCCGCTCGCACAGCGCGTGAGCGCGTACGAATATGAACAAAATAGGTGAACCGCGCGTGCCTCAACCCGAGGCTGCTCTAATTCGTACCAACCTTTAGGCAGTTCTAAGTTAAAGGCCCTATGCATACAAATACAAGACGCCTTCACTTACTGCTGACGGGGTCTCCGTCACTTTAAACTAGGGCATCCAATCTCGGTATACCCAGATCTCGAAATACCGAGATCCCGCGTCATTTTCCAGTCCCGCAAGGAGCGAGATTACCAGCGTAGGATCCGCGAGATTTGCGGGACTGAAAAGTACATTCGAAGCAGTCTGGCAGACGAGACTTAGACACTTTTATGTTTCCTTCGTAAACTTTTCCAAAAACAAGTACAGAAATAGAAGTGTTAAATAATTAAAAGTAATAAATGAATAATTCAGTTTTTTATTTACACAAATATCTCTTTACACAACACTTACAACCCACCTAAATTAACGTACTTCCAGACATAGATAAAAAAACAAATATTTGCTCTTACCGGAAATCGATCCCGAGACCTCTTCTATGCTATTAACAACTAGGCTAGGCTAATCGAAATACAACTTATAGTAAAACGTTAATTTCACCCGCACGCTAAGGGTTCCGTACCAACGAATAATGGGTCGAAAAAACATGGAAATCCTCTTTAAGGTTCTCTTATTTATCGCAGAAAATTGTATGGCCGATTATCACTTTCCAACTCACGTTTCGCGTAAATTTATTTCGCCGAACGTTCATTTCCCAACTTATCAAATGTATTTGTTTTATTTGCCAACTTAACTCGCTGCGCTTCGCTCCCGCCATAGCCTTCTAACCTAACCTTGCCGAGTCGGTTTTGCCAAGGAAGGTCTTGCTCGCTCATGCACACATATAATAATTTCAAACCAAAGAATTTGTTATTTTTTTTCTTACTTATTTCTATCTTGCCAAATGTATGAAAAGGGAAATGTTGCATCAACTAAACGTTATTCGTCCAAGAGTTGTTAAGCCAAGTGAAAGATTTGACAAAATGATGAGTCTGCCAAAAGTGTAAAGGCGTTATAATAATGTAACTTTATTTAAACAAAACACATAAAAAAAATACTTATTAATTAGATCTAACTTATAAAATAAAACCCTCCATTGAACCCACTTGCGGCATCGTGCCGAGGACGCTCGCAGCATTACCCCGTTGCACTGCAATGCTCAGTCGTTGAGCAAAAAATATTAATAATAATAATAATACGCTTTATAATAATACTGCGAATTAAAAAGTTGTCATATAAAATTTTGGTAATCGTTAGTTGTCAAAGTGAATTGTCGGCGAAACGTTGGTTGGCAAATGAAATTCGGCCAAAAAAAGTTCTGCGAAAAGGCAGTACACCCCTCTTTAATTGTTGTTAAAGCGGCCAGTAGGGCACATTCGGTGAAACATTTGTGTCTTTTCAAAGTACAGACCCAGTTCTGCGTGTTTGCAGCATGCGGATGTGATGTGTACGTGCCTTAAACCATTTCGTAAAATCAAAAAGCGCCCTCTGTTGTCGAGTAGCTTTATACTCCAAACACATGTTCATAAATTGAAGCTGGTAACTATTTTAAAGAAAGCATGTCGGATGTGTAGGTAGGTAAAGCCTGACAAGTTTATATTTGGCCCTATTTCAATACAAACTTGTATATGTCGTAACGCGAAATGATTGTCGTCTATTGTTTTCATAAGATATGATATGAAGCTTTAAAAAGTCATAGTTTAGAACTCCTGCAGAAACACTCTATACAAAACCGACGACAGGAATGACGTCACAGCTGTTGTTCCATGTTTTAAATAAAAGGACCTTATAAATAAATTTGCATTTATTTCGTAAATCACTATGTTTAAGCGAATATCATTGAATTAAAATATACCGTAAATAAAATGAGGATCGGGTCAAAACTAAGTGTACCTATATACATACATAACATCACTACTTAGGAGAGGTAATCAAAATTTTTATTTTCAAGTTTTTATTTAACACACTTTTGGCGTGATTTATATGTATATTCATGCCAAATTACACCAAATTACAGCTTTCTAGTACTAAGAGTCTCTGAGCTAGGCTGCGGACGGACGGACGCAGGGACGGACATGGCGAAACTATAGGGCATAGAGTACTTTAACTATAACTGAAATGTTTCTATAGGGTTCCTAGTTTGACTACGGAACGTAAACGGAAGTAACGCGCTTTCTCTCAATCTAGTCACGAATAAAAAAAAGATATTGAGCACCAGAAATGTATATATAGGTAGGTAACTATCGCACAGCCGGCATATTCTATAAACCTGAAGAAAATTTATATAAAGAAACCTATAGATATAAATATATTATAGATTGTTAGACATTCTTTTATTTTTTGGGCTAGTAACACTAGCAAACATGTCCGCCAGTTCATAGTGCATCAGCAGACCAATTTTTCACGACTCAAACGATATGATAGCATTCTTATCGAAACTGTCTTTAAATAACACTCAGAAACCACCAGTGGAGATTGCTAAGTCAGCTTATATGGACAAAAGTGCAAGTTTACAAGAGCTCGGGTATAATGATGACAACGACTTGAGAGAGACGATATACGGTTTGTTTATATATTTATGTGATTTTGGACTGTTTGTTGTTAAACGTGGTGTATTAATTCGGCTGTGGTGTTTTTAGACTTTTTGCGGACGATAAGGGACCCAGAGAAGCCTAATACGCTTGAGGATTTGAAGGTCGTTTATGAGGAAGGGATTTTTGTGAAGGAACCAACCGAGGACAAAGTGCCTGTTATTCGAGTCGAATACAATCCTACAGTGCCCCATTGTTCCCTAGCGACGCTGATAGGGCTGTGCATAAGGATAAAGATCCAGCGCTCGATACATCACCCCGTGAAACTCGATATTTATATCAAGAAAGGAGCACACACAACTGAAGATGAAAGTAAGTAAATATTGAATGTGTAATTGATAACTGTTGTCAAGCAAATGTTTGATAAAGGTGCACTTAGTCAAAGTCCAATGGTTTGTTATTGGTTTCACAGACATTAAAATTTGTATTAATGATTTGTTAAAAATAGGACGGCAGTAGCTTATCAAAACAAGCAATATGGTTGCACTCAAAGTAAACATCACATGACAGTTTGACCTTTTTATCCTAGTTGTTAATTTGTTGATAAGTTATTGCATGCATGATCTCTACATGCATGAAAATCAGAATTGAATTTCATTGAGAAAAAGTTAAAAAAGAGACATATAAAATGCAATACACTAAGTTTTGACCCGTTTATTAAGGTTTTATATAGAAACAAAACTTGTTAAAATTTTAAAACTTCTTTTAATGTTTAGATTGTTTTTTTCGCTCCTCATTTTATTTACGTAAGATGTTAATGCAAGGATATTGGCTTAAACATAGTAATTTACGCAATAGATGCAAATTTCTTTTTAAGGTCCTTATATTTTAAACATGGATCAACAACTGGGACGTCATTCCTGTCATTGATTTTGTATAGTGTTTTTGCAGGGGGTCTTAACTACCTATGAATTTTTAATACATCATATCTTATGAAAAAATTACACAACATTTATTTTGCATATACAGTTATTCCTCTCTTTCATAGCACTTTCCAGAGAGTGTAAGAGAAAATATATGCATGTTCCCAATTGTAATAATGTTTTAATTATTGCTCTTATTATAAAGCAAGAATTTTGGAATGGTTTTAGGGTTTTTATTAGCAGTATAACAAAAATTGGTAATAGTTACTGCATTGCAGAATAATTTTTTTGTAGCCCTTTTTGTAAAATCAAAACTCAATCTACCTATAAATATATAGTGCTAGTGCCTATAAATATATAAAGTTGGTTTTTTGTTTTTTTAGTCTTTACCTAAATTATCCAATCAACCAATTTATTTGGAAATTGGTACACGGATAGTTCATTTGCTTATTAATTTATATTGAGCAGTTACAACATCACAAATAAAAAATTTTTAGTTAGTAAATTAACTGTCAGCAAATAACAGGTCTCCCTAGATTGCACAATTGAGTGGATTAAGGTGCAAAGTACATATCTGAGAACTTGACTGTACAATAGTAATTAATTATATTAAGCTATTAATAAACAAATAAATAAGTAACAGGGGACAATGTCACACAAATTGACCTAGTCCCAAACTAAGCTCTAGGCTTGTAGTATGGGTACCAGACAATGATAAACATACTAATATAGAGAAATACATAGAAAACATCCAAGACTCAGGAACAAATATTTGCGCTCATCACACAAATATCTACCACTGGGATTTGAACCCAGGACCGCTGGCTTCAGAGGCAGAGTCACTCCCAAAAAAAAAACCATATTACCTGAGTATTAAATTGTATTTACGAGTACAAATTTAATCTAGCGTTGAATGATTTTGATTATTTACGTTTCTACGGCTTTAATTTTTTACCTGTAAGACCTATGGAATAGGTTTGTAGTTTTGTCTTGTTCAACCTTCCCATAGACACTTTTTATAGATCCCACTCTAATTTACAAATATTTGCGCTTTCATGTGGCTATAGCCTTCCTCCCCCATGTAAAAACTTAAATTTTTATTAGAAAGATTCAAGAAGAAAGAAAGAAAAGAATTACAGGTTCTCCCTAGTATTTTGTTAAGAAGTTTGTAATATACTTCTTTATGAAAATACCTTCTAGGAAGGAGCTTTCATTACCATTTTTAATCCTATGAAATGTTAGACTTTGTATTAATCTCAATGTTTTTGTATTATGCATTTTTGAGAAATTCTGTATGTAATGGCACCACAAGTTGTATTTTCTCGCTTGTCGCTCAATGCGTCTCTATCGTTACAGACTACATAGAAAGGGAGATCCGATCGACAAACAAGTCGCGGACAACTTGTGGTAGCCCTCCTAATTGAAAAGTATAATACCTACTGGGAATTTCCAAAAGAAAACAATATTCAATAACCACAATATGCCTACGAATTGCTGGAGAGTTGCAATAAGTTTGTAATTCACATGACAAGTTATCAATAACAATGACAGAAGACTTGGTAAACTAGGTCATTTTCAATGTCATGTAATGTTTACTTGATGCTATCAGGCAAGGCTAGTGGTATCTTATGGGCAATTACTATCAAACAATATTTATAGAATTGATTAGATTATAAGTAGAAAATGCATCTACAGGCATTTGGTACTTCAAGTGGGTATGGGTTACCTTGGACATATAAACAGCTGAGCAAATCCCAGGCATGAAGTTAATGCACATACCTATCAGCAATATAAAAATACATAATAAAACTAAATCTCTGTAATATACATATGCAGTAAAATTTGCCATTTGGTACCAATAATATTTTAATATAAATAATTAAATTCCTCTCTGTCTCTGGGTTGTAGATGATTAAAACAATAATCTCTTATAAAAAAAGGTTCTTTCAAATATTTTATTATTTTTATAATATACCTACTAGGGCTACTAGCGCCCCGCCCTGGCATCGCATGGTGTAATCTAACACTTATGCACCTTAACCTTTCAGAAGATTATGCTCTAAATGATATTATTTGAAAATTACATAAAAATCAGTTGAATCATTGAAAAGAACTAGGGAACAAACAGGCTATAGACTGAAGTAGCAATTTTATTGTATAATATGTTGGTTATAACAAAATCCTCTAAATCAAGGAAAGACCAAAGGATAATTGAAAAGATTCTTAAAGCAGACAAGTTTTCATTTGATTAACTTGCAATCAATTGTTTTGTGTGGTACAGGTTTTGTGGTTACGGCTGTCTCTTACCTGTTACCTGTACTTTAAATGTCATAAATATAATTAAAATAACCTTTAACTTCTGTTTACAGTCAACAAGCAGATCAATGACAAGGAGCGGATTGCGGCGGCTATGGAGAACCCCAATCTAAGGAGCCTCGTCGAAAACTGCATCGCTGACGAAGAATAACTAGCTTGCTACTGTAGAATAGCCACAAAATGGCGCCGGACGCCGCGTTCTCCAACCTTAGCGACAAGAACGAATTTACAAAGTTCGCGAGATTCCTAGCTTATAAAGGGGTACAAGTCATAGTGGAGTCCAGAAAAGGAGTCAAGATTGAGCTCAGCAGCAAACCGCTTACCTCAGACTCTGATTGGTTCAATCTACAAATACCGGACTCCCCTGAAGTCAATCAAGCTACTAAAAATGCTCTACCATCAGACAGAGTCCTTGAAACTATAAGGTCACAGTTGCATGTTGAAATCTCAGTGCAGACTGAAGACGGAGATGAAATGGTGCTGGAGCTGTGGACTCTAGCTCTTGACGATACCCAATATGATAGTTCATTAAAAGCTATGAACACAGTTTACTTCAGAATGGGAATTCTTTTGAAGTCACTGATAACTATAACGAGAATCACACCCGCATATCATTTGTCTAGGAAACAACGCATGGAATCATTCACGATATTCTATAGAGTATACAATGGGGAGCCCAAAATAAAGTCACTAGGAGATTCCGTGAAAAATATCCAAGCTGGCATGTTGAAAACTCCTTTGGGAGGTCTCTATTTCTCCGTTGCTTACAGAACTAACTTTTCTATATCACCAAACAGAACCGATAAAAGCAAAACCTTACTTCTAAAGAGTGACCACTTTGAACTTAGTCCGAAACATGTGATTTTTGAGTGTAAGAAAAAAAAGGAACAGAAGGAGAAAGACTTTAAGCCTACAAAGCAAGTTGACTTGAACAAACCGTTGCGTTTAGCGGCGTTCGTCGATGAAGATACCATACGGATGGCTATAGAAGACTTCTTTAAAAACATACCTATTCCAAAATGTAGGCGACGTCCTATAAAGATTTCTCCTAAAGAATACCCTATAGAGTTGAAGAGCACGCAAGATTTAGACACAACCATCATTTCGAAAAGTCCAACGTCTTTTGAGATGCCTCCGAGAAAGTTTGCAGGGTTCCGAAGCGAGAATGAACCTCCATTGAAGTTGCTGCAGTTTCCATTTGCTGATAACCATCCTATAAGAGATTTGGCGGAGTTTTATAAGGACTTTTTTAACGCGCCACATTTGAAGTTAGCTGATGATTTGGTTTCATTAAAAAGCTCGGATTCAGTGAAGGATAATGTGGATACCAATGATGATTTGTCGAAAGATTTAGAGCTTTATGAGAGCTCAGTGCAGGAGTTTGATGATCTTTTGGCTGATATGTGCCGTTCGGCTGAGTGGAGTGGGAATTAAAAACAGGTGATGGGAAAAGACTGATTGATTGGTTAACTGTGAAGGATTTATGAAATATTGTCTATGTGTAATAATATCATGGGAGTAATGTATTAGAAAAATATTATAGAACCAGTTTTATCAGCTATTGTTGCATTTTATTTATTGATGTCTGTGAAGTTTAGTGATATTTGATGAACTTGTTTTATTGATCCTAAGATTATGAAGTGCCTATTATTTGCTGTGAGATATACCTAGATGTTGGTATAGTCATTTAGATGTTGAAAGTTTTTGTAAATACACCTATAGATTTACATGTATGATAATCCAACGAAAGTGATGAACAATTTAGGGCCCATTCATAAAGGACTGAAATGAATCTTGAATGACAAGCAATGACTCATAATTGCAGTGATAAGGTTCTCTGAGTGTTCAACATTTTAATTGGACAACTGTAACAATAGATATTGGACTGAACGATAATAGAAGTCATATTTGGCAGCATGTGCATTGTAATAGCGATTTTAGACTTAATGATAACAAGTTTCAACTTCGCGTAACAAACTAGTTTAGCTTAATGGTCAACCCATCCATTGCAGAAGATAATTAAACTTGAAAAAAATACATGCGTAATCAACTCTAGTTACAAAGTAAAACGTACAAGATGCCAAATCGCGTCCTTTTAAACGTATGTGACGTCATAGTAATAAATCGTTACAGTTTATGGAATTGAGCGGGTTGCATTCTCGATTTTAACTTTGGCATCTGCTCAATATCTCTTGCCAATTGGCTAGTGCTGAAGATTGTGTAATAACGCCTCTTAACAAGCAAATCAGGCCGAAAACAATCTCATGCAATCAAGTCCTACATTGTTTTTTTTATGAAAGTAGGAGGCAAACGAGCATGCATAACCTGATGGGAAGTAATCGCCACCGCCCATGAACACCGGCAACTCAAGTAGAATTAACTTTGGCAATGAATGGGCAAAGGTTCATAGAAATGAATAAATAGAAAATGAGGGGACAATCTCACAAGAATTGACCCAGTCCCAAACTAAGCTCTAGGTTTGTACGGGTTCTAGTCTAGTCACCTCGTGAGACCCAGTGCGCCATAGGAGGTACATAACGCAATTTAGTTCAAACTATATTTTAATAGTGATAAAGTTCATTTTTATTCATTTCTTAATTGAAAATGGCATTTAAGAGCAAACATAGTTGAGCTTTATTTCCTTCGTGGTAGATTCAAATTCCCACTTACAAAAATCTTCCTGTTTGTACAGTCAAGGACTTTAATCGTTGCCACTATGGAACCCTGTCATAATGATACTGTCAAACCCATTGAAAGAAAGCTAAAAATAATAATTAACGCTGTCATTATGACAGGGTTCCAAAATGGCATAACAATAAAATTCCTTGACCGTATTGTGGTGGGCCTCACGTGGTTACACAACGATAAACAAATAGCCAAGTCCTGAAATAATAACTTCATTCTGCCATTTTGTTTACGTTGCCAGTTATACATGTATTTGGGTGTTACATTGACAGTAGTTTCTACAATGTACATTACTATAATTAAATTAATTAACTATATAATAGATCTATATTCTGTTTGCTATTCCTTTTTGCCGTACAATTGTTAAATTTGCGACGCATGTTTAGTTTTACTCACTTAGTTTATAGAACATGTAATTTTTTGCTCATATGCCTTACATTGAACTGATTGTATGAATAAAATTATATTGATTCCTTTAAGTTTTTGTTTATTTAATCCTTAATTCCTAATTAATAATATAAAAGTAAATTGTATTTGTTTGCTTTTTATGGCATAGATAGGATTACTAACAACTTTGTATGGACCTTGTCTGGAATAATAATAATTATTATTATAGATAGGTAAGGCAAACGAGCACACAGGCCACCTGGGCCCTGTTTTTAGGGTTCCGTAGCCAAATGGCAAAAAAACTGAACCCTTATGGATTCGTCATGCCTCTTCCGAAACTATAAGATAAGAACTATACTGTTGAAACTTGGTAAGTAGATGTATTCTGTGAACCGCATTAAAACTTTCACACAAAATTAGAAAAAAAAAACAAAAAAAATTGAGGGTTTCCCATACTTAGAACTGAAACTCAATCATTTTTTTTCATCAAACCCATACGTGTGGGTCTTCTAAAATGATATTGGAGTTTCTAATATCATTTTTTTCTAAAGTGAATAGTTTTCGCGAGAGACACTTCCGAAGTGGTAAAATGCGTGTCCCCCCCCCCACGTAACTTCTAAAATAAGAGAATGATAAAACTAAAAAATAGAAGTAATGTACACCATGCAAACTTCCACCGAAAATTGGTTTGAATGAGATCTAGTAAGTAGTTTTTTTTAATACGTTATAAATTGTCTTGCTGCTACGGAACCCTTCATGCACTCGCACTCGCACTTGGCCGCTTTTATAAAGCTACAAATTACAAAGCGGAAGTCTCTTTCTAGCAAAAGAAGTTAGAAAGTGACTTCCGCTTGTAATTTGTAGTTTTATAAAACACGGCACAGATTGTAGGTAGGATCTGAGATCCAATGTCAATTGCATTCTCAAGACTCAAACTGTAATCCTATGACTGCAAGTGTGTTGTCAAATCGGGGACTAAGACGTTATGCCTATGCTAGTAATTCATCATCACTTTCCACCAGGTGAAACCGAGGTCAAATGGTTGCTTATCAATCTTATCAATTATCATACATAAAAAATCGTCTGCCAACCAAACTACTCGTAACAACTCCCAATGTTTTAGCAATCATGTACGTTCTTACTTTGAGATCTGACATGAGCTACTCGTCAACAGATGGCGCTTTCTTGATACAAAAAAAAATGTTGCCGTTAACGATAAACTTTCGCAGCATTCAAGATATTTATATTTTCGACATTTTATAAGAAATATAATATCTTTTAAAATCTGGAGGATTGTTTTTATTGATCGCAATTTTAATTTAAAAAACAATTGTGCCTATGTTCTATTTCTGGTTATCTATTAATTACTTATAGAAGAAGCTATTGTATTCAATTTCTCATTTTGACTTCGTCAAAGGCAAAAACGTGTGCAAAATAACTGTCACTTATTCGAATCTTAAAAAAATGAAGTATACCTGAGCAAATAAGTTGCGGCCTGCGGGCCGCTTGACTAGCAATCAAGATTGAATAATGTTGAAAAATGTATAAAACTGTTCCATGTGAGTAATATGTGCGATTATAAATTATTTTTTTTATTGTAAATATTTGAATGTCACGGTTCACAGTTCGAGCAAAATATTAACTTTTTCATCAAACATGCTCGGAAAGGGTGTTATAACACGCAGGCTTATAGGGTAGACTTTATAGCCTATTTACCTCCCAAGGGAGTAATGGGTTTACTTTTAAAATATAGAACCCACTAGTACATCATTTCAGACTAAGGAGGTGTAAAATCAGCCAAGATTTATTTCCTATATTCAAAACTTGGCTAGAAACCAATTTTGTTGTATATAACACTGAAACAGTACATTTAACAGCATTTTAGCAGTTGTGCGTGACGGTTGTCTGAGTAATATTTCTGAAGAACAAAATAAATCGAGAAGTATACTTTATTGCTCTATTTTGGAATTTAAAAACGATAGCCGCATCAAAAACATCTCCCATGGTGGCGTGTCGTATCATTTAAAGTGTTATTTTATTTATTTCAATGCATTTCTCTTTTTATGTTTTCCGCTAGACATTATTAGACATTGTACAATACAAAAATGAACTTTATGTCAATGTAGTAAGGCTGATTATGTCCTTGATAGAATTTCGCAATAATCTCGAATATTCGCTACTCGTTTAGAGAGAGGGTGTTGTCGATAAAGTTATCGATATTTGATTTGTTGCCTGTTGTATACCTATGATTTAAATGTACTGTTCCGTGTTCTGTTTTTATTTTTTGGTGTTTAATAAAGAGTATTTGTATTGTATTGTATTTGTACAATTTTCAGGGCCTCTATTCTGGCGCGGAAAAAAAAATGTTGTTTTTGACATCTTTATAGTATTGTTTTGACTGGGCCGCCATTACTGTTTATGCTTATGTTTCCGATCGTCGATTTTTTCATTAATGTAAGCGTTTGTAAGTTGCTGTTATTTACAAAATAAAGACCGAATACTAAGGGCTTTTTTTTGTTTGGTCATATTTTAACATGTGGTAGCTAACGAATATTGAACAAAGCTAATTAAATAACGAAAAATATTCAAACATTGTGGTTAAAAGATGCCTCGTTAAATTTGCTTCAGCTATAATCTAAAAAACTTAAGAATCAATGAAATGACTCAGGAAATAAAAAAATAACCCCTTTTCTAAATATCCTGGGTCCAGTCTGCGTGGCTGTACGCATTACAATTACAAGTGTGGTGTGGCCCACTCGTTTTTGTGAGATAAAACAACTGAAACGTAAAAAAAATATACGGATTTTAATAGGTATATTTTAACGACGTAAGAAGTACAATGAGTTGGTACATCACAAAAAGCCATTGTTGTCGAATAGCCAAACTACTTTCCTAATCGTTGGTGGTTGATACGTCGTTGTTCGGCTACTGAACGCTAGATGGCAGCACTTTGTAACACAATAGTGGTTTTATATCTGTACGACATAAGTCGTAAAAATGCGTATTATAATTTGAACAATGATACATGGAAATAAAGTTTAAAATACGTTAACGGATCAGGGTGGATATTCTTTTAGAAAATGAAATCCTTTGACCAATCATTTTCAAGTTATCGTAGTAGTTGTTTTTACGATATTGTGAGTTTGGCGACAAACGGTTCTGATAGTTTGCGAAGCGCATGCCACTGCCCCTGTTTTTTTTATTCCGTGGAGTCGAGTGCACAGAATAAGAACCGTAAAACTACACAACTATAGTCCTAGCCTGCAACAATGGTCCAATTTTCATCCTTACATTATCGTTAAAATATGGTATCTTACTGCTATTATTTCTGGGTATATAATTATTTGTTTGGCCTAAAATAATTTGCTTTAAAGTCTAACCATATAGCTATCATATTTTAAGGATAATGTAAGGACGAAAATTGGACCATTGTTGCAGGCTAAGACTATAGTTGTGTGGTTTTACGGAACTAAAGGCATAGTAGGCGCGATAAAATAAAAGGCAACATAGAGATAGCTGATATTCAGTCTTATTGGAATTCAGTGTGCCAAAAAGAGACAGTTCTATACTTACAGCTACGCTAAAATGTCATGGTCGTGCACTGTTGCATATATAAACAACTTTTATGTGTGCAGATATTGTTTAGATCACAGACTACGTAAATTTATACCAGGAACGGACAACACAATAATATCGATAATGACATATTTTGAAGTTTTATAAAAATGTAACATTATTTATTACCTCGTATCATCCAAACGGCTGGACGGATTTCTTATGTCGGATTTTAGGTGTCATTATTATGAGACTTGAAAAAATGGGTCATCTGATTAAATAAGGTCCAAAATGGTAAATAATAAATGTTTGTACATACGCATCTTCAGAACAATAGTGACGTAATTCAGAAATTTTAAATTTTGATTTAGGTCTTTATAGTAATAAATTTATAACTTCAAGTTTGAAAGCTGAAATTTTCAGTTGAGTCACTTTTGTTCTGAAGCTGCGATCGTAGTTTAAAAAAGTTTAGTATTCAAAACACCATAGCCGACGCGTTCATACGAAATTTACGAGATTTGTATGATCAAATCTGCAATGGTTTTACAAATAATAATCTTTTTAAAGTACGTTTTTAATACCGTTTTGAACGTTATTTAATCAGCTAACGAATTCAATAATAGCAATACAATTAGTCAACTACTTCTTGATTGGTTATCAACTTATCAATTTTGGTGAGTCACATTTGTAGATAATCGTATGAGATTTAAGCCCAAATAAGATTATTTTTTGCCAGTTAGGTAGGTACGCTGAATTGGCTATCGAGTGTTTTTTCAGTTTTATTATAAACCATGACTTAATATCACGAAAGCGTTTGAGTGGGGACATTAGTTTAGGGAGTGCACTGCACCAGGTTTGAGTCTGCGCAATTTGTTTACGTAATGCTGGCACTCTACTTAGCGGTATTTACCCAAATATTCGTGCTGCATCTTTTTCCTTCCTACTGCAAATGAAGAGGGTCAACGACGCAATGCGGATACGCACCCCAAGTGGAGTGCCACCATAACAGTCATTTTCAAAATGTTTTGAGCAAATAAAAATAATAAAATTTAAATAATAATATTTGGTGCATTATAAAATAGTTTTGAGTTTAGTACTCCTGATTAATCTCCAAATGTATCTCATTTATTAGTAGTTTAGTAGTTTGTGTTTTGCATCAAATAAACGATTTTCTTCTTCTTCTTCTTCTTCAAATGCGACTATGTTTCGACCAAGACCAATTTGGTCGTAAAATAGCTTCTATCCAACTTTGCTTCAAACAATCGTCGCCAGGAAATCTAAAATAAACCATATTTCGAATATTACAATTTATTACCTTGATAAATAATAACATTCTACTTCGCATCTGATTTATCGATACGAAATTATAACGTCACTACTATAACATATGACAAAACTATAAAATTCTAGTTAAATATTGGTTAAAAGATATTTACACATTCTAAAACACGTCAAACACGATATCTTTATAACGCAGTAGAATAGACGCCCAGTTGGTGACTAGGTGTATACGGCTAGTTTTAGCAAGAAATGGACATTATAATCTTTCCTTTTTTAACTTATTGAAAATTCATATTGAAATTTTCGAGACAGCATAGATCTGACGCTTTTGTTTTAAGGCAAGGGAAGTTGCCTTTATTTCTTATTCTATAGTCGAGTGCCATTCATTTATTGATTGTTGTTTTCTTTAAAAGTCCAAGATTTTTTTTTTTCCTTGCAAATGTGATGAAAAACATTGTGTGTATCACGGGCAGTCAGGGGATAACAAAGTCGAGTCATTAAAACGCCGACGCCGTAGGCGTATCTTTTGCCCTCGATGCATAACTAATTTGAAAAAGTGACGGGGTGATCCAAAGATCGAATTACGGATTTCAAAGTAGAACCGCAGATCTCCTGAAAGGTCACTTTGATAGAGACGTACCTTTGTTTACATTTTTTCCGTGAAAATAAAAAACGTACTTTTATCCGTTAAGCTAGGTACCTACTGATCAACGTTACGAAGTGTAATGTAACATTCATTGTAGCATTCATGCATTCAGTACGTAATTGCTCGCTGGTTTCCCCATAACACTACAACGTTTTAATTTTTAATAGATCATAGACCATAAATCATACTGATAGATGATTGACTCAATCAATTGATACGTGTAGCAGCAAAACCAGTTTCAATCAGGTTGTACAAAAATACGATTGCGCAAACATTTTGTAGTTTGTAGTATCATAAGGCTTTTATAATTTATTACCACAAATACAGCCTTCACTCAAAGACATTGATTTCGATTTGATTTGTCACGATTTTTCAAGTATGCTATCCAGATGTACCTACTATTTCCATGGTAGTATAACTTATTTATTTTGTTTTTTTTTTACTTGGCAATATTTATTACCTACGCCTCAAGGCGTCAAGTTTGATATGAGTTTGACACATTCAAGTACATGCTAGTGCTAACTGACGTTAGACGTTTTTGCTTCCATATATGTCAGTTCATGTTCTTCAAATAGTGGCTTTATTTTTAAAGATATAAAACCTATTTTAGCACATTTCTCGACTTAAGAACTTTTGGTAAAAACTGTCAAATTTTCATTGCCATCGTTCAGCGTCGGCAAGTCAAAACAAATGCGAATTTGTTTAGCACTACGTTTTTAGTTTATAATGAATTAGTCCTTTAGATGTAGGCCTTGGATCTCGTTTTCCACCAATCTTAACGTCAAAAGCCTTCTAGATGCACGAAAAGTGATTGTAATTTAACATAACCTATAAGAAGAAAGTGGAGTTAAAATGTTTTCAATTTGCCGACAAACGCACCCAGCCACGGGTATAGAACATGCCGTCAGTTGTTGTTTCTTCAACAATGATCAAATGTGCCTCGTTACTGCGGGGGCTAATATCATTAAAGTATTCAGACTGTTGCCTGAAGGACATAGCCGGGAGTGCAACGCGGGTAAGGTTTTAGTTGGTTTATTAATTAAATGTTTGTGTTTGTGACGTGTATTAATGTTTTTAATCTTATTTTTTATAATTTATACCACGTTTATTGCATAATTATAAAGAATCTGAATCTGAATCTGAATCTACCTTAAAGCTACAAACACACAGAGTGGACGCGGCTCGGACCGGCGCAGCGCGGATCACATCTATTATCATGAATGTGAAAGTGTTTGCTTGTTTGTTTCGCCTTCACGGTTGTACACCTCAACTGATCAACGTGAGATTTGACGCAGAGATGGTTTTTAGCTCGGAAAATCAGACAGTTCCTTAGAGAACAGTGAAAAACAACTTCTACAAGGATCAAGTTAAGGACAAAATAACCACTTGTTTAAGTATGTGACTGCATATGTTTAATTCATAAGAATCCAGTGCTGCTCAGTGCTGTGTCCTCTATCTGTATATTTTAATATTACTGAAACCTTTATTTCCCTGACCGTTAAGTTAGAAAATATCTTGTACTGCTTTATTGCTGAATATTTTGGCTCTGGAACGAGTAGTGACTAGCCTATGAGTTCTGCTGATTACTCTAGAGATTCTTCATGACGGCAACATAAGTCATGTATCTGTATTAAAATCTATAGGCGTACTACTGGGCAATAAATAATTAAGTCCATAGTAACCAAAAGGATACAAATTTAAATACTCCAAAAAAAAACCTAAACAAATATCAGCAAAAACTTTATAGCAAACAGGATAGTAAAAATGTGGAAAAAATTACCCTCTGATGTTGTGAACTCTGTAAGTGTTAACCAGTTTAAAAATAAGTTCGACAATCATATTAAGTGAAAAGTGATTTGGACATATCAGTGTCAACTGCCTGTCCAAAATAAAATAATAATAATAATAAATTATAAACACCTATTTAATACGAGTTCACCTAGATTAGAAGCACAAGCACAAGAGTCAAAAGCACAGGCACATAGGATAGAAAGTCTATAGGGAAAGAGTTCTGACACAGAGAAGGGAAGAAAGTAAAACATGAAATTGTCAGGTGTCGTGTGAGATTTGCATAAGGAAGTCGGGAGCCAAACAGTCATGCGTTCCGCGTCGCGCTCATAACTGGACTGGCTATGAGCGCGCGGTGGTCGGCGCGGGCGCTTGCTGCTCGCTTGTAACGGGATTGTAACTGATTTCTGAGATGCCAGGTCGTGGATTTGGTGCGGCCGCTACATCTCCATAAAATATAAAATAAAACACCCAACTATTACTATGCCAAATGTGTAAAAGAATTGTTAAAGATATGGTAGAGGTTATTATCAGGCTTTGAATCTGCCAAGAACTTGGTTGTAATCTATGTGTGATAAATAAACTTTTCAGCCGGACAGCCGATTCCTCCAAAAATGAAGCTAGAATGCCTGGCAACGTACACCCTATGGGGCAACGTGATGTCCATGGCATCAGTCCGCAGTCCAAGCTCTGGCCGAGACCTATTGCTGGTGTCCTTCAGGGAAGCCAAGCTGTCGGTGTTGCAGTATGACCCTCAAACCAACAGTCTTATTACACTGAGCATGCATTACTTTGAAGAAGAGGATATGAAGGTGAATTTATTTTTAAAGTTCCACTACTAGTTTTAAAAAAGATGTGTAAATGAAAGGTTTTACAAATAGTCACAAGTATCCTAAGAACTTCTAGGTGATTTCAACATTTTTAAAATGTACATAGATATGCTCCAAAAAATACACAAAAAAAAGAATTTATTCATCAAAGCTGTCAAACTAAGTAAGCTGTCTTCTCAGCTGTTGACTGAAAATGTAGCAAAAAATTTTGCGTTTTTTTTTTATTGATGATACTATCAAGATAAGGATGTTATTGAAAATAAATAAATATTATTTATCCTCTCCACATTTTGTGCTTAACCTTGCAAAGCCCACCATACTATGCCATTTTGACGGTTAACCGCCAATCCTTCCTATCTCAGTATGTTAAAACATTACAGTAGACACTAAAAACTTAACTACTTTAACTTAACTTTAGGTTCGATCAGGTATTGCCAGGATAAAAAAAAAACACCACAAAAATACTAAATTTCAAATAGGAAATATTTCTATTGTGGGTGTTACATTATTATTAACATGAATTGTGAGAAAAAAAATATTGACCAAAAATGTCAGTTATGTACCTCTTTCGGGAGATTATGTACCTCTTTCGGGAATCCGGGTCTCACGAGGTTGAGCTATAGACGTACATGTGACGATAAGAAGGCTGTTGTTAAGGAATTCGCTCTTAGACTACATACTTGTGTGATTCCAGAACGGCTGGACGCAGCACCCCCACATCCCATGGGTGCGCGTGGACCCCGAATGCCGCTGCGCGGTGATGCTGCTCTACGGGAAGAAACTCGCGGTGCTACCGTTCCGCAAGGACACCGCTGAGGACGGAGACCCGTTGGAGGCCAAGCCGCTGGCGGACTTGAAGAAAAATGTAAGGCTCGATCACAATTGTTGTTTTTGTTCTAAGTGACCTTGCCTTCGAAGCTAGGGGTCCTGGGTTCAAATCCTGGTAAAGGCAAATATTTGTGTGATGAGCACGAGTATTTGTTCCTGAGTCTTGGATGTTTTCTATGTATTTAAGTGTATATTTCCCAATGTAAGTTTATTGTTGTCTAGTATAGTACAAGCCTAGAGCTTAGTTTGGGACTAGGTCAATTTGTGTGAGATTGTCCTGTGATTTATTTATTATTATATATAAAATTTAGCAATTCCCGAGGTAATAAGGATAAACGACTTCTACGCATACGAAGTCGCGCGCAAGATCTAGTAGGTTGATTATTGTATAATATTTTAATCAAAGTAACGAGAGGGGAATCGTAATTTTTTTGTAACATACACTTGAGGGTAAAGTTGGCAGAACAGAGTGCGTTTTTCATAAAACCAAATGCTTGAGGATGGTTTTTAGTGAAATCAGATGATGGATACAGAATGTTCAGAGTGCCTAAGATACCCAAGTGATTGAATCTGCGGCTAACGCCGGAATTGTACATGTTTCGAAAAACATCTAAAGTGACACTAAAATGTAAGGAAATCCAAACGCTGACACAAACTCTTTCGCTGTCTGTTCTGTCAATTAGGTATCTTAGGAAGTTTTCACCTCCTCTATTGAACCTAGGAGTATCCACTATTAAACCTCACTCAAAGCAACCCCCAAACTACCTCGTTTGTATGAAAAACGCACTCTGTTCCGCTAATTTGCCCCTGAGTGTATATTGACGACCTTATCAAAACCTGTAGTCGCATTTTTAAAGCTTCCTTTTATTAAACTTTTTAACTAAAATGAATAAATATCACGGAACAATGTCACACAAATTGACTTAGTCCCAAACTATAGTCTGTACTTTTAGGTATTTAAAAAAGTGTAAACAAACCAAACCACGTGGCTCTGCTCATCAACCAATCCAAGCTGTTTGGTCGAGCTTTGACGTATCAGTGTTCTGCTCCTATTGGCTGACAAACTGTCATCTGTCAATGTCACGTGGTTTTTATGTTTACACTTTTTTAAATACCTAAAAGTACAGACTATAAGCTTTAGGCTTGTACTATGGGTACAAGACAACGATAAACATACTTAGATAGAGAAATAAATACTTAAATACATAGAAAACATCCAAGACTCAGGAACAAATACTCGTGCTCATCACACAAATGTCTGCTCCGCTGGCTTCGGAGGCAGGGTCACTCGCAACTAGACCAACGTGTCGCCAAACTTGATAACTTTGTTTGCAGGCACCTACAATCCCAGTGGTACGCGCGCCGACGCTCGCGTCCTACGTCATAGTGCTCAAAGACCTGGACGAGAAGATAGACAATATTCTAGACATACAATTCCTGCATGGTTACTACGAGCCCACTCTGTTACTGTTGTATGAACCTGTGCGGACATTTGCTGGGTGAGTTTTTTATGTTTTAGGCTGAGTGGATATAATCCTATTTAATGCATCGGCAACTTCGGTGGTGCGGTCACGTATCACGTATGGCGAAGGAAAGAGTAGCGAAGCGCATCTTTTATTATGAACTAGAGGAGGGTGAGCGGACGCGTGGCGGACAACTCCGTTACAAAGATGTTCAGAAGCGGCATATGAAAAGATGCAACATTAGGAAGGTCTGGCGGCACAGCGTCCAGAATGGCGCGGGATTGGAATGTGCAAGTAATAAAAAAGTAATAAAAAGCTCTCGAAAACGTGGAGGTCGGCATAAAGATCAACGGCAAGGCCGTTAACAACTTGCGTTATGCAGACGACACTATTCTTATTGCAGCAACGGAGACCGATTTGCAAGCAATTGTGAATAAGCTAATGAGAGCAGTGAGGAAGCCGGTTTATCAATAAACATAAGCAAGACCAAGTTCATGGTAGTCTCGAGAAACCTGGTTTTGACCCCTAGCATATCAGTAGCTGGGAAACAGCTAGAGCGGGTACGACAGTATAAATATTTGGGAGCTTGGGTTAATGAAGCATGGGAATCCGATCAAGAAGTCAAGACCCGGATAGAAATTGCCCGAGCTTCTTTTAATAATATGAGGAAAATTCTATGCTGTCGTCAACTTAACATAAAGCTCCGAGTCAGGCTACTCCTGTGCTACATCTGGTCTATCGTCATGTACGGCTGCGAAACGTGGACCTTGAAAAAGGACACTACAAGACGCCTACAGGCATTTGAGATGTGATGCTACCGTCGCATGTTGCGCATTAGTTGGACACAGAAGGTCAGGAACGAAACCGTGCTTCAGCGCGTCCATATGTCCCGGAAATTCATGCTATCTATCAAAAGGCGCAAGATAGAGTATCTCGGTCACGTACTTAGGAACGATAGATACACGCTACTGCAGTTGATAATGATGGGAAAAGTGGAGGGAAAAATACGCGCTGGGCGCAGGAAGAAATCATGGCTGCGTAACATCTGGGAGTGGACCGGTATTGCCTCCGTCGAACAGCTGTTCCGGCTGGCTACGGATAGAGATGAGTTTAAGAAGCTGACGGCCAACCTTCACGAATGAGGAGGCCCTAGAAGAAGAAGAAGTAATAAAAATATAAAGTCGCTGTTAATACAACTGAACGATGTAAACAAATTAGTACTGTTTGACACAATAACATAACCTCAAATATTCACCAAGCGTGTTTTTATTAAAGATAACGTATAATAGTTACTTCAAACTTAATATGAAAATAATGAAGACCTTACTTGGTCTTTGAAAGTACGTGATTATTGAGTACCTAATCATGGTGAAATGGTTCGTTTGGTTTTGTTTATATTTTTTGCGAGTTCTATTGACGGCGACTTTAGTGTACCGGCTGTCATTTAATATCATGGTGTTCAAGAACTGATCTGATAGAGTTAGCGGCAAATGGATTTCCGTGTACTTTACGTTTTTGAGACTAAAATACTGTTTTATATTTATCAATTTGCTTTTTCTCCCTTGTGGTTGCCGGGTTAGAATAGTGCCACTCCATGTCTTCACTTGGATGTCGTAAGAGGCGACTAAGGGAATAAGGGCTTGTAGTACTGTTAGGCGATGGGCTTGCAACCTGTCACTAATACACTGGTTAAAATCTTGGCCTGAATGTGCAAAATGTAGTTACAGAGTTATAAACAAGTATTTTTCGAGTTGTTGGTATTTCTGTAGCTCTGCCTACCCCACTCTGGGAACGAAGGCATGATCTTATGTATGTGTATGTATGTATGTAATTTGGTTGTTCCAGCCGTACGGCAGTCCGCAACGACACGTGTGCGATGGCCGGCGTGAGCCTGAACATGAGCGCGCGCGTGCACCCCGTCATCTGGGCCACGGCGGGGCTCCCCTTCGACTGTCTGCAGGCGGTCCCTATCCAGCGCCCCCTAGGTAACTAACACTGGAATCGTCGATGAAACTGCAATACCGCGTAACTAACAAATTCAATAAGTTGCAAAATGTGCCTTGCTGACTAATTTCTTAAGGAGTGTTAGCTTCGCGATATTGCAGTTCCACCGACGAAATGTCACGTAAATACTCTTGCTTCATGGTGGACGAGAGCCTGAACATCCTGTGCTTCAAATGTTAGGAATAGAAAGATAAAGGATAAAAGTTGTTTATTCAGTAAGTAGGCCGCACGGGCACTTTTACACGTCAAAACTCTACTGGGTTAAGGTTAGGTTTAGTACCAATTTCACCATACGATGTTAAATTTAATCGATGTTAATCGACTGTAAGTTCATACATTTTGACAACTGTTAACGCTCTAATCGTCTGTTAAGTGGTTAACATCGTATGGTGAAATTGGATATAAAGCTATGAGATAAATTTAAATCAGCAAAGTTTGTTTTACTAAAAGTTAAGTTTATTTTCATCAGTTATGACGAAGCAGACAGCATATCCGCGTATTCTACAATAGCTCACCCAAGGAAGACTTTATTTTTGAACTAGTCGTTTCCCGCGACTCCGCCCGCGTAGAAGTCTTTTATCGCTATCTCCTCAGGAAATGTCAAATTTTTGAGAAATAAAGTACCTTATGTGCTTCCCCAGGACTAAAATTATCAGTTTTACAATCCCTGGGAAATAAGGAGTATTACTCAGCTTTATTCCTAGCAATTCGATAAAGTAAGTATGTATGTAAACACTTTACTGTACTAAAAACAGAAATACACATGACAGAAGGGACAACTACTCTTCAAGCTTAGGGACTCAAACTATCTCCATACAAAATGTTATCTAAATTGGTTCAGTAGATTCAGAGATTGCCCCATTTACAACCTCACAAACTCACAAAAGTTTGAAAAAATGACCTTCTGCTGGAGTTTTTTGGCGCTTCTTCTCCGCAATGATGGTCTTATCTGAAGCGCTAGTAAATTCACTTCATATTACCGACGTGTAAAAGAGCCCCATGGGGGCCTATTTACTGGGTAAACATTTTGATTTTGGATTTTTTGATTTCACAAACTTTTTTTTTTAAATATTGATCCTAGCAAATAATGTGTACTTATTACATCTTTTTTATAGACAATTTTATGTAGATTCCTTTATGTATCAGAACATTATTTCCCATGGGCCACTGTTTTCTATTTACAAAAAACTAAAAAAGGTACCTTTACATCCCTACCCGTTTGCTTCATCCATCCATCAGTTCTTTTAGAATGTTGTTTAAGACTATCTTCCCTTTTCCTTCGTTTGGTAGGCTTTTTTATGATAAGGTGAAGGCACACGAGAAATCAGGCCACCTGATGGTAAGAGGAATCTGAGACCAAAATCTTAAGACTGCAATTCTAAGACCTCAAATGCGTTGGCAACCCTAATGATGAAAATGGAATGGAATGCTATTGCGGATTTTCAGAGTTGCATTGTGTTGTACTCATTTGTGCAGTCGTTTAATTTTGAATGTCATTATGATATCATGCCGTTTCTCGCAGGTGGCTGTCTGATAATGGCAGTGAATTCCCTGATCTACCTCAACCAGTCGGTGCCACCGTATGGGGTGTCGCTCAACAGTGTGGCCACTCATACCACCAACTTCCCCCTTAGTAAGTATTGCAGAGAAGAACACGGCCGAATCCAAGGGTTCTTATACACGATGCCATTGGGCATTAAGTCCGCCATTTGTACTTTATTGTTTTGTGCAAATAACTTTGAATAAATAAATAAATATCTCGAAGAATAAATTACTACGTTTGAGCATTGTACAACTATTTAAATACAAACTAAAATAGATAAAAAAAGGATGTACAAAGGCCATCTGATCCCTTTCAGGGATCTCTTCCAAATAACCAGTGCATTGAGTTAACAATTGCACAAATTTATTTAGCAGAACAAAACTAAACAATATAACTAACAAAAATCAAATATTGACAGAGATACACATATACATACATATACATATTTGTGCATCAATACATAAACTTGCATAAACAACGTATATGTAGACGACGGTTGATACCAAAACAATATGTAGGAGATAGAGTCAAGTCAGAACTTCTTCAATTTTCAGAACTTCTTTTATGGAATCAACCGAATGTGTTGCTCTATACCAACACCAACCGTTGGTCGATTCTACAACCTAACAGAGTGCACCGAAAAAGATTTGGAATAGAATTTGGATTGTGATTGTAATTTGTTTTGACATTGCAAATGGCCTCAGAGTCTAGCCTTCTCCATGTCAAAATCTGACTCGCTCTTAACTTGTATTTTTTTGTTTTTTTTTACAGGGATACAAGAAGGCGTATGCATAACTCTAGACGGCGCGTGCGTGGCTCCATTAGGCGAGGGGCGCCTAGCTCTCTCCTTGAAGGGCGGGCAGCTGTACGTGCTGACGCTGCTGGCGGACTCCGTGCGCAGCGTGCGCAGCGCGCACCTGGACCGCGCCGCCGCCTCCGTGCTCACCACCAGCGTATGTAGCACCGCCATCATCATCATCATCATCATCATCACCATCATCACCACCATCATCATCGTCATCATCATCATCATTATCATCATCACCGGCCGCAGTCTCTGTAGGGCGGGCAGCTGTACGAGCTGACGCTGCTGGCGGACTGGTATCTTATTTATCCTCGATTATGAAACCAAAACACGTTCTTTGTTGGATTTAGACCTCATAACTTCAAGCTAACGATATGGCAAATAAGAAGCGTGACGGTCAAAAGAACAAATTCCATTGCAAAATACTTTCAAAAACTTTCCTGTTGCTAGAGAAGTGTAGCGGTATCCTTATTTGACCAGCGCCACCAGCGTCAGCTAGCGCAACTAAATCTGTCAGTGCGCTACATCGCCCTAATGAAGTTTCCCCAGTCAGTTGAACTATATACGACTTCCAACTTCATCCCAACGGATTTCGGTCCCCAGGCAAAACACGTCTGGAGAGAGATCTCTCTATTGTCCTATCTTCCTACAGAAGTTTGACAAAATGCTTTAAAAGCCGATTTTTCGAGAAAATGTATTTGAAAACGCTCATAATTTGCAGATGTGCGTAATTGAAGAGGATTTCCTGTTCCTCGGCTCGCGTCTCGGCAACTCGCTGCTGCTGAGGGTCACGGAGAGGGAGAACCGCATGTTGTTCTCGCTCGAGAAGCCCTTGGAGGCCACCGTCGATTTGACTGTGGAGCACGGTAAGTTACGATGACACAGGCTTCGAAATAATAATCTCTTACGGCCGCACTCAGAGTCCGTTAAAGAAAGGGTTGCCATTTGTAGAAATGAAAAGTCCCGAGTAATGTCTTGACATTTCTCCCAACAACAGTGATTTATTCTCAATTGGGTTATCCCAAAAAAAAATACCACTAGTTTTTAAATTTTTTTTCGATAAAATAGACTAATTGAAGACACTAATTTCAAGGTTTTTGCATTTAAATCAATATATTAATTAATTTTAATTTTTAAAGAAAATGATTTTATGACGTCACTACAAGCTGGTTTGTTTGAGAAATGCTTTAAAACTATTGAATTCGTTTGAGAGTACGCGTTTCTGTCAGATCACGTAAAATGTCAATGTCAAGTCATGTCAATATAGGTAAACTAAAGTATTAATGGTATTGTGAACGTTATATTCTTATACCTAAATCATACTTACATTAGAGCTTTAGCTCCACGTATTTCAGCTACGTTGTGCTTGGAGCTGTCTCCCAAGTATGTCAATATCCTGACTACTATATCCACTTTGGGTAGATTAGTGGAATCAGCCCTTACAAAGTTTAATAAATGTACAGCGTTGGTCGTCATTATAAGCAAGAATATCGGTATCCAAGATCTGGCGATGGTCAATATGTGTAGCAGGATCGTCAGATTCCGTAGAATTTGAAGCAATGTTGTTAAAATACAGAAAATCAGAAAA
This sequence comes from Acleris holmiana, assembly GCA_949316455.1. Classification (NCBI taxonomy): domain Eukaryota; kingdom Metazoa; phylum Arthropoda; class Insecta; order Lepidoptera; family Tortricidae; genus Acleris; species Acleris holmiana. The sequence continues at coordinate 8,518,235 of OX438785.1, forward strand.
CGAGTAGTTATATGTTGCACACCAAACAGACCGAAATTTTATTTTTAGTTAGTTGAGTTTGACAATTTCACCCACAGACTAGCCTACGGGCGGAGGTTCCAAAACGGACTTGTATTTTAATCATACCATTTTTTTAAGATTTGACCTTGTCATCTTTATATACAGTTAAAAATTGTCTTAATTTTAATAAGCGTTAAAATAAAACAGAAATAAATAAGACAAAATGCGATATACATTATTTATTTATTACTGCATTCCGGACTCATATTATATGCAGTACTATGGTTGATCACAGATTAGACACAACTTACCAATGAAGATCGTGACGTCACTAAATTACAGGTCAAATAATGTCAAATGATAAATTAGAAATAACTATTTAATACTAATTTTGTAAAATAATCTGATAACAGGGAATGGTTCTACAACCCTTTTTCTCGAAATGGTTTTTGAATCACTATACATTACAAAATTATGGGATAACCCAATTTGTGTAATTTATTCATTTTATTTTTGCACCAATTTGTTTAGTTTTTTTATCAGGGACCGTTTTCGTAACGGTATAAACCGTATGGTAGTGGTATTGGATATCGATACCGCTTCGTTATAAAAAAGGTAGAACTATACCGGTTGAAATATAAAAGTAGGTATAGATTAACGATATAATATGTGTACTTAAACCTTTATTAAACTCGTAACTTTTAAATTCGATGTAGGATTAGCTACTCGTTTCTGGGACATATATATGTAGGTACTGTAATTGTGTAATTCATTGACACATTAAATCAAAACCATGGAATGTTAAAATTTTCACCCTCATAAACCCAAATTATACCATTACAAAAACGGTTCAGGTATCGGAAAAATTCCGCTAACGTTTTTTTTTTATTTGCGCTACCGAAACGTAACCCAAACGAAGCGCTATGATGTTATACCGTTTTAAAACGCTACCTTTATTTTCCGGTTATGCAGTCCCTGTTTTTATTATTAATTATCTTTCCTATTGCTCCTTATTTTCTCGGGCTTTGGCTGCAAAACAAAGCTGTATGGTGTCGCCCCTGCGCGAGCAGAACCGTCGGCATTTGCTTACGCCAAGAGCTTTTGCCACGCCAGTTCAATTTAATTTTGTCTGCTTGTTCACTTTCATTTTGATCTTTTATCCTAATATTTGTCCGTGGGGCAATAAACGCAAACGAAAACGCATTTCCTTTCATTTCATTTCAATCAATAAATTTAACGCATGTTCATTTCTTATTTTGTCCTTTTTTGAATAAACGAATCGTAAAATGATAATTTTATCTTTTTATAGAGTATTTGTTTGAAGTTCGGCTGCAACCCTGACAAATTCTTTAAAATCCTGACATGTGGGGAAAACTATGACAACCCTAGTAATGACGAGTCGTTACTTGGTGACTATTTTACATACGAAAAAAGAACGTGTAAGGTATACCGAAAACTAAAAAATACAATTGGCTTTTTTTGGGAAATTATACATTACTTTGTTTTGGTGAATGCTGTTGCACTTCCGTAATCGATGTAAAGGCTAGTCCTGAACATCCATGTAATTTATTTCTTACAATACGTAAGCCATGTATATCATTGGTGTGTCTAATTAAATAAAAAAAATATTTTTTTTACATAAGTTTCGGTGAAACGGCAGTCTTTTCACTTACTTTTGTGAGCACAGTTGATAGCACAACTTCGCTTTAGCATAAGAAACTTGTTTACAGAGAAGGAATACCAAGCCAACCAGAACAAAGATGGCGACTCGGCGTCGAAGAAGCGCCGCCTCGACTCGCTCTCGGACTGCGTGGCCACCAACGTCATCGAGATCAGCGACAAGGACGAGCTGGAGGTGTACGGGAGCGACATCAGGACCTCGACGCAACTCACCAGCTATGTTTTTGAGGTCAGTGTACTCATAGACATAGTCGTATATTTTACTAAAGGACTTTGTACGCGTAAAACTAGTTTTTCGCTACTCCTCCCTATTTTATCTCCTTAGCCTCGTAATGCCCGATGTGCAATAGAATGTACATAATCAAGGTAAATTAATATAACCCTTTGCAACTGAGGTGACTTTTTTTAGAAACATTTGCTGAGGTGGAGTCTATCAGACGTCATTTTTGATAAAATATAGAAAAAATACTATTGGGTCAATGATAAGTATTGTTTATTTAGTGTATAGCATGATTATTCAATTTTCATATGGAATTTATAATTAACATGTATGGGCTATTAAATAAAAAATAAAAAATACGAATAAGGTACAAAAAACAGGAATGTTCACCTTAGGTTAGTTTATAATGCCCCAAGTCTTTAGAAGAAATTACTGAGCGATACAGAGCTATTTCACGATAAAAGGCGATATTTTTTTGGCGGTGTCTGATAGACGTCAAGTCAGTCGCAGAGGGATAAACTACAATTAATTAGGAACAAAGTTCATTTTTATTTGTTCAAAAATTGAGATTGGCATTATAGAGCAAAAGTAATTTAACTTTATTACCTTGATGGTAGATACAAATTCCCACTGACAAAGATCTTACTGCTTGTAGTGTGATTGATGTGAGGTTAGGGGATAAGTTAAAAAAGTTTCTGTAAAGATTTACAATTTTGGACGAGCTTTTTTTGCAGGCTTGTTTACAAAGTCATGTACTCCTTATCAAGATCAACTTAATGGGTCCAAACTTGGGGGGTCTACGTTAAGTTGAGAGGCGATCCTGTCGCTACCTTCCGACTCCATTATCAGACCAGCTCGATGACGCCGTATTATTGTATTGTCATCGAAGTTACGTATGTGTACCAAATTTCAGCTCAATCGGTCCCCGGGAAATGGTTCTAATTTTTGCATGCAAAATTTGACCCGAATATACATACATTGCAAGTTAACAAAAAGATTGTAAAAAACCTTTTTTAGTGTAGCACTAGGATAAAGGAATATTTCCTTTAAATTTCAAGTCCCTAGGACCAGCGGTTTCGGCTGGGTATTGATCGATCAGTCAGCCAGTCGTTATTTCTTGTATATAATATACTTTGTTGTTTTATTACTCATAAAAAAGATGATGACATGACATGTGTTGATATTAAAGTAAATATGTAATTAAATATTCTGTGAATATTTCAAGCGTCTACCTGTTGCCGTTTTTTAATATCTAGTAAAAAAAACTGCAATTAATCACGTTTGTTGCATGGGAGTTTCCTTAAGTATTTATTTTATTGTTCAATTTCAACTATCTAGCTAACAGACAGACGGATGTACGGACAGACGGGACAGACGGGACAGACGGGACAGACTGGACAGACGGGACAGACGTGACAGATGGGACATACAGGACAGGCAGGACACACAGGACAGACCCTTCGGGTACGGAACCGCATAAAGGTTGTGCGTTGTGCGGTAGGTGTGCGACTCGCTGCTAAACATCTGCCCGATCGGCGACGTGTCGATGGGCGAGCCGCAGCTGCTGGCGGAGGAGAGCGCGCGCGGCGCGGAGGTGCCGCCCGTGGAGCTGGTGGCGTGCAGCGGCCGCGGCAAGAACGGCGCGCTCACCGTGCTGCAGCGCGCCGTGCGCCCGCAGCTCATCACCGCCTTCAACCTGCCAGGTCACTACAATACCGAACATGCATATTCGTTTTTTCCGTATCCACTCATTTCAACTAAAAACGTTTCCAAACTGATTCATTTCACACACTTATCATTTGGCTACCTGCATTTTTTTCAGAAACTATAAATATTACAGATTTTATTTCAGGACCATCGTGTAGAACCCAATAGGTTAGGTTAGATTAGGTTAGTTTTATCTATTTACAGTCTGAAAAAATTCAGTGTGCCAAATGGTATGTTTGTGGAATTAATCAGTTTGTGAAACGTTTTTTGGTGAAACATAAGTGAACCTTTTTTTCACCTCAGCATCAGCACCTCAAAAAGGGAGGAATAACTGTATACGCGAAATAATTGTCGTGTAATTTTTTCATAGGATATTGAGCTATAAAAAGTCATAGTTCAGACCCCTGCAGAAACACTATACAAAATCGACGACAGGAATGACGTCACAGCTGTTGTTCCATGTTTAAAATATACACCACAATGAAAATATTACGTAATTAAAATGAGGATGCCGAAAAAATATTATAAACATTAAAAGAAGTTTTAAAATTGTAACAGTTTTTGATTCTGTATAAATAAATAAACGGTTCAAAACTTAGTGCATTGCGTTATATATGCTTTTTTAATTTTCTCCCAAATCGTATCAATAAAACTCAATTCTGATTTTGATGCATGTTCTCTATTACATCAGTGTTACTTAAATCATCAAGTCTCCGTCTGTTATCCCTCTTGCATCCCATTACTCCTCCAATTACAACTCGCTGATAGTCCTATGCTATTAATTCGCTGATATCTCGCTAGTCCATCGATTTCATCTTGCTAAGATACAATCAGCCCTCTTTTTATATTCCGTTGACATATTATCAGTCCCCCCCTTCCTGCTGATATCATATGAGTTTCCTGCAGATATCCCATCACTCCCACGTTTACATCCTGCTGACATCCAATAAATTCCCTTTCGCTTCCATCCCGCTGATGTACCATCTGTCCCCTATTTATCCCGCGGACATCGAATGAATTCCCCGCTTTCATCCCGGTGAAATCCCATCAGTCCCCTCTAGCTTTCACCCCGCTGATTCACCATAAGTTCTCCCTTTATCGCGCGGACATAAAGTGAGTTCCACGCTTACATCCCATCAATCCCCTCTCGCTTTCATCTCGCTTGTTTATCATCAGTCCCACCTTTATCCCGTGGACATCAAATGTGTTCCCCGTTTACATCCTTCTGACATTCCATCAATCCCCTCTCACTTTCATCCCGTTAATTTAGCATCAGTCCCCCCTTTACCCCGCGGCCATCAAATGAATTCCCCGCTTTCATCCCGCTGACATCCCATCAGACCCCTCTCGCTTTCATCCCGCTGATATGGTTACCTATCACAACTTCGAAAAATGTTTGACCGAATTTTGGTTCGACAAATACTTTTCGTCAATTATGGTTTGGGTTTTTTTACGTTTGGCCGAATGATCATTTCGAATAGTTTTATTTATTCATTACTTGTTTTGGTTTTTTAACGATTTGACAAATTATCTATACCTCATTACTGGTTTCGGCGTATCAACAGTTGTCCAATGTAATGCTTTGTCTATTTGTCTTTTTCCTATTTCTGATTTTACCTTAGTATCCTTTGCCCAATATTACAGCTCGGTTTATTCATAGTTTACCTAATTTTAAATCGACCATGTTGTTAAAATATAAATCATATTGTTTGATCTGTGTTGACTTATTTCTTAGTTATAGAAAATAAGTGAACCGTTCCGAGTCGGTTTTACCCTGATTGTCTTGATCTTTGCATTGTCTGGATAAATTATACTTAAGCAAGTTTTTCGGGGCAGAAAAAAAATAACTTCGAAAGCCAAGGCGGGAGCAAAGCTCCCGCCTTGGCCTTCTAACCTAACCTATCTGAGTCGGTTCTGCCCTGACTCGTCTTGCTCGTTGCATTTTGTAGATAGTTGAAACTAATTACAAGCAAGATTTTTTGGCCGAAATGAATATTTGACGTAACGTAGCAAAATCTATATGTAACATTGATGAAGTGAAAAATGGGTTAAGAAACAAAATACAAAACGATCCACAGGCTAGTTGTAGCATTGGTGTAATGAAAAATGGGCTTTGAAATAAAATACGTAACAATACATAGGGTACGTGACTACAAGGAGAAAAGTTGCTTGGACTAACGAACCATTTACTTAAAGTCAAATGGTGAAATAAAAAAATGACGAATCGTGCCATCGGAGAAACGATAAAAAACGAAATGTTTTCGGTCAAATGAAATTCGGTCAAAAACTTTTCGAGGTTGCGATAGGTTACCCGCTGATATACCATCAGATCCCGCTCTCTTTATTCCGCGGACATTAAATGAGTTCCCCGCTTTCATCCCATCAGTGCTAGCATTCCGCTCGATCCCTACTAGTCTCCCGCTTACATCCCACTGACCTTCCGCTCAAATCTTTGTGGCAACAGTTCCGCAAATACAGCAACTTTTATTGCAACCAAGTCCCCTATATGAAAGTGCTCTTGAATATTTCTTTGCAGGCTGCATCGACATGTGGACGGTGATCGGCGAGCAGGCCGAAGCCAGCAAGGACGTGCACAGGGAGGAGGGCTCCCACGCATACATGATACTCACACAGGAAGACTCTAGCATGGTAAGAATTACCACCTTTTTTCACTTTAGCTATGGCTTTTTCAAGGTCTTTTGGAGCATGTACGAGTATCTCATATCTATATAAAAAGAAATCTCAATGTTATTTTTAATGATCTATTCAATCCTGTTCAATGCTAGCGAAAACACTTATTAATTACATGTGTAAGGACAAGGTTTTCAGGCTAGGTACTTCAAAAATACACACATCATGAACTTATTATTCTATATATACAAGAATCAAAGATATTCCTACACTACATTATTTTGATTTTTGCTATGTACGTATGTACATTGTATATTCTTGATGTGTGTAATACAATACAGCTAACAAAAACGCCAAGCAGCACGGTTCGCATTGTTGTGTTCAGGTGTTGGCATTCCCAGGGTTGGCAACGCATTTGAAGTCTTACGATTGCAGTCTTGAGATTGTAGGCTTGATAATTTAAATGTCTATGGGTCTCAGATTCCACTTACCATCAGGTCACCCGAGTGCCGGTGGCCTTCTCCATGCCATAAAAAATCGTTGATGTAATTCTAAATTACGTTATTCTGGTCCTTAAATAGATATTACAAACGGGGCAAGAGATCAACGAGGTCGACAGCTCGGGCTTCATGACCGGCGCGCCGACCGTGTTCGCCGGCAACCTGGGGAACAACAGGTTCATGGTGCAAGTGACCACCACCGCTATAAGACTTATTAAAAGTGAGTAGCTTTTTAACACTGACGAGAGCCTTTCGTCTCATCAAAAAGTTTTTGCCAAACTGATTCATTTCCCAATCACATCATTTGACCAAAATGCTTTTTTTCCGAAACTGTTAAAATTTTAGGATTTATATCAGGGCCGTCGTGTGGAACCCTATATGTTAGGTTAGATTTATAAAAATCCTCCAGATAAAAAAAAATGGCCGGTAGGTAGAGAACATCAAACTATGTGTCGCGACGTTATCAAACATAGTATAACAAAACATATAATAAACTATAAGCCAATAAAACTATACTTCAATGACAAATCCTTGTTAAGTTGAATGCGACAATAATCTGACAGGTTTACGCTGAAAGGTTCTTAAGCTATACATCAGCTTTACTTTCGATAGGAATGAGCCGCGACGGCACCATGGGTCAGATCGAGAGCCACACATGGTGGTAGGATCCTCCCATTGGAGATCTGGTCCACTGCCGCCACTGCACCTCCTCTCTCATCTTTTCTGTGGGACCCGAAGGTCCCCTTGGAGGGTCCTCCACCTTCCCCATAGACCTTCCCTGTCCACTGTTATGTTTACTCGTCTATAACCTCTCAACGTAACCCTCTCAGTACTAATAATTATAATCACTCACCAGAAAGGTCTTCTTCTTCATGGAACTTTGTATATCGTATAGACACCTGCGCATTCCTTTTCTCATGCAATCAATATTATTTGTACCACTAACCACTCTCTACCCCTCGTCCTTTTCATAACCTCCCATTAAAAAACGTCAAGTCTATTCCCGCCAAACTCTAGTGAAACTGTGTTGCAAACGTACAAAATGTCATGTTCCAATTGTAACTCACCTTTTATTAGGAATCGCGTTGATCCGCGACACTATGCAATAATTAAATAATATTCTAATGTGTCCCAAAATATTTGTACGGAAAGTTCCTTTTGTGTTACCGATATTCATACGTTTTTGGTAACGCTAAAGGAACTTTTCATACAAATATTCTGGGACACACTAGAATATTATTTAATTATTACATAGTTTGACGTTCTCTACCTACCTGGCTGTTATTTTTTTAAATCTGTAGATGTCACTCAAAGTGCTTGGCGAAAATTTGGAGAAATGCTCAACTGATATGTTTGGGAATTGAATAAGTTTGACAAAAAAAATTGGTGAAACAAAAGTAAACCAACGCTGACAAAACAGAGGTTTTATAAGATTAACGTATATATCTGTGTATGAATGTGTCTGTATAGCTATGTGTGTTTCTGTGACGGGTACTTATTATTGCTACAAGGTTAACTGGAAGGTAACATAAATACATACACATTTTATCGAAACACGTATGATTTTTTTACTAACTACGTCGATGAATCTGCAATACCGCGTAAGTAACAAATTCTGTAAGTTGCAAAATGTGCCTTACTGGCTTACTAGTTAAGGAGTATTTTGCAACTTATTAAATTTGTTAGATACGCGGTATTGCAGTTTCACCGACGTACTGTTTCCTAGTTTCTTGTGTGCACTATTTTAAAATGTACACAATAGTTCGCACGATTGTTGTCAGCCGGTAAAAAATATTTCTTATGTGTAAAATTCTGTATGTGAACCAATTAATAATAATAATAATAAAAAACCTTTTAAGAAACGTATGATTAACGCAGAATTTTTGCCTTCTTACAGTCAAGGACTTTAATTGCTATGCAACTATGGAACCCTGTCGTAATGACAGACTCAAACCACATGAAAGAAAGCTAAAATTAATGATTAACGCTGTCATTATGACAGGGTTCAATAGTGGCATAACAATTGAAGTCCTTGACCGTACCTATGTTTATGTGATAGATAATGCCCATGAAGCTTCTTACATATTACTCTTAGAAAAAGTCCAGAAAACTTTTTTTATATAAAAAGGTCTATGGGTACTACCCGTTCCTGTACCCAACAAAATTTCTCCTGGGGACCTTAGGTTTCTTTTCGCTGGAGGTGAGGCGAAACTACGTGCTGATGTCGTTGGCTTGTGGCATCTTGCGTGGGGACTCGGACTGTCCGGATTTGGTATGACAACTGGTGTGTCTGTTCGTTCCCTCTGTGCCGAAATATGCTTTTCGGAAACGAAAGTTCCCCCTGCTGGCGATCCCTGCCTCGCGGACCGTGTCCCGCCGCAAGTCACCGCTGGTTCGCGCTCTGCAACTGCTTAATGCATTTCTAGATGCGGCTCCTGATACTGACGTACTTGCATCCAGATGGGTGTCGGTACGTGATGAATGTTTGAGCTTTTGTGTGATGATGAATAAACAGCCTTCATCTGTATTTTAATGCTTTTTTTTTGTTTACTCTTTGTGTTGCTTTGTCCTTATGTAAATGTAGTCTAAAATTCACAGTGCTTTAGTTCTACTGTTATACTGTGTAATTTCAATGAATAAATAAATAAATAAATAATAAATAAATAAATAATAATAGTGGTGACAATGACTTGCAGATGGCGTCCAAATTCAGTCGATTCAGTTAGAATGGACGGCGCAGTACGCGGCCACGGCCGACCCTTACATCTGCGCCGTGTCGACGTGCGGCCGCGCCCTCGTGCTCGCCCTGAGGGAGTTCAGGGCTAAGGACGGCATGGTGAGAACAACTAGCAAGAAGCACGTTAGCTTAATCCCAATGAAAAATAATGAATGAATCGTAAAATCCATAGATGCAGTTCATCTTAAGCTGGGTACGAATCGCTTAGCATAAGGCATGCTCGCCCCGCGCGGCGAGCTGCTCGCGAGCCAAATTGTAGCACAAAAACATGCGCGGGTGATGCATCGTGCTCGCCGCGAGCCTACATTTCAAAATGGCGTCGGACACCCTTTTTTCACCGAATTATTAACAAAAATAAGAACAAATTGCCTCGGTGGTGGAACGGCCCAGCAACTTTAATCAAATTTGTACACGCCTAGCCTATAGGCAAGTTAGAACTTGTCGCTCTGCCCGCGGCAGGCTCGGATACACGTCCAAATTACGCAAGGCACGCACACTGAAGCGCCTTTGAGCACGGTCAAAAGACCGACTCCCGGCGGCTCGCCGCGCGCCGCTCGCACGCTACTCGCGCACAGCGCGTGAGAGCGTATTTGAGCAAAATAGGTGAGCCGTGCGTGCCTCAACCCGAGCCTGCTCTAATTCATACCCACCTTTAGACCTCAGGGTAGGCAATGCATTTGCAGTCTTAGGATTGTAGTCGTGAGAATGCTATCTGTGGATGTCAGATCCCATTAGCCGCGTGCTGACTGAGCGAGCAGCCTTGGACGTTTGCCGCGCCACCGTGAGGCTGAGCTAGCATCGAGCGCTCAGTTGAACAGTACATTGCGCATCCCATAATCGTCTATATTCACCATATAGTTGTTTTTTAAGACACGCGATGAACAAGCGAGGCGAAACACAGTCGTCTTGAGTGAGCGCGGCAAACGTACTGAGGCGCCTTTGAGCATGGATAAAAACCGACAACGCTCGGCTCGGGCTGCGGCACGCTCGCTCGAGGCTGGACATGCGTTTGCCTCGTCCGAGGTAAACACATGCGTTTGCCTCGGGCGAGGCGCGTCCTCACTGACCGAGAATTTGCCTCGCGAGCCTGCTCGCTCAGTCAGTACGAGGCAAACTTTTTTCAGGTCCCCTGTGTACTAGTAAGCAGGCTAGTGGGTAGCAAAGAATAAAGATAAGTTTTGAACTAGAGATGAGCCGAATACGGACTTTGCCGAATACGAATATTCGGCCGAAAATTCAGCTCTTACCGAACCGAATATTTGGTTGCGCTGAATCGCTAGAAACAGGTTTTGACAGGTCCGCTTTAATAAAACTTCCTCAATACTTTCATTGCCAACAACCCGCTAGGCGAGTCCATTTTGTATGGAAATCAGAGCGCTTGGCAGTGAAAGTGTCAATTAATGGCCGAACCCTATATTCAAACCGCGGACAGATAGCCTTACTTCGGATTAAAATTTCACACATTTTGTATCGCCAAATGTCAAATTTCAACCCTTATCTATCCGCGGTTTGAATATAGGATTCGGCCATAAAACAGCTCTGGTTTTCCTTACTTAGTACCAATTTCACCATACGATGTTTATCACTTAACAGAAGATTAGGGCGTTAACAGTTGTCAAAATGTATGAACTAAACAGTCGATTAACATTGATTAAATTTAACATTGTATGGTGAAATTGGTACTTAAGCTACGGTTAGTAGCAAAATTATATTTTGACGCATTTTTATCTCTTGGTAGTTGCTTAGAATGCTGAAATAGGATGTCAATTTGACGAATGACGAAACAAGTTACGCACGTTATTTACTTTGTTTATTCGGTAACTATTCGGCCGAATACAAACATTGAAAAACTTGCCGAATATGCCGAATACCGAATATTCGGCCCATCTCTACTTTTATGACAGCGAAGCCATTTAACCATTAGAATGTTAGAATGTTTATAATGAACTTGTTGGAACGGTGTGTGCAGTCGGCGCGGCTGGCCCCGACGCGGCAGCCGGTGCCGCACCGGCCGGCGCTGGTGAAGGCCACGCTGTACCGCGACCTCAGCGGGCTGTTCACCACGCAGGACATGGACAGCGTGCAGGTAACGTCGCTAGCCCACCGGCCACCACCACCACACCACCTGGACCCTATTTCACCGTCCCACGACAGGTGACAAGATATTTCAGTGTACACGGCGCAGTTTATATGAAACCCAGTGATGTATTACCGAATTGTCACCGGTCACTTATACAATACAATATAATACAAAACACTTTATTGTCCAACAAACAAAGACATGACAGAGAAATAGCACAATTTAAAAGACTCATGTAAACCACAGGCGGTCTGATCGCTGATTAGCGATCTCTTCCAGACAATCTTAGAAGGGATAAGGTGTCAAGTTAAAACAATTTACGCAGTAGGTAGTGCAGACTAATTTCGAACAATAACACAATATACCTATAATTTAAAGATACGCTTACCAAAGTAATAAATAGATAATCAAATACAAACTAATACAAATTAATACATTATAATGAATTACATAAATAAATAGATAATAATAAATAAATATCAATACATCCACATTAGGGAAAAAACAAACAGCCACACGACAGAAATGCATAGTGAAACATGCAATACAATTATGACTGCGACAAAAGTGCTCATGGAGAAGTTTCTTAAAGATAGGTAAAGATTTAGCCGCCGCAGCTCCACAGGGAGCGAGTTCCACAGACGAGTTGTCATTGTCAAGATGGCGAAATAGGGGGCTGGGTGATCCTTCGCCGGTTTTACCGCTTTCGCTTTATGCCAGATGAAATCAACGAGACTCTTTTTAATTTGAAATAAATGGAATCTCCCCATGGTTCTGCTTCTATTTTCATCAGTGGCCATTTTTACGAAGCTACAAGTTACACATTACAAGCGGAAATCCCTTTCTAACAAAAGGAGTTGCTTTCTATCGCTTGTAATTTGTAACTTGTAGCTTCCTAAAACGGGCCTCAGGAGTTGCTAGCAGTTATTGCTGGCATTTTAGACCAAACTCCTGTAGCAAAAGCAACCTTATTACCAACAGCATAACATTAAATCTGATTTGGCCATTGAATTTGAGATATGGGTTATTGGCTTAGGCAGTATTTGAGACTCAGTGTTCTATAGGAAGTACATAACCACAGCAATGTAGTTTAAACTCTATATTAACGAGAATAAAGTTCATTTTAAATTGTTTCAAAATTGAGAATGGCATTTAATAGCAAAGGTAATTGAACTTTATTTCCTTACTGGTAGATTCAAAATCCCATAAACAAAAATCTCCCTGTTTGTGGTATCATAGATAACCTCGCTCCAATCGTCGTCGCACAAGTAATGCGGTTCGGAGTTGCTATAAACCGCAAAAAACAGATATTTTTCCCAAAAATTTCCATTGAATAAATTATATAGCGATTTTTTTTATGTCTATATGTTTAACTGGACTATATTGTCTGCCGTAATTATCGTTATCGCAAGACAGAACGTATTTTTTTAAGAATCTGTTTTTTTTAGATTTTTTTATCAAGTAAACCTAAACTAACCTAAACGTTAGATGTTAAGGAATTAAAAAAATAGTTAGTTCGAGCTATGTAAAAATTATGACTACTAATAATTATGTTAACAGACATTATGACCTAAAAAAAATATACGAAACAACGAGCTCCCGTGTGTAACACTATCATCCGTTTTTCCAAACAACATTTATTGTTAACCCTTAGCCGGGCCAAGTTTTTTTTTTAAATATCAAATTTGGAACATCAGGGCTTTTAAAAATAATTTCTTGTTTTGTGTGTTTTTCCATTTACCATTATGGTCTCTATATGACTACTGCCTGGCTAACTAAGCCTTCAACGCACATGCAACTCGTTTCTTTAATTCCTCAGGTGAAAGGAGAGTTTGCAGGCAAGATGAAGGGAAAGAAGAAAAATGTAAAGGCGGAAGGTTTCCAACCCGATACGGTGTACGAGCTGAATGACGAAGACGAACTCCTGTACGGTGGCGACCAGACCCCTGCTTCTATGGCCAGTGTGAGTAGTTAAAGCCAACACCGTAACACCAAAGAAGGCGGCTAACTGCATACAATAGTACAAGTACATACCAATTTCACTATACGATGTTAAATTTAATCAATGTTAATCGACTGTTAGTTCATACATTTTGACAATTGTTAACACTCCAATCGTCTGTTAAGTTGGTACTACATACATACATACATACATAACGTCACGCCTTTATTCCCAGAGTGGGGTAGGCAGAGCAATAGAATACCAACAACTCTTAACTTGTTGATAATTCTTTAACCACATTTTGCATAGTCAGGCTAACCCCCTTACTTATGAACGTGAAATAAGCTTGGAATAGTTTATGCCATGCTTTCACTTTCTGTCAGATGCAAATGTCACAATTACAGATAAGGAATACCTGGTAGAAGCCATAGCTGGTATTACCGCAGCAATAGTAAATCCTTCTAGTATTATAACTGTGAAAGTTTGGATGGATAGATGTTTGTTACTCAATCACGCCTGAACGGCTGAACGGATCTGGATGGGCACAGAGATAAGTTATAGCCTGGATTAGGACATTGGCTAATTGTTATCCCGTTACATAAAAAAGGTGATTTTTGACTATAGTCATGACGTATGACGTCTTTTAGTATTGTGAATGTTCTAACATCCCTTGGAAGCGTTTTCAGCAGCCTGAAATACCTTTACAGTCAGTTAAAGGGCTAGCTTTATCACATACTAGAATGTCACACATTTATGCTGACTTGCCGTTTTTTTCAGGCGCCAGACACATGTTGTCAGTCCGTTTTAGGCTCTATCAGATTACTTCATTACCTGAAAACCCATTTTCAGGCGTTTTCAGGACCCCTTATGGGGCTTCGAATAATATTTCCGTATCTGGCGATTATTCCACCAAAAGTGAAAGAGATAACATGATTGGAAAGAGGCAGCGATACTGAGAACCTAAAAGAAACGTGTGAAAGAGATAATACTAATAGAATATTGTAGATCGGTGTGCCAAGGACATTGCTATTGTAAACAAGGTCGCAGAACCTTTCAGTAACGAACTCGACGATCATTCTCGGCGGGGCAAAGTCCATCGGTCATTTCAGAAGGCATTCTGGAACAATCGTGGATATCAAAATGTTTTGTTTTTAGATAATGTTAGCAGAACAGAGCAAGAACCCCGGCGTGCCGCGGCGCGTGTCCCGCTGGTGGACGCGCTCGCTCGCGGAAGCGAAGCCCTCGTACTGGCTGTTCGTGGTGCGGCGCAACGGGAACCTCGAGCTGTACTCGCTGCCCGAGATGAGGCTGAGCTTCTTGGTGCGAGACGTGTGTGCGGGCGAGAAGGTAACATCTAATTTTGTAAATAGGCTTTGAGGGTTCCGTACCCAAAGGATAAAACGGGAACCCTATTACTAAGACTGTCTGTCCGTCTGTCAACAGGCTGTTGTATCTCATGAACCGTGATAGCTACACGTGACGCTTGAAATATTTTTAGAATATTTACTTGTTTGTTGTTTGACGACACGGTGGCCTAGTTGGGAGTGACCCTGCCAAAGAAGCCAGCGGTCCTGGGGTCAAATTCCGGTAAGGGCAGATATTTGTGCGATGAGCGCGAATATTTGTTACTGAGTCTTGGATGTTTTCTATGTATTTAAGTATTTATTTCTCTATATAAGTATGTTTATCGTTGTCTAGTACCCATAGTACAAGCCGAGAGCTTAGTTTGGGACGAGGTCAATTTGTGTGAGATTGTCCCCTGATATTTATTTATTTATTTATTATTTATATTCACTTTAAGAACAAATAATTAAAATAAAATAAAAGAAGTACCTATTTAAGGGGGACGCTCGTAAAACAAATGTGTTTTTTTGCCGTTTTTTGCTCGATCTTAATACAGACACCGTGGTTGTAGAGATGATGGTACGAAACCCTTCGTGCGCCGGTTTTTTGTATGATTTGTCGATTGTTCTAATTCCCAGATAAATTGATCTGACCGTTAAAGATATCACATTTCTCGGTAATCACAATCCACGGGGAATAACCGCTTATGCCACGCTTTTTCCTTATCAGTCTATAATTATGACATTAGCACCTGACAGGAAGTGACAAAGCATGGCATATGCTACCCCACGGTTATTCCACGTTTATAAGTAAGGGGGTGTGTAGCTAATAGACAAAATGTATAAAAAGTTAAAAACTGAGTGCCCTTTTCACAAAAAACATGTACGAGAAACAAGGTTCTAAGCATGCAATTTTACTAGCTGAATGTAGTAATGATAAAATAATTCTGCAGGTACTAGCAGACAGCTTGGAATCTGTACCAGCGCCAACGCAATCTGAAGAAGACGAGCTCAACATCCCACAGAACAGCGAGGTGGACAAACTGCGGGAGATATTAGTGGTGGGAGTCGGGCACAAGGGCTCCCGGGTGCTGCTCCTGATGCGCTGCGACGCGGACACACTCATGATATACCAGGTGAGGGCTATGAGCTCCTAGTACCTTTTGCATAAGCATTTCATCATAGACTTCCAGAAAACCTAGAATGCCTGCCTTCAACGTAGCGGACAAGTTCACGTGACTAACTATATTCTATTCCTAATAACATTAGACTAGTAACGATCGAATTGGTAATGGTTTGTACTTTATCGACGGCCTCACTAGTAAATGTTTTGCTATTTTAGCTTCCGCTACAAATTAGTTGCAGAAGGTGGAATTAGACATGGTGTTAGCACATGCTATAATCGTTTTCCTTCAAATTATTTGAACGTAATGTTATTTAATTATTTGGAATAGGTACTAGCGGATAGCGTAGAATTCATGGCTCCAGCGTAGGTACTAGCAGTCGATTTAGAATTTGTGGCTTCAACATTCTGCTCTGATAAGACAGGCTGTATCTCTGACAAAACGCCTGTAGCAAATGCAGCCATATTAGTTTATTACTAACAGGAGAGAATTCAATCTGCCAATTGAATTTTCGATACCGCCGTTTGGCTTATGAGGGCAGCATTGGTAGCAGCAGACAAGTTAGAATTTGTTGCTTCAACATAGGTACTAGCAGTCAAATTGGAATTCGTGTCTTGATATCTTAGTGATAGAACACAAACAGTTATTGGAAAACAAACACAGTCTATTGGAGCAGCAGTTAAACTAGGTGTGCCTCAGGGCTCTATAATAGGTCCTTTATTATTTTTAGTTTATATGAATGACTCGCCACCCACAGTAGACAAACTTTGGAATATTGTGCCATTTGCTGATGATGTATCATTAATTTTTGAGATTGACCGTTTACAGTAGGATAAGCGCCACAATTAATCGGTTTACTAGTAACTACTTGCTACTCAATTCTTTAAAAATTAAATGTGTTAGGTTAGCTTTGCCTAATGTTAGACCGGTAGAATCAAGAATATTTCTAAATGACGAGTGTTTGGAGTGATATAATAAGGCACTTTTGTTAGGGATAAGTATTGACAAAACAATATGGTGTCCCCATATAGTAGAACTAGCAGGTAAATTGAGTTCGGCAGCTTACGCTGTTAGGAAAGTTAGGCAACTTATTCATTTTGAGACACTGGCCAAGGGAGGCGCTGATGGTTTAGACGTGTAAAAGTGACTGTGTGGCCTACTTACTAAACAAACATCTTTAAAAAGAAAAACAAAAAAAAATACAATGAAGATAAAAAATAATGTACTACTGAGAACCAAAAGAATTTCTTGGTAAATCTTGAAAGATTGAGAAAAGTGAAACGTTGTGTATTGAGTAGGCAAGTTTACAAATGTACGTACGAATAGACCTGAATGTTAAGTATTAATTTCTTACATCTATTGTGAAATTCTTATCTAAAACTGAATCGATGGGTTAGCTTTGGAAATATTAAATATTATTTATAACTCTACAGGCGTACAAATATCCGCGAGGCAACCTAAAGCTGCGTTTCTCGCGCGTGAACGCGACGTTTCCGTTCGGCTACCGCAGCGCCGCACCTGCTTCTTCCGACGACAGCTACGAAGCGTCCATTCTGCGGGACAATGTGCGTCAAATGAGATACTTTGGTACGTAAATCTACTGTACTCTACTTGTAGGGACAATCAACATCATAAATATAAATAGTGACGATTCAAGTATAAAACAACATCCATTATGTTCATTAACAATGAATCAGCCAATTGATGCGATATATCGATGACGTCATCGGTGTCACGTGACCGAGTTTAAGTTCTAGCCAGTGATATGGAAGATTAACTTTTTTAATATTTTTACGAACAAATTAGAACCCTATCTTTAAGTTAGTAAAGTATTTGTGCCGGATAACGTAAACGCCTGTCTCCCAATGGGATAAGTAGGCAAAAACTATGGAAAGCGAGGTGTACCGGTCAAAGCATACAAGTTTCGCTTCCTCTACATTATCATTATACTGTAAACCTATGATTTTCGGTTTATTATTATCCCAGCCCACATTAATCTTGAAAATGTATTTTTCAAGATTAAACTTAACGTTTAAAACGGTTTCCCCCAGGCAACGTGGGCGGCTACAACGGAGTGTTCATCTGTGGCGCGACGCCATATTTTCTCGTGCTGACATCTCGCGGCGAGCTCCGGATACACCCGCTGGCGGTCGAGGAGGCGCCCATATGCACCTTCGCCGCCTTCAACAACACCAACTGTCCGCAGGGATTGTTGTTTTTTAATGCTAAGGTCAGTGGAGACCTGTCCCAAAACTGACAGTTAAGTGTATAGTTGACCAAAAAATTCAAAAGTCCGGATCGCTATCACAATCTTTACCACTAACCTACCGCGAAGCAGCAGTGTTTGCATCGTTGTGGGGATAAGACAACCCGTGAAATTACTAGCATAGTCCTCAGGGTTGGCAACGCATTTGAGGTCTTAGCATTGCAGTGTTGAGAATTTAAATGTCTATGGGTGTCAGATTCTACTTAAGATCAGGTGGCCTGAGTGTTCGTGTGCCTTCCATAGAAAAAGTAGTTTGAAATTACGGAATTAACGTCCCTCCACGATGTTTCCTGTCACGGCTTGAAAAGAGTATTTACTGAAAGACAGCGACTAGGCTATGCCCCTGGCTTTGCTGATGTTTTTAAGTGACGATCACTGCTCATCATCAGCTAGCAATAGCACGTTTGCCTTTTATACCTATAAATCGTGATTTATGGAGAGTGCATGGGGGTGAAAAGCACAATATATGACTTTTCGCGTAGAAATAAACAAAAAAAACCTAGCAGTTGTAATAATAATACTGTCAAGTGTCAATACTGTTAGTTTCGGAAAAAGCTATATCTTGTCATATTTTTCCCGTTCCAGTCTGAACTCCGAATCTGCGCGCTGCCCACCCACTTGTCCTACGACGCGCCCTGGCCGGTCCGCAAGGTCCCCATACGAATGTCGCCCCACTTCGTCACGTACCACATAGAGTCGCGGACGTACTGCCTCGTGGCCTCCACCGCCACGCCTACGCACGAGTACTACAAGTTCAATGGAGAGGATAAGGAGCAGTCTATAGAAAATAAAGGGGACAGGTAAGGGGTTAAATCTGGAGAGCGTACAGCTATTTTATTAGATCTCAATGTGTTAAAACTTTACAGTAGACACTAAAACTTAACTACTGTAGCTTAACTTTAGGTTCGATCAGGTATTGCCAGGATAGAAAAAAACACCACGAAAATACTTTACTTAAAATAGGAGAGGTGCGTTAGATGGTATTTGTCACGAATTGCGAAAAAAAGTTGTTTGACCAAAAATGACAGTTAGGAGGTATTGGTGGTTAACAGTCGTATGGCAATTATTTTCTAATTTGATAATCGTAACAAATGTGTATGAAAGTTATGTCACTCGTGTTACTAGCTGATTTTTGGAATTAGTGCGGCTGTCTTTTTATTGTTAAACAACTGGTTTGTAAGATTCTCGTAATCTTGCTTATCGTAAATAAGCAGGAAAAATGGAGGTGTAACCAAAGGGTGTCTATCATTTTATCGAAATTCCTGTCATCGAATTTCATATCGACGAAAACTATTCCACGAATGTAATTACCTCGGACTCCGTGAGCGTGTCGGGCTTCCAGGACATAAAAAAAAATAACCCTAACCTACCTCGGACTCCGTGAGCGTGTCGGGCTTCCAGGTCATAAAAAAAAGTAACCCTAACCTACCTCGGACTCCGTGAAGCGTGTCGGGCTTCCAGGACATAAAAAAAAAATAACCCTAACCTACCTCGGACTACGTGAGCGCGTTGTGATTACAATGTATAGTAACACTGATGAAATGATTTTCTGTGTAATATGAAATTTGGGAACTGAAACTTACGTTAAATCAAAATTATAGCAAACGTGATTCGATGAACAACTATTGTGATAAACAAATAAAATAGTGAAGTAAAATTCGATGATTCGATTCCGGTGTAACAGGTAATTCCTGTCATCGAATTTCATATCGACGAAAACTATTCCACGAATGTAATTACCTCGGACTCCGTGAGCGTGTCGGGCTTCCAGGACATAAAAAAAAATAACCCTAACCTACCTCGGACTCCGTGAGCGTGTCGGGCTTCCAGGTCATAAAAAAAAGTAACCCTAACCTACCTCGGACTCCGTGAAGCGTGTCGGGCTTCCAGGACATAAAAAAAAAATAACCCTAACCTACCTCGGACTACGTGAGCGCGTTGTGATTACAATGTATAGTAACACTGATGAAATGATTTTCTGTGTAATATGAAATTTGGGAACTGAAACTTACGTTAAATCAAAATTATAGCAAACGTGATTCGATGAACAACTATTGTGATAAACAAATAAAATAGTGAAGTAAAATTCGATGATTCGATTCCGGTGTAACAGGTAATTCGAAGAAATGTAACAGCGATCAACTGAAGTTCGATGAATGATTCCCAAGTCATAACGATATTCTGCGAATAGTGTTCTGGGAACAGATGAATCGTTATTCTGTAAAGTGATAGATTACCGTAACCAAAGCAACTGATAATATTTGATACACATAGTTTATGTGCCCTGTCGGCACCTATACAAGAAAAAATCGGGCGAGTCCATGTCGGACCATGCTCAGTATAGGGTTCCGAAGTCTTACTACAAACACAAAAAGCTATCTCACATAATAAAATGTAACCTATTTTTTCATTTAAAGTTACTTGGTGCTGTCTTAAATGGTTTTTTGTTTTGGTTGCCGGGTTAGAAATGTGCCATTACATGTCTTCCCGTGGATGTCGTAAGAAACGATTAAGGGAATAAGGGCTTGTAGTACTGTTAGGCGATGGGCTTGCAACCGGTCACTTATACACTGGTAAACAACTTAGCCTACTTGTGTAAAATGTGGTTACAGAATTATCAACAAGTCTTTTTAGAGTTGTTAGTATTTCTGTAGCTCTGCCTACCCCACTCTTCGGATGAAGGCGTGATGTAATGTGTGTAAGCATGCAGATACGGGCATTATTCGAATAATTATTAAAATAAAAAATGATTCGTAATATTTTCATTCGCGAATTAATTATCCGCGAATGAATCATTCGACTACTTTTCGAATAACGAATAATCATATTTTTTTTATTAAGTATTTGTAATTTTTTAATTTGATAAAATCAGCAGTTATTCCAATACATAATAATTATTCGTGACAATTAATTCAACGAATAGCATTTAAATTGTTCGACGAATAAATTATTCGAATAAGAATAATCATAATTTAATTAATCAGAATTTCATTATTCGTCATTCGAATAAATTTTGCTCATCTCTGTTTATACCTATGTAATTCCAAGAGTCTCTGATTGAAATCGCGGACAGACGGACATGGCGAAACTATAAGTGTTCCTTGTTGACTGCGCAACCCTAAAAAAGGACTCTATTTTTTTTAACTGCCTTAACCGCCGTCGGCTGTGGCAATGAAGCTGAAACCATAACTCCTTTGTGCAGGTTCCCGTACCCGATGCTGGAGAGATTCTCCGTGTGTCTGTTCTCGCCGGTCTCGTGGGAGATCATCCCCAACACGCGCATCGAGCTGGAGGAGTGGGAGCACGTCACCTGCCTCAAGACCGTCTCGCTCTCTTACGAGGGTACTAGGTAGGGCACAGGGCATACTGTCTAATCAGGGATCCTATCATTTCACAGCCAACGTTTCACAAATGATTCATTTCACAAACATATCATTTTACAACGTGCTTTTTTTCCGAAACTGTAAATAATTCTGGATTTAGGCTAGGTTAGATTTATTAAAATCCTGAAATATTAACAGTTTCGGAAAAAAGTAGATTGGTGATCTATAAGTTTTTATAATCGGTATAAAAATTGGGAGATAAGTAAATCGTTATACTTTTATTGGAATATGCACACTTTCTGTGTTTGCAAAAAGTTAATAACGCCATTCAATTGTTTTATTTTACCCCTTTAAAATATTTTAACTTTTTGAGGTCAATTTTTTTACATTCACTGAGTCATCATCAGCTCTTGATTTTTATATAGTTGGTTTTGAACATTACTGTACCCTATAGGTTAAGTTAAGTTGGTGTTATAAAAATCCTGAAACATTTGTAGTTACAGAAAAAAAGCGGGTTGACAAATGAATAGGTAGCGAAACGATGCATTTGTCAAAGATATGTCGGCGAAAAGGCAGAGAACAGTCTAATCAACACAAATGGCCAGTCAGTGTTTAAAGCACAAACACTACTGCTCTGCTAGGACAAACGCAATATCTCAGACAAAACTCCTATAGCAAATGTAACCTTATTACCAGCGAGATAAGATTTAATCTGCTTTGGCTATTGAATTTAAGATACTGCCTAATTGGCTTATGAGGGCAGAGTAGGTCCCTGGGTGTGTCTTGAGAAATTAAATAAAAATAGGAGCGTTGCACTGTGGGAGCGCGTAGAACAACTGGTCGGACATGCGAGTGCGCGACAGTAAACTGTTTATTGCAGATAAACTGCTATTATTATGGCCTCTAAATTATAACGAAATGCTAGTATAGTGCATTTTTAGCAACATATTAATAGGGGAAAAGAATAGTCTTCCGATTATATAGCAAAAAAAAAAAAAAAAAAAAACGCAAGATTTTTGTCAGTATTTTATTCTGGTCGCATGCAAACATCCCTTGATAAGTTTTTTATTGGTCCTGTGCTTAGGATTCACTTAAAAATGCATATTTCTTTATTACGCCTACAATTTAAAATTATATCATCTAAAGAGATTGCTATTAAATTACACAAGGCGCACTGTCGAAATAGTAAATAATTATTGTAGATATTGTTGTTATTTATAAGAAAAGAAGGTCATATTTTCATCATTTCTCCGTTATGGTTATGATATAAAAAATTACAAAAGGTTACTCATACTCTATAATTTGGGTTTCGGTTTCACTGATGAGTGGCTGCGCTTCGATCAACAGTTTTTTTTTCGTTGTCCTTTTAATGTTACTGGAGATAACCGGATCAGCCCGTAAAAGTAATGCATGTATCAGATCAGTATTGCAAGCAATCCTAGATATTTTGCGTGTGTGGTGAAGTCTCACATATCGAAATATTTTATGATTGCATTCTTGTGCATCTTCCGATAATGCACCTATTGGCAGGATTGCGTTGTGTTTTATAATGTCTGCTCCATGAATTAATATTTTATGGATGGTAACGGGCATATAGTACCATCCATACAATTGCACGTATAACTCCGCAGTTTCACGTGTATAAAAACGAAACGAATCTACATTTATCGCGAGTCCTGAAGCTATGACTTGTAGTATTATGTAAAATCTTTTTAAAAGATCTACATTTAGACCCGTTATATCCGCACTAATCTGGAAGTTTGCGAAAAATCTCCGAGCAGTGTTGCCATCATTTGTGTTTCCCACGCCTTGCTTAACCATATCTATTAACAACCCCAATCTTCTTTTGAATTCATCTTGTATGTTGCGTTTTGATTGCTCTCTGACATTCTTATTTTCTCCTCTTGCTGACCAAGATTTGAATGATAAATTGTATGCTATATGTAACATACATTCAAAGCTCCTAATCCACGCATGTAAAGAGGACATGCCGAATTCAAAACAGTCTTGATTTGGTTCACGATTATAAGCTACATCGATGTCGTTCATAGCTTTTGGAGTAGCACCGCAAATAAAGCATTTCATGGCTGATGATGTATCTGTTATATCATTGCAAATTTTTGTATCAACCATCGTTAGTAACATTTTATAATTCACAACGACATTTTTGAAAACATATGACATGATATGCATGTGACGACACGCTAGCCTAGTTGGGAGTGACCCTGCCTTCGAAGCTAGGGGTCCTGGGTTCAAATCCCGGTAAGGGCAAATATTTGTGTGATGAGCACGAGTATTTGTTCCTGAGTCTTGGATGTTTTCTATGTATTTAAGTATATATTTCTCTATATAAGTAAGTTTATCGTTGTCTAGTACCCATAGCACAAGCCTATTTAGGGCTTAATTTGGGACTAGGTCAATTTGTGTGACATTGTCCCGTGATATTATTATTATTATTATTATATGGACGTAATTGCCTTATTTCTTCATTTAATTCTGCAGTGGTCTTCTTTGTTAAATTTTTGTTTTCTTTTTCGAACCGAAAAGATATTGGTCGACAATAACGAGAGGATGATGGTGTAGGATTCTTCCAAATGGATTCAGATAAATCTTCATTATTGAGTTGAAGGGGAACGAGGCTACAAACAAATACAGATGAATCATCGTGTAGAGGGTCTGAACTCTTTTGCTTGTAAACAGACTGAGAAGAGGCTCCATCGCATCCCCATTTTAGAACCAAGACAAGATTATATTCTTTGGTATTGTCAAATTTTAAAGGTCGCATTATTCTTTCTATTGTTTTATCCAGTAAACATTGCAAATTAATACTAACATAATTTTCAGCTACAGTTATTGCTTCAGGTACTGGACACAACTCTTTCTTCAGTTTTTGAATTTGAGCATAAGCAGGAAATAATCCGGGAGCAATATTATTAACAGATAATCGCAATTGCGAGTACTGCTCTCTAGTTAGGTCAGAGTTCACATACAAGCTAAGTGCATCGTCGTCAGATAAGGATTTAGACTCGTCCGTGTTATTTAAGAGTTTTTCGCAAAATTCCTTAACTTTTGTAATGTGTGCCGGGTGTGTTTGAATGAAGTCAAAGATAAATTTAGCATGTGTGTGTCTGATACTTTTTGATGCTACGTAGTTTAGCTCATCTATGGGGAGGGATCTTACAGATTCAGTTCTCCTTCTCTTTTGACGATCACTCAATGTATTAAAATATGCTTTAGAGGATGTCGATGTCGATGGAAGCAAAGTCGGAGGCTTAGTGTTAATAACATGAGACCAGTCTATTTGTAAATCAAGCCAACTGCCACATGTAGATAGAAACAAATCTTCTTTCCAACATTTGTCTTTCCGTTTATTCTTCACGGTATACAGAAATTTCCTTATTTTACCGTTTATAGCACTGCAATAAAGTAAGCAAATTGTTTAGTATTCAATACAAAAAAATATACGTTTTAGTAACATTAAACAATACTTACGATTTAATTTCCGAAGAGATGGTATTTGGAAATACAGCCATCACTTTTTCTACAGCAATACTATGATCTCGCAGATCATGTTTAAGCAGATTATATAAATCACGATTTGTTTTTAGTTTTTCCATTATATTCCGATTATAACAACACGCACAACGATTGACGACGGCTTAGTGTGAAGACATTTTTAATTTTGCGGGTATACTGAAATTACTTGCACTATAAGTTTTGAAGTGCCAGGTACAAATTATAATATTTGCCGTTAATTTATTTATTTATTTGTAAAAATCAAGGAGTTAATTCATGCGCTCGGTTGACACAAAAAACGTAATATTTAATGTATAAATAAATATTTACCGATTCTTCGATGTTAGAACTGCATTTCTATTCGGCTGCCTGCCTTAGCAGATTTAAGAAACAAATTGCTATTTCTTTTAAATAGGCGCTTTCGAAAAATGACCTCCAATTGCAAATATCTCTAAAATTCGGCTAAGTTCGGGTAAGGTTAAAATGCAGCGTATTAAAATTATCTTTAACTTATAACTTGTAATACTTAGTATCTTGGAATTGCTTGGCACATTTTTTATAATCATGACTTTCTAGTTTAATTTTACATGAATGATAAAACAGCAATTATAATTAATTATAATATGAAACACCTAGATATTATTTGTTGTGGCGATACTTAAACATATATTCTTTGTAATAAAATCAAAAAAAGGACCTCAACTACTACACAACAGTTAAAATAGTACCTAGAAGTATAGTCGAGTTTTACGGGTTTATCGGATAGTGATGTTTGTTCGAGTACTATTCACCAACAAGGCAAATAAGTGAAAAAATAATAATAAGACATGATGGTCTAAGCGTTAAAGTTTACAAAAAAGTCATTTAACAGCAAGAAAGTGAAACATTTTATTTTCAAGCATGTCCGACCGTTTGTTCTACGCGCTCCCACAGTGCGTTGTGTTGACTCGGTGTAATTGGGAAGAAGCGGGGTTGCCATATCAACCACTTAAAAATACTTATAAATTAATGTTGCTGTATTAAAATAAAGTTTTCAACAGGCAGAAATTGTAGATTCAAATTTAGACTTTTTTTAAATCGTGACAAAAGTACAAGAGGGGTGGAATAATTTTAACGTGTTCCTATGTGTCTGTGTGTATGTGGCATCATAGCTCCTAAACGAATGGGTTTATTTTAAAATATATATTATAGTTGGATGGCTTTAAGCTAGGATTCATTAGAATCTATTGGCCCGTTTAAAAGAAATATCCAAACTGTTAGAAACACAACGTTAGCTAAATTGCATTCTACGAAACAACCAGGGATCGGAAATTCGGTACGATATTAACCTAGAGTTGACCTGAAACCCCCAAAAGTTCGGTAAATATGGAGGCGGCTTCTTAGTTTAAATAATTATCTTAACACTATGTTTGGGATTCCGGGATTGCACAAATCGATACAAGAAGGTAAAAATACACAAATATGTTTGCCTTATGGCTATTTATGACCATTTTTTCAGTATATAACGTAAGTTGTTAATGTTGCTCAATAGTTCCTCATGAAAATTAACTTCCTATAAATAAGCTTTTAATAAATACTTAAATGTGCATTGTGGAGGCCTAGTTACTTAGTTTAGAAATTCCGGGAAAGTACCCCGCAGCAAACATAGGGAAAAAGTGGTTTCAGTCAAATCTCACGAAATTTTAGTATGATGTTGATTCAAATCTCCTGATTATTTTTTTATAAGGGCACAACTCTCTCAGAAGTATACTTATCAATTTATTTACCTGTGGTTTAATATTTTACTGAGACTGAGACTTGACTCTACAGTCATAACACAAACATAGTTTTGTGGAGCGATTGTAAAGCAAATGTTTTGTATCTTTTTGCGATAACAAATGATTGAATAATAAATAATAATAATACACGGGTTTAAACAGGCGGACATAACTGACAGTTGGTGACTGCATGAAGTCAGAACGTCAGTGTGTATCATTCCAATATATCGAGTTTAGAAAACACGTCGCTTAAATAGAAAAAATATACTTGATTATATCTGAAAGTATATATCTGAGAGAGTTGTGCCCTTATAAAAAATAATCAGGAGATTTAAATCAACGTCATACTAAAATTTCGTGAGATTTGACTGAAACCACTTTTTCCCTATGTTTGCTGCGGGGTACTTTATAGGATAGAATAAATTAGTTCCGTCTCCGACTTTAGGTAAATATCGTACCAAATTTCCAATCCCTGATAACAACTGAAGAAAATTGCCATAATCTGTAGTAAAAATGAATCAATCATAGCTTACATCAATCTTATACGAATTCTTTGAATTCTGCAAACGGTAACGTTTAAAAAATGCAACTGGGCTAACTCTGACATGTTGCTAACGCCATCTATTGATTCCTTTATTGAACTAATTCCCAGGTCCGGTCTGCGCGGGTATATAGCGATAGGAACCAACTACAACTACAGCGAAGATATCACGTCGAGGGGAAGGGTATGTGTACGCTTGTGTACCTTTTTACAGTTTTACTGTAACTTAAATGTCTCTGCCTACCACACTGTTCCATAACACAAATGGAAAGTGGTGGTAGAACCCTGTGCAGGGTCCGTCCGGATCGCTACCACCATCTTATCCATTAACCACCCGCCAACAGTGTTCGCGTTGTTGTGTTCCGGTGTGGGGATAAGACAACCGGTGCAATTACTAGCATAGAGGCATTCCATCTTAGTCCTCAGGGTTGGCAACGCGTTTGACAACTTAGGATTATAGTCTTGAGAATTCAAATGTTTGATTATACGGAGGGTTTAGGTATTCTATCTTGGTCCTCAAGGTTGGCAACGCATTTAAAGTGTTGAGATTGCAAATGTGTATGGCCTAAGAGCCCACTTGTGATGATCGATATAACAACTTTTGATATATTTTCATAGAATAGGTACAATCACTCAAGGGGCATAAAAAACTTTTGATATAACAACAAAGTGGATATTTTCATGGTGTATAATGTGCAATAAGTATAATTTATGTTTATTTGTTGGATATAACGTTTACCTTATATAATGTCCATCCATTAACCTACCGCCAAACAGCAGTGTTCGCACTGTTGTGTTACGGTTTGGGGATAAGACATTCGGTGAAATAACTAGCATATAGGCATTCCATCTTAGTCCTCAGGGTTGGCAACGCGTTTGACGACTTAGGATTATAGTCTTGAGAATTCAAATGTCTATGGGTCTCAGATTCCACTTACCATCAGCTGGCCTGAGTGCTCGTGTGCCTTCCCATTAACATAAAAAAAAAAATTACGTAAAATAAAAGCTTGTAAGAAATAAAGTCTAGTAGGGCGTTATTTTTTTTTCTTAGCTGTAAATTGTTCTTGTGTTCGAATAGAATATAATAGTTAGGTCTTGTCTCGTGCGTATTTCTCTATAATTTATTGTTGTCGGTCATGAATTAATGTTTTTCTTTCTTTTTATAATTTTAATTCATTTTTTCTAAAATAATAGTTGTGGTCTCATACCGTGGGCGAACATTCCAGATAATAATCTACGACATCATCGACGTGGTCCCGGAGCCTGGGCAGCCGCTGACCAAGAACAGGTTCAAAGAGATCTACGCCAAGGAACAGAAGGGGCCCGTGACTGCGCTCACGCAAGTGCTGGGGTACCTCATATCAGCTGTGGGGCAGAAGGTAGTCATTACAATAAATAAAAAAAACAAAGGATAATTTTCATAATAGTTACCTACATTATTAGGCAGATAGAAGAAGTCACATTTATACATAACATCACGCCTTCATTCCCAGAGCGGGGTACGCAGAGCTAAAGAAATACCAACAACACTAAAAAGACTTCTTGATAATTCTCTAACCACACTTCAAGATGTTGACCAGTGTATTAGTGACAGGTTGCAAGCCCATCGCCTAACAGTACTACAAGCCTATATGTAAATATCCACATACATCACACAAATATCTGCCATTACCAGGAATGAGTTGACCATGAGTTGTCAGTGAGCGTACTCGCTAGCGACTCAAGTCACTGTTAACTCATGCTAAGGGAACTAAAACTGCTGGCTTCGAAGGCAGGGTCACTACCAATTAAACCCTCGTATGATTAGACACAAATCCTTGCCTGTACTTGAACTGCGTAGGCACGGATCTGTTCCAATGTCCTGCGTGCCTTCCCGCACTTTATTTGTAGGTTCTGTAGGTTCAAAATTGACTGTACGGTTAGCTAATAAAGTAATGAAAATTATAAAATTCGCTCCTTACATAAAAATATGATGTCCCCTTGTTTTAGAGAAACTCATATCATAGAATGTATCACTTCGCAGAATTTTCATTTTATATAAAGATAATTTCTGCTAAGACCTTGGTTTTAGATTATCTTAAGCATGAGTTACGTAGGTTAGGTATGTAGGTAGGTTAGGTTTGACCTGTGACACCCAAAAAATAATCGAAAACAATAAGGTTACAGCAGAAATTAGCTTCCTATGAAATGAAAATTCTGCGAAGTGATATATTCTATGATTAACCTATAAATATACTATCCGCCGCCATTTTTGTGATGTTTGATGTCACGTGACAGCGTCCCCGCGCAGAGGCGTCAAAAAAAAGACAGGTCCCGCATACGAGGGGTTAAGTTAACCTTGTCAACGTCAATCCACAGATATACATATGGCAGCTGAAGGACAACGACCTGGTGGGCGTGGCGTTCATAGACACGCAGATCTACGTGCACCGGATGCTGGCGGTGAAGAACCTGGTGCTGGTCGCCGACGTGTACAAGTCCGTGTCGCTGCTGCGGTACCAGGCGCAGCATCGCACGCTCAGCCTCGTGTCAAGAGACCTGCGACCTGCACAGGTACAGACGAGCTCATAATGTATACAATTTTGCACCTTAGTTCAAATGGATAAGGTCCAAAAGTGTATACATATCTGTGAACTCGACTATACTACCAAAGCCCGGTTTGACGGCAGCAATAGGGAACATGCATGAAAAACAGAATTGAGTTTCATTGATACGTTTCAGGAGAAAACGTACAAAGAATCAAAACTTGTTAAAATTTCAAAACTTCGCTTTAGGTTTAGATTTTTTTTTCGGGATCCTCATTTTATTTGCGTAGTATTTTAATTCAATGATGGCTTAATCATAGTCATTTCTGAAATGAATGGAAATTTATTTAAAAGGCCCGTATATTTTAAAAATGAAATGAAAAAATATTTATTGCTGCAGGACACAATTATTACAGCTTGTACAACACATATAATTATACTGCAGAAAAACGAGCAAACTCAGCAGGTGCTGGCCGTCTTCATATCTTATGCAAAAATAACACGACAATCGTTTCGCGTATACATTTATCCTTCTATTTCATAGCACTTTCAAGATAACGTTAAAAAAAATGCATGTTACCTATTATGTACTGACGTCTTAATAGTGCGAGGACACATTTATAAATCGATGTCGATAAAAAAGTATCATGTACTGCACCACTGTTATGTCATTCCGAAATATTGTAAATGTACATAGAATAAAAATGAACTGATTGTATTTTTTAATATTTTATATAATTTTCGTAATGGCGGACAAGTTAAACACAATACGATAACAATACATGTAGAGACAGTAGAATAAGGCCTACGGGCTCGTTTGTTTGCTAACATTTTACATACATACATAACATCACGCCTTCTTTTCCAGAGTGGGGTAGGCAGAGCCACAGAAATACAAACAACTTAAAGATTCTTGATTATAATTCTGTCACCCCATTTTGCACAATCAGGCCAAGAAGTTTACTAGTGTATTAGTGATAGATTGCAAGCCTATCGCCCAATAGTACTACGACTAAAATTTTATACAATATATTTCAGATTTACGAAATGGAATTTATGGTAGACAACGCAAACCTTGGTTTCTTGGTGTCGGAGGCGGAGGGGAACTTCGTCGTATTCATGTACCAGCCGCAAGCGAGAGAAAGCTACGGAGGTATGCTGAAATACTGGACCATTTGAGTTTCATTGCGCGCCGTATAAGGCGAGATGATAGGCAACGACTTACCATCAATCAATTATTAACTTACCATGGACATGAAAAAAAAAATACACAAAGTGCGAGTCGGACTCGCGCACCGAGGGTTCCGTACAAACTTATAAGAATGTAAATTTTTATTGAGGGACGAATTTGATTTTGCCGTTGAAAAACTATCGTCTCCATACATCGACATAGATCGCGATTAGTTTACCAACTGCATAAAAGTTTGCAATCGCAAAATGTTTGTTTTTTGGGATGTAACTAAACATTTACGGTTTTCGCAATGTTTCCTTTATCTGTGCTATAAGACGTTACTTCGTACCAAATTTCAAGATTTTGAATGCGCGGGAAGTACCCTGTAGGTTTTGATTCCCTTGCGAGTGACGAATATTTGCGCAAATTTACAGCATAAACGGCTGTATCTTTCGATTACGTTGGCTTAGAAGTTTGATTTTGTCATAGCTCCAAGGTACAGTAGACTTGAGTATTTGATATAAATTCCAGCTTGATACCTCCACGCGGTCCTGAGAAGAATGGTCTTGACAGACAAACGGACGGACAGCAAAATTATCCTATAAGGGTTCCGTTTTTTCCTCTCGAGATACGAAACCCTAAAAATAAGTATACAGTAACAACTGACGGCATAAAAATGTTAATAATTGGTTTTTATACATCTATTTTACTCCCAAAAAGAAAACAACTTCGCTTCTCCATTTTGCAATCCATCACAGCCGACCATTTTTGTGAAAAGCTTATTTCTGTTCCAGGACAGCGTCTGATCCGCAAATGCGACTACCACTTAGGGCAACAAGTGCACGCGATGTTCCGGATCAACGCGCGGCCCGTGCCCAACGTCGCGCACAAGCGGCACGCCACCATGTATAGTTAGTATAGCTTCTATGTGTTCTATC
Source organism: Acleris holmiana (assembly GCA_949316455.1). Taxonomy (NCBI): domain Eukaryota; kingdom Metazoa; phylum Arthropoda; class Insecta; order Lepidoptera; family Tortricidae; genus Acleris; species Acleris holmiana. The sequence continues at coordinate 8,550,236 of OX438785.1, forward strand.
TCTCTTCTCTTCTCTTTTCAGCCCGTAGTCACCCAATGCTGAGTGTAGGCCTCTAGCAATGCACGCCATTCGCTTCGTTGTTGGCCTTTCTGCATCCAATTAATTTCCGGAATTTTGACCAGGTCTTCGGTCCACCTCATTGGTTGCCTGCCCACGTTTCTCCGCCCAGTTCTTGGTCTCCACTCTAGCACAGTTATGCGCCTTCTGCTGTCGGATCTACGGCAAATGAGGCCCACTTCCACTTCCTTTGAGCTATTAACTTGCAATGTCGGGCAGTCTAGTGCGTCTTCGGATTTCAGTGTTCCTGATTCTATCCCGAAGAGAGATACCTAACATTGTCCGCTCCATAGCTCTCTGGCCACCTGCAGTTTGTTGATGACCTGTTGCGTCAGAGTCCAGTTCTCGGCACCGTAAATCGTCACGGGGAGGACACACTGTTCAAATGCCCTTCACTTTAGGTTGATGAGTACGTCTCTTTTGAGCACTTCGGATAAACTACTAAAAGCCCCCCATCCCAACCGAATATGTTGCATAATTTCCTTGTCCTGTCCTTTCCTTTCAAAGCTCAGCTTCGGTGTTCTATAGGAGGTGCATAATCAGGGCAATTTAGTTTTCACTTCGTTCTAAATTTGTTTTCCCAATCCGCAATATTTTTGAAAGATCTATCGAAAGATACTCCACTCCATGGGGTAGACGAGAAAAAAATACCATCACTACGTTACGTGTAGAAAAGGCACTACGTAAATAGATTTTTCAAGATTTTATTTTACCACTTTGTAGGCGTCACTAATATGTATATTCATGCCAAATTACAGCTTTCTAGTACTAAGAGTCTCTGACAGTAATCAGACGGACGGACGGACATGACGAAACTATAAGCTTTAGACTACGGACCCTACAAAGTAAATAATGATTGATTTTTTTAATTACAGCGACGCTAGACGGCGGTGTAGGCTATGTCCTACCTTTGTCTGAGAAGATGTACCGGCGACTGCTCATGTTGCAGAACGTCATGAACAACTACTGCTGCCACCTCGCAGGACTCAACCCGCGTGCCTTCAGGTACCACTGTAGGCGATAAGCTCATGAGCGAAGCGAGCAGTTTACATACATACATAACATTACGCCTTCATTTCTGGAGTGGGGTAGGCAGAGCTACAGAAATACCAACAACTCTACAAAGATTTATTTAATTATGATTCTGTAACCACATTTTGTTTCAAACGTTGTCTCTCCTGTGGTCAATAGTAAAAAGCTTGTGTGCATATAAGTTTTGTTTTTATAATATGATAGGTCTAAAGCAGTCCTGACGCCGTTGATGCGGGAATGGGCTTAGTCGGAAAAATAAAGTTAGTTAAGGCGTGCCCACAGGAAAGACGCTGACCTAAATCTGTGTATGACCCAGCAGGGCAGTGTATTCTTTTACCATCTAGGCGATAAGGTTGTGGAATGCTTTGCCTGTGGAGGTATGACGTGCTAAGTCTGTTGCCATTTTTAAAAGTAAGCTAAAGGATCAAACTATCACTTCCGTAGTTTTTCTATGATTTCTCTGTTTCGGAGGATGTATGTATATTATATGTATTTATGAAATGATTTACTTTATGTATTTACATTTAGTTTATATTTAAATAGTTTTAATTTCAAAATTGAAATACTTTAGTTGTCTCTTGTAGTTGTTTAGTTTGAGTTCTAAACGAATTGGTTTACACCGCCTGCCATGAATTTGTGTCCTCAGTTATTTCTCTATCCAAGGTTGTCTGGAAGAGATCGCTATTTAGCGGTAAGACCGCCTGTTGTATACCTATGATTTAAATGTACTGTTCCGTGTTCTGTTTTTTTTGGTGTTCAATAAAGAGTATTTGTATTGTATTGTATGGAGCGCGTGGTTGTGTCAGGGCCTACAAGTCCCCGCGGCGGCTGCTGGGCGGCGGCGCGGCGCGCGGCGTGCTGGACGGCGACCTCGTCGCGCTCTACACCAGCATGCCCACCGCGGACAAGTTAGACGTAAGTCTACACAACCTGTATCTGGGTATTACTCCACTATTTGGAAAATTTGAACAGTCCCCTGCCAACTTTCTCCCCAAATAATAGTGAATGAAATAGTAAAAATGGTTTTGCATCATAACTTAAAAGAAAGAAAGAAAATATATTTATTGCCACAAAAATACATGCAAAAATGAGTATAAACTAAAAATAGTGTCAGTGTCAGTGTTGTTCACACCAATATCAATTTGTGTACAAGAGTCGATGTTTTATGTTATGGACAAGACACACTAACACTCAGGCCACCTGATGGTAAGTGGAATCTGAGACCCGTAAGACATTTGATTTCTCAAGGCTATAATCCTAAGACCTCAAATGCGTTGCCAACCCTGAGGACTACGATGGAATGCCTCTAGTGATTTCACCGGTTGTCTAATCCCCACACCGGGACACAATGCGAACACTTGCTTGGCGGGTGGTTAATGCATAAGATGGTGGTAGCGATCCGGACCTACCACCTAAGTTGTTTTGGAAATAAATAAATAATTTCAAATTATTGGGTTTGACCACTCATTCCTCGATGGGTAAGGACCAAAAGGTTGGGCACGCTAAATCAAGCAATTAAAGGACAAAGGGGAAAAATGTATCGAATGTGGTACCCGCCCCAATGGACATAAGTTATATATCAATTGAATGGTATTTTTATGTAGAGCAAAGATAACCAAGGCGCATGTTTGTATTTGCTCTTCCTATTTGTATGGTCTATTCAACGACAGCACCATGATTGCTGTTAAGCGGGTACAAAAATGCCCATTGTCCTTTTCTACGAAACATTTCTGTTGTGCAAAGAAAATTAGCCATACAATTGTAAGGATACTTTTCGTCACACAACTGAACTTTCTTCGCCTTCGATGTTTGCATGGTTAACTACGCTTAACTATGGTCCAACTTTTTGGCGCTCACCCATATAGCTATATCGTTTCGCGTTCTGAATCTGGGTTTCTATTCCACTCTGTTTTGGCCCATCTTGCTATTATATCGCAACTAGTTCCGTCCGCGCGAAAGTCGTTTATCGCTATTCCTTCAGGAACCGTCCAATTTTTCGGGATAAAAAGTACTCTATGTTCATTCCCGGGACTCAAACTATCTCCATACCAATTTTCCTCTAAATCGGTTCAGCGGTTTATTCGTGAAAGCGTAACAGATAGATAGACAGATAGTTATTTTAGCATTTGTAATATTAGTATAAATTATATCTGTAATATTATGAAATTGTAATTGACTATTAAGTAGTTGTACAGTTACTTTACACCCGACAGTAACAGCTGACGCTATAAATAACTTCAACAATTTGTTAAGAATTTAAAAGCAAGATAGGCTACAGGAACGAAGTGGAAGAAACTTGTATTTTAGACATGCGATTGTATGTTCTTAGGCCGCGCTTAAAAAAAAAAACAAAGAATAAAATTCATCAAAAATTACAATCTGAAAACGAACGCTGCATCTTCTGTACCAGCAGAAGCCAGCTCACGCGCAGTCTGTCCCTTTTACCACAAAACGTTATAGTGTCATTTTTGGTTAAAAAGTCAATTGTAAAGCTAATAATATATTATAAATCGTTTTTCTTTCTTTCTTTCGAATGAGAATACCAAAGATTGTATCCTCATCCCTGCAATGTAGCTTTTGAAATCAGTGTTAAATTATTTTAATTCCGGGACAAAAGTAACCTATTTGGAATCCAAGACTGTCTCTTAAACTTTTTCATGATATTTGTTTCAGATTGCAAAGAAAATCGGCACCAAAGTGGAGGAGATCATGTCGGATTTGTTCGAGATAGACAGACTGACCGCGCACTTCTAGCGCTTTGTTAAGATTAAAATAGTATTACCTACCCGTTATTTTATTTGAACCTTTTTGTACATCAATGGTGTAATAACCCTTTTTGCAGTCGCAATATTTTAACAGGTAGCTAACGCCATCTAGCGTGTACCAGTAGGCAACATCTTGACAAGGGAGATGCGGTTTTATGCCAGTTGTTCTTTACTGAAAGTTAACCCGACAGTTAAGAAATAAAAAAAAGAAAATTAATGAACACCGGTTTGAGCAAGGTGAGCGGCTCAGCCTGAGGCATGCCAGCCCTGCGCGGCAAGCTGCTCGCGAGCCAAATTGTTGCACATAAACATGCGCGGGTGAGGCAGCGTGCTCGCCGCGAGCCGACGTTTCAAAATGGCGTCGGACACGATGACAGCACGGCTGCGTTTATCATAATACACAGAATTATTAGCAAAAAGAAGTAATCGCTTCGGTGGTGAACGGCTCAGCAACTTTATCAAATTTGTACCCGCCTCGCCCACAGACAAGTTAGAACTCGTCGTTCTGCCCGCGGCACGCTCGGATACACGTCAAAAGATCGATTTTTTAAAAAAATAATTTGATTAACCTCGTAAGACCCAGTGTGCTGTATAAGGAACATAATCAAGACAATTTAGTTTTTAAACTATATTATAATGACTATAAAGTTCATTTTAATTTATTTGACTTTTGGAAATGGTATTTAAGAGCAAAGGTAACTGAACTTTATGTCCTTGTTGGTAGATTCGAATCTCCGTTTTTAGTATGGTTTAAACTTCAGTAACATTTTTTGTTTACTGTTGATTTGACACTATGATGAAGTATAAAAAATGTTTAACCACATTCGATAGCTAATTTTTTGGCAACACCCTGCAAAATACAGATTTCCAAATTATATAAATTTGCAATCATAGCCCCGAATAATTAGTTATAGGTATAAAAAAATCTCGAGTTTTATATAAGTGCCAATATCTCGAAATCAATGAAATTTTCACTAAGGTCATATTTGCTTAATTTTATAGCTTATAAGCTCCTACCAGCCCTCTTAGTTTTGGCGCTGTTTTAAGTCCACCATGTACATCGTATTTTGCGTCCCTTCCACTCATATTATAGTTTTTTTAAATCTAGAAGTGTCTTAAATGTATTTAAAATTAAGTACCTAATTTGGAGCGTTCATGTGACTTGTAAACGAAGCCAAAATAGCGATATATTAAACAAATGGTACTGTGAATTTGTCGAATTATTGGGTCCGCCCGGAGTTCTGCCCTGCTGTATCTTAGATAAAACGCGTGTAGCAAATGCAACCTTATCACTAACGTGATAGGATTGATTTTCGTTTGGCTATTCAATTTGAGATACTGCTAATAAGCAGTATCTCAAATTGAATAGCCAAACGAAAATCATGAGAGCTCTGCTCTCATAAGCCAATAGGCTTATGAGAGCAGAGCTCTACCATAATTTACCTGCTATTACTGCCCATGAGAGTAACCAGAGATCACACTTTTGTGTTCCGGTGTAAAGTTTAAGGGTCTCCCTACACCTATCGACGCGAAATCGGCGTTAGCTGATCAAAAAACTCTTTATGTCTACGCAATAAGAGCGAAAAGACGTTGAATTGGCTCGGCTGATGTCGGCCGGCGACGGCGGAGCCGAACGCGTCGATAGGTTTGGGGAGACCCTAAGAGGTTAAAATAATATTTAAACAATCAAGTGATCTTTTTCATGAACTAAATTAAACAACGAGCTTTTAAAAAGTATTTATTAAAAAAATATGTACAAAATTACAACTATGTTCACAATAAATGATATTTACTGAGACATTTATAATTGATTTAAGATTACTTACAAGCTGTGTGTGTTCAGTTCATTGCAAAATATTAGGATTAAAAACTGGTTAACCCTTGTAATAAAACATAGGTTTTTTTAACGATATCTTCGATTGCATTTATACATGATTTTTTAAGGATTGAACTGATAACTTTCATTACGATTTAATAACCCAGTATTTTGTAATGGAAGCTGGCACTTCATATTAAATCACAGAATAATATAATTCTTATAATACATTGAGCAATAAAATACATGGGGCAAACCCGCTTACAAATAAACCCACATATAATACATTCTGAGTTGACAACGTGGTGGATACCAATGCAACAGATTAAAAAAATGTATTAAAATATGAAATAATAAAAATGCAAGAATATACCAGTACCATACCTACCTACTACTGTCCAAGGTATACAAGTAGGTATCAATAACACGTGTCCTTATTTTCTGATAGAACCTTCACCTTAGGAATTTGCAAGCGTTCGATATCAAATGAACCAAAGTAAAATTGGGCATTTTATAGTGTATAGTAGTTTGGTAAGAAGGGTCGTAAAAAATAAGGGAGTGTTTTGGGATGAAATTGGTGATATGATCCAATTTTTACTCAAGATTTGCTCCCTAAAATAATGGTTGCCAATGGGCGCTGTTTGCAGTGAAGAAAATTGCTACTTAATATGTTGGTGGTCATTTTGTTTTATTAGTTCCATCTGTCAAAAATGCCAAACTTGAGCGCGGCTAAAAGGCTAGAATTTGAACTGATTTTTTTTACTAGCAGCACTTAGCATACAAAACTACCACAGAGTTACCGTACGAATAACGATTTTAGAGAAGACAGTGGCGTCCTCTTTTTTGAACAACCGTAATACATTATCAAATAACGTATTCACAGATTATATTGCATTAACAGGTACCTTAACGAGAACCAGATACTACTTATAAAAAACTTAATTACTCTGTAATTTGATTACTCAGCCTTAAATATGGGTCGACACAGTGGACACAGACACAGTAGAGATGCCTGGTTTCACTTGGTTTCCGTTGTTGTTAGCTTCAAGTTCCTTCTTCGGTCTTCGTTTAGGGCCCAGGAAGAGTTTCTGTAGGGCGCAAGCTGGAGCCTCCACGAAGAGATACAGCGGCAAGGACCACATGTATGTCGACACTACAATGCCTCCATATAACATGATCTGTGAAATTATAAAAATAATTTAAAAGGAGTAAGGGGTCCGTACTTTTTTACCAAATCATCATTTGGCAAACTATATCATTTTGCAAACTTTCATTTCGGTAAAACGTATTTGTGCTTAAACCCTTGCATATTATATACAAGCTTCCGCCTGCGACTTCGTACGCGTATAAATCAGTTCCCGAGGGAATAGCGATATGATAGGTAGCCTTTGTGCTAATCCAAGGTATAAGCTGTTTTCATTTCAAATTTCACCAAAACTTACTTTCGCGTTTATAATATTAGTAGGATGTTACATGGCCTTATTTAATATGTTAAGTTAGACTTTTGTCCACAAAAAAATATCAAATAATGCGGCGAGAAGTACTTCTTTGCCAAATGCAAGTTTGTAAAATGATATAGTTTGTCAAATGATGATTTGGTAAAACATTAGGGAACCATGCAATAATTAACGATTGATCACAATGCAAAATCTATAAGCCACCGACGGAGTGTAAACCCGCTAAATCCACTTTAGAAAATAGCAGTTTTGCTCTCTTCCATCTATTTAGAATCGTGCAAACCTTGAGCATCATCCAAACTTAACTTAACCACCCGTCTGGAGGGAGGTCTCTATGGGCCTATTTTGCCCTCGACGCATAAAGGCGGGTGTTATAATATCACACACAGTGTGTGTCTGTGTCTGTTTGTGTGGCATCATAGTTCTTAAACGGATGGATAGATTCAGAAGCAGTTTTTTGAAGCTTGTTTATCGTGATGGTTCTTCGCAATATTTCATCAAACTCGGTTGGTGTTTTAAGACACATCAGCTCTGGAAGCAGCTCTATTAAAGGAGCAATATTTGTATGCATATAATCGTGTAATCGTTCAGTGTAGCCTGGCGATTATTCCGTAAATATAACAGATATCAGAACAGTTTAAACTGATATCGAAAGTACGTACCGCACTGAGTAAAATCACATCAATAACTTTTACTTATTTTACTTTACTCATTGGGGAACGTACTTCTTGCTCCACAACTGACTTTAAAGTAATACAGTAATCAACTTCTGCAATTATTATTGACAGACTAAAAAAATTGCGAAAGAGGGGAAAATTGGGTATCCTAGAAAATTTCGTTTTAATAGTGTCGTCTGCGGGTCTATGTCGTTGGTCCAAAATATTTTTGGTCGAATGTTTCATTTCCCAACTTTTTATTTTCCAACCCGCTTTGTTTTCTGTAAACGAAAATATTTCAGGACTTTATACAAGATAACCTAACCTAACCTATAGGGTAAATTGTGAAACAATTATATAAATTTGGTTTGACCAAAAATAATTTGGCCAAACGGCAGGCTCCCGTCGTCTACATATACCTAAGTAGAGCTCGGTCGCCGAGGTACTAATAATTAAGCTACTTACAGCGGTGTAGTCTGTAGCGTAGAAGGAGCGTCTCAGCTGCCCGCCGTACGTGCGCAGGACTGTCGCGTGCAGCAACATGGCGCAGTAAGACATGCGCCCGAGGGGCTGCAGGGGGCCCCATTCCACCGCCCCTACGTACAGCTCTGTAAAAAAAACAAACAATGCTGTCAAGTGGAAGAAGCTAGCCTTGAGGTGCTCCGGCCTAAATATGGGAGCAGTAGGTATTCTAAATCATAGATAACTTTATTTTTTCCGTCTCAGTAACAATTTATTAATCAAAGAGTTTTGAGTGCTTTTTTGGAAAAGAAATATTTTTCTTTATGTTTTTTTCCAAAAGTTAAATTAGGTATATATTATTTTTAATCCTGATTAGAGTTTCCGGGAAGATAAATAATCATAGATTTCTTCAGTATTTAAAAATGAGGGTAGAAAGGGGACACAATTTTGTGACCTTGGTACAGGACAGGTTAATAGATACGACCTTGAAACATTAACTTTTTTAGTTTAAAAAAAAAGATGTTAACAGGTAGAGTTTGGGAAAAATACAAAATCGACCAAGAGCTTCATATTGATGAAGTAAAACCACTTACTGTTGCATTTATAGAAGCAGCCAATAACGAAGATGCAGATGCATAGCGCGAAGAAGTTCTGGTTAAGTGCGTTGAAGACGGCGGCCTCAAGGGCCGACGCGTCGCGGTGGTGGAGGTCCCATCCCATCAGCACTGACCCGAAGCCCACTGGGATGGATACCAGGCACATTAGCCGCATAAGCTGCAAGGAAGAAACAGTCAAGGTCCAATAAGTGTGCCTTGCGGTACAGCCGTGAAGTTGTTACGCAGAAAATAAAGAAGATTATTTATTTGATTTGAATTTTTTAAAATCTAATCTGTTTCAGAAATGTTTAAAACTCTTTAATGTCTTAAATAACAGATGATAATGTAACTGGTGCCTTATTTTTAATTATTAAGTAATAAAGTCAAGTCAAGTGTGGTTGCCGGGTTAGAATAGTGCCACTCCATGTCTTCCCGTGGATGTCGTAAGAGGCGACTAAGGGAATAAGGGCTTGTAGTACTGTTAGGCGATGGGCTTGCAACCTGTCACTAATATACTAGTAAACATCTTAGCCTAATTCTGCAAAATGTGGTTACAGAATTATCAACAAGTCTTTTTAGATTTGTTGGTATTTCTGTAGCTCTGCCCACCCCACTCTGGGAATTAAGGCGTGATGTTAGTATGTATGTATGTAAGTAATAAAGTCGCTATCTTATTTCTTATGAAAATTACCGCAGGAAATTAAACAGTCTGTATTTTAAAAACCAAATCACTTAAGTCGCAAAACTGCTCTTCTGTTCGTTTGCACCTTATATTTTAAACTTGACGATTCCAAATATCCGCGGAATCTCGAGCACCTCGAAATGAGATCTCAGACAAAAGGAGGAATCAAGATTGCAAATTGGCACAGTTTCTTTAATACAACGGCGCTAAGGCGAATACAATTGACTCTGGAATTTTAATACGTAGTTTCAACGATGGATGTGACAGTGGATTTAATGGCTTGAAACTTTACCGACTTACGGGAAAAGAGAGTTGTGGAACAAAATGACAACATTCGACGCTTTAGCCCCGATTCGACCAAACTTTTACACGGGGGTAAAGTTTGCTCTGAGATTAGTAATGTCAAACCATAGCCATGTCATAGAAAACTGTCATTTTTTGAAATTACTAATCTCAGAGTAAGCGTTTACCCAAGTATGAAAGTTCGGGCCTTAATGTCTTAATATTTAATAATATGTTTGTTACGCGCAAATGCTATTCGATACTAACTTTGTGCAGGTGTTTCTTTTCTCTAGTGGTATATATTTTCTAGTATACTGTATCTAAATGAGACTTGCTAAATTAAATAAATATAGACAAAAAAGAAACTTCGAAAATACAATAGTACTCTCTAGTATCTTGTAGCATAAATTAATTTCCTTCCAGAATATAGAAACAACTCGACAAAAACGTGCATTTTTTCTTTGCTTTAGGTCCACGTAATTAGCTTCCGAGAGGCTAACAAAATGCGTAACATTAACAAAAACGATTATCAAAAACTGTCTAAAGTATTCGACGCGTCCGGCAGCTTACGTCAATCCAATACATTTTCGATAACGATAACGTTCTTGAAAAGCATCTTGCCTAGGGCCGATGGTCTGAAACCACGATGGTGACTTACCATGGACTCGCGAAGGTTCCACTTCTCAGTCTGGGCCTTGTGGTAGAAGTAGGCGGTCAGCACGCCGAGGTGGTAGCCGGCCCAGTTGCCCTGCGCGGAGACGTACGCGTGGTAGAAGGTGTCGTTGTACCCGAATATGTCTCGGATGGATCTGATGATAAGGAACAAAATTAGTCGAAACTAAGAAGAGTTAGATTTTTAGGCTGTGGGTGGGTGTGGGTGCTGAACGGGCCTTATATGCCTATTGCCTTCGTTGTCCATCTGTTCTAACTTTAAAATGTTTTATCTTTTGAGCCGTAATAGAAATAGGTGAAAAGCTTAGGGTCCTCCTATTTGTACGTACTTGTGTTCAAAACTAATATGGAGTTTACGTCAAATTTCAAATTATAGAATATTGAACGGTCTATACAGATGTGTTTTTTTATGTTAAGGAGGAGGCACACGAGCACTCAGGCCACCTGATGGTAAGTGGAATCTGAGAGCCATAGACGGTCCAACCACCACTCGACAAGTTACAACTAGTAGTAGTCCGTTGCTTTTATTACAGAATCTGTGTTACTACGGTTGATTTCTTAAAAAAATATTAAAAATAAAAGGAGAATAATTAGGAGAGCCATAGGGAAGAAATGTTATTATTCAACGTTATCTTTTGTTTTTGGTCACACCAGAGTGTGTTGTAACACCCAGTGTCACATTTGAAGTGATAGTGCAAACGAAAAACCACACAATAAAAACCGGCCAAGTGTGTGTCGGGCTGTAGTACTGAACTCACGGTGCGCAAGTCCCACTCGCACATGACCTGGGTTGGGATTCTACACGGTAATAACGATGTCGTCTTTGACGTGTTTCCGTATTGTCAACAGACAGTTCATTTCAGTGCATGAAAAATCTTCTAGAAGTGACGAGAATTGGGTGCCTGTTTTGTTCGTTAATCTTACTCGGGGAACAAGCTGACTCTGATCGGCAGCAGGTTCATGAGGTAGCTCTGCGTGAAGGGGATGGCGAGCGAGACGAGCATGACGACGCTGAGCACGGGCACGCCGGAGCGCGGCCAGCGCCAGATCACCAGCAGCATCACCAGGGTCACCAGGAACAGCTGTGTGTCAGTGCCGAGGTACCTGCGGGCATACAGGATATTTGTAACATAGAGAAACGGAATGGAGAAAGAATTCGTTTCTGGAAGGATTAGCAATAAACCATTTCTAAAGCTAGTCTTAACTTTTTTCAACTTACCACGCCTGGGGCAGACACAGGTTCTCGAAGGGGAACAGGTTGGGCATCAGAATGACCAGCTGCCACCAGTTCTGGCGACAGATGTCCCGCTCGCGCTTGACCACGGCGTCCCACATCGGCCCGGAGCCCATGTGTGGGACCCAGGTCATTGCCAGACCCATGACCACCAGCACTGCTGGCATTAACCTGGAATTTAAGATCTGATTACATAATTTTCAGCATACATACGAGTAATACATGCTTCGTGGTTGAAACAACAGACATTAGATATGAGGGCCTAGTCAGAAGACAATAACGCTAAGTTAGCGATCTTCGAAAATCGATGAAATGTATAAGATTGTCGCATGACAGATTGCGTGAATCGCCTAAGTCACTCCATGCATTTCTATTTAGTACAAAACGGAAACTTTAGCAGCGTTTTGTCTTGGTTAGGCGTATTGAACTCCGGAATATCGAGTGATGGAATGCTTTTATAAAAGATTAGGGTAAGGCATTGGATGTTATTACCACGGAACTTAATAAGGAATTGGCTTGATGAGGAACCCTATATCAAGGTAGATTCAGAATTTTCGTTTGATAGGGGTTGAAGATTTATCTTACCTTACCTTAGTAAACACTAAAAAAGTACACCAAATTGGACCCCTTGGAGTTGCATTGCTCGCTATTCTACACCACTAAACTATCCAGACTTGTTAGCATCAAGTCATAATCTTGACCTCGCAAATTATTTATTCTTTTGCTCTTGGGGAAGGCTTGCGTCCCTTACCCCTCCCCCTGGATCCGCTACTGGCCCATATTGGCACTAATTACGGTATCTCGAGCATCCTACTCTAGAAATCTAAGTGCTAAATTACTTTTACCCTCTCCCTATCTCTACCACGTGATAACCATCATGCTTCATTGGGAGAGAGCTCTCCTACTTCAAGCCTACCTGATCCATCTGTTGATCAGCGCCATTGGAACAGTCTTCAGGGAGAACGGGTGCGTTTCAGCGTACACCAGCATCTTGTAGGCCATGAGGAAGCCCCCCATCACGAAGAAGATCTGGACGATCACGCGCGCGTTGAAGAGGAGAGCCTTGAAGAAGTCGCTGTAGGACTGTAAACAATAATAAGATATTTTTTATCGGTTTTTCTAGGGGCTTTTTACGGTGTTTTTATGACATCGAGAAGGCAAACGAGCATACAGGCGACATGATAAGTTGGATCTGAGACGCATAGGATATTTGCATTCTTAAGACTACAATTCCACAGTTGTTAGTAGTACAGTACTACCAGTTTCTTAATAGAAGAGATCGGCAATATTCGTTTTCATAAGAAACACAAAGTCGAGATCGGAATTAGGCGAACTAACTTGACAGTTCATTGTACACTAATGTTGCCACAGTTTGGCTACTGCTGTTAATATCGATATTTAAAAAGTCTAGTTTATCATTATTATTGTGTTTGGAATCTAACTAATAATTTTACTAAGCAAAATAATAATAATAAAAATTGGTTGGATTTAAAAATACATCGATCATCGTTTTAGACATCGTTAACGACGCAGTAAGCCATTTTGTTTTGTTGACATTATATCGTAATTTGTTGATATTATATCGTAAAAATTTCTGTAGTTTTTCCCTATTTGGCAAGTATGTATGAGTGTGAAAGTTTCGACGACAATTACTTGATAAAATATAAATATAATCAGATTTATAGAAGGCACAAGGTTATATCGACATATTTGTGTCGACATAAACCTATCACTATTTATTTTTTCCTATGTCTGGCAACATTTTCGGCTGTCAAGTTAGTTCGCCTAATTCCGGACTCGAGTGGGAGCGTGATAGCTTTACTCAGCCGAACGCTATTAAGAATATAGGAGTACTAATACTGAGCACGAGTATTTCGTCACTACTTTGAAAAAAACCGCGTGTCTCATATTTTGTGATGTACGATTTTAAACTTAAACATGAAGAGCAAAAAGTTTAAAATGAAACATGAGATACGCGGTTTTTTCAAAGTATTGACAATTTGTTCCTGAGTCTTGGGTGTTTTCTATGTATTTAAGTACATATATTTTTCTCTATATAATTAAGTTTGTCGTTGCCTAGTACTTAAAGTAGAGCTTAATTTGGGACTAAGTTAATATGTGTGACATTATCCTGTGGTATTTATTTATTTTATTTACGTAATTTGGACATCATAAAGATAAGTTCTTATCTTTAAAAAATTGACATCAGTAAAAAAAAGAATTGTAATCTTTAAAATGTTTTTGAGAAAAGCTTGCAAGGATTTCCGAATACGTCATTTTATTCTAAATACTGGCTTGAAACAGTTGTTAGTGAAATCGGATGCCTCCACACATCGCTTACCCCGATCGCGTGTCGTATCCGTCTCATGAGGCAATCGGCCTTGTCTGCCCACTGCCCACTCCCCAAGTTGCCCAATACCTAGCTTTGGGAGCTGTTGGAACAGGTGCCAAATACTAAGGTCAATAAATAACGGTTAAAGGTAAACATGTTAGTAACTGGTTAGGAGATAGTTTTGGAGGGTTCTGCAGATAAAAAAACGGCCAAGCGTGAGTCGGACCCGCATGAGAGGGGTTCCGTGCCACTTCTATCCCTCTTATTTTTCAAATGATAAATTTTAACGCAACCTTTATATTTCATTCCACTTTCCAAGTAGTTCTTCGGATGTATGTGTATAAATATGTATCTGTGTCCATTTATCTAAAACCTCCTGTTGATTCTTTTAGTTTCTAGTTAGTATTTCTATTCATGGACATAGTTTTTTAGTATTATTTGTGTTAATTAGCATATATTTGCGTTTTTAGAGTCTACTAAGATGGCAGTCTTAGGTACAATTTTTTCAATTTCGAACGAGGCAATATCATTTTCAATTTCGAACATGAGTAGGATAATTCAAGAAAGTACAGAATTAGGGGACTTCGTTTTTACTTTATTTTAGTTCTGTGTTTAGTGTTCTTACCCTGGGTTCCTATATTCAAAGCGTCTCGTTAAAATTTTACACATTTTGTATGTAGCAAATGTTAAATTTTAACGAGACGTTTTGAATATCAGAACCCCGAGTTAGACATGATGCATTACGGTCGGAAATAGCAAGGCAATATTTAAAAAAAAATACGTATTAAAATATTTATGCTTCCTTTTTATAGTATAAGCAATAGTTTTAAAACGTCTGTACAAATCGTTATAAGACGCATCCGACGGAATAGCCTCGCCCGACCTTAGATGTACGGTCAAAGACATAAGTAGCTGTATGAGTACATTACAGTACTTTGTCGCAGCTATAGGTGTACTAAATTCAAAATGCTTTCACTTTAATACGTTATTGCGACAAGCGACTAAAATGTAAGCTACCGCACGGTCGCGTCAAGCGATTCAATACATTTTGTCAGTTTTCGAAAATAGTTAACGTTAGCGTTATATAGGTACACTTGTCGATGGCGTTTTGGCTAGTTAGGATTATCGTCATTATTGTTCAGTCTGTTTACAACGTTAGTAGATTTGGTGGTCACGGTCCACAGCTGCACGGAACCCTGATCCCAACCACACAAGTCATTGCCCGAGCGGTCACGGTCGCTATTGCGATTAGTACACGGACCCACTCACGTTTCGACATCACGTCTTGAGAGAACATCATTACGCTATACTATAATGTTAAGACTGCAAGGTCGATTGGGATCTTGAAGCGTGATTTTTGTGATAGGTTGCACGACGCAACAAAGAAGATATTATATGCGTTTGTTGTCATTTGTCTTTGTTTGTTTCAAAGCCTTTAATTTTTTGTCACTGTCATCAGTTGCTTACCATTCTGAATGCAAATAAGGTGGGTCTACAGCCTACGCGTTAAGTACAGCAGAGAGCCTGTTGCCACCCTTGTTTTATCTTATAGAGAGGGACCCTTTTCGAAACACTTTGACCCTGATACTAATCTGTTGTGCACTTACCCCAATTACACATTCACTTATTTCGATGTGCAGGTTTTATTACGATGTCTTCCTATATCAAGAAGAGCATTGGATAATGCACTGAAAAAACTCTTTGGACGCCCTCAACGATTGTTTTTATGAATCAGCGTAAAGTAAATGTTTGTTTGTATTATTTTTAATGAATTGAATACATAAAAAATATCAAGGTTTAAGCAGTAGAGGCGCTAGTTCTACAATTACTAAGTGAAAATAACACCTATGTCGGCTGTTGTAGCGGTGTACCGTACTACGTAGATGAAGTCATAGGGAATAGATAGCATTTTTAAACAAAGTAAAGCCACAGTGAAAACAGTACTTCATGTTCAAATAAACGTATATCGCGTGGCTTGCATATGTGCGTGCCTCGACCGTTCGCGCCTCGAGCTATTTCAAGCATACTCTAGGACGGACCGAGCCGGTAGAGCCCGCCCGCGCCTTCTCAGCGTTTACTTGCATGCGTATAATCTGGGGGCACGGCAGTGCCCCCGCCAAGTCGAGCAAAAATGCGGCACGGCCGTACCATCCTTTTCTCGAAGCAGTTCAGGCCTTTTTCGACCTTCCTATAACTTCGTTGTGAATAGATCTAGAAGCCTGCATTTTTAGTAACGAGATAGGCATTGTATAAACACGGTATATTTCAAATTTCATCAAATTTGAACCAGTAGTTGAAGAATTATAACTAGTCAAAGTTTCTTAATTTTGTCACTCACTCACTGACCGATCACCAAAACTCTAAGGCACTTCTAGCAGACATAGAAGCTTCAAATTTAGAATACATTTAGTGCTTAGTGTAGAAATCAAGAGAAAACTTAAATATTTTGCAATTTCGTTCCAGTTTCCTAGATACACCAACAGCATAACTAACTTTGTAACCCCATAAAAATGTATAGGCTTACAAAGTTACATTTGCAGATAATCGTTTATGATGAAAAGAAAACCTTTTTACAAGACGGCTTATAGAGAGTGTGTGTGTGCGTGTGCGTGCGTGCGTGCGCGTGTGTGTGTGCGAGTGTGATCGCGTGTGTGTGTACGTGTGCGTGAGTATTCGCGCGCGTGCGCGAGTGTGTGTATTTGACAGTGATGTACTTACGTGAGGCTACAAAGTTGCGTATTATATGACCTCTAGCAGTTTTCCGTTTCAAGATAGATAAGATAAGACAATTTACTTAGACATCTTTCATATGCAATATAGGTATATAGATTTATAGTACCTGCATACTAAATTGGAGCCGTTTCCGAGATTCAGATTATGTATATATATATATATATACAAGAATTGCTCGTTTAATATATAAATATATATTACAATAAAGAACACGGCGCGGCTACGCACGTGCGTATTTATATGCTCATAAGGTTGTAATGTAAATAACCGCGCTCGCGTACAAGCGAACATAAAACAGAGAGTGGACTTTAAGAAGTAGAAGGTACTAGACCAGAAAAAATAGAACTATCTACAAAAAGAAATGAGATCCCATCAAAAACATAACTTGTAAAAAAACCAAGTCTCGCAACTCAGTTCTTCTACCGTAAAAAGTTGTGAGATCCATGTATTACCAAGTCGGTTAATTTATTCAGTCCCTACTTAACCCATTCACCGCCATGCTATACTCGTAGCGCTATGCCGTAGTCCATAGCAGCTTAAACTCCGTATGTAGCGAAAAACATTCATAGCGCTCTGACGCATACGTGTTGTGATTGGCGCTGAATGGGTTAAGGGTCCTTCTGTCTTAAGTTATTACGTAATTTACTAACCTAACAACATCTTATAGTGACTATATCAA
This sequence comes from Acleris holmiana, assembly GCA_949316455.1. Classification (NCBI taxonomy): domain Eukaryota; kingdom Metazoa; phylum Arthropoda; class Insecta; order Lepidoptera; family Tortricidae; genus Acleris; species Acleris holmiana. The sequence goes on from OX438785.1 coordinate 8,567,691, forward strand.
TATTAAAAATCTATCATGTTTTAAATAAATAGATTGACTTGGCAATCGCACTAAACAATCTAATTTAATATAATATGTAATACTTGTGAGAAACAATGTGTTTTCAAGCGATTGCCAAGTCAATCTATTTATTTAAAACATGATAGATTTTTAATATTGATATAGTCACTATAAGATGTTGTTAGGTTAGTAAATTACGTAATAACTTAAGACAGAAGGACCCTTAACCCATTCAGCGCCAATCACAACACGTATGCGTCAGAGCGCTATGAATGTTTTTCGCTACATACGGAGTTTAAGCTGCTATGGACTACGGCATAGCGCTACGAGTATAGCATGGCGGTGAATGGGTTAAGTAGGGACTGAATAAATTAACCGACTTGGTAATACATGGATCTCACAACTTTTTACGGTAGAAGAACTGAGTTGCGAGACTTGGTTTTTTTACAAGTTATGTTTTTGATGGGATTATAATATCCGGGGGCAATCTCACACAAATTGACCAAGTCCCAAACTAAGCTCTAGGCTGGTACTATGGGTAAAAAGGCAACGATAAACCTTAAATAGGGAAACCTTATATAGAGAAATAAATACCATACTGAGAAAATATCACAAATATTTGCCCTGAGTGGGAAATTAACCTGGGACCGATAGCTTCGGAGGCAAGGTCACTAACAACTAGGCTAACCAGGACGTCGATTATCGAGCGACGCGCATCGACGCAACCCTAGCGCCCCGGTGGCAATAGGTAACAGAAACTCGTAGAGGGCCGGAGATGACCTACTCTTTTACTTATACTTTGGTAAAGTTTAGTTTATAAGTAAGTCAAGTTTAATAACATTGTTCACCGTAATATAATGTTACACGTAATATAATGTCATGTGAATTGTCTTGTTTTGCATAATTTAACATAATAACTCGTATTTGATGTTTGTGGAAACAAATATTATTAGAGTTACCTTGGAGAAAGACAAGGTACGGAACGTCCTTTCCTCTGTCTATCCGACTATTACAGCTGGAACTATTCTAGGTTATTTACACTTACAAGTATGATATGATGTATGCTTTTGAGTTGCGTTTATTGTTCGAAAATAAATAAATAAATAAATCACAGGACAATGTCACACAAATTGATCTTGTCCCAAACTACGCTCTAGGCTTGTACTATGGGTGCTAGACAACGATAAACTTACTTACATAGAGAAATATATACTTAAATACATAGAAAACATCCAAGACTCAGGAACAAATACTCGTGCTCACCACACAAATATCTGCTCTCACCGGGATTTGAACCCAGCTTCGAAGGCAGGGTCACTCCCAACTAGGATAGCGTGTCGTCAAAAAAAAATATACTTATAAGGAATTTTTCACGAACCCTTATAATAAAGTCACGTATTCATACATTATTTTACGTGGTACTTAATCGCTACTCGATGACGAAACAAAAGAAACTCAATGTCAACGTGCAAGTTTTTTTTTGTACTAAATACAGACACGGGCGCTGATTTCAACCACCATACAAAATGGGATAATGGTTTATGAAATAGATTTTATTGATTATTTAGTTGTTAGCAAAAAGTTTTTTTTCATGACTCCCGGGATAGCGCAGTATACAGTGTAGTATTTAGCCTAAGTAGCATAATGCACTATGTGGTCATTCTGATCAGCACTTGGTCTAAATCCCATACAAGGATGGTCAATCTCCTCTCTCATTTTTTTTTAAATCACATTCACATTCACATACTCACGCCTTCATTCCCAGAGTGGGGTAGACAGAGCTACAGAAATACCAACAACTACAAAAAGAGTTGTTGGTAATTCTGAAACCACATTTTGCACAAACAGGCTAAGATGTTTACCAGTGTATTAGTAACAGGTTGCAAGCCCATCGCCTAACAGTACTAGAAGCCCTCATTCCCTTAGTCGCCTCTTACGACATCCACGGGAAGACATGGAGTGGCACTATTCTATATTTTTTTAAATCAACTTTTATTAATTTGATATTTTAGTACATCGTATAAGTGGGGGATAGGGTCTCGTATTAGGTATATTAATAACCCGTGTCAGGAGGACCAGGGGGGTTATCATGAGCTAGCTTTGCAGTTCTGTTTACGCTCAGAGAAAGGGACAGAGCTATATAACTGTCATAGGTCTGTCTTTTTGTCTGAGCGTAAACAGAACTGGGTTGTTATGTCATGATAACCCCCCAGTTCCTACTAACACACTTTTAGAAGAGTTATGTTCGGGCTAGAGGCACAGCAGCAGATGTTCCGCAACCGAAGAGCTCAAATTGATCTGCACTCGACTGTATTGTCAAGAGAATACGTCGTCACTAGATCATTTTGAGCATGTTATTCTGCATAGCTTCTTTTGATGCAGATTGGGCAGGAACTATTCCATTCAGTAAAAACATATTGCTTTTCGCGTGTTATCGTATTGTTTTTAACTCGGCTGCCATTACTGTCAAGTAAGTAAGAGCTATTGTAACGTTGATAATACGATAAAGGATATTGACAAGGTTTGGATCAAATTCTGACCAGAATGAACAAATAGTGCAGTACATTATGTTCCTTAGGCTAACACTAAAGCGCTTCAAGATCTATCCCGGGAGCACAATCAAGCCAAGAAGTTTACCAGTGTATTAGTGACAGGTTGCAAGCCCATCGCCTAATAGTACTACAATCCCCCTCATTCCCTTAGTCGCCTCTTACGATATCCACGGGAAGACATGGAGTGGCACTATTCTAACCCGGCAACCACACGGGCCATGAAAAAATAAATAGGGTTAAAACTAGGATCATCTATAATAGCATGTAGATCGGACTCCCATACAAATATGGTCAATCTTCTTTCAAAAGGAAGATAATTTTACCGAGTACAACAGAGCCCTGGGCATTCTTTAATAAAGCTACAAATAACAAATTACAAGCGGAAGTCTCTTTCTAACTCCTTTCGCTAGAAAGAGAGTTCCGCTTGTAATGTGTATCTTGTAGCTTTATAAGACAGGGCCCTGGTTAAAACTTGTAACACCTACATATTGTAAGGAGTAATAAACACAGGCAAACTTGTTATAAGTTAGACGAGCCAGCGAATGCTGTAGAAGTCTTCAATAAACTTAGGTAGTTTACCTTCCAGCTCATTTATTAAAAATAATTATGAATAGTTATAGCTTGTTATAGTTCCGCGTGGTTGCCGGGTTAGAACAGTGCCACTCCATCACATATGACGTCTTCCCGTGGATGTCGTGAGAGGCGACTAAGGGAATGAAGGCTTGTAGTACTGTTAGGCGATGGGCTTGCAACCTGTCACTAATACACTAGTAGACATCTTAGCCTACTTGTTAAAAATGTGGATACAGAATTATAAACAAGTCTTTTTATAGTTGTTGGTATTTCTGCAGCTCTGCCTATCACTCTAGGAATGAAGGCGTGATTATTATGTATGTACATACCTATGTCATTATGAATACAGTGTGAAAGATAAAATAACCGGAGAGGGAGACCGTCTCACACAAAGTGGAGATGTAGGCTGAATTGTACCGTGGGTGGGAACGAGTAATTAAAATAACGACATACGAATAATGATCAATTCTATAACGAATCAAGCTTTTAATCCCTAGCTGCAGTTTTTAAAAAATTGTCGCCTCTATAAATATACAGGCTTCTGCCCGCGACTTCGTCCGCAGACATTTAGATTATCGTTTTTCCTTCGAGAACTTTTATTTTTTTGGGATGAAAAGTAGCTAGTGCGTAAATCCCTCATCAAATCATTATAAGCTATCTCCATTCCAAATTTTGTCCAAATCCGTCTAACAGTGGCAGCGTGTATGAATAATAAAAGTCGACAAGATCGAACCCAGATCCACCAAAAACCTCTGTAACACTGACATTTACAATTCTTACGCTTTGATTTTAAACATCACTGTGATACAGTTCTATGTTGCATCGAGGTTCCATTTTACGGACGTCACACTTTTATACGGAATTATAACGTATACCCCGAATTTGGCATCCCATGGTGCCGTAATAAAGAAGGTGGCTAAATGCATAGAAATTGTATAAGCATTTTAAATTCCTTTCGCGCGTGGTGACGTCTATAAACGTCAAGCAGTATTGCTAATTGATATCTGATCATACTAGGGCCTCTATTCAAGTGCGTTATAACGATATCGTTTATGACCTGTTTCCGTATTGTCAACGTTTTGATAACTCTTATGTCATTTACAATAATAGCGACTGTGACTTGAACGATTCTTAAACGTGTCAAACACGATATCGTTTTAACGCACCTGAATAGAGGCCTAGAAAGCGTTAATGTGGTTAACAAACACTGCAGATAGTCGGGTTCTTTGGTATAATGGCAGCGTGGCTTAAAATACTCAAAGGTAAAGGAATGCTGGTTGATTGGAAGCTAGATGTATATAGGTAAAGTTAAAATTCTTAAACGATTACAAAAATCAAGTGACGTAAGCGAACATTGCAAATCCACGCTCTATTAGCGCGGGGCTCTACCGTTAGCGAGTTCTATAATTCAAACATTAAAAACGAATCCTCCTGATTATACGTCGTCTACCTCAAGCATGCATCAATCACGATTTGTCTTTATGTTCCATTATCATGTTTGTATTTGACCGAAATTCGTTAGTTTTTTTATAAAAATTAAAACATTTGTTAGGCCACCTGATGGGAAGTAGGCCATAAGGCCCATGCGGCTCATTGACGTTTAATTTAAAACCTCAGGAATGCTAATCATTTCACCGGCTCAGACTAAATAAGTTAGATAGACAAAAAATATTCGCAACACTTACCCTGTTTCATTTTATAATTAATGTATTTTATTTGAGTAAATGGAACTATAGGTCTGTTAGTTATAATAAGTTTATGATATTACTTTTGTACGTGAATGTTGGTTACCTAAATAAATTAAAAAAAAAAAAAAAACCCAGCATAACAGTAGCAACCAATAAATGCACTGAGAAACGTAATATTAACTTATGTTTGCGTTCGACACAGCGCTGTGTTAAGAGAATCACCCCCAGCACCACATTTCTCGATCCCGCTCAGTCATTGTCCACGTTTCACTGCCATATAGAGCTATGGTCCAGATGTACATCTTTTCGTGTCGACGGCTTTAAATAGACATTTCTCGGCCAACTATCTTCGCCATGGCTAGTCGGGTAATGGCCATGTGAATGTCAGTATTTTGTTTCTTTTTGTTTGTCTGTTTGTCATAAATAAATATTTTCTCTTTCAATGATATCCGATGTGCTCCTTACATAATATGTTTTAAATGCGAAAGTATATTTGTTTGGTAGTTTATTTGTATGTCCTTTTTACGATTCAACGCTTCAACTGATCGACTTGAAATTTGGATAGTATAGCACGGAGACGGACATAGTTGACTTTTTATCCCGGAAATTTGGACAATATCCCAACGTATCAATAACCGACTTCGGCGTCGCGGGTAAATTTGCTAGTTACTTTATTATTTCAACGTCAATCGCGCGCTGTGTGGCCATAAGTGTGACAGAACCGGTCCAGTAACGGCGACCACGGTTGCACCATTCTGCCCTCCTAAGTCAAAAAACAGTATGTCAGATTCAATTGCCAAAGTAAATTCACTCCTCTCCTCTTAATAATAAGGTTGTTATTGCAACAAGACTTTTATTTGAGTTAATGCTATTCGGCTTACCAGAGCAGCATTTCACTTGCCGTGCCACTAATTTGGTACAGATCAGTGGAGGTGTTTTGACATTTGTGATTATTGAACGAGGAAAGGTTCCAAAAAATTAAAGACCTTCAATTTCACGACGCGTTCAGCCTAGTTGGTAATGACCAAAAAAATGATGATGATGAATGGTAGTTGGTAATGTTGGTAATGGTTGGTTGGATGGTTGGCCTACGAAGCGAGCGGTGCCAGATTCAATTCCCGCTAAGGGAAAAATATATGTGTGATGAGGCGAAGTATTTGTTCCTGAGTCTTGGTTGTTTCCATCTATCTAAATATATATTTTTCTGAATAAGTAAGTTTATCGTTGCTTACCCATAGTACAAGTCTAGAGCTTAGTTCGAGACTAGGTCAATTTGTGTAAAAATTGTCTCCTTACATGAAATATTTTAATTTTTTACTTATTTAAATGCCGCCGTTTTCATATAAACGCTTTTTGATTTTCAGACGGTTTAACGATTTTTTTTGATGACGTTTTGTAAAAACTGAAGAATATATAAAACATTTTTTGGAAGATATAAAAAATATAATAGGGTTTTAAGTTTGATGTAACGATTTCAACACAGTTTTCAAATTGAAATATTATGCAATCGGAATGGTTCGTGGTTTGTTGTAAATTGGTTTTGCTGTCCATATCAATTCTTTTTTATTTTAATTGTATCGCTTTCAAAAATATCTTAAGCCGACTCCATTGTTAAAGGCCTTAGAGTGAGTTCTTTCAGAAGCCATTTTTAGAGTTCCGTAGTCAACACAATAAACAACCAACCATCTGCCCGTCGGTCTGCAGTTTAACTCAGAGACTTTTAGAGAGGGAATTTAAGTTATAAACATATTTCTACATTCTGATACGATGTTCCGAACCCTACACAGAGCATAGTGAGCAAGGTCCGACCATGCTCCTGCCCTGTTTTAATTTGTCTAACTTTGCTCACCCGAGTGGAGAAATACAATGCCTAGTTTCCAATAATTATCCAAAACAACAGTATCAATTATCGAGTGCAACAAAAGGATGCGGCGGCTAACGGTGCGCAATGGACGCATCCGGGATTTCCTGAAGCACTAATTTATAGCCTTTGCTGACCAATAATAAATACACACAGCTTTTGAATGTGTTTTGAATAGAGGTTTCATTGGGAAGTTCAAGTTTTTAGAGCAACGATTATCTATTTAGCGGAGATATTTAGAGAGCTTGTGTAGAGAATCTAGATCGCTATTACTATTTTATCCTTGGGTAAAGTCCAAAAAGTTGGGCTAACTCACGCAATTAAATTTTCTATAAAACTTTTCCGTTGTGCAACTAAACTTAACCTAAGGATACTTTTCATCGCACAACGAAACTTTTTTCGCCTTCGTTGTTAACTACGCTCAATGGGCCAACTTTCTGGTCCTCACCTAATCTACTGCCAAGCAGCAGTGTTCGCAAATATCACTAGCATAGAGGCACTACTTCTCTCTGCTTAGTCCTCAGGGTTGGTAACACATTTGCTTAAGATCTTGTGATTGTAGTCTTAAGGGTTTCAAATCCCACGTACCATCAGTCGGCCTGTGTTCTCGTTTGCATTCTCTTTGCCATTCAAAAATCGATGTATTCAATACGTAAACGCTACTTGCATGACAAAGATAAATGTAGATTTAGTCTTGAGTTCTCTGCCCACTACACCGTATCATATCATGACCGAACTATGACCGTAATAGGAACGAGTCAGGCACGGGTGGGTAAGTGTTGGTAGATGCCGGTCGGTGACGGAACGGTACAGTTTTTTTTTTTTTGGTAATGAGAAGGCACACGAGCACTCAGGCCACCTGATGGTAAGTGGAATCTGAGACCCATAGACATTTGAATTCTCAAGACTATAATCCTAAGACCTCAAATGCGTTGCCAACCCTGAGGACTAAGATGGAATGCCTCTATGCTAGTAATTTCACCGGTTGTCTTATCCCCACACAGGAACACAACAATGCGGACACTGTTGCTTGGCGGGTGGTTAATGGATAAGATGGTGGTAGCGATCCGGACTGATCTCATTCTTGTCAATACAAAGATATTTTTATGCTGGACACATTCCTAGTACAGTCATGGTACGGAACGGTTTAATGTCAAAATTGAACTGTCAATATTAAATCTAGATTTAAAACCAAAACTACATTCATCATTTTGCTGTAAGTGGGACTAAATGACGGTAAAATTTATTGCTTAGTTCTGGAGTGCGTGCACGCACATCAAACAGACATACAGAAATTATTTATTTATTCCTTGATAAAACAGAGTTTTACATAAAGAAAAAAAAAATAGAGAGTTTATTAAATGATTTTAAGATGGCTCTAAGGCTTATATCATAATCTTTTTATTTGTATAAAACATACCGATCAGAGTACATTTATGATCTCTGCAAGGAATGTAAAATAATATAACATTATTTACCTTCTTTCAGTTAGAAACTTATTTTTTGATACCATTTTTGATATTATTTTGATACTTGTTTTATACTTTGTCTTACTTTTTTTTTCTATTAGGTACGTACATATGTGGTTATGGTACTCTTACTGATGTTTATACAATTTTTAATTATTTTTTTTGCTCTAACTGACCTGTTCGATGAACTCAGGGTTAGCAGTGTAGCCGTAGCCGATGAAGATCATGGAGTGAAGACCCAGGATCATCACCATCGTGTAGAACCTGGAACAAGCCACGAGGATCAGCTGTCATGATAACAACCACCACTCCTTGGGGAGAACTGCTTCAACGCCGTGTAAAACTGACAATTAAATACCGTCTACACTTATATATTTGTTGCAAAAAAACAAGTGCAAAAAAGTGTCCTCTGATATTTATGGGACAATATCACGCAAATTGACCTAGTCCCAAACTAAGCTCAAGGCTTGTACTATGGGTACAGACAACGATACTTATATAGAGAAATATATACTTAAATACATAGAAAACATCCAAGACACAGGAACAAATATTCGCGCAAATCTCGCAAACATCTGCCCTTACCGGGATTTGAACCCAGGACCGCTGCCTTAGGACGCAGGGTCACTCCCAACTAGGCTTTTTATTACCTTACACAAACTTCCACCGAATCAAATTGGATGAATAAGCATTCTAAGGCTGTGCGAACCAACAAATTAAAAACGATTCAGTGGTTGTTGCTTATAGAGAAATTACTAATGAGCTAATGTCAGTTATTCCATAAGATCTAAGTAATAAAGCTTATACCAGGGACCGGACCGCTATCCCAATCAAGGGGTTTCGAATGGGTTTTTATAAGGATTTTACATAGAAAGGCCGTATCGCTTTAAAGCCGTTCGATTTGCTTTTAAAACCCGCTATCCTATTCAAGGGGTTTCGAATGGGTTTTATAAGTCTTCTACTTAGAAAAGCCGTTTGATATTCTTTTTAAAACGCTATTTATAAGGGTTATCTGTGCTTTAGCTGTTAGGGTTTCCCTTATAGTGAATGGTTAGTTTAACAAATAACTTAGTCATATATTTCGTTCCAAGAGGTTAGTCTTTTAGTGAGGTACGAGTATTCTATTGAGAGGTTAGTCTTTCAAAGGCTTTTATCGGTGAATGGGTGCGCGGGTCCCTGGCTTATACTCTCTCACTTCACTAGGTCCCTTATGCTTTTGACCAGTTTAATTCCTGATTTAGTCCCCATAATTTTATTGAACGCTATTTTATTATGAAAACATAATGGTTTCAGGATATCTTAAACATTAATTATGTAGGTTAAGTAAGGTTGGAAAGTTCTGCGTACCTAACGCTGACTTTAGGTACATTTGCCGTTAATCCTAATTCGGTGAAACTATAATACCGCGTAACAAAACAAAAAAATAAGTTGCTAAATGTTCCTTGACAAGGTTCGCTGAAAGGTGTTTCGATAAAATAATAAGACCGTGTGATTTACGACCAATAAAATAAAACTGGACTCACCGCAAAGCCTGGAAGCACTTGAACACGCCTCCCTCCGCGCTGCCGCCATGTTTTAAAGCTTTCCAATTTTTCTGAACGCAGAAAGCCAACATGAGTTTGTTATCTGCAAAACAAGTGATTCATTAACGCACCACATTTAATACATATATACATAACATCACGCCTTCATTCCCAGAGAGGGGTAGGCAGAGCTACAGAAATACCAACGACTCTATAAAGACTTCTTGATAATGTTGTAACCACATTTTACACAAACATGCTGATGTTTACTAGTGTATTAGTGCCTTTTCCACATCTACGGAAGACGAGAGTGGCACTATTCTAACCCGGCAACCACACGGCAACATTATCTGTCGTAAAAGCAGGCAATGTGTTCATATACAGGGTATTTTTTTTATTAGTGCACAAATTTTAACATACGATTTTGTATCGTTATTATGACAATAAAACGAGTTGAATTTTTTTTTTTGTTTTGCTAATTATCTCTCTTTTACTTTCTCGTGTGGACACAAAGTCACACTAGAAATGATGACATGGGTTGTCAAGCTGTAGGTATGCAATACACTGAATTGATATACGAAATTTGAAATTTCATGTACAGCTTATCAGACAACAAGCCCCTCTCCTACTGATATTCTAAATTTGAAATTTAATTTATTAACTTACTTAACAACACTCCCCTCTCCTCGCACCCCTGCATTAGAGGGTCCATGAATATCGTTAAGTTAGTGGAATCATTGAATCGGCAATATCTCTAATATTTTTATGTGTTATTGATTAACAATAACGAAGCAAATTATTCAAATTTGTGCACCTATTAAAAAAATCCCCTGTATATTTGCTACTCTACTCGTATTCTCAGTAACAGGAGGGTCTACACAGTTGGACTGACTGGAATTCCCCTTACCTTACAGCACAGAATGAAACGATTGTTCGGGGTTATGCTACTGATACGTGAACCTTTTTGCCGTGACTCAAAAACTAATAATTTTAAACCTTTGTTGCCGTGACTAATATGCATATTTATGTCAAATAACAGCTTTCTAGTACTAAGAGTCTCTGCGCTAGGCTGCGGACGGACGGACGGACGGACGGACGGACGGACATGGCGAAACTATAAGGGTTCCTAGTTTGACTACGGAACCCTAAAAACAAAACAATATGAGTCCTATTATCTGATTATTAGGAAGATTTAATAAGATTGAATATCTTTATTGACTTGTTGCTAGGTTCGAAAGGGATACAACCGTGCAGCTAGCATGCAGTTGTTAGAGCTGAACAAAGACATTGCACGTCGGTCACCAGTTTCGATGGTATTATGTTCCGGATTAAGCTAGTGACCTACTTATGACTATTGTTCGACGGCGTATTTAACATTCGGTATGCGGTCTACAAGTGACGTCAATTTAAACCTTATCGCCCAAGAAGGAGGGTATGTTTTTGGTATAGTTCCTTCTTCGTTTACTCGTAAGATAGCATTTTCCAAAAAAAAGTGTACATCGTTAAAGGCAAAATTAAGAAAAATTAACTTTTTCCATTTCGTCACGAAAATTAACGTATATAAATGTATGGCTAATTTTCGTGAAGAAATGGAAAAAATTAAATTTTCTTAACTTTGTCCTCAACGATGTCCACTTTTTTTGGAAAACGCCCAAGAAAACAACACACTGCCTGTGACACTGCACAAGAAATATCAGTCATATTTTTTATACGGATTTGGCAATAAATGTGCGATGTTTTGACTGCAGAGTTTTAATTATTATAGATCCCAGGGGCTCACGTTTAAACCATATATACCTTTTAATGATCACAATGATACTGTTATGTCATCCATGTAAATTTATTCCTATAATATTTGAGGAGTTCCCTCAATTTCTCCAAGATCCCATCATCAGATAATATACCCAGTTGAACAAAAATAAATATTTTTTAATCGTCTTTGTGTAATCGAGGAACATACAGAGTGTTTTTTTGGGGAGCAACTTCCACAATAGGGGTTACTATATACATGTATCTAAGTCCAAAAAAAAAAATTTTTTTTTCATTAAACGTCGAAAGAATGTCCTCGCTATTTTATAAATCATGATCTCTCGTTTCGTAGCTACGAAGGGGGTAAGCCGCTTATCGTCACGGTAAAGTGTTACATCATTTAATTGATAAAAAAATGGCACGGCGAGAAAATTAACTTCTGGTCAATCGTGAAATGTTTGATGTTGTGAACATTTACTTTGTGAGTGGTCAAAACATTGCTGGCAGCGTTAGGGTTTGGACTGAACGATTTCCTAATCGGCAGGCCATTACGCGCTACACTGTAAGGTCTATCGTTAGCAACCTTTACGAGTGGGGTACTTTTGAAAAACCACACCATGATGCTCAAGGAAGAGGCCAAAGTGGGCTTGCAGTGGATGTTAAGCAGGCTATTCTCGAGTACTTCGAAGAACATCCACGGGCGAGTACTCGCGACGCAGGGGGACGTTTTGGTCTCGCACATTCAACAGTTTGGAATTTGTTACGATATGAAAGAATGCATTCATTCCATTTTCAAAGGGTTCAAGACCCTTCGGATTACGCTAGTCGTGTAGCATTTTGTGAATGGTTGCTACTGACTCTAAATCAAAACATTTTGTGGACCGACGAAGCTTTGTTTACTAGGGTAGGGTTAGTAAACACGGCGCATGGTAACAACAATTAAGTAAAATAATGGGAAAAATTGAAAACGCTATTTCTCTGACCTCCTTAGGTTTTTCATTTTTTAATAAGATATTCAGATTCAGCCTTAATTGTACTATCTCTCCTGTTTTGGAAGTTGTCGACCAAAAAAACACCCTGTATATAAAAATAAAATATTTAAAAAAGCCCGACGAATTGAGAACCTCCTGTTGGCCTGTTTTCTTTGAAAGCGGTTAAAAACACATGTAGTTAGTATAAAGCTCTTTTTTATGATACGGAGAAGGCACACGAGCACTCAGGCCACCTGATGGTAAGTGGGTTCTGAGACTCCTAGACATTTGAACTCTGAGAAGAGATTAAGACTGCAATCCCAAGCTCTCAAATGTGTTGCCAACCCTTAGGACTAGGATGCCTCTATGCTAGTAATTTCACCGGTTGTCTTATCCCCACACCGGAACACAATGCGAACACTGTTGCTTGGCGGTTGGTATATGGATAAGATTGTGGTAGCGATCCGCACGGACCCTGCACAGGGGTCTACCACCACTTGTTCATTACTTTTAAAAGGTGGATAATTACTTTCGATATTTTCTGAGGGCCAGAAGAAGTAGTACGCGGAGCAGGCTCCGTTGACCAGCAGGATCACCAGGAGGATGGCGCCGACCACCCAGTCCAGCGCGTCGTACGGCAGGCTGTCCGCCGCCGTCTTGCAGTAGCGGACGGAGAGGGTGTCCAACTGATGAATAAATAATAATACATATCTGGGGACAATGTCACACTATTGACCAGTCCCAAACTAAACTCTAGGCTTGTACTATGGCTACTAGGTAACGATATAGGTACATACTTATATAGTCACTATCCACTAGGCTAACCTGTAGTCTTTTTTTGGGGTTCTGTCCATCCGTCCGTCCGTCTGTCTGTCCGTCTACCACAGACTGTACCTCATGAACCGTGATAGTTAGACAGTTGAAATTTTCACAGATGATGTATTTCTGTTGCCGCTATAACAACGGATACTATAAAACAGAATAAAATAGTTTTGCTGGTTTTTGCTCGATATTAATAACGGCAACACAGAATATTGAATTATAAGAGTATAGTCACTTTAAAAATAAATAACTAAATTACAACAAAACAAATATTAAAGTGGGGCTCCCATTACACCAGACATGTTTTTTGCCGTTTTTTAGATAATGGTACGGAACCCTACGTGCGCGACTCTGATTCGCACTTGGCCGGTTTTTATAAATAAATATCGAATATCGAAACTGGTGGAAGTCTTAGGATAGTAAAGGGTGTCATCGGGGATTCGTTTACTAAGAAAGAAATGAAGAAAGAAAGAATATTCGTGACAAACACTGTCTGTCCCCCCGTCCGTTAAATCTAAATCCAATATTGGTATATATGAAACTAGCGGCCGGCGCTGGAAAATTCCGATTTTCCCGGTGGATGTTTTAACGAATTATAAACTTAAATGCCCTTTTCAGGAATCGCTGTTGATAGATGAAATTCGCATGCAAATCCGTTCAGTCGTTTTTGAGATCATCGCGAACACACATACAGACAGAGCAGGGGACATTGTTCTATAAAATAATATTAATTATAGTGCTATTCCATTTTTTACAATGGCAGTGCTATTACAATATTAACGGGGTTATTTAGACAGCAAATATAAAAACACCAGACAAGGAAAAGGTTAATATGTTCGGTTCGGAAATATCAACGCAATGCCGCTATTACGCATGCGACAAATTGAGGCCGCAGTGCACGTTGCCGCAGTCGCATTAGCAGAGCCTAGAGTGCTTAATATAGAAGAGGCAAATATACTTGCAGTCCGTAGTCCTAGTATGTGGATGCGTTGAAGCAGTCCATGAGACCGGTGGCGGTGTTCGCGCCCGCTGCCGCATGCGACATATTGAGGCCGCACTGCTCGTTGCCGCAGTCGCATTAGCAGCGCCTAGAGTGTTTGATAGAGAAGAGACAACTGTTACCTGCAGTCCGTAGCCCTGGTATATGGAGGTGTTGAAGCAGTCCATGAGAGCGGCGGCGGTGTCCGCGCCCGCTGCCGCATGCGACATATTGAAGCCGCACTGCTCGTTGCCGCAGACCCATTAGCAGAGCCTAGAGTGTTTGATAGAGAAGAGACTACTGTTACCTGCAGTCCGTAGCCCTGGTATATGGAGGTGTTGAAGCAGTCCATGAGAGCGGCGGCGGTGTCCGCGCCCGCTGCCGCATGCGACATATTGAGGCCGCACTGCTCATTGCCGCAGACCCCTCGGTGGAGCTTAGAGTGCTTGTAGTGCTTCGCGATGTAGGATGAAAAATTCTGTGGAAGAATGAACATTATAGTGAAAATGTAATTAGAAAAAAATACATTAACTTAAACGGTCGATCAAGTTATAAGCTACCCAATTGAGAACACGCACCTTGAAATGTTATTCGTAGTCTTAAATAACTAGTTTCTAATTCATCCGTCAATTTAAAAAATGGATCCGATAATAATAAGACTGAAGAGAAAAGATGCAGGTTTTAAACATAGAAAAAAGCGTATCTCTATTATCTATGACCTGGATGTCTGGGCAATACTAAAACGGAAATACCTTTTTGTAGCAATATGAAAGAAAGAAAGAATGAAAGCATATATATTAATGAATACACAAACCACACGGTTTACAATAAGCAAAGAATTAAGACATTATTTTTCTATGTGCCGTTGCGTCAGTAAGGGACTCACTCAGTACAGGAGAGAGGCACTAATTTTAGTAAAAACAAAAAATAAAACAAAATAAAATAAAACATTCAACGCACACAGTTTAACAACTAATATGGTGTTCTAACTGTCAAAAGATATGATACCTTGATGTACTGGTAGAGCGGAGTCTCGTCCTCCATCAGCTCGATGTCGACGATGCAGTAGACGGCTCCTGGCTGCCGCAGGCACAGGTCGAAGTCGTCCAGCTCCGAGAGCGCCGGCATGGAGTAGTAATCCAGCTCTTTGGTGACATCTGGAGGAAAAAAACGGTTCAATAAGGGTCAGCTCCAACAGTATCCTCGCAAGGATTGCTGACAGGTTTGACTGTCCTTACATACAAATACAAATAGTTTATTTCCAAAAATAAACATACCAATTACAGTGTAGACTGACCCGCACGCTAGGCATATTATTAAAAACATAGTACACGACATCACGCTTTCATTCCCAAAGTGAAGGGAGTTAGAGCTACAGAAATACCAACAACTAAAAAGACTTGTTTATTTATTTATTTATAATTTACAATAACAGGCTTACAGTTAGCACCAAGTCACATATTACGTTAATTTACATTAATACACAACAAAGAAAAAGCTATCATTAGCGCAGAAAAAAAACAATATTTTCAAGCAGCAATTGCTAACTGTCAGCAAATACGTCAGTATCTTGGACCCCAGACGAGAGGGCATTTAACATTTCAATCGCTCTGGCCGTCGGCGAGTTCCGAGTGCGACGAGTTCGGCAAACTTCCGAGGCTACAAAGAGTCGTTGTTAATTCTGTAACCACATTTTGCACAATCAGGCTAAGATATTTACCAGTGTAATAGTGACAGGTTGCAAGCCCTTCGCCTAACAACAAGCCTTTATTCCCTTAGTCCCTTACGATATCCACGGAAAGACAGGGAGTGGCACTATTCTAACGCGGCATCCACGCGGGGATAATTAAAAACAAATAACAATCAAATCTTAAAATAAAAGTGGCTGTATATGTATGTAAGTGTGACTTTAACCGTTGTTGTTGTTTGCCTCTTACCCCAAATAAACTTCACTAATAATGTTACTTTAGGCCAGGATCGTTTTTACCCGCCGCCCGCGGCGTCTGAATCTAGACGCCGCTGACAGCGGGTGTTTGGTCGTTATGAGAACGTAGCCGCGGCGGGTAGTCGCGGCATTCCGAGAGTTTTTGCTTGCGAACGGACGTGTGTGTAGGTTCGTGAAATGGAAAAAACTCTAGCATATTTATTGCTTCAGGAGAAGAGGATGAGGATTTCTTAATAATATTGAGGAAGCAAAAGAAAAAGAAGAACAAGATATTTAAAGTTTTTGTCCTGTGCATCGTACAAGATACTATTACATTTGACTAACTCGATCAAAAGTTCGTCCTTTTCTTTGGTAAATTTCTCCATATTGAGCCAGCGTCCACTGGCCGCAATGCTTCAAAATAACTAAAGACGCGGCGGCCAGCGGGCGGCAGTCGCTTGCGGCAGAGGGACGCCGCACGCGGTGGGCGAAAACGCCCACTCCCGAGCATTCCCGAACATACCATTCAGACGCCGCGGGCGGCGGGCCGCTGTCGGCCGCGGGCGGCGGGTGAAAACGACCCTGGCCTAAGAAGTTATGTATTTACTAACAAGTATGAATCTAAAACATTGGAAATAAATTAATTTTAATTTGTTGTAACATACAGCACCTTATCTCTTTGACGATGCGTTTGGCCTAGTTAGTAGTGACTCTGTCTACGAAAGTACTTTTACAATGTGTGGGCCAAAACCGGGGCAAATAAAAATGTGGAGATTCCTTTGAACATTTTAAGTAACTATTACAGGAACCTAATGTTCCGAAGTCCTTAATTTTGTAGAAAACAGCCTACAAAGTTAAAAATCGCAGGTAACGAATTTTCCCATCGCGACATTGTCACCTGTGTAGGGCCTCTATTCAGGTGCGTTAAAGCGATATCGTGTTTGACACGTTTAAGAATCGTTTAGGTCACAGTCGCCATTATTGTAAATGACATAAGAGTTATCAAAACGTTGACAATACGGAAACAGGTCAAAAACGATATCGTTATTACCTTGTAGAATTCCAGGGACTCTATTCAACTGCGTTATAACGATATCGTGTTTGACGTGTATTAGAATCGTTTATGTCACAGTCGCCATTATTGTAAATGACATAAGAGTTATCAAAACATTGACAACACGGAAACACGTCAAAGGCGATATCGTTATTACCTTGTAGAATCCCTGGGCTGGGCTGGGATTCTACACGGTAATAACAATATCGTATTTGACCTATTTCCGTATTGTCAAAGTTTTCATAACTCTTATGTCATTTACAATAATGGCGACTGTGACATAAACGATTCTAAAACACGTCAAACGCGGTATCGTTATAACTCAGTAGAATAAAGGCCCTAGTCACTTGGTACGGGTTATATCCTGGTACAGGGCGCCATGACAGCACGCGGATTTAAACTTGGAATAATACGAACGAACTCAATCGGTCAAGTTGAGCGGAAATATTGCTTGCATTACATTTAATTTACGATTAAGTTAGTTAGAAAAAAAAAACAAAAGTTAAGGTTTGATTTTAATGAAGTGGAACCATGATGATTCAATTACCGATGACCTATAGAGCCTCTGTTTTTAATATTATCCTAGGTTCTGGGCCACACACTGTAGAGAAATACATTATAAAACATCCAAGACCCAGGAACCAATACTCGCGCTCATTATACAAATAAATTTTTCAAACCGGGAATCGAACCCAGGACCGATGGCTTCGTAGGTAGGGTCACTACTAACTAGGCTAACGCGTCGTTGACGCTATTAGTTGTGTGTTGGTCTTTGACTGGCACTCCAAACCTGCTAAATAGGTTTAACTGCGCACCTCAAACTGCGCAAGTTATTTTTGCACTTTCGTCAGCGTTGTATGCGCCGGCGCAGCATTTCGAAACATCCTAAGTAAATCTAATGATTACCGAGTTACACAACATCCTATTGAAGCAGGTACGATTATATGTATGAGCATTCGAAATATGTGATTAATGAGAAGGTATGAGAAAGGAAGATTAATTGTTTACTTATAGTGCTTCTTCGCAACAGATAACTTCTATTTGACTACGGTTACAGGAGTAAAAATTTAACCGTACTCGGAGAAATTTTAGAGATAATTAACAGGAATGAGTTATACTTACTTACACACACATTACATCACGCCTTCATTCCCAAAGTGGGGTAGGCAGACCTACAGAAAATACCAACAACTCTAAAAATACCACCTATTGCACATTCAGGCCAAGAAGTTTACTAGTGACAGGTTGCAAGCCCATCGCCAAAAGTACTAAAAGCTACTTCTTACTTGTATAAAAACTCCTAAGATTTTAGCTGATAATAATTATGTTTATTATATTATTATATTCTAATAACATTGGACGAATTTTCCTGAAGATGACAACTGGACTGTTCGATTTCTTGATCCGAAAACCCCCTCCTCAAATAAGGGGCCCTAGCCAAGATGCAAATGCTACTAACGTTTTTCTTTTCTATTATTCAAAATTTATGGGCTGACATGCTCGTGCGTTACGATAAGCGACGTGATCAACTGTCATCCCTTACATTTGGAACGATAGAAAAGAAAACGATAGTAGCGTTTGCATCTTGGCTAGAGCCCTTTATTTAAGAAGCAAGTATAGTTGACGAAATATAATTTGCACCGATTTGTCTTATCGCTTTAATCTTTCGAGTACAATAGGATAAAGCCGTTTCGGCAACGCACGTGCTATGTCGCACTTTTAGAATTAAAGTGACCAATTAAAACGTTTTCAGCTTTCGATTTTGAGTCATAAATTTAGTACTATAGAGACCTAAGTCGAAATTCAACATTATGTGGATTAGGTCACTATAATTCTAAAGATGCGATGTGTATAATGGGAACAACTCGTGATACTTTTTGTTTCTAGGATAGATAGGTAAGTTAAAAAAGGCACAGCTTAAAAGGTTAAAAAAAGTCAGTTATGTATAAGACTAACAATTTATTCAGAATCACTGCTAGTAGTGGTTGTTGAAGTGTGTGACCCCAGTTCTATAATTAAAGGAGGATGAGAGGGTAATCTCGAGTACTCGTTTTCTAAATTCCTCACGTGTTCACAACTTTTCATCCAATGATGGCTTGTGGCTGCTATTCCATTTTTTATAATTTGCATCACGTTTTCCGAAAACTTTGGTTGATTATTATTTTTCCTTACAAATTCTTTTAACAAACCCCATAACAGTTCACATGGATTAAATATGCAATAATAAGGTGGCAGTCGTAGAATGTTGAGGCCCTTAGAAGTAGCCAATTCATCAATAAATAAACGTTTTTGGAAATTATTCTGTTGGATAAGATCTAATAATATTTTTTTTGTGCAACGAAAAGGTACTTGTACTTGGTGGTCATATAAAAAACGTATAATTTCGTCTTTTTTCGTACCTGTATTTGGAATTTTTTCAATCTGCCTTGTATGATAAGAAGCGTTATCTAAAACTATAACGCTGTTTGGCGGAATATTTGGGATAAGTTGATGTTCAAACCAAGTTTCAAATAAGTTTGCATCCATATCTTGATGATAATCCGCACTACAGTTTTTAAGGTTCTTAGCAGATAGTAGAAGTGAATTTTCTATCCATCCAGTTTCAGTACCAGCGTGAAGTATTATTATTCTCTTTCCCGTGGAGACAGGTGTGTCTAGGCAACAATTTGATGTTCTGTCATAAAAGCCTCTTTTAACAACATCATGAGTATCGTACCATGTCTCATCGAGGTATACGATTGGTTTATTCTGTCTTCTGTACTCGCAAATTTTCTCCAAATACTCGTCTCGGAGCTTAATCAGTCTAGGTGATTCCATTATGACTCTCCGTTTATCGAGCTTTCCATATTTAAATCCAATAAAATGCAAATAATTTAATAAATGCCTGGAACTGTATGGAAATACTGTTTCGTTTTTGTTTATTTCTTTGTAGAGCATATCGGTAGTCGGTACAGTATTATTTTTATAAAAGTCATGTACTTTGCGTACCACAAGATCTGTGATAAAATTATCAACTTGTTTAAATTTCTTTTTGGTTCTTTTTTCTATTTTGACCGTTCCCCTACTTACGATTCTTTTCACTGTGTCAATGGAAACTTTTGTTAACTCAGAAGTTCGTTTCATAGCTCCATATAATCCAATTTCACTTTTAATAACACTATACACATTCAGTATAATTTGTTGTGCCTGTCCATTATAATGATTATAATAGGTAGTCTTTTCTCTGTCAACTGGAGCGTCTCCCCTGTCAACTAAAACTTCTTCTCTTTCAACTGGAAGGTCTTCCCATGGTCGAAACATTTTTTATTTTATCTTTTATCAAAACAGTTTGAATGCACTCATGAAGTTTATGCAAAACTGACTTCGTAAGAAAAATGTCTGTAGTTAGTATTTCAAATGTACCCACAAAATTTAGAACAAAAACATTAATTAAGAGACTATAAATTGTTCAAAACCAGAATTTAGAAAAAGCATTTTGCACACCTGCACTTCTTAAATGTAAGATGGATCAAGATCGTTTAGTCCTAGTTCGCTTTTAGCAAAACAGGTGTTAATGGTTTTATGACCCTATTGAAACACAAAGGGTAAGCCGGCCGCACAGATAACATTCATCGGGGCAAATAATAACCATTGTTTATGCCTTAATTTAAGTTTTTTTGCAAAAATATTTTTCAATTTTTTCAAATCTTCAATTATACATGGATATCACACGCGAGGACATGGTTCGTTTAAAGAGTATTTACTCCGGTGAACAGCAGCACATGGGGTTGATTGGTGATAATTTAAATTTGACGCTTGTATGTTAAGTAAATATTTTTACAATACAACAAAAAAAGTACATTGAAGAAAGACATTTATTGTATCCCTTCATCTTTTAACACTATTTATCCGTTACTAAATCCGCAGTAAACACATTATGTTCTGGAAAAAAATCAGCTATATTTTACGGTTCAGAAGATAAAGCTCTTTAATGCTCTCTCTCTCTTGCTCTTTGTCTTTAACAGTGTTCGCATTGTTGTGTTCCGGCGTGGGGATAAGACAACCGGTGAAATTGCTAGCATAGAGGCATTCTATCTTAGTCCTCAGGGTTGGCGACGCATTTGAGGTCTTAGGATTATAGTCTTGAGAATTCAAATGTCTATGGGTCTCAGATTCCACTTACCATCAGGTGGCCTGAGTACTCGTGTGCCTTCTAAGCGTAAGCTTAGTAATAGGGTCCCGTCTCACACCCTTCGGAAACGATACACTAAAAACTGCGCTATTAGTGTATGATTTCACTCCGGTACTCGCTTTAAGCCGGGTACTTACTAGCGAGCTGTAACGGTTACTGTTGCACGTATAATTGTGATGTGTAAGTGGCTCGCGAGCCTGTATTCTATAAGAAGCGCGATACTGTAACTGCTACGGTTACAGCTACAGCTCGGTACTGAGTACCCGGCTATAGATGTGTTTCGTTCATCACGTAACACTGTTGCACAAGCAATATAATTGCATATTTGGTGTTTGTTGTTCGGTGCGAAGGTTACTTGACCGCCGAAGGTTAATGGCTGTTTCCTCTTAAGGCTTAAATATATGTTTTTTAGTTTATAAATACATATTTACGTGTTGATGTTGAAACTTTTTTCAATGCACTTATTTTATTACTGTTCGAACGTATAGTAAATAAGCTGGCTAGTCTTGTTTTTAGTTTGTAAAATTTACAGAGTATGTATTTTTGGACTCTTTATTGGAAATCCTATTTATTGTATTTTAAGTCAAGACGTCCACTCACGGACATAGGCCCCAAGGTTTATTTTCATTGTAAAATGGTTCGGAAAGGAGACATTATCAAAAACTATTTCAGGGCACCATTGTTCCAATATGGCGGTTTGAGCGGCAGAGATACGACGTGGCAAAGTGAAAATTCGAAAAAAACGTCGGAATTTAACATCAGCAATTTTTAAAACTACCAGAAAAAGTGAATTGTCTACTAATGGTTATTAAGGTGTTTTTATTGCAATCAATCGTTTCTTTTTCGTCCTAATTAGCTGGCCCCCTGTAATTTCACATCTTTGCATATTTTCAACCTATCTCAAAAGGAGGAGATCATTTCCTCTGGTTTTTTTTCGGGTTTGTTACTTGATTTTTCCGCCAAATTGTCAACCGATTAAAAAAAATGGTTATAGGGTGGTCCTATTTTAATTTCTTCAAGATCTGGTCAAGAGTTCCACGGAAAGTCATCCGAACTCCTTAATATTTTGGAGTCGGTTCACTTTCTTTCAAACATTTAATTATGTAATGGCTATAGTTTGTGCCAATTGAAATTGGAAAAGATGTGAACAAAACGAACCAATTGATGTCTTTGCAGTGATTTCACTTGATCATTTCTTGCATTTTAAATTTAAGATGAAATAACTGGCTATCAATTACATAATAGATTTTTAAAATAAAAATACCCTTGGTGAATACTTGGGGTCATGTGTCAAACCATTTTGTTTTTCATCTTTTCCAATTTCAATTGTTATGGTCTGTGACAATTTAAATTAAAAATATTACTTATTTCATTCTTAATATTTTAAAATGATGTGAGTGACGGTTGCCAAGTTACCTTTTATAATATTTGACACCTGACATTATAGTTGTCGCCTTGACATATTGTCTACATTTTTTTTGTTTTTCTATAATTTATTGTTTTATGAATACATATCGTTAATATTGTATAATAATATGCAATTGCTGTGCTAAGGACACTTAGATAATAGGAAGGGAATAAAATTATTCTATATGACGAAGCGGCCTTAGTGCCTACGAAACTAGCGGTTTCAGGTTCGATTCGGTAAGGGCAACTGTGTGATGAGCGCGAGTATTTAGAGTGTTGAAAGTATTTTTGTATTAACTAATAAATATAAGTATGTATATCGTTGTGTAGATCCCATAGTTCAGGACCAGAGCCTAGTCCGGAACTATGTCAATTAATGTGAGATTGCCTCTTATATTTAATTAATTAATTAACTTATTCAACTTAACCCGATACTATAACAATTTTTAAGACTTTTCAAACTTTATTTCGGTTCAATAATGTCTGTCGTAATATGTTATAATATAATTCATGATAGTTTTTAAGCTCTAGGCTAATATTGGGTAATAGACAACAATAAACATACTTATATAAGAAATACGTATTTAAATACACAGAAAACACCCAAGACTCAGAAGCAAATACTCGCGCTCATCAAACAAATATTTGCCCATACCGGGAATCGAATCCGGGACCGCCAGCTTCACTCACATAACTAACTGAAACTATGGTACCTTGTCGCTTTAAAGTCATTGACAGTTTTTTATACTAATAGGAAGGCACACGAGCACTCAGACCACCTGATGGTAAGTGGAATCTGAGACACATAGATATTTGAATTCTTAAGACTGTAATCCTTGTTAGGATTACAGTCCTCAAATGCGCTGCCAACCCTGAGGACTAAGCTTGAATGCCTCTATGCTAGTAATTTCACCGGTTGTCTTATTTCCTCACCGGAACACAACCATGCGGATACTGCAGCTTGGCGG
Source organism: Acleris holmiana (assembly GCA_949316455.1). Lineage (NCBI taxonomy): Eukaryota > Metazoa > Arthropoda > Insecta > Lepidoptera > Tortricidae > Acleris > Acleris holmiana. Next base: position 8,591,402 of record OX438785.1, read on the forward strand.
TAAGTTAATGGATAAAATGGTGGTAGCGATCCGGACTATTCCTGATGGACTCGACACGGTTAGTGCAGAAGTTCAAACGTGGCGCCAAAGTGACAAAGCAAAAACCGGGCAAGAGCATGTCGGACCATGCTCAGTGTAGGGTACCGAAGCCGTTAAGTACTACAAACATAAAAAACCGGGCAAGAGCATGTCGGACCATGCTCAGTGTAGGGTACCGAAGCCGTTAAGTACTACAAACATAAAAAACCGGGCAAGAGCATGTCGGACCATGCTCAGTGTAGGGTTCCGAAGCCGTTAAGTACTACAAACATAAAAAACCGGGCAAGAGCACGTCGGACCATGCTCAGTGTAGGGTTCCGAAGCCGTTAAGTACTACAATAATAAAAACCGGGCAAGAGCATGTCGGACCATGCTCAGTGTAGGGTTCCGAAGCCGTTAAGTACTACAAACATAAAAAACCGGGCAAGAGCACGTCGGACCATGCTCAGTGTAGGGTTCCGAAGCCGTTAAGTACTACAAACATAAAAAACCGGGCAAGAGCATGTCGGACCATACTCAGTGTAGGGTTCCGAAGCCGTTAAGTACTACAAACATAAAAAACCGGGCAAGAGCATGTCGGACCATGCTCAGTGTAGGGTTCCGAAGCCGTTAAGTACCTACTACAAACATAAAAATCAACAAGTAAAGTAATCACTAATTTTCTTTTTAAAGTCAATTGGTGCTGTTTTGGTGCCTAATGTTGCTGTGCCCTCCAGGGTTGTGACATTATGAAAAAGCAATCAATTGAATTTGAATTTTGAATTTGGATTATTTTAGTATGTATGAACACTTTAATCACATGTATCTCAAGAACTAATGATGTCTACTTAGTCGTGATAGTTTTCCTTTAAAATTCGTTATTATGCTCTTTCACTTATTAATTTTTACAGATTTTTAGTATTTGTAGTTTTGGCTGTAGGGGGGGACACTTGAGTCTAACAAAAATTAGCGCTTTAAAGCTTAATATTTCATAAACGGATTACTTAATCGAAAAACTGTTTTCACAAGCCCGTAATATTTTTGAAATACCTATCCAACGACACCCCACACTACAGGGAGGATGACAAAAAAAAATACATCCCCAAGTTACGTGTAGGGGCGGTACCCTAAAAAAATATTTTATTACATTTTATTCTACCACTTTGTTGGCGTGACTAAAATGCATGTTCATGCCAAATTACAGCTTTCTAGTACTAATAGTCTTTGCGCTGGGCTGCGGATGGACGGACGGACGGACGGACATGGCGAAACTGTAAGGGTTCCTAGTTTGACTACGGAACTCTAAAAAGTGTTTTTTGTAAGGCCGACCGTACCTACGTTAGTATAGGTGAATAACTTGAGTAAAGGACCTGTTGTATGTGATATTAGTAACACATCTGTAAAGGCCGTTCGACATTCTTCATTCGTAATTTGACGTAAGTTCTATATTATTTCCATAGATCGCACGTGTTTCCATATGCAAAAAAATCTGTTTCAAATTGTATTTTAATTAATAGTCATCTGTTAATTTCCACGTTAATGGTGCCATGATAAGAAAATTTATTTTAGTACTCAACCTAATCAAATCAAATTTAAATCATACTCATTTATTTTTATGATATTGTTCTATTCTGCCATAGACTATGTCGAGCGAGTCTAATGTAGAGTGAAATATTTCATATTATTTTTGTATACAACTACACACAACAGGTCCTTTATTTAATTTTTCACTTATACCTACTGCCCTGCTAATTAATGGCAGTATCTCAAACAAAACTTAAACAGTAGCTATTACCAGACCTAGAAGTTTTTGTGGCAGGAACGTCAATTAACTAGGGACTTCCTTCCGATATTAAAATTATCAATAACTGTTTCAAATACTTATTTCAATGTGACATTTCATAGTAGATAGGTATCGTTCACCGAATAAAATAGAGAGTGACTAAAATGCTGATCACTACCCATCGCTGGGTTTCTTACACAAAAACTTCTTTTAATGCTATTCAATCGATTTCCATACAAAATTAATTGAAACCAAATATAAAGGCCTATTTAGGTGAATTGTATGACATTGTGTAGCATACGGATTATATAGGTATCTGTATATAATCCGTACCTATTCAGTTTTTGGAAAGTGAAAGGACTCAAACTTAAAAAATATTATAGATCGATTATCATATATTTTTATCGTTACGTTCATGCTACTTTTAAGTTTTGAGTTACGGTGTATGGAAATTTCATGTTCATATTATACGTTATCTCATAGTCACAGCTGTCATAAGAAATAAAGTACAATTTATCGATAAATTAACATCGTTTGGAACTCCCTAGAACAATTTTATTCATGCAACACAAACTTCTATGTCTGCTTATTACCAACTGGAATAGAATGGAATCTGCTTTGGCTATGGTATTTGAGATACTGCTTATTGGTTTAGGAGGGCAGAGTAGGATAGTATAATTACAAATTTGCGAAGTATGATGGAGAATGTTGTGAGGCAAGCGGGCAGCAAGCGACCGGCGCGGCGTGTTTGCGCAAACTCGTGCGCAACTGGATAAATGTTGCGCGCGCGCCAGGCGCCGCCTTGACCGTGGATCAAATTACTGGTTAAACTTAACAGTAATCTTCTTCTATACGAGAACGGGTTAACTTGGGAAGTCCTAGTAAACAACGTTTGTTGTATCGCATAGCTACATTAAGCCAATAAGCAGTATCTCAAATTCAATAGCCAAAGCAGATTCAATCCTATCCCGTTAGTAATAAAGTTGCATTTGCTATAGGAGTTTTGTCTGAGATACTGCGATTTGTTTTAGTAGGCAGATAGTTTGACCGAATAATCATATGTCGTAAAGAGGATGAACGGAAGAAAGGTTTACAAATTGATTCATTTTACAAACATATCACTTGACAAACAGCTTTTTTTCCGAAACATTTAAGGATTTCGTTTCAAGACTATCGTGTAGAACGCTACAGGTTAGATTAGGTTAGTTTTATAAAAATCCTGAAATATTTGCAGTTTCGGAAGAAAAGCAGTTGCCAAAACGATGTTTGTAAAATGAAGTAAGAGTAAACCAATAATAAACCGCTGAATATACCTAGGGTCCCAAATTTGCACTTAAAAGGATTTTCCAAAAGTCAACCCCCCAACGAACGTACACGAAGTTGAATACCAATGAATGTGAAGTTTCTAATTTAATTAAGTCAAAGTTTGATAGAATAGTATATTATTATTATTACTTTGATTCTAGTAAAGTATATTATTTCCATTTTATCTCATAAACACGATACATAGATAAAAAAACGCAAACACGAACTCACACACAAACATGCAAACAGCCACACTTAAGCACAACGCAGTTCCATGGCAAGTTAGCCACACAAGTTAGCCACACACGTTATTTTAATGTATGTCCCCCTAAATTTCTCCTTGATCAGTTTTTCAAGAAATACCTGTAATTAGCCTGTATAAGCTTTCTGTATCATACCTATATTTTATCAATATTGTGCTGTGGACTTCTTGAACAAATTAAAAAATATATAAAAAAATCGTTTTTCCTAACATAATTATTGTAATGGATTGCCACCGGAAAATTATAATAATTAACGTGCAGCGTCTAATGTCTCATTCGAGTTTGCCTGCATGCGTTGCACGCTGCAAGTCTGGGTGCGGCTTTACTACGAAATAAATTGCTTGCGTTCCTACTAATTTTTAAGGGGGTAAATATGCTGCAATCTTGGGATCCTGATGGATGAGTCACTGCGTTTTGAGGGGCATGTGGCTGAAATGGCCAGAAACTCGTTTTATAGGCTCAAAGTACTTTACCGCATTCGAGATTTCCTAAGCACCGAACTACGTATTAGGCTTTGCGACTCTTTAGTGCTTTCTAGACTAGGTTACGCGGATGTTGTATACGGCCCTAGATTGCTATCTCACACGGACCGTATAGTGCAAAGAGTGCAAAATGCTTGCGCTCGCTATTGCTTTAATGTCCCTCCTCGAACACACGTGACGCCATACTTAAATTCATCAGGCATACTCAAAATGGCACTTCGGAGAGAACTTCATTTATCTTCTCTGCTGTTTGGTACAATAAATAGTGGTAAACCTGAGTACCTGTTTGATAAGTTCGTGTGGCGTAAAAACCGGTGCAGCACCCACGGGTTCCGTGAAGTCAGCGCCGAGCTCGCGGCGCCGTACCACCGCACCGCCGCATTCAGAGGAAGTTTTAAATATGCAGCCACTCGGTGCTGGAAAAATCTACCCCCGCCACTCAAAAAGTGTAATACTATAAAAAGTTTCAAATCAATTTGAAAAAACATCTGCTGCATCAACAGAAATGTTTACCTCCAAATTGCCGAGTGACTGCAACTTATATCTGAGGCTTTCTTCTCCTTTATATACTAATCCAATGTTTTGTATTAAATCACATTATGTATGTATTTCTCCCTTTATAAACCTTTGCTCTCGAATCACACACAATTCTTTGTATTTTATATATTATTTATTTATTTACTAAATTATATATTATGTATATATCATACATCAATTCAATGTAGGCAAATACGCAGGTAAGCTCTAAATCAGTAGCAGTAAGTTACAATTGATATTGTTTAGATACTCGTAGGTAAAGTAAGTTTATGTAGCATGTACTAGTAATAGGTGTAGGTAATATTGTATTCTCACGCCTATTCCGTGCCGACAAGCTTTTTGTTTATTTAATAGCCACCTATGTAGTAGGGGTCTGGCTGAAAACCAGCGTTGCAGCGTTGACACGCTGGAGCAAAATGCTGAGTCCAGCCCCTTTTCAGGCATCACAGTACACACTTACTCTGTTGTATGTAATAATCCATGCCCTCTGTAGATTCTATTATTTAGTTACCCATTGAGTTGCTTTTGTACTTCTGTCACCATGCTCTGTGTTGTCGAATAAAGATTTTGTCATTTGTCATTTTGTCAATACCAACACAAATATGAAAAGATTGCGCGGGCCTTGATGGCAGCGTTAAATTCAAATATAAACCGTTTCAAGACAGCGCCATTTCTTTAAAAAATAGTTTACCTGCTAAAGAAGTTATTAATACACATAGACGTTATGGTTATTGATATTCAGAACGCGGAGCACTGCCGACTTTATCATATGTGTCCAAAGCGATGGGCTTGCAACCTATCACTAATACACTAGTAAACTTCTTGGCCTGAATGTGCAAAATGTGGTTACAGAGTTATAATCAAGTATTTTTAAAGTTGTTTTGCGGTAGTTCTGCCTACCCCACTCTGTGAACGAAGGCGTAATGTTGTGTACGTCTGTTGTCAAAAAAGATTAAAAAGTAAATGGTTGTTAGTTTGTTGATTGATATTTAGTTGGACGGTCCTCATTGCGCAAGAGAGGCTATTAAGACCCGGCCGCGTTAGTGCCCGCGGCGGCGCTCCTGTAATTTTAAATCTCTGTAGTTAATATGTAGACAAGCTCTGATTTGGGGCTTGTGTGACGAGCCTTAGTACGTTCTCGATGTCAAACGTCATCTTCTTGTCTGAATAGCGTTTAGTCGGCAAAGGTGAGTAGAGTGTCGATCAGCGGAGACTCGATCGACAAACCGCTCGACGCAGCGCTGTGTTTTAAGAATAACATACCTGGGCCTCTATTCAGGTGCGTTAAAACGATATCGTGTTTGACACGTTTAAGAATTGTTTATGTCACAGTCGCCATACCTTGTAGAATTCCAGCCCTGGCTTAGCCAGGATGCAAACGCTACCAACGTTTTCTCTTATCTATCACTCATAATGGGATGTCATGCTCGTGCGTTACGATAAACCACGCGGTCAACTGTCATCCCTTACATTTTGAGCGGTAGAATACAAAAACGTTACGAGCCAGGGCCTCAATTCTACTCGGTTCTATACGGTAATAACGATATCGTGTTTGACGTGTTTCCGTATTGTCAACGTTTTGATAACTCTTATGTCATTTACAATAATAGTGACTGTGACATAAACGATTCTGAAATACTTCAAACGCGATATCGTTGTAACGCAGTAAAATGGAGGCCCTGTCCAGCCGTTTCACAGTGAAGGAACAAACTAACATACCTACAAAATTTCACATTTAGAAAATTACGGATCTACTGAACCGATTAAGTTAAAATTTTGTATACTTACATGTGAAAATCTGTGAACCAAACAAATGAGGAAATTGAAAAAAAAAACTTGTACAAACTGTACCATGTGATATATCATATGAATTGGTTTTCTATACGGATATCGAATATATTTTTATTTTTATTTTAAAATAAACAGGATTAAAGTTATTTCAGCACATAGATGAAAATTAACAATTAACAACCCCCCAAGAGCAAAAAAAATAATAGAAAATAGTTCACCTAAAGACAACAGAAAGACCTATAAGAAGTCTATATTACTTTAAGTAAGCACGCTGATAGACGACTTATGCACGGACGGGTTCCGATGGTATTCTTTGGGCATGGAACCCCAAAAAAATTACATTAATTACTGCGATCGCTTTCTGCATGCATGCCTCTAAGGTATGCTCCTTATTTTTCTTGTTTACAGCATTAGAGAATGGACTTGTAATGGTAGTTATTAAAGCATCGAGGACGCGTGAGGCAACGACGCCGCAAGGTTGTAAATTTTGGGCACTTCTACGACTCCGGCGCGAGTTGCGAAACATTACGCATGCAACTGATGGTTTAGGTGGGGCAATTAAATTAAAAAAAAATTGATTATCGATTTGCTGATGAAATTATGAATATCTTGTGCAAAACTTAATTACCATTAATCAAAAAAATATCGATCAGTTACATCCTTATCTCACTAATATTATACATGCGAAAGTCCGTGGTAGTATGTGTTAGTTTGTTACTTTTTGACGCAGCAACGGCTAGACGGATTTTGATAATATTTGGAATGGAGATAGCTTATTCTCTCGATTAACACGTAGGCCACTTTTCATCCTGGAAAATTGAAAAGTTTCTGAGACAATAACGATAAACGAAATCCCTCGCATTATGGGATGGCTGAATAACTAATTCTACGAGGTCGAAGTCGCGGCCAGAAGCTAGTTTATAGGTAATCTGGGATCTTCGATTGCTTTTTAGTGGTGTAGGACCTTGCGCATCCATCTGGATTGCAAGCGCCATCTTATCCATTAACCTACCGTCAAGCAGCAATGTTCACATTGTAGTGTTCCGGTGAAATTATCTTGGTCCCCTGGGTTTGGCAAGTTGAGTCTTAGGATTGCAGTCTTGAGATTGTACTCTTCACAGTTCAAATGTTTATGGGTCTCAGATCCCACTTATTATCAAGTGGCCTTTGTGCTCGTGTGCCTTCGCATCGGCATAAAAAAGCTATTGCAGAAAAAAACCCAGATAAAGTCACGGGACAAAAGCTAGTGTGTTATGTATGTGAAATACTTTATTGTACAAATAAGAAAATTAGAAAAACAGCGATTAAAAAGTTTATGACCGAAGGCGAAGGAATTGCTTTCCATTGTCTTATATTATACTCTTACGAACAATTGCTAGGTAATGTTGACAGAGGAATCCGATAACCTTCGGGGAGGGAAAATGGCCGATTGACAAGTGTCCGGCTTTTACTTTTGATGTATTCTCTTCACTGATCATACTATCACTCACAGAGGAATGTTGACAGAAATTAGAATAAATTTTGGTGTCCAATTATTATTCAATCTTAAGCAAAAATTTCATCAGAACAGCAATTGCTGAGTTTATAACTTCGTGTCATAAATTAAGATGCAACAATCGTTGCAAATTCCGGCGATCGGGTACATAATAATTAAATACAATGTCTTTAGAGCGACGTTCTTTTATGTTAATAAATTGTTAAATTTTAGTTACACGCAATTAATTATTAGGACTTGTAAACGCGTATAAAACAACACGTAAGGGAATAAGACTGCTTTAAAGTTTTTGTGCTGACTTAATTTTTAGATGGCCATCAATTAGGTATATATGGAACTTATTTTTTTATAGCATTATAGCGAAGGCTAAAGAACACACATGGCGGCCGATGATAATAGAATAGAATAGAAGAGAAATTATTTATTCAACGCTTACAGCAACACGTTTAAAAACAAATGACAACTAAAATAACACATTAAAGATTGCGTTGAACCCCTACTCAGCATTGTGCTGCGGCAAGCCGATAAAAGGAGTCTGTGACCCATAGACCATTGCATTCTCACTACATAACACAATCTTAAAACTGCAATGCGTTGCCAACCCTGCACAGATAGCACATGACGGCGTGCGCATGAACTACCCGTCATTGTTTAATTAGAACGGTCAGAAAGAGACAGGTGGTCTATCTCGCGGGCGACAACTCGTGAGCGCCGTCATGTGCTAGCCGTGCAGAGGATTAAAACGGAATGCCTTATGCTAGTAAGTTCACCAGTTGAGTTATCCCTTCACCGGAACACTACAATGCGAACATTGCTGCTTGGCGGTAGGTTAAAGGATCCACAAGGTCCTCCCAACGGGATCCTATCATTTCATAACCAACGTTTCACAAATGATTCATTTCATAAACATATCATTTGACAACCGTTTTTTTCCGAAACTATAAATAATTCTGAATTTATTTTAGGACCATCGTGTAGAACGGGTGTGTGTTAGGTTAGGTTAAGCTAATAAAAATCCTGAAATATTTGTAGTTACAGAAAAAAAAGCTGGTTGGCAAATGAATAGGTTGTGGAACGATGTCAAAGATTGTCAAAGATTTGTCGGCGAAACGGCAGAGAATCCCTCCCAACACTAAAACCGGAGAAGGTTAAAATAAACCATTTTGGTTTAATTTTTGTTCACACTAGATTTTTCGATAGACATCAATTAGTTATACAGTGTGTGTCTTCCATAATTTAATATCTAATATCACACATTAATCCGGTCTGCATTGCATTAGTAACAAGTTAACACAGCTATAGTTTTTTAATCAACGTAATTGAGGGGTTGATTTTTTTGGAAAATATATTGACGACTATATTAACAATTGTCGGGTTTTAACACTTAGTGACTTTATTTTTGTAGATCGTTATTTTGCGGAGTTAGAAACTTGTTTAGCTTGCGTACAGTTTACGGAGTTTTTCGCAATGTTTCGGTGTATCGTCGAACAGCCGCCTGGTGAAATAGCTAGCATAGTTGCCACTATGCTAGTTATTCCATCTTAGTCTTAGCTTTATTGCACGCTGAGCTTCTTCCTACAACTAACGGCCATTCCATGGCCTCAAAATCCATATCGCATAACGTCAATTCACGTTTCTTGTTGGTACTATTAGAAAAAAACGGTGCCGTTTATTTATAAGTAAGCACATTTAAAAAAGATTCTATTCGATCTCAGTTTCCAAGATTAACAATAATGATAAACTTATTCAGTCATTTAACTTAATGTTCTTATAAAGAATCATTACAGTGAGTGAGATTAATTAACTTATAATAACAGTGTTCAGCTGCATCTATTAAGAGAAGTTCGATTAACAACATCAAGGCGATAAGAAGACCATAAAGCTAATAAATGCATTCTTGCAATTGCAACTGACAGTATTACTGTCACTCGTTTTTTTTATAAAAAAACGAAAATTGCCGATAACTAATGAGATGCAGGTAGTACTAGGGCTATATTGTACTCAGAAAAACCATATTACTTTAGAAATTTTGCCGTATTGTCAACGTTATAACTCTTATTTACTTTTTAGTGGTGGTAGGACCCTGTGCAGGGTCCGTCCGGATCACTACCACCATCTTATCCATTAACCACCCGCCAAGCAACAGTGTTCGTTGTTGTGTTCCGGTGTGGGGATAAGACAACCGGTGAAATTATTAGCATAGAGGCATTCCATATTAGTCCTCAGGGTTGGCAACGCATTTGAGGTCTTAGGATTACAGTCTTGAGAATTCAAATGTCTATGGGTCTCAGATTCCACTTACCATCAGGTGGCCTGAGTGCTGGTGTACCTTCTCCTTAACATAAAAAAAAAACTTGACAGGGCCCCTATTCTACGCGATTAAACCATGTTGCTTTTGAAAGAAAGAAAGAAAGAAAGAAAGAAAACAATTTTTTCAAGCACACAGAGCGAAAGTAACAATATTTTACAACATAGTTATATAAAATAATAAAATAAATAATAAATAAATAAATATCAGGGGACAATCTCACACATATTGACCTAGTCCCAAACTAAGCTCTAGGCTTGTACTATGGGTACTAGACAACGATAAACATACTTATATAGAGAAATACATATTTAAATACATGTAAAACATCCAAGACTCAGGAACAAATACTCGGGTTCATCACACAAATATCTGCCCTTACCAGGATTTGAACCCAGGACCGTTGGTTTCAGAGGCAGGGTCACTCCCAACTAGGCCAACGTGTCGTCAAACAAATACATACAGTACAACAAACAAATACAGAAACAAATACAGTACAGTATAACAAATACAGTACAATACAATCTTGGCAGTTACCAAGCAGAGCACACGCGAGTGTGCACTGGAGCCCAGCAAAATTTTGACATGATATCGCATTTTTGACTCGGCCCCTTCAAAGTAAAAATTCTAGACCAAAATGAAATACAGTCATGGAATCGCAAGTCCCTACAGAGTAATAAATTAATAATACGAGAGATGATGTTATATATCAGGAAAGTTCAATTGAAATTGTGTCATAAAATTTAGGTAGTAAATCAATTTCAGCTTATTGTAATGTGGCCAGTGTGGCCTCTGCCTCATCAAGGGTGGTCAAGTAAATAAGAGTTATCATTACGTTGACGATACGATAACATTTCAAAAGCAATGTGTATTTACCGCGTTAAATAGAGGCCCATTAATGGCGGCCGAGCTAAAAAATAATTTTATTGTCTATTGTCATAAACTTTTAGGGCATAGTGTCGTTTCGCATATAATCACTTGGCAGAAACTCCGTTGGCCAAATAATCTGTACATAATATTGATAAGCAATAAGGAATAAATTAATAACTAAGGGAAAAAAACGCATTAAATTATTAAGCAGAATATTGGCGACACGTTGGCCTAGTTGGTAGTGACCCTGTCTCCGAAGCCAGCGGTCCTGGGTCAAATCCCGGTAAGATATTTGTGTGATGAGCGCGAATATTTGTTCCTGGGTCTTGGATGTTTTATTTGCCTTAGCTCGTTGGATGTATTTCATGACAGTTTGTCTGCTTTCAAGCGTAAAATAATTGACGACCTTAGTTAGAGGTCTTAGTTAGGTTTAAGTTAGGTCTTGGTTAGGTTTTAGTTAGGTCTTGGTTAGGTCTTATTTAGGTTTTAGTTTAAGTAGTATTATTGTATAAATGTCCTTTGATCCTTTTTTATACATTCTGTTATAGTGCGAATGTTTGGCAAATATTTGTAGTAGATTGTCCCCTGATATTTATTTATGTATTCAATATCTTATTATGTTGCAGTATGCATGCAAGCGAAGCAAGCAAGATTTATTTAGCATAGAAAATTAAGATCCAAAACTTATAACCTAACCTATCCGAGTCGCTTCTGTCCTGACCCATTTCGCTCGCCACTCACTCGCTCGCTACTTGCTTTTTTTAAGGGTAGTTAGATAGGTTTGTGCAAGGCTGTTTCCGCAACCCGCAACGCTTGTAAAATACCGGATATGACGTGTTCTGTTGTTTAAATGAGTGGTATAAGAGTACAAAGCTTGTACACGCATTAATTTTACCTTGGTCGACAGAATACCTAACCATTAGTAAAATAATTACCTTTTAATTTTAATAGGGTTCTTTTAATTCTGTTTTTTTTTACGATATAATCTAATAGCGATAAACGAGTCGTACTCGGACGGAGTCGCAGGAAACAACTAGTACCTAGTACCCTATACACAACACAAATAATGCATTTAAACAAGACTAGGGATTTTCTAAAACTTTTATCGAGGAATTTAAGGAGCATCTGCCACGTTATTGTGCCGCCTGGAGCCCGAAAGTCCGGGACATTCTAAACTAGGACAAATCCGGGATAAACGGGATGGATGAGGCCATAATCGTACGTTACGGCCCGGACAACGGCCCCCACTTTTTAGGCAACGGTTACACTAACAGGGCCCGTGGCATGGTCGCCTTTATCGACGTGGATAAACAGTGGGGCTAGACGAGTTGCATTCGACAATTGTTAGCGTTTATGTTTCGATTGAAAAATGAGTGAAATTGACGTAAGCCACCGAGATATACTACGTGACAATCTCGGTGGCTTACGTCAATTGTTAATCGAAACATAATAGCCCCATAGTTTAGCTCAGAGATTCTTAGTACAAGAAAACTCTTTGGCAAGGATAAGTATATTATTAGTGACGCTGACAGAAGTGTAAAATATGTAAATCTTGATTATGTTTTTCTCGTCTACCCCATGGTGTGGGATGGGTCTTTCAAAAATTACTAATTTTTGTTAGAATCAAGTGTCCCCCCCCACAGCCAAAACTACAAATACTAACGAATTTAAAAGGAAAACTATCACGACTAAGTCACATCATTGTTTCTTGAGCCATTAAACTTAACAACGTAAATTGACGGATATTTCCGTCGTTGTTGACAGCGCATAATAGACCTTGGTATCTATGAAGCTAAGTTGACATTCGCTCTGGTTTTGTATTTGACATAGCGTTAAAAAGGTTAAAGTGTTTGTCCTACTAAAAAGTATCTAAGACAGCACCAAATAACTTTAAATTGAAAACTAGTTCATACTTGTTGTTTTAGTGTTTGTAGTACTTAACGGCTTCGAAACCTTGCAATGAGCATGGTTCGACATACTCTTGCCCGGTTTTCAAGGTAAAATGTATAACTTTATTGTACTATCAGTTATCCAAAGATTTAACCAATATGAGTTGAACGTTGATAAGTAACGAGTAGATAATAAGTTAATAACAACGTTACGTTTTAAGCACTATTACTTGTGTTTGGCACTGAGCACAAAATAAACAAACAAAGAACGACCTAGAAATATAGTTATTTATGAATGAAAGGTCGTTTTCAAACCCTTTCCAAGTAAGCTATTGCTATCGTGAAGGTTTATTATGACTATACTGACTTTTTGGTGCGTTACAATTTTTTTCCTTCTACTAATTTTCTACCTTTATTGTAAACCACCAGAGGGCGTTGCAAATTTTCTTTGTAAGATTTAAAATATTCGTTTGGTCTTTGATTGTAACTATTTATGTATAAAATTATTAAAAAACAGAAAAAAAAACCCCCGATTTCCGGTGGTTGGTTTCCGTGTGGTTCCCGGGTTAGAATAGTGCCACTCCATGTCTTCCCGTGGATGTCGTAAGAGGCGACTAAGGGAATAAGGGCTTGTAGTACTGTTGGGCGATGGGCTTGCAACCTGTCACTAATACACTGGTAAACATCTTAGCCTGATTGTGCAGAATGTGGTTACAGAATTATCATCAAGTTTTTTAGAGTTGTTGGTAATTCTGTAGCTCTGCCTACCCCCCTCTGGGAATAAAGGTGTGACTTTATGTATGTATGTATGTAGAAAAAAAAAACTTTCTTAACACAGTCGATATGGGGTTCCATTTGTATGGAAAACAAGAATCCTGGACCGAATGTATGTTATGTTTAGATAAACAATACATATGGATGCAATCTAATATAAATTGACATAGTCCCAAACTCTCTACTTATATAAAAATTCCATTAGTTGCCCTAACCCCACATCAGAACACAAGAATGCGAGCACTGCTGCAGCGTTTGAAAATACGAAATACGGTTGTCATTGGGATCACCTTACATTGACCAAACTATACCAACTTCGCTAACTTATCATAGTACCCTCAAGGTATTCAAATATTACATACATACATAACATCACGCCTTCATTCCCAGAGTGGGGTAGGCAGAGCTACACAATACCAACAAATCTAAAAAGACTTGTATATAATTCTATATCCACATTTTGCACAATCAGGCTAAGAAGTTTACTAGTGTATTAGTGACAGGTTGCAAGCCCATCGCCTAACAGTACTACAAGCCCTTATTCCCTTAGTCGCCTCTTACGACATCCACAGGAAGGCATGGAGTGGCACTATTCTAACCCGGCAACCACACGGGGGCGAAATATAAATATAACTATTGAAATATAGTTTCTTATGAAAAAATCTCGATAATTTCTAAGAATTTTCAATGTTTGTATTGAATGAGCACATTAGTAACGCTCTAAAATATATCCGATAATTTCCTTCGAAATTTCTTGTCAACATTTCCACTTAAATCTTTCCGAAAATGTCCATAGTAATTTCTTGAGAACATTACATTTTCACTTAAGTCTTTCCGAAAATGTCCTTAGTGAACTTTTCCTTACTTCTGAGATTGATCTGCAACTTGCATAGCCGAACAATCAGTGCCATCGAAACTGTCGAGGTAGAGGCTACCTATCGATTTATTGGTGTTATTCTATCTATATTTAGCCGGTTAAGGTAGCACGTGTTCAAATATGTCACGTTAGACACGTCTCGGGGATCATTAGATTGACCCAGGCATTAAATGCATACAAACGTACTCTTGGTAAACGTGGTATACAGGATCTTTGGTTGATAAATTATAATTGTGTGACAATGTCACACAAATTGACCAAGTCCCAAACTTAGCTCTAGGCTTACTTATACTATGGTTACTAAACAACAATAAACATACTTAAATACAGAAAACTCAGAAACAAATGTAAGCGCTCGTTACACAAATATTTGCTTGCCCACAGCGGGAATCGAACCCGGGACCGCTAGCTTCGTATGCAGGGTCACTACCAATTAGGTTAACGTGTTGTTAAATTCAATTTTCAATTCAGAAAAATACCTACAAGTATATAGATATTTAAAATGAAGACAGATTTGGGTAGGGACCAAAAAGTTAGCCACGCTAACTCACTCAATTAAATTTTGTAAGAAACTTTTCCGTTGTGACACGAAAATTGGCCATACATTTGTAGGGATAATTTTCGTGTAACAACGGAACTTTTTTCACTTTTGTTGTTTGTATGGTTAACTACGCTTAACTATGGTCCAACTATTTGGTCCTTACCCATTTCCTAAAATCGCGACCACCATCTTATCCTTTAACCTACCGCCAAGCACTCAAACTGTTATGTTTAGGTGTGAATTCTATCTTAGTGCTCTGGGTTGGCAGCGCATTAGGAGTCTTAGGATTGAAATTTTGAGATTGTCTGTGGGTCTCAGGTACTGGGGGTGAGACTAGAGTCTCTAGTCTACTGGGTAAAAACCATACTCCCTTTGACGTGTAATCATTACCAAAGTTACAATAGCTCTTATTTACTTGACGGTAATGGCGGCCGAGTTAAAAACAATACGATAACACGTCAGAAGCAATATGGAACTACCAAGTTAAATGGAGGCCAAGATCTGAGGTGTATTAAAAATATATGTTTAATTTAAAAAGCTTCTTTTACGCATCCATATTAGATTCGCGTGTTTTAATTTTATTTGCGAATGTCTCAGTCAGTACAGTTTATTGTTAAACCAATATAAAAATTAGTCGCAAAGACCAAAAAAATATTTTGACGTAAGTAACGCTGTGACTTAATGCTGTCAGCGATTCGATTTCTTCAAAGACCATGTATTTTACTTGGGTGTCTATCATTTTATCGAAACACCTTTCATCGAATGTATTATTTCATCGAATTTCATTTCAACGAACCAAATTTTCTGCTAAAACAATAATGTTTTCAGGGTAGGTATCTTAAACATCTAACCTAACCTACGTAATTAACGTTTAAGATACCCTGAAAACATCATGGTTTCAGCAGAAAATAGCGTTCGATGAAATGATGATTTACCATTTTAGTTATGAAAGAATATAGTTTTTTTAACTGCGCTGCTACGCCAAATAAAAAACAGTATCTCGAATAAAACTCCTGTTGCAATCACAACCTTATTACTAAGAGGAGAGGATTGAATCTACTTTGGCAATTTAATTGGAAATACTGTTTATTGGCTTGGGAGGGCAGTAAAACATCCTAATTGACACAATAACAAAATGACTTAAGAAAGGTAAATGCATGTACAATTATCACCTGTAAACTTATGCAGTTTTAAAGGTCAAAATGTATCACAATCACTTTTAAAATGGCATATGGCAGTGTTTAAGTGTGAGCTTAATTTCATTTTTTTTTCATTTTTTTATGTTAAGGAGAAGGCACATGAGCACTCAGGCCACCTGATGGTAAGTGGAATCTGAGACCCATAGACATTTGAATTCTCAAGACTATAATCCTAAGACTTCAAATGCGTTGCCAACCCTGAGGACTAAGATTGAATGCCTCTATGCTAGTAATTTTACCGGTTGTCTTATCCCCACACCGGAACACAACAATGCGAACACTGTAGCTTGGCCGGTGGTTAATGGATAAGATGGTGGTAGCGATCCGGACGGACCCTGCACAGGGTCCTACCACCACTACAGTTTTTGTTTTTGTTTTTTATTTTTTAAGCTGATCCAAAATCAATAGTGATTTTAATTTACGATGTTGCCACTATAAGGGTTAAATAAATCGTAAACTGCACCCTTACGTATAGTTAAAGGATTTATACGATTAAAATATTAATTTTTTCCGTTTACGTAAACCAAAAAACTCTCGTTCACTTGATATTTATGGTGGCCTTGCATCGCTAAATAACAATATGGTTTCGAAGAGTTAAAAAAATACTCTTTCCACTGAAAGTAAAATATTTAGTCATTTTAAAATCCTTTAATAAGTATTTTTCAACCACAATATAAATGATATGATAATAAAATTTTAGGCGTTAATTATGTATATAAATATGTAATATGTACTCTATTATACTTTAATAACCCGGCAACCAGTTTGGCACTCCATGTCTTCCCGTGGATGACGTAAGAGGCGACTAAGGGAATAAGGACTTGTAGTGTTAGGCGATGGGCTTGCAACGTGTCACTAATACACTGGTAAACATCTTAGCCTGTTTGTGCAAAATAAGGTTACAGAATTACCAACAACTTTTTTTGTAGTTGTTGGAATTTCTATAGCTCCGCCTACCCCACTCTGGGAATGAAGGCGTGATAGTAGGTATGTGTATTATATTTTTATTCTTTTTTCATCACTACAGTATAAAATTAAAACGATAAGCATACAGGGTAATTTTTTTATCAGTGCACAAATTTTAACATATGATTTTGTATCGTTAATATAATATATTACGACAATAAAAGGAGTTAAAAAATATTTTTTTTTTTGGAAATTATCTCTCTTTTACTTTATCGTGTGGACACAAAGTCACACTAGAAATGATGACATGGTTTGTCAAGCTGTAGGTATGCGATACACTGTATTGATATTCAAAATTTAAAATTTCATTTATTAACTTACTTAACAACAGTCCTCTCTCTTCGCACCCCTGCATTAGAGGGTCCATGAATATCGTTAAGTTAGTGGAATCATTGAATCGGCAATATCACTAATATTTTTTAAGCTAGAGTAAAAATAACACAACATGTGTTATTAATTAACAATAGCGAAGCAAATATTAAAATTTGTGCACCTATTAAAAAATTACCCTGCATACAAAAGCACTTGTTAAGTTGGCTATAGATAATAAAGGGCAAACCCATAAGTGGAAACTGTTTTTGGCTAGTGTGTTAACTAATTATATTTTGTTCTATATGTAAAATTATTGCCGTTTGTTTCCGTTGAAATAAATAAATAAATAATTGCACTGCGTAGAAATCGTGATAAAAAAATGGATAGATATCGGTGAACGAAACATAATCTATTAATATTTATTAAACACTTACTATTTTGAGTGGAGTTCTGTCCAAAAGTAATTTGCACCAAACATATCACTAAGAACCACCACATTTTGATCGTTGCACGCGACTGCGCGCCGAAAGGCTCAGCCTTCGCAGCGCGGTGTTGAAACTCATAGTGGGGTTGTTTCAATTGATTTCCAACATTAAACATACAGAATAGTCAAATTTACAACTCTATTTCCACATAGTCAAGGTGCTTATTCACCAGTTCTTTTACGATGTTACTTGTGAATATTTAGTTAAACCAAAATTCGACCTAAAAATCGCAAAAGCGTATGTTTGAGTATTTGTTTATTATTCAAAATGCACACATTCTTGACCCTTGTCTCACTGGATTTATGCTATTGGAGCACGTGAAAACAAAAAATGAAAAAATGTTTATGACTAAAACTTTCAAGACGAAACAGCGGCTCTAGAGACTGAGGTAGGATACCCTGTTACAGGCTCCAGTTTCCAACAGTCTGCTTTAAAAAAACAGAAATTATCGTAACGTGACTGAGCATTTGAATGTAACTTTTTAACGAGGGGGGTCGATGTTTGATTCTCATCCGAAAACCTAGTTTATAAAAATGGCGGATATTTACAGATGTTTTAAGGTTAGTTTTTCTGAATTTAGTAAGTGACATAAAATTCTCACGCGTTCAGTATAAAATACAAATGTCCGCACCCAGTCGTAAAACGAGATCACCGCGTAAATTTATTTAAATTATAACTTGACTTGTAAAAAATACGTATTCAAAAAGTCTCCGTAGGTAGTTTGTATGTAAAAGGTACAGGTTGACATTAAAAAATACGCCTCGTCAATGTCATTGGTGAGAACTTTAGTCACCGGCGATTCCAAGAGTGACATGAAGGTTTAAATCGACTTCCGTGTTGTCTTTTGTAAAAGTCTAGTAATTTTTACATAAGCACATTCGTTAAAGTGGTATATATTATGATTAGGGCCCTTTGGTGGACCTTTGGTAGCAAATTAATTTTGAAATATGATAATACTGAAGTTTAAGATCAAGGTGGTATAAATGTAATAATTACGAAATAGCGACTCCATGGGTTGTAGAACCATGATACCACCAAAATCTAACCCTGCTTATGATACTTACATCTATTCTAAATACAAAATGCAAAAATAAAGATTTATATTTCAAACGACGTTAATAATATTCAATTTGAAGTCCTCTTAACCAACATAATAAATCATCCAGGGCTGCATAAAATAATGCACATATTAATACATTATTGCAATGAATACTTGTTTTTTAACCTTCGAAAAAAATACATGGGGGGGGGGGGTGGATCGTATAAATAATCTTTGTAAGGCTGCCAACCAAAATATAAACAGATTTAAATTATAAATTTAATAAAAAGGGTGAAGTTTTAGTTCGCATTTGTGTTCCGGTGTGGGGATAAGACAACCGTTGAAATTACTAGCATAGAGGCATTCCATCGTAGCCCTCAGGGTTGGCAACGCATTTGAGGTCATAGGATTTATAGTCTTGTGAATTCCAATTCCTATCTATTCCAGGTTGCCTGAGTGTTCGAGTGCCTTCTGCTTATTATAAAATTAAATAAGTAGGTTTCCTAAAAATTGAGCCAATCAAAAGCTTTACAAAACGTTCGTTAAAAAAATGGCGTCTGTTCTATTTCAGTCATTACAAACTCAATTATTTATTTTATGCCTACAAAACAATTCCCAAAGTTTAAATCGAATTAAGCTCCTTATTGTTTCCTTGAATCACTAATTAAGTGGAAACCTGTTAGGATTAATTAGATTATAGTGTATTAAAAGCTTCGGTTGAAAACTCTAAACAAATAGAACACTTAAAACAATTATTTCGAAACCTTTTGACTAATAAAGCGGTAAGTTGCAAAATGGAGAACTACAGTAAACAATGTAAAAACAGCATGCAAAAACATCTTATCTTAACTTGATGGATTTTTTGAGTAGGTATGCAACAAACTCCGGATAGTTATTAGCTTATACCATATTTTAACAAAAACCATTTCGAGGAATAGGCTTTATCACCTAAATTTTAATGTCAGCTATTATGATTTTTCCGAAAAATTATTCATTTAATTTTTATTTATTTCATTTTATTTGTCTTTGATATTTGTTTAACCTTGAACCAAAAGACGTCAGCGGGCACAACGTCATTAAATATTGAACATAAAGGAAAGAAAAAGTTATTGTTAGTATGCTAAATAGATGAAATTAGTTTCTTAAAATGGGCCATTGTTAAATATGTTTAATAAAGTCGGGTGATATATTTTTAAGTCCTATCTCAATAACAATATTAACAATATCTCATCTCGTCTGCTCATGACAACGAGATCACGTTAAGGCCCATTTTAAATTTATAACATTACACTCAATAGCGTATAAACATGACGTTTATTTAAATAAGCACGACGTGTGTCAAGCACGTATAAATAAACTCATCTCTTCGACTTATTTTCTATTAATATTATAATCGAGAGAGATACATTTGTCTGTTGGTCACGCCTTCATAGCTAACACATATTTTTCTGAAGTTTAGCTTTATTCTTTTTTTAACAAGTATTGGTATATTTTGCAGATATTTCAAGTATGCTTCCACGTAGACAGATTCGCGGGTAAATCTAGTTTAGTGCACGTAATTCGAAATTAAAACGTTAATGAAGACATATTTGTATTATATTAAAAATATATACTGCTCGTACTAGACACTGTGGCTGTGAAGGTTTCAACACGTTCATTATAACTCGATGGCCCTTCGTTTTCTGTCTCTCTTGCCCCGTACTTTCCAATCTGTCGTCTCGCTTGCCCCTTTTAAGGTCAAAGTTACTTTGCTAACTCAGTAATAGGTATATGCAATTTTTGTCTCAAATGTAAATTAACTTGAGGTTTCGTTTTCGGGTGAAGAGCAACCATTTTACAACCCCCGAAAAAAAAGGAGAGGTGTATTTGTGTATGTGTAGCTCCCAAATGGCTTGAACGACTAGAAAGCTTTTTTAGGGTTCCGTAGTCAAACGAGGAACCCTTATAGTTTCACCATGTCCGTCCGCCCGTCCACCCGCAGCCTAGCGCAGAGACTTTTAGTATTAGAAAGCTGTAATTTGACATGAAATCTGTACATATATGCTGAACATGAAAGCTGTAATTAGTCACGCCAACAAAGTAGTACAGTAAAATATAAAAAAAAACTAGGGTACCTCCCCTACACGTGACGTGGGATGTATTTCTTTTTCTTGTCTACACTATAGTGTCAAAAATATTACAGGTTTGTGAAAACAGTTTTTCGATTAAGTAATCTTTTTATGAAATATTAAGCTTTAAAGCGCTAAAAAAATCTTAAATGAAAGAGCCTATAACGAATTTTAAAGGAAAACTATCACGACTAAGTAGACATCATTGGTACAGGCTTGAGATACAGGCAATTAAAGTGTATATATCTACTAAAATCATCTAAGACGGCACCAATTGACTTTAAATAGAAAATTAGTTATTAGGTAAATAGTAGCAGTTTTAAATAAGTATTTAACCGAGATGGATATAATATAAAGAAGAAGTCACCATCAATGGTATCTATTTAATAGCTATGTTGATTTATTATTGACTTCCTGAGTATTTGCATTTTCACCTGATTACGTCGATAACTGCATATGAAGAGTTTGTGGGTGCTATTTAGTTAGCAACCCCGGGTTTGATCCCCGATAAGGGAAAACATCGTTATAACAATAGGTACTACAAGCCCTTATTCCCTTAGTCGCCTCTTACGACATCCACGGGAAGACATGGAGTGGCACTATTCTAACCCGGCAACGACACGGGGTTGCATTACATTGCCTAAACATTTAGACTTATGTAGCATATAAATGTCACTAAATCATTTAGATATTATTTTTAGCTGATATCCTTGCAAAAAACCGCTGTTTTACATTCCATGTCAAGGCCATTAAGATGTTGTCTTAAAAACTATGTCACCGTGCAAAAAACAAGATGGCAGACGTTGCGTAGTCGCGTACGCAACTTTTACTGCAGTTTATTGGTTTAGTGGTTACGGGCTAACTATTTGTAATGCCAATGTCAATGTGTTAGCTCTTTCTATAAGTAAATTGCTTAAGCTTAGCGTGTTCGTTTGTGTGCGTATACATTCACACGAGCACCGTGACTTGTTGCTTCAAATTTAAGACTCTTTATATTTATAATACTTTGCTGCCAGTCCCGTCTCGGACTTCCCACCTTCAGAAGGAAGCGAATTTCATTGAAGTTTCTATTTTCGTGACGTTTCTACTTTCTATCGTGCTTATGAGGATTGTGAGCAGGATTTAATCGCGTAGTTGTAAAAAAACCAAACAAATTTAGCTCTAGGCATATTTCCTCCCACTAAATTAATTTCACCCCGTGTGGTTGCCGGGTTAGAATAGTGCCACTCCATGTCTTCCCTTGGATGTCGTAAGAGGCGACTACAGGAATAAGGGCTGTTAGGCGATGGGCTTGCAACCTGTCACTAAGACACTAGTAAATTTCTTGGCCTGATTGTGCAAAATGTGGTTACAGAATTATCAACAAGTCTTTTTAGAGTTGTTGGTATTTCTGTAGCTCAGCCTACCCCACTCTGGGAATAAAGGCGTGATGTTATGTATGTATGTATGTAAATTAATTACAATTTTCCACGATTTTCGAGGCTACGGATTATTTATCGAAACACCTTTATTTTCTCGCCCCATGAGTTATATTTTGTGCTAGTTACAAATCTAACCTTACCTACGTAATTAATGTTTAAGATACCCTGAAAACATTATGGTTTCGGCACAAAATAGCGTTCGATGAAATTAAATTTGATGAAGTCAAATTTCATAAAATGATGGGTTTTATCGGAACCCAATATGCAATTTTCGAATACGTTGTAGCTTTTTTTTTATTTCGTTACGTATTGACCAAATTTTTATAGTACCTGCAACATATTAAAAAATCCTAAAAATTCGATTAGGTTTAAGGGATGAGAAACGTTACTGCATTTTGTGTGTAAATATTAAGTCTCACAATCCACCAGTGAAAAGTGATCACGGAGACCGACGAATTTAGCGATCACTAAAGTTGCTTGTTCAATAAAATATATGTTCACTGGCTGTTGCCCGCGACTCCGTCCGCGTGGAATTCGGCTATCGTTATGTCGCTTAAAGTATATGTGCTATTCCAGAGTATAATCAATTACTGTGCAAATTTTTAACACATCATAACGCTGTAATAAGTAATCCACTGAACATAGAAATGAAATCAATTTGCATTAAATTCATTTCGCCGGCGAATTTTGTAATTCGTCCTTCCACACGCAAGCCAACCAGTAAATACCACATTAACTTTACAATCATACCGGCATACTGATCATTATACTTAACAAAAATGAACTCTATTACTTCATGATAAGGGTACGAATCGGCATGTGAAGTTTGGGAAGTGTGAAAGATTTGTTGGTAAATTAGCTGGTCAGAAATCGAGTGATATGAAACAATATGTTGAAATTAGATTGGGATATGGCACAGTTATTTAGTACGATTTTTAAAAGTTTAATAGGTTCGTTCTAGGCCAAGTGTCGCCTTTATGTCGTGAATCAGTTTGGAAACATATTTATAATAGAAAAACATAAAGGCAACATTTTTATTTATTTTTTTATGTTAAAGGAGAAGGCACACGAGCACTCAGGCCACCTGATGGTAAGTGGAATCTGAGACCCATAGACATTTGAAATCTCGAGACTTTAATCCTAAGACCTCAAACGCGTTGCCAACCCTGAGGATTAAGTTGGAATGCCTCTACGTTAGTAATTTCACCGGTTATCTTATCCCCACACCGGAACACAACAATGCGAACACTGTTGCTTGGCGGGTAGTTAATGGATAAGATGGTTTTATATGTAATAAATAGTAGTTTTAGTAGTTTGTTGAACTTTAAAAAGTATACTTTCATAAACTGCACTTACCTAGTCGTACCTTGTTCTAAAAAATAATAATCAGGGCATGTCACTCTATTGACATAGTGCTATATGGGTACTAAAACACGATAAACATATAATTATTAATTATAGATAAATAAAAACTATTAAAAGAAAAAAACAAGTCTCTAAACAAACACTCGCCTCTCATTACACAAATAGTGGCAAAACACTTATATTGTGCTAAGTTAGTCCTTGTTGGTGGTGGCCACCATTGCTAACGGCAAGGATTGGACCAATAGTCCAATCCCCTGTTAAAATTATCTGGCGGTTAAAGATATCGCTTTTCTTTTATTTTTCTTGTTTTTTCACGTGTTTCCGTATTGTCAACGTTTTGATAACTCTTATGGCATTTACAATAATGGCGACTGTGACATTAACGATTCCCTAACGTGTCAAACACGATATCGTTTTAACGCACCTGAATTGAGGCCCTGCTGCCTTTTTATCGCCGCAAAACAACTCACCCAATGTTATATGATATAAATATCTTTTGTTGTGTTTTGTTAGCGTTAAATAAACATTTCATTTTATTTCATTTTATTTTATTTTATTTCATTTTATTTTTTTAATTTTTATTTATTTGTTTAAATGATAACTTACATAGCTACTATAAATATGTATTCCCGCCAAACTGTTACGTTTGATGGCGAGACGCGCTCAGTTTTTATTCAACTTAACCTATTAAACTTATCCTATGAAAACAAATAACAACTTAGTGGGCGACAAAGTCACAACACATATGTATATGTCACACACACTTAATATAGTGTAACATAGCAACGCAAATATATTTCATTTCATTTTCATTTAATTTAATTTCATTTTTATTTCATTTCATTTATTTTCATTTTATTTCGTAGTCCAATTAAAGCGAGCATTGCAAAAAGTTTTTACATTTATCATTCATTCTGCTGCCCTTATCTGCGAACTTATTTCTGTGGCCCTAGTTAAAAAGGATACGAGTCTCCAGAGACTATGAGTAACGTATAAGTCTAGTATACCCTGTACATGATGTTTTACCCTTTCTCACTAAGAGCTAAGTCGACTTGTATCCGTTTTGACTAGAGCCACAGATTTGGGGTCGGCACAACATTTCTTCTTCTATACATCTCTATTAGTCGCCATTTCGGTAGTCACTTCGTTTCTAGATAATTATCTCACACAGTCTATCCATCGTTTCTTTGGTCTTCTCAATTAGTAGTTAATAGTAATAAAATAAAAAATGTATGCTTTTGATCCAAACTTATAGCATGATTTTAACAAAACACTCTTTCAAATCAATCCAACCAAGGCGTTAAGGCGACAAGGTACCAGTGTGCAGCTACTTATAATGCCGACTGTATCTTTATGTATAATACAAATAATAATGGTGTTATTTAACATCAATGAATTTGAATGTTTGATATTATACGTAATTCTGCCGTGTTATACCTTTCGCAACGTGACACGACTAATGACACGAAGCAAATGAATCACCCGGCCAATTTACGTAGAGACCTAAGCATAATCTCCTCGATAGTCTTCACCTAATAGTTCTAAAGGAAGACCAGCGCTGACAAATGCCAGCATTGCGCTGAGTTGGGAACATTGCGTGACTACATTCTTCTTGTGCGTATTTCGCTGTTAATTGTTGTTATCACAAAAAAAAAAATTCTTTCTTTCTGAATATAGCTTAACGCCTAACTTTAGTGATCAGCAAAGCTACACAAATCTGCTATTGTTTAATTGCTGTTAACTAATTTAGGCACCACATTCACACTACAAAATCGAACAGCAAAATTACATATCACAGACGCGACATCTCCCTCCATGGGTCCTAAGGCACTGGCCGAAAACACGTAAATACTGCGAATAAAAGTACAATAAGGTTACTCGAGGTCAACCAACATATTTATGCAGGTGGCGAAGTTGCTAACTTCTTTGTGCATACGTAGAAATTACAAGCTGGTTTGAAAGTAGCGCCGCGCTCGACTGAAAACGTAAGTTGGTTAGCAGTTAGGTACTTACGACAAAACAAAGTTGTGCGGTGATACCACGCAACGTTGGTTAATGAATAGTCATAAGAGGCGTAAATTGTTGTTTAATGCTGTACCGTGAAGCTATGTAGATAGGGCAGGTTTTAAAAAAATATGGTAAACTTTGTTTGTAACTTTCATGTGTGCATCAAGTGTGTGTGAGTAATTGCATTGCATGTCTCGATAAGAAGCACATGCGATCTTTTAAAGTGAGTTTTCCTTAAACTGTTTGAATTTGGAAACCATTTTGTAATTATTAATGAATAAATAGAGACAATAATTAAACTTTTTATGATATTTTTCTCCCCTAAAATTGCACTATAATTTTAAAGCAAAATAAATATAAACAAAACAATACGTACAATGCACCATATTTAGAGAATATACATGATTATTTTAGGTAATAGGTGAAAATTCGGCATGCGTTCATTTCAAAGTCAACCAGTTTTTACATCACTGAGATTCATATAAATTGCGTTGTAAACACTGAATGTCACCTGTCATTGTCAGGATCATGAAAAAGGGGACTAAACGGTGGCCAGGTGTGCATTTGCTTTAGCCACACCATAATCTTTCTTAAACCCTCTCTTGTATTAAAAATATACTAGCATTATATTTATTTATTAATCTTATTTGACTCTAACAAAAAATAGCGCTTTAAAGCTTAATATTTCATAAACGGATCCCTTAATCGAAACGAGTGTATCGTTAACATAAGTTGTATTATTTTTTTTCCATACTAATTAATTCGCCACGCAATGTGTTAGAAAAGGCACAATCAACCTGCAATTAAGTGTCACTTACATCTTCGTTTCAAGTAAGATAAGTTTTCAAGTACATTGTTGCTCGATGGGACCTTTAAAAATTAAATAATAATAATAATAATAATAATCACAGGACAATCTCACACAAATTGACCTAGTCCCAAACTAAGCTCTAGGCTAAATCCACATGACTTGTAGAGCTATAACCTACGTCTGGTTTTTTTAAATGTTTGGTGTTATTTTCATTTATACATTGTAGACCACTTGGGTCTACAATGTATACTGACATGTCACCTGTCACCTGTCTTTGTTAGGATGATGAAAATATGGTGCTGGTGGCCTACGTTCATTTCCTTATACCATTATATTTGTAAAACTACCTCACGTATTTTTATGACACAAAGCACAGGCAAAAGCTAGTCTATTACAATTAATATAACTGTCTCCAAATGGCATTTCTCCGTGTGACAGTATCGCGATAATTTGTCTCTGTCGCACGACGCGTCGGCCAAGTCTAATAGCTTGAGAGTCAGGGGAGCCAATATGAAGTTCGTGGCACTGAACGTCCTAATGGCTTTGGGGACTTATTTGTCGTCAACTACGGTAGTTAGGTTATTTATACACTTTTAATTACAATTGTCGGATGTCGTAAGAGGCGACTAAAGGAATAAGTGCTTCTAGTACTGTAACGGCCGAACTCTGTATTCAAACCGCGGATAGGTAAGGCTTACTTCGGGTTGAAATTTGACATTTGCTCATATAAAATGTGTGAGAATGTTGGGTTCGGCCGTTAGGCGATAAACTTGCAACCTGTCAGTCTGTCACTAATACACTAGTAAACGGGTCATACACACTCTTAAAAACAAAAGTTGTCTCTCCTGTGGTCAATAGTTAAAAGCTTGTGTGCATATAAGTTATTATTTTATATGATAGGTCTAAAGCAGTCCTGACGGCGTTTTTGCGGGTATGGGCTTAGCCAGAAAATTAGGCCATAAAAACGTTAACTTTCGGTGTGTCCACAGGAAAGACGGTAACCTAAATCTGTGTATGACCCAAACATCTTAGGCTACTTGTGCAAAATGTGGTTACAGAATTATTAACAAGTCTTCTTAGAGTAGTTGGTATTTCTGTAGCTCTGCCTACTCTACTCTGGGAAAGAAGGCGTGATGTTAAGTATGTAACTACAATTGGTTCAGAAAAATGGCAGTGGAATCATGGCCGTATGTTTTGTCACGCAAAGGGTAAAAACGACGAACCGTGATAGCTAGAGAGTTGAAATTTTCACAGATGATGTATTTATCTTGCCGCTATAGGTAACAACAAATACTAAAAACAGAATTATCTCATCACCAACCGTCCACCAACCAGGTTAGCTGCATCCAATTAAGGTTTAATCATCAATGACTCATAAATTTCAGATTTTCCGTTTTATAACGGCACCACATTCTCCACCGTATTATATCCTTGCGAAGTCCGGTCGGTGACCAATTTTTTGGTGGGTTGTCAACCTGTTTTTCGATGGGTCAGTGTCTTCTTTTTGAACACGGTATTTGGCGCAAAAACAAACCTGACATTGAACTCATTCCACTAGATTGCATGGTAATATATCTAATAAGGCCCTAACGATGTTCTCATTATAAATTTTCCAATAAAAGTACATACATACCCCTCCATTAACAACATAACCCTCCGTCGGGCAGACGGATAAAAACAACAAGTATGAAGTAATTTTCTATTTCAAGTTAGGTATTTGGTGCTGTCTCGGATGTTTTTTCTCAAGAACCAATCAAGTCTACTTATTCCTGATAGTTTTGCTTTTAAGTTAGTTATATCCCCTTGAGACCCGTTGTGTCATAAGAGGTACATAATTAAGGCAATTTAGTTTAAACTATATTTTAATGAACATAAAGTTCATATTTATCTCTTTCCAATTTGACAATGACATTTAAGAGCAAAGGGAACTGAACTTTATTTCCTTTTACATTTCAACTTACAAATATCTCAAAAAGGCGTTGTATGTACTTTTATTTTAAAATATTTTTTTACTTGTAATTTTGGCTGTATAGACCCGCAATTCTAGCGAAAATAACACTTTACGAATTCAATCTTTCCTAAACGAACCCCAAATCTAAAAATTGATGACAACATGCAATCGAATTACAGCTTACTTAATGTTATAATGTAAAAACAGATTTTTAAATAACTATGCTAACTATTCTCCTTATTTTATATTATTTGATGTGTGATTGTTGCGAATAAATATTTTACATTCTTTCTTTTTAAAATTACAGTTTTATAGATTCAAGAGTCTTTGATTTAGACTGCGGACAGACGGACATGTCAAAATTACGTTCGACTTCGGAACTCTAAAAAACTAAACGGGGTTCTTAATTCGTTGCGTTTGTAATTTATAAACTTAGTATTGCAATAACGCGGTGCGCATGTCTGATTCGCACTGGACGATATTATTTTATTTTAACTTCGCTCACCAGTGGTGCTAGACAAGTTGCTTCGAAAATCGTTAGCGACTATGTTTCAATTGAAAAATGTATGGAATTGACGTAAGCCACCGAGAAAGTAACGTGACACTTACGTCCATCCCATATATTTTTCAATCGAAACATAATCGCTAGCGAGTGTCGAATGCAATTTGACTAGCCCCACAGATCGTCTTATCTCATATCTTTTGCACTGTTGGGTCAGTAACCTGTTTTCGTCGGTTTATTGACAGTCTTAACCATGTTTTCGTGGATGCAAGTCAGATGGCCTTGAAGTCGCTTAAAGTGCAAGGGTGTCAATGATCGCTTGTCAGCTGGCATGCCAAGTGCAATCAACTTTAAATTGTAGAGGATAAGTGATAGTTTACTGATTTTTAACCCATTGATAAAAAAAGCTTTTGTGTGTGTGTGTGTGTGTGTGAGTCTTGGCAACCCGATGTCTCCCCTAATTTTGTTTGGTCATAATTACTTCGTTGATATAACTATTTGTAGTCATGATTCTTACATCGCGTGGATCGTAAACTTCCAGAATTTCTTTACTATCTTACGTCTAGATAAGGTTAGGTTAGTGTACAGGGTGGGTGCTGGTTAGCAGAAAAGCCCAAAAATCCAAAGCAGAGTGTAATTAAATTAATAAAATTTACTAAACACGGTACACAGGTAAAAGCTAGGCGCAAGAGACGTGCGGCAGGCTCGCTAATTAACTTCGGCACTGCCAGGGTATATTCGTTAAAGCTTAGGGCTAGGAACCTAGGAACGCGCACCGCGCGCCCCGCACCTCTCTCGCCCCTTTCATCAACAGTATATTTTTTAAATTCGTTCTGTCGCGAACAGTTAGGTTAGGTTTAATATGTAAAAATCCTGAAATAAAAACATTTTAAAAAATGCGTTATGACTTGCAATAATGATGACTATAAATAATTATGGCAGAGAATATAGACCTGTGTCGCTGTCTGCGGCATTATAGTTCCCAAACGGATAAACCGATTTGGACGCAGTTTATTTTTAAATAGGGCTAGTTTAATCAGGATGGTTTTGAGATAAGTTTAATGGAAATCGGTTAAGCCGTTTAAAAGATATCAGCTCTGAAAGAAGGATAAATTATTATGTCTATGGTTTTTAGCTATTTTATTGTTATTACACAAAACAATAAGAAACCATAGCCCGAGTTTGTTTTTTTGGGTACCTACACTAAATAATTCCAAATTGATAAAAATATAAAATTTTCATAATTCCAAAAATGCAATAAATATTACGGCACAATTTCACGTATACATATATGTACCTAAATATCAAGGTCTAGCTAGGCTTGTACTATGGGTACTAGACAACGATAAACATACTTATATAGAGAAATAAATACTTGAATACATAGAAAACATCCAAGACTCAGGAATAAAATACTCGTGCTCATCGCACAAATACTTGCCCATACCGGGAATCGAACCCAGGACCGCTAGCTTCGTAGGTAGTCACTACCTACTAGTCCCAAACTAAGCTTCATGCTGTATTTCACTAAAGGCACCCGTTCCTAAAAGTCTGTTGTACTGACGAGGCCAGAGTGAGAGTAATGCATTCATGCGCGATTAGAAACACTGCCAATAATTATCAAAGGCAGGTAACTGCAATGAAGTACTCAAAGCATTCTATACTCTATTGGTTACACATTAAATTGAAAATAGTTATATTACTACTATGCAGTTAGCCGCCTTCTTTGGTATCATAGCAGAACAGTGTGCCAGTGTACTGCGGCCTTGACCAAGCAGGTCATCACTCCACTTAGTGGGAAGTTGGGAATGTACAAGTCAACCGACGGGCAATGACTTGTTTAGTTGTATATTTTAAACTAGGCTAATACGTTTCCGTTTTTTTAGGGTTCCGTAGTCAAACTAGGAACCCTTGTAGATTCGCCATGTCCGTCCGTCCATCCGTCCGTCCGTCCGCAGCCTAGCGCAGAGACTCTTAGTACTAAAAAGCTGTAATTTGGCATGGATATGCATATTAGTCACGCCAACAAAGTAGTACAATAAAATTTTGAATAACATTTTATTTTTTATTTTTTTGTGATAACTTCCTCCTTTCTCATCTACCCTATAGTGTGGGGTGTCGTTGGATTGGTCTTTCACAGTTTCTAAACAGTTTTTCGATTAAGTAATCCGTTTATGAAATATTAAGCTTTAAAGCGCAAATTTTTGTTAGACCCCCCCCCCCCCCTACAGACAAAACTGGCAATACTAAAAATCAGAAAAAATCTTAAATGAAAGAACATATTGTATCGAATTTGAAAGGAGAACTATCACGATTAAGTAGACATCATTGGTTCTTGAGATACAGTGTAGGCGATTAAAGTGTTTATACCTACTAAAATCATCTAAGACGGCACCAAATGACAGTAAATAGAAAATTAGTCATTACTTGTTGATTTTTATGTTTGTTGTAAGTACTTACTTAACGGCTTCGGAACCCTACACTGAGCATGGTCCGACATGCTCTTGCCCAGTTTTTTGTTATTATTATTAGTTCTTCGAAAGGAATGAATGTGAACTGTTCTTTTACGAAAAATAGCGATATCGTTTATACGTAGCGTTTTTTTATTATTCAACCAGTATAGAATCTTTATGACGAAGCGGTATCGATCCAATATCGCTACCATACCGTTACCGTAACGAAAACGATCCCAACATCGCACAACTTATCTTTTGTCGTACATACCTAACTGCGCCTACTCATGTTTACATTCGAATGCGGCGCCACATTCAAATTAGCTTGGATTTATGCGTTTAAAATTAAAGTTCGCAGTTTCACCACCTGCAGAAATACGTCGATCGACCCGGTTACTCAATTTTTTTTAATTTGCATTATTTTGGTGTTTTTGGCCAGAGTGCCTTATGAGCCATGGACGGAAATTTCGCGTACGTACAAGAATGCCGATAACTAGACAATAATTCAGTTACATACATTATGTTACGAGGCGCGATTTGACGCCATCTATCTCCTCTGTTATCCTGGTGTAAAGAAGTCATCTATGAACTCTGTTGGTGCAATAAGATCTTACTAGATGGCGTTGTAATATACCTAGCGGAGAGGTGTGTTCAGATTTTATTTATAACCTGTTCCAAACATGTTTTCTATATTTTATAGTATAGTATAACTAAAACGTCTTAACGTTGACTACAGTAGTTATATTGTATATGTTTACGTTACAGATCGAAACATTGATTTTAATATATTCTTAGAAAGTTGTTGAAAACAACAAATTGACAAGTTTATTCCGATGTTCTTCCTAATAAATTATCAGTCTCCGGTTAACCTTACTAGGTTACTATAAGATAATACTATTAAACCTACATAGTTTTCTTCTCGATCAAGTCAGAGTAACCAGTGAGATTCGGGATCAATAAATATTCAGAGCCAAATTGGCGCGGCGCACACACGAATTTTACAAGCGTTTTATTAACTTGCAATGTTCGTAGATTTTGTGAAATTGAATGTATATTTATTTATCTATATAATAATTTATCGTTATCGCTAGCGCACCTTTTATCTCTCCCTTATCGAGGTTCCTTCCTTTTCGCTTTATATTATAAATATCATAATCACTATCACAATTTTAAATGAAAATAATCTATCTATGTTTTTGTTTATGTATATTTTGTATTTATTTATTTAGGTTTATATCATATGTATAATAATATGTCATTTGGATGTTTGTTTTTTTATTCCATTTGATATTTTAGTTTGCACTGCCAATTTCTTTCTGTTTCTTTTTAACTTCTCTTCTTTGTAAGGTTGTCTGGAAGAGATCGCTACTTAGCGATAAAACCGTGATTGACTCACTTAGTAACATTTTATTTATATTATACTTTTCATGCTGTTACGTTACGTACAACGTGGTGTTCAATTGTATCATCGGCCATGTAAGAAACTGCACATTTTAGTGCTTTGTCATCTTTATCGTTATGATTGAACTGCTGCACTATTCTGTTATAAACGTTCGACGTACTTATAGCTTCGACTGTACAAGCATATTTAATGTAGTTGGTTGCGATTGTAATCTAACTGTACACATTCATGACGTGAAATTGTATAAAAATCCTGTGACATAGCATTAATTACAAGCATTATGATGGAATACTAAAAATTCCTTCATGTTTCAAGCTTCTGGTTGAATGACAAACTTCCCCATAAATATTAACTATACATTTCCGCAGTAGAAAAAGATCGGTAAGCAAGCGACTTACTAGGAACCAGCAAATAGTTGCGTTGATTATTTTGTATATCAATGAATTTGTACATCGTGGGTGCCCTTTGTTTCCCGTAGTTTTTTTTGGTCATAATTGCTTTGTTGACATAACTATTTGTAGTGATAATTATTGGTAGTCATAATTTTTATATCGTTAGAATCGTTAGATTTTTAGGATTTCTTAAATGTCGTATGTATAAGACTAGGTTAGGTTAGGTTAATTTTATAAAAATCCTGATATAGTAACAGTTTCGTACAAAAATACGTCTTGACTTGCGATATTTATGACTTAAAATAATAACGGCAGCCATCATATTTGGGCCTCTATTCTAAAGCATTATTACTATGTCGCATTTGACGTGTTTTAGAATCGTTTATGTCACAGTCGCCATTATTGTAATTGACATAAGAGTTATCAAAACGTTAACAATACGGAAACACTTCAAATACGATATCGTTATTACCGTGTAGAATCCCAGCCCAGTACATCATCGATTTAAAAATTGATTATTGTTAAGACGACAGTGATCTAATAATACCTTTAAACGAGCAATTCTTGTATATACATATATAATGTGAATCTCGGAGTAATCGGGTACTACTGTATTTGACATGTTTAGACGACAATATCAAATTGTGATTTAATTTAATAGTGTCGTCTACATACACCCCAGCAAAGTTCGGTCATCCACCTGCTTATTATTAAAATTAAACTTGTGTTTGATGTCACTGTATAAGTTTACCTATTTATCTTATTCGTTTTTAACCCGAATGCTCAAAACCGAACGTTTCCTTTCATTTGGCTTTGCGCAGCTTAACGAATCAAAAATTAATAGGGGACGATCTTACACAAATTGACCGAACTAAGCTCTAAGCTTTTAGTATGGATACTACACAACGATAAACTTACTTCTTTAGAGAAATACGTTATTATATGTATACATAGAATTACTGTATACTCGCACTCATCACACAATTATCTGCTCTAACGGGAGTTGAACTTTTAGTAGGCAGGGTCACTACCAACCTAAACATCAGCTCGTAAGCTAATGTTACTAGAGAGTAAATAAAAGTCTGAAAATCGTTTAAACAAGAAGCCAACTGCACTTTAGGCTATTACTTATTCTGTGCTTTAGGTACTTGTACTATTACTTATTCTGTGCTTTAGGTAACTTTATTCTCCCCACGCGTTCAATTGACATGAAGTTATCCTACTTTTACGTTTTGACTGGCGTCCCGCAAGGAACGTAATTGGGTCTCACGTTAATATTCATGGAAAAAAAATACATGCTCTGACACTTTTACCCGGCGCGAAAATGTTTAATAACTTGATTTTTATCTCATGTTTCCGCTAAATTGCGTCATTTTTAATATTTGATACAGACTTAGCTACTTACTAACCTCTTTCCATTTAGAACTGTTATTTTTTAGGAGTGGGCTAGTTAATTAGGTAAGTAGTTTGACTGAGAAATGTTTGTCAAAAGCGTTTAAAGTTGGAGTTATACAAGATGTAAAGGCACTTATAAAAGGTTTAAACTGTTGTGCACATTAGTAACCTTGTCCTCCTGAAAGTTCACGTACTTTTTGTAAGTAGTTTCTCGATTTACAATCACTTCAATCAATTCACATCTTTGTACTTCATCTGGTGTCAATAAAAATTAATAATCGCAAAAATATGAGAAAAAACACTTGAATGTATAAATTTAAGTAAGTACCTATATTTTACTGATTTTTAAAGTGATTTTACCAAGTTTGTGAAAGTTATTTTAAACTAACTTTCTTTCTAAGTTAAAACTCAGCGTATCCCTATTCTTTAAGTGAGAATTAAATATCACGGGTCTTAGTCGCAAACTAAGCTCTAGGCTTGTACTATGGGTACTAGAAATAAGTACCTACAAATATGGAGAAATAAACAGTCTGAAATCATGTTCAAAACTACGAATTCAATGGTTCATTTGGTTTTGATAATATCTTTGGCCATTTTAATTGACATCGAATTTTAGTCCGCTAAAACCTTAAAATACTCAAGTTAACGAGCACTGTGGACCGAAAGATAGGTTCTCTTAGGGCATTGCGCTGTTACGAAATAGTTTTCAATCTTGCTAAGTAAATAGCGGATTCGATACGTCATCGAAAGGAATGGCTTCTCAAGAAGTTTCCAGCGCACCGGAAGATTCGCCTAGAACGGCATCCTGAAGGAAGTCTTTTAACGAACTCTCCAACAAATCCCCTCTTCACACCTAGGGCTGGCTCTTCTTTAACTTATTTGAAGTTTACAACCAATGTTTTCTTTAGCTATCCATTTAAAGAACTCTTTTAAGGGTTTATTTTAATTTATTTTTCTAATAAGTTTCTGTCATAAATAAATTTGGGAAAAGGTTTTGTGTATGCTTACTGACAGCAAACGAGTCTGGGTCATACACACTCTTAAAAACAAAGGTTGTCTCTTCTGTGGTCAATAGTTAAAAGCTTGTGTGCATATAAGTTACGTTTTTATATGATAGGTCTAAAGCTGACGGCGTTTTTGCGGAAATGAGCTTAGCCAGAAAATTAGGCCTTAAAAACGTTAACTTTCGGTGTGTCCACAAGAAAGACGGTAACCTAAATCTGTGTATGACCCATCTACGTTAAGTAGGTATAGCGGAGATCCTGTCGCCACCTTCCAACTAAATCATCAGATCAGCTCTTAGATACCATAATATTTCATTGTCATCGGGTTTACATAATTGTAATGGTTCAATTTTAAGCCCATCCCATTTACTGGAACTGGTTCAAAATTGACTTGAAGCGGACAACTTACAAACATACATACGAACAGGGCCTCTATTCTACAGCGTTAGAACGATATCGCGTTTGACGTGTTATAAAATTGTTTATGTCACATTCGACATTGTTGTAAATGACATAAGAGCTATCAAAACGTTGACAATACGGAAACACGTCAAAGAAGATATCGTTATTGTCGTGTTTGCCGATTGGTCATTATGAGAGAAACGGGCGAAAGAATAATGTGACATGTTTTCTGCAATTAATTTAAAACGAATATGTATGATATAAGTATTTATATGTGATTCATTTTGATATTTACCCTTTATTACAGATTTGCAGAGGTGTCCGGTGCGATTAATGTTTTCCGACTTGCAATTATCTTGGGGATGTATTTGGACATTGTCGACGTGGAGCCAAGGTAATAGAAGTTTTAACTTAGACTTCAACGTACTTCGCTCTTCAGCGTATGGTCACCCAGCGCTGGGTGTAGGCTTCCTCATTAGCACGCCGCTCTCC
Organism: Acleris holmiana; assembly: GCA_949316455.1. Lineage (NCBI taxonomy): Eukaryota > Metazoa > Arthropoda > Insecta > Lepidoptera > Tortricidae > Acleris > Acleris holmiana. The sequence continues at coordinate 8,628,041 of OX438785.1, forward strand.
CCGACGTTGGGCGATCTCTATCCAATTTTTACGCTGCAGCTTCGTTATGTCGTCCACGTAGCCTTTAACGTTACTTTTCTAGATTTTCTTTTCCCATTTCCATTTTCCAATGTTTTTAAAAATATTGGAACGGCTAATATTTTTACATCGTTTAAAATAAAGTCGTTCCACAGGTGTCTCATGTAAATCGGTCAGTATGGGAAATTTTGAAACTATAAGACATGCGAAGATCTGTTCTTAGAAACCATGTCATTGATTTTAATGAGAAGAAAAACTGCATGCATACATTTAAAAAAACCTGCCCTCAGCTCGGGAATCCAACCCGGGTGTTTTGAAAAAAACAACTTACACTATTTCTATTTAGATATCGATTGTGAGGGTCTTAACCAGTAAATGGCTCTATGAAACATGGTGCCTAAAATGAATAAAATGCATTGTTTTCACTTACCTACCTTCATTTATTTTATTATGTGTTCGAAGTGACCACCGTTACAATATTTAACAAGTTCAGGCATGTAAAATGAACATGATCGCAATAAACGTTTTGATTTGATTTGATTTGATTTAAAATTGTCTCTACTGAAATAAACACGTACTAAAATAAATTAAATCAAAGTATGTGCAAACAATGCATTTTATTTATTTTGGACATCATGTCTCAAAGAGCTATTTACTGCTTAAGAACTACACAATCGATATCTAAATAGAGATAGGTAAGTTTTATTTTTTTCTTAACACCGGGTTCAATTCCCGAGCTGAGTACAGGTTTTTTTTAAACGTATGAATGCAGTTTTTCTTCTTATTACAATCGATGGCATGGTTCCTGAACAGATCTTCGTATGTCTTATAGTTTCTGAATTTCCCATACTGATCGATTTAATTGTGATTTTGATGCGGTTTTCACCATCAGTTAGATCATTTTTAATGTAAGGTTTTTTATGCATAATAAATTCTGGGGTAACTCATCACTTCATCGAATGTATCATTTCATCGAACGCTATTTTCTGCTAAAACCATAATGTTTTCAGGGTATATAAAATATTCATTACGTAGGTTAGGTTAGGTTAGATGTTTAAGATACCCTGAAAAAAATATGGTTTCAGCAGAAAATAGCGTTCGATGATATGAAATTCGATGAAATGATACATTCGATGAAAGTTGTTTCGATCAAATGAAAGACACCCAAATTCTGGTTTACGTACGGGTTACACATAAAACTCGTTTAATCCAAAGCAAAGTGAGGACGGGTTGCTAGTTAAATATCAAATTTATTTTTCACACAACCCTAGTCCAACGTCTAACAAGACAATCCGCATATCACTATCTCCCTCCCCCGCCTGGAAGTGACAAGGACACCCCAACTAAGTGTTTCCTTGTTTACAATTTGGTTTGAATCCGGTCTGAGTGTGCTCTAGTATTGGACACGCTTTACGCGTTCGGTGCCGGCAATCAGTTGTTGTATGTAACTCTGACATGTCATAGGGGACACGGGCGCTTAATGATTTACTATTCTGAATTACTAAAAAGGTTATATCCGTTACAGAACTACGGTTGCAATATTGACTTTATTTATTGTCTAAGAGGAACTGGTTTTCGTTGTACGAGTTAGGTAGTGTTCCGTGTAACTTGAACTGTGCTTTGGATGAGAAGTCGGAAGGTAGCGTTTGGTTTCGCAAATTAAACTAAAATTAAAGGAAAGTAATGAGCTTCATCAGTCAAGTATACAGCCTCGAGCACCGAGGGTTCCGCACTACTTAAATCTTATTTGTATGAAATAGAAGAAACCTAAACATACACATGGTATTTGTATAGTTGCTATTTCTGGTAAATACATAATAATATATATAAACCACATTAAAATATTAGGTGATAATATATATCCTTTATTTATCCGCCAATCAAAAAAATATTGTATTGTATACGACTCCGCGTAGTCGTTTATCGCTATTCCCTCGGGAACATACGAATTTTTGGCAAAAAATAATTGCGCTGTGTCCTTCCCTGGGGTTCTCTACATAAGAAGAAACAAACAATCATGAATGGGTGGATATGGATGGATTTTTCTTCGGCAAGGTACGAGGTGTTTTTTTACGTTTCTTGTGTGTTACCAAAATAGCTCAAAAAATCATTGATATACAAATATTTAACAATAAGGTCTTGTTAATCTCGCAAGATAGGTAAAAGCGGCTGTCTCCATTTTGCTCACACTTCAAATAAGTATAATTATGTGTCGTTAACTCACAGACATCTGAAATTCAAATTCAAAATCATAACATTTGACAAAAACATACTGCAACACAACAAACATAGTATACAAAAAACAAGACCAGATTAGAGAAAATTCAGAAATGTTGCACTGTAGTGTGAAGTCAAATGGGACTCACTCCGACGATACTGATGCTGTTTGGTTTAAAATTACATTTGGTTCAGTTGACGGCACGCTGAGGAGTACAAAACGAAAACTACTGAACGAAATTTGAAAATTGCTCTTGTCACCTGGATATTTGTCAGAAAGGAGTTCAGTGGTTCTCAAATGTTTAGCATAAATTTAAAAGGGCGCCGAGCGTCCAGTGGCGTCCTCATTACTTTTAATGTGTTCTCTAAGAAACTAAAGTATTATCTAAAAATCAAAGAGCGCTTTACTGTTGTACAAATTAATACACAATTTATAGAGCATATGAGAAAACTTAAACTATTGAACTACGAGTGAGCAACTTAACGGAAAAATGTGGCCACTTTTTCTGTTAAGTTTACTACACGAAAGTTAAAGGTTATTAAACTATGTCATGTATGCTATATACCGGGATTTGAACCCAGGACCCCCAGCTGCGAAGGCAGGATCACTCCCAACTAGGCTAGCGTGTCGTCAAATACCGATGATCAATTGCATTTTTACAATTTGTAAAAAAGAATGCTGGTAATATATTAGTATTGACATGTTAATGACGCAGTAGTTAACCTAGATGGTAACCCTGCCAACTAACCTAGTTCCGGATTCGATTCTTGGTAAGGGAAATTATTAGTGTGATGAGCACGAGTATTTGTTTCAGAGCCTTGGATGTTTTCTATGTATAATCATTATTTATTTCTTAACTAGTATGTTTATTGTATAGTACTCATAATACAATCCTAGAGGGAGGAGAGGAGGAGTTTGGGAGTAGGTCAATTTGTGGGAGAATATCACTGAGACAATAAAATCATTGTATGTTACAAGTTATTAAAAAAACAACTTTAACCGTGCATGTCAATGTGTCTAAGGCGACGATTTTATTTTTAAAATCATGCACTCTAAACTGCTGAAAAGGAACACTAAAACACGCAATAACCAGTACTCGTATAAGTTAAATTCCCAAACGGCCTTACAAGTTCCCCTACTTATTCTAACTACCTTCACCACTACACCCCACTAAAACACTTACGTCTACACGATTACACGATCATGTTTGGCGTGTGTCCAACTCTAGTCTATTCGAACAGTAGTAAACGTCCAACGGTAGTTCATTTTAACGAGCGAAGCTAGTCCATTCGCCACAGTTTGAGAGCCACTGACATTGTTTATCGACGCCGGGTGACAAATCACCCTGTAGCATAGCATCTGCGATGCGATGTAGAATCTTGACACGGAAAATGATAGAAAAGATCACATACAGGTTGTTCTAAAATGGTTGTTAATAAAAAATTGATATAGGTAATATGTAGGTGACAATACAATCAATTTGTATGAATATCTGGACGGATTACAAAACGAACAAAGAATGGTTTTTTGAATGCAGGAAATTTCCTAAGCCAAAAGCGATTAATTAGTTTAACACTGATAAATTCATTGGCAAAGGCTAGTATTAAATAATCGGACAGAAATGTGGGCAATGACTAGTGTAAGACTACAACTTTGCAGTTTGTTTTTGTATGGCATGGAGAAGGGAACGAGTCCACAGGGCTCTTTTAGCTAAAAATGCTTTGAGGCCTATGGACATAAGGACTGAGGACCGAGATGTAATGCGGCATTAACATCTGTGTAAATAAGAGGGAGAGTATTATTTTATGACAATAACGATTGGTTAATTAAACAAGTATTGTTAGGGGTCTGGATAGGGCAGAGCCTTCGTTTTTCGGGGTTACTGATTTTCCACTGCAAGGCGAAGGCACACGAGCACTCAGGCACGGAATTCTCCAGGAACCCGCCCACCCATACATCGATAAAAGCCTTTGAAAGCTAACCTCTCAATAGAATACCCTACTAAAAGAATAACCTCTTGGAAATAAATATATGACTAAGTTCTTTGTTAAACTAACCATTCACTATAAGGGAAACCTTAAAAGATAAAGCACAGATAGCGCTTATAAATAGCGCTTTTAAAAGCATATCGAACGGCTTTTCTAAGTTAAACCCTTAAAAATCCATTCGAAACCCCTTGAAGGGGATAGCGGGTTTTAAAAAGCAAATTGAACGGCTTTTAAGCGATACGGTTTTTTTACGTAAAACCTTTATAAAAACCAATTCGAAACCCCTTGAATGAGATAGCGGGCCGGACCCTGATTCTGACATTTGAATTGTCACGACTACAATCTAAAGACTGTAACCCAAGACTTCAAATGCGTTGTAAACCTTGAGGACTAAGATGGAATGCCTCTAAGCTAGTAATTTCGCCGGTTGTCTAACCCCTGCACCAGAAAGGAACACGAGAAAGGTGGTGGTAAAGATCTGGACAGACCATACGCAAGGTCCTACCATCACTGTCTAAGTGTACCTAAGTTTGTAACCTTGTAGGTAACCATGGTCTTTAAATCGTTGAAAATGTTTTTTTATCTACACACATATCATAAGTCCTCTATTACGGGTTCAAAACCCGTAGGAAATGACCAGCATTATTATAACCAATTTTACTATGACAACTTTCTTGTCTGTGGTTGTAGGTAAAATCTGTACTGTAATAATAGTACAGTATAAATTTTGATGAGGTTATGAGTTTAAATTAGGAACAGCTGTCAAAACTCAAGAGGGTCTCGAAACGTCAATTCAGTATGGTTTTTTAATACGAGTATAACCCGCACGACGTTTTTTCTCGAGTAATTTGAGAATACCGACTTCATTCGTGTGTCTATGATTTAAAAAAAAAACATTCGTCTTGACGGAGAGTCAAATTTCCGCCAATTGCTTGTTGATTTTTTGCTGTTCCGAAAGAAGGATAATTCTAAACTTGTGTGTAGATAAAGTAGTGTATGCAACTGTACATAATTAGGCCTTAAAGCACTCGTGTGATCCTATTATGACACTGGCTATCACTCGTTTCATAAAACTACACTACACTAGTATTTTGAGGCCTCTCATTATACGTCAGTTGCATAAACTACTATAATTGTGTTATTGTGGCTTAATGAGCAATGAGGCCTATTCATTTAATTATTTGCCGTTTAAACCGGAGGCACTATTTAATTCACTTCTAAACTCCGTTTAGAATTTTCAGGGATATAAGTATCCGAGTTAAGTGACTACCGAGGTTAAAACTTCTGCCAAGTTAAGGGATTTCAAGAGTAATCTCTAAAATGTTGTCTCAGTGTCTGTCGCAAGTCATAAGCTCTTCCATAACTTCAAGAATAATGTCATATTTCTCATACATACATAACATCACTCCTTCATTCCCAGAGCTCTCAAAATTCTTGTTCATATTTTTGTAACCACATTTTGCACAAACAGGTTAAGGTGTTTACCAGTGTCAGGTTGCAAGCCCATCGCCTAACAGTGGCCACTCACGACATCCACGGGAAGAAATGGAGTGGCACTATTCTAACCCGGCAACCACACGGACGGATTTTAAAAATACTTAACTTCTACATAAGTACATAACATCATGCCTTCATTCCCAGAGTGGGGTAGGCCAATCCACAGAAATAGCAGCAACTCTAAAATGACTTGTTTATAATTCTGTAAACACATTTTGCACAATTAGGCCAAGAAGTTCACTAGTGTATTAGTGACAGGTTGCAAGCCCATCGCCTAACAGTACTACAAGCCCTTATTCTCTTTCAGTTGCCTCTTGCGACATCCACAACTGCTAATTTCTCAAAATACATTTAGCGAAACCTGTTCAGTTCAATCTTCTACAAAAGTTACTCAAGTACAAAACTTTTTCTATTCATCGCAGGCTATATTTTCTTTCAAACAGAAAACCCTTCGGGTAGTTTCACCTGTTTTCTGTAATAACAGCGGGGCAGTTTTTACATGTTGACAAAAGAAAATTGTCGATCGCCCGCAACTTACAACTTTTGCCTTTCAACGGGGACAAATATTTGAGATGAGGCATGTTTAGACGATACGACGGGTAACTTACTGTTTCTTTTTTTAGAAACTAACACGGTCTATCAGTAACAAAGTTCTAGGTCTTTCGTGAACGAACACAAAGTTTGTTTTTCCATACTAGATGAAAAGTGGACTGGGGTTCACTTAGTATGGAGAAAGTAACTGTTGTTGTCATGAAAAAAAGATGCCAAGTAGCTTTAAAAACATACTAAGCCTGTATTTATTCTATCGATGTAAGAAACCACTGACAAAATATTTAAATAATACGTTCTCAAGAGTTTTTCGTAACATGGACATAAGGAAAAATTACAATAATTCCGTTTAGAATGATCAATATCTCCGAAAGTACCAGAAATCGCTGAACATACATGAGCTGCCCTATCACGTATTTCCGGCTTGACGTCTGTTTTAGGACACTCTGTAGAATAATTAGGAAAAAACCCGGGCAAGAGCATGTCGGACCATAGTGTAGCGTTCCAAAGCCGCTAAGTACTACAAATATAAAAATCAACAAGTAATAATTTATTTTCTATGTAAAGTCAATTGGTGCCGTCTTAGATGATTTTAATAAGTATAAACACTTTAATCGCCTGTATCTCAAAAACCAATGATGCCTACTTAGTCGTAATAGTTTTCCTTTAAAATTCGTTATATGCGCTTTCATTCAAGACTTTTTTCAGATTTTTTGTATTTGTAGTTTTGGCTGTAGGGGGGGGGGGGGGGGAGGGACACTTGACTGTAACAAAAATTTGCGCTTTAAAGCTTAATGTTTAAAAAACCCTTAATCGAAAAATGGTTTTACAAACCCACAATATGTTTTTAAGACCTATCCAACAACACACTAAACTGTGGGGTACACGAGAAAAAAAAGTTACATCCCCACGATACGTGTAGGGAAGGTACCTACACTAAAAAAAAGATTTTTCATATTTTATTTTACCACTTTGTTGGCGTGACTAATATGTGTACCGGGTGTGGCCTGTAATAGGAGCAATAAATTGAGGGATCGTTTCTACTCTATACACGTAGCAACATTTGTTCTACAACTTTAAAAAATTATGTTATTTAATATTTGGGATTTATTCGAACAAACTTAAATGCATTTTCAATGTACTCCATCCAATTGTCTAGTTGACATCTACTGTCAGCCTACAAACTTAGTAGTTTTCGCAATACATTGCTTGCTTGGAAAATCTAAATTCATTAATATTTGGTTAACAATAAGTTGTTTTCAAAAGTTGTAGATTAAAATGTTGTTACGTTCGTGGTGTGGAAACGATCCCTCAATTTATTGCTCCTATTACAGGCCACACCCGGTATTCATGCCAAATTATAGCTTTCTGGTACTAAGAGTCTCTGAGCTAGGCTGCGGATGGACGAACGGACGGACGGACATTGCGAAACTTTAAGGGTTCCTAGTTTGACTACGGAACCCTAAAAACTCATGCGGCGAGAAATGCCATTTGATGAAACTAAAATACTTAGTTTCGTTTAAAGGTGTTTCGATAAAAATTAAATAATCGGTACCCAGCTTTGTAACACCTTATTTTTTATGATACGGCTGCATTAACTGTCAAGTATAAGGTTTACGACCCACATTGATAATTAATGAACACCCTGTATTTATAATTTCCATCGTGCCGTATTCGTCTCGTGGTACTAACAAATCCCAAATAAGGGTCGGAACCCTTTCGCCCGCACTCCTAACTTCCGGACCCCACTATTGTGGGATGTTTTTTTTTATACAACACACTATTTTAAGGATTGCTGTTGCATGGCGCCTGATTTCTCAGCACTTTAAGGGATGCCGTTGACTTCAAGGGCGTCCTTTTCACGACCGGTTAGATTACGCCTCCGGTAGGTAATAAAAAAATACTTGATTAAGGTATTATATATCTACCATCTTGAGCTGAAACTAGTTTATTTTCTAATACCTAACAAATTATATGACATAGTTACATTATATGTAGAAAACTGCCAAGTTAGGGCTCATAATGTATTTACATAACATAACATTACACCTTCATTCCCAGAGTGAGGTAGCCAAAGCTACAAGAAATACAAACAACTCTAAAAATACATGTTTATAATTCTCTAACCACATTTTGCACAATCAGGGCCTCTATTCGGGTGCGTTAAAACGATATCGTGTTTGACACGTTTAAGAATCGTTTATGTCACAGTCGCCATTATTGTAAATGACATAAAGAGTTATCAAAACGTTGACAATACGGAAACAGGTCAAAAACGATAACGTTATTACCTTGTAGAATTCCAGCCCAGGCCAAGAAGTTTATAGTGTATTAGTGATAGGTGCAATAATGCAATTAGTGGCAATAAATTGGTTTAACAGTCGACTATCTCCATGTATGTACTTTTATTTTTATGATCACCTTATAATACCATGGTTATCTAAATACATTAATATAAATATGATTTTTATTATGAATTGTTAAACTTAGGACCTTTTTGGATGGGATCGTATCAAAATATATAAAGTTCAAAATAAATAATGGGTCATAATGCATAATGTTCATAATATTATAATGGTTTTATTTTAGAAACCGTAATCTTTTCAGGATTTTTTAAAAGGTTATTACATAGAACCCATTAGGTTAGGTTAGGTTTGTTTTATAACAATCAAAAAGTTAACGGTATTAGAAATAAAACCATTATATATCATGACCATTATTTACATTGAACTTTAAATATTATAATACGCACCCTTGGATATAACTTTTTTGGGGTAACTAGGCCCATTTCATGAGAACTAAGCTATTTTGTACGTCTACTTTGCACGTTAATTTCGAGACTGACACTAAACTGAAAACAAAACCATTTCAATAGTGACATTATTGCGGTAAAACAATTTACTTTTGTATGAAATCCTTGTTTGCATAGTGTCACTCTCGAAATAAACGTGCGACTTATGTTTTAGTGAATTTGCGTCTATTGTTTCCTCAGTAGGTAGGTAAATCTTTTTGATACCATGTCGTTTACAACTCAAATGACGATAAGAAGATTTAAGGTTACATTAAACAAAGGAACTAAGGAGAACTTTGCTTTAGCGCGATATCATGTTAGTCAACAGGCGTTCGCCAGAACCAATATATCCTGGGCTAGGTCAAACAATAAAACGTTTACTGACGCCGATCATCTGTCGCTGGTTTACGGCCGAAACTAATAATATTATGTAAGCAAGTTTCGACAGAATGTCGGCCGCTATTGCGGTTTTTTAGTTGGATTGCCAATGTATATGTGATGTAATGTAATATTTCTTACTTAGCAAAGTAGTATCTCATCTTATTGTAAATTAATTATGACTAAGCGTTAAATAATAATATAATTAACAATACGAAATAAATGTCCACCAGCCTACCATTTCTTTTCTTTTGGGCGACGGGGCCATCTCTTTTCGTACGAACTTTATGCAAGTTTTTTTCTTGTAGTGGTTTAAAATCGACGTTAACATCAAGGATGTACCGGTGTTGCCTGTAATAGGAGCAATAAATTGAAGGATCGTTTCTACTCTACAAATATAGCAACATTTGTGCTACAACTTAAAAAAATCATAATTTATTATTTGGGATTTTTTCGATCAAACTAAACAGCATTATCAATGTACTCCACCCAATAGTGTAGAAAGTTGACATCTATTGCCAGTCTACAAAGTTAGGAGTTTTCACAATACATTGCTTGCTTAGAAAATCTAAATTCATTAATATTTAGTTAACAACAAGTGATTTTCAAAAGTTTTAGAATAAATGTTGTTACGTTTGTGGTGCGGAAACGATCCCTAAAAACGTTTAAGAAAAATAACCTTGGATGCCTAGTTGTATCTATAGATTTTTACGTATGAAATTAAAAATGCCAAGACGCGTTCCAACTAGGCAAAATATAAAACAGGATGTTTATGTTTTCTGTTAAAAAACTAGGTTTAGTATAAACCATGTCGTTTGGCAATCTTTCTGCGGATATCTTTGGCGGACACTTTACGAGGGGTAAAGTTTATGATGTAGTTTTTTTATCACTACCTACGCTTTCTTTTTTACGGGCTTTGAATTGCTCCGTGAAGAGTGAAAAAGGAAACGTTGTGGTTTTTATAATATCGACTGGGACGGGAGGTATTGTTGGATACTAAATTTTGCTGACGATAATTTAATATTAAAAAGACATGCGTTAAGCGAGGAAATAAGGGTTATAAAAAATGTATGAGTCCTTATTCATCTTATGCTGTATGATATCCCTTTGAGACGCATTGTAGGAAATTATACATACATACATATATCATGCCTTCATTCCCACTCTGTGAACTTCCAACTCTAAAAAGATTTGTTGCAAATTTTGTAACCACATTTTCCACAATCAGGCTGAAATGTTTATCAATGTATTAGTGACAGGTTGCAAGCCCATTGTCTAAAAATACTACTTTAAGGCAATTTATTTTATAGTTTACCATTAGATGTCACCAATCATTTCTAATGAATGACGGCTCTGCATCGCGCTGGCAAGATTTCTCCAAGAATGTATAAGGATATATAATAGAATTTAAGGATTGGTTTGTAAACTTCAACCTTCGCAACTTGATCATTAAAATAAATGCGCAACTAGTGCCCTACTATGTAGGTACACCGCTACACCTTGTGTTTTCATTTATGTTCCCTCGAATCACCGAGCAACTTGTTTACGCATACAATTGTTTGTGCTTATGTAAAGTTTGATCTAAAAAAAATGTCTAAAATCATTTTAGGCCGATATAACAGTATTCAAGAAACATCAGGTCTATTGTGCAGATTAGTTACTTAAGTATAATAATTTAAAAATATTGTTTCGATTAATAAAAGGTTTTTATAAAGGATTTCTGAAAAAAAAAACATGTTTATAACGGCTTGTCTCAAAATAATACTTTCTTTATTTATAATTATTTACTGAGAAAAAAACCAGTGTTTGCTTTGAACTAGTTGTCGGAATGATGAAATTTTCGTTTATATCCGCGTTTATAGTTTCGCTATCTCCGTCCGTCCGTCCGTCCGCAGCCTAGCGCAAAGACTCTTAGTACTAGAAAGCTGTAATTTGGCATGAATATGCATATTAGTCACGCCAACTACGAGGTGCAATAAAATGTAAAAAAAATATATTTTACATTTCATTTTTTTAGGGTTCCTACCCTACCCTACACGTCACGTATGTATTTTTTTTGCTCGTCTACCCTATAGTGTGGAGTGTCGTTGGATAGGTCTTTCAAAAATATTATTGGTTTTAAAAACAGTTTTTCGATTAAAAATCCGTTTATTAAATATTAAGCTTTAAAGCGCTTATTTTCGTTAGACTCAAGTAGACTCGATCTTCGATCAAATAATACATTAGGACAAACAATTATTATGTCACTCGATAACGACCTATTTTGTACTTATTTTATGATAAAGTATCAGAAACGACTTCTATATTAGTCTGTATTTAACTTAACTTTATTCTGCTATAGAAACTCGTACGAATTTCTTCTTTCCCTAAATGAATAACTTGTAAAACTTCAAGCTTTAAAAAGCGTATTAAAAACGCATGAACACATTTTCAACAAATGCTTTAAAATTAGACGCCATTTTCTTTGAAAGCAATTATGTCGCATACATTACGAATTAATGTTTAAGTTTTCAAATAACTTGCGCGATACTTTCCCAAGTTACCGAATAAAAGTGGTCAGGCGTGATTCACATTTGCTATGGGTTCCGTAGTCAAAACGTTTTATAAGCCGAGTCGCGATTTTGACAACAAGTTAGCCTCGTTGTTAATCACCCTGCCTACGAAGCTAGTGGTCCTGGGTTCAAGTCCCGGTAAGAGTTTGCTCCTGAGTCTTACCTGTTTTTAATGTATTTAAGTAAGTATTTCCCTATATAAGTAAGTTTATCGTTGTCTAGTACCCATAGTACAAGCCTAGAGCTTAGTTTGAGACTAGGTTAATTCGTGTGACATTACGCCTGTTTCCCAGAGGGTTAGGCAGAGACCACTTCTTTCCACCTGCTACGATCCTGACAAAGCTTTTTCGCTTCTTCCACATTCATACATCGAGTCATGCATGGACGTCGGTTTCGAGTACTTAAGATTCGGCCCTTTTCAGTATTTCCCCGATTTTATTCAAAAAAGTACTCCTAGGGCGTCCCCTCCAACCCTTCCACTCACTTTCGCCCTATATATTCCTTTCGTCAATCGTTTTTCATTTTCGTGTGACATTGTCCCGAATATTTATTCACGTTTTATTTATTTATTTACTTAACTGTATTTGTTTTATATTAATATCTTACAGAATTGCTGAATCTTGCGCAGACTAAGTACCAATTTCACGATACGATGTTAAATTTAATCAATGTTAATCGACTGTTAGTTCATACATTTTGACAACTGTTAATACTCTAATCGTCTGTTAAGTGGTTAACATTGTATGGTGAAATTGGTACTAAACCTATGTTTTTTTCTTTTAGGGACAACCCAGACGATTAATTTTAAATTCGCCTCAAAGCCTGACTATCAGGCTGCCTTAAACTTTAAAAGATAAAAAACCTACTGATAACCACGTTTTGCATTTCAATCGGAAAGCTCGAAAAATACTTTAACATGGAAACATCCTAATCTAGATGTTATGACTCCCTAAACACTTGCACAATCACCTGGTTATCGCCGTAGATTAAAAGAAATATCACTCTCGCTCTTATATACTCGCTCTTAGGGGTGGTTTTGATTCTATCGTTTTGCTTTCTATGGTCTAAACTGTAATGCTATGTCAAAACGCCTCGAAAGATGATATTCTCACTGGAAGTCCAAACAATAGGAACGCCCGGAATGACCGGTGCGCATGCGCAGTAGGTACAAGTCAGCGTAGAAGCTAGCGCCGCGATCGGAGAAACATCGAATCCGAATCCCTGCACACCATTGCCCAATTTTGACGAATTCTTGCGACATTCCTTAGTTATTTAAATGAGTAGATACTAGGCTAACTCTCGCATTAAAGTGCCCGTTTTCTTTGCAAAGGGCGTATCAACACTAAAAATGTAAAAAAAATATATATAGGCAAAGTAGGCAAATACCAATTTATCTTTAGTCCTGGATCCTGAGCTAGGAAACCCTGTGTTACAGGACCCAGTAGTACACAATTTTAAAGTAACACTCTTAGTAAAATGTTAGACTTTACAGAGTTTTATTACATCCTGCGCGTGCCTTCTCAATTGGGCAGCAGGCAGCGAGTCGAGTTCAGTGTCGTATAAAGCTGCCTAATTAAAAAATCACGCGCTAAAATGTGTTTTGTACGCTCCGACGGGACGACGGGAGAGAATCACCCCCTGGACGTACGACGTCGTCAGATCGGCGGGCAGACAGTGGATTCATGCAGCACAGGATCGTGGTGAGTGGCGCGACGAAAGGGAGGCCTATAACCTGCAGTAGGAAGATACGGGCTGATTTGATTGATTGATTAATTACATCCTAAACTAAAACTAAGCACTTCAACATGCATATTTTATTTTAGGATGTGTGTGAATGTATGTAGGAGCGTGTCTCAAGATACATAAATGTGTAATAATATTTACAAAAAAAATAAAAATATTATATATATGTTTCACTAATATATATATATATATATATAACGTGGGAAAACGTGGGAAAATGTAACACCTTGAGTTTTACTCGTAGCAATAATGCGGTTGCATTCGGCTACAATCTTAACGGCACAATATTAGAGAGAGTTGAGTCGGTGAGAGATCTTGGTCTTATACTTGACAGAAAATTGATTTTTAGAGAGCATGTCGAATATATAACAAACAAAGCATATAAAAACTTAGGCTTTGTACTTCGTGTTAGTCAACCATTCAATGATATTAATTGTATTAAAGTCCTTTACTTCTCGTATGTCAGAAGTCTGTTAGAATATTGTAGCCCCATCTGGAATCCGCATTACCTAGTCTACAAACACATGGTGGAAAGGATTCAGAAGAAATTTGTCAAACACCTAAATTTCAAAAGTAAGTACGCCGCTACTAACTATGAGGACTCGTGTGGGTTGCATAAATTAATGAGTCTCGATAGTAGGCGTGACTTGTCAGACATGATGTTTTTATATGACATTTGTAATGGCTTGGTGGATTGTTCCACCCTACTTGAAACAATACTTAGGCTTTATGCACCCTCAACGCTGACAAGGCATGGTAGAGAAATTCTGTTTCAGATTCCACTTACAAATACTAAATATGCTCACTGTTCGGTATGCCGCCGTCTGCCTCGTATCTATAATAAAAAGTTCGCGAACTTAGACATTTTTTATCTTTCCCGCTGTAGTTTTAAAAATAAATTAATGGAATGTCTTCGTTAGTAAATAGTCTGCATCATTTTTTTTTTTTTTTTTTTTTTTATCTTAATATCTTTAATATTTTCATTATTTTGATTCTAGTATAGTATATTATTTCCACTTTCTCTCATAAGCATGATAGATAGATAAAAACACGCAAACACTTACTCACACACACACACACACACACACACACACACACACACACACACACACACGCACACACATACACACACACTTACAAGCACAACGCAGAACCATGGGAAGTTAGCCACACTCTTGTTTCTATAATGTAAATGTATGTCCCCTCCTAAATTTCTCCTTGATCAGTTATTATATAAGAAAATCCCGTAATTGGCCTATGTATAAGCTTTCTGTATCATACCTATATTTTATCAATATTGTGCTGTGGGTTTATTGAATAAATAAAATAAAATAAAATATATTTTTTATGATGAATTCATTTAAGTTAATTTTCTGGCCGGGCGTAGAAAGTACGCGATTCATGGACGAGTCATAGAGAGCCGAAACATAGTTGAGGCCCTCTAGTGTACGAGTGTATTAATTGAACTTTCTGCCGTGGCAGATATAGTGCTTTTCAATTACTGCTAGGAAATAATACGTATTTTTACAGTAAATAAACATTTTTTTGTGTGTCCAATTTCTCTTCATCGATTGTACCATTTCATCGAATGCTATTTTCAGCTTCAACCAAAATATTTTCAGGACTTCTAATCTAAAATAATTATTACCTTGGTTAGAATAGTTTAGAGTGTTTAGACTTGTAACTGCAAAACGCTTAGGCAGTGAGAAATGCTTTTCGGTGAAATGAAAATTCTATATACGTCATAATATATTATTTTTGTTTTAGTTAGTTTACAATTGAACCCTAATAAATGTGTTACTTCTCCCAGGAAAATCTCATTTAATTTTCGGACAGAAAAACGGAAAGTGGCAGCCGCTTGGCGGATTTAAAATTTAAATTGAAAACATTTGTAAGCGTTATTTGGCGTGTGAGGAAGATGGCGTCACACATACAAATTATATGGCGTTTTGTTGTCACTACATATTTTTGGGTGGGTGATACTCGTAAAGCAATATTTCGTAGTGTTTTGGTTTTGAGGAATTCCTGTTTTAACCCGACTGCCGAAGAGCTGTATTTGACCAGCTTCTATTTAACTCGGATAAACCATTACCTTTGACGTGTCTCCTCAGTGTTTTTAACTCAGCCGCCATTACTGTCAAGTAAAGAAGAGCTATCAAAACGTTGACAATATGGAAACACGTCGCAAGAAATATGGTTGTATCGATTGCAAAGAGGCCCTGTATGATTAGGGCTTAGATATAATTACAATTGGTGTCAATTGAAACGGGCAAAGATGTTGACACATACGCAAATACACAAGCGTATTTTTATAAAAAAGGAATTAAGGAGTAATACTTATATTTTTATATTAAACTTAATATGAAAGTTATGATCTAGTAAGTCATTAAAAATACTTTGATGGGTGTTCAAACGTACGTAAGGTCAGATAGGGCAAGCGCACCTATGGGGCAAGTGCACCAACGGAGCAAGTGCGACAAACCATAATTATTTACTTACTTTAGCTACTCGAGTGCTCGTGCAATTTTTTTATAAGCAAATAAGGTCTAACTTGCCATTGTAGTTGCTCAAAGAACGTGAGTGGTCATGAGATATTTCGTCACTTTGAAAAAACCTCGTATCTCATATTTCATGATGTACAATTTTAAACTTAAATTGAAGTTTGAAATCGTACATCACTAAATATGAGATAGTTTTTTCAAAGTGGTGACGATTTTTGCTTTGACGCACTTGCCCCGCGCTAGTGCACTTGCCCCACCTGACCTTAATTATCGAGTAATAATGGTAACTATGATTCGTTTGGTTTTGTTTCGGTATATCTTTGCCCATGTCAATTGACACCAACTATACAATCAGCTCTTATTTACAATAGTATCGTGAATTGCTGCTGACTGTACACATAGATATATATATATATATATGGTTCTTATGGCCTACTTTCGACAACGTGCCGTTATATTCATTTTAGTGTCGCGAGTTTCACTAGGACTCTAAGTTAAAAATTCTGCTTCTTTATCATTATAAGTATTGAAACGTCACACTGTTTGAATACCAATTATCATGTCAGACGACAGTGGTGGTAGCATCTTGTGCAGTGTCTTCCCGGATCTTATCCTTTAACCAGCCGCCAAGCGGCAGTGTTCGCGATTTGGTTTTCCGGTGTGGGGATAAGATATCTGGTAAAATTACTAGAGCATAAAGTCATAGGATTGCAGACATTGCAGTCTTGAACATTGAAATGTCTGGGAAATTAACAAAAGAAAGCGGAAACATACACATCTACATTTTTATAATATCTACAACATTATTCAAAAATCGTGGAAATCCGATTAGATTGAGGGGATGAGAAACTTTATCACCGAAATTATATGGATTATTTTTGCAAACAACGCGATTTTAGCATCACTTCACAATCCTCCTAAGTTTGCAATGTATTTGTAATATTTTGCCAAAAAACGGAACCAACCGATCCACAAATCATTTGGCAAACTGCTTTGTTTCCTATACTGTAAATATATTTGGATTTTTATTGGACTAATCTAACCTAACCCATAGGGTTCTACAAGGTGTCCCTGAAATAAATCCTGAAATATTTACGGTATGCGGTTTGTCAAATGAATCAATTTGTGAAACGTTTTTTGGTGAAATGACAGGATACCATAAAATGTCACCTGTCACCTGTCACACTCAGGATCGTAAAATAGGGGGCAGACCTTTTTACCTTTACTCATCCCCTTTAGCACCCATTAAACTACCACTCCTTAACCAAACTAAGTTGAACCGTAAACCGACGGACGTCGTTAACTACTCGAGTCCGGTCGGAGTCAGCTCCGAAACTTTTTTGCTATTAATGGCCGCCCAGATACGTTTATCTCCTGAACTTCGGATTTTAATCTGACAAAACCACACAAAACGGAAAAGCTTGCGCGTGTGGTCCAAGTTGATGGATGTAGCGAGATTTAAGAAGATTGCGAGGCGATGTTTTACTAAAAATACAGTATTAAATCTACTAAACGATCTCTACTCAATGGGGTAGATAAAAAATAATTTGTACCTATAGCTTTGGATCAACAAGACACCTATACTGTGAATATTTGAAAACTATTTGGCTGTAAAACCTGTAAAGTGTAAAGTGTTTGACAGATGACGAACGGACAGAAGGACACGTGAGTTACAGCAATAGGGTTCCGTTTGGACCCTTCGGGTACGGAACCCTAAAAACCGTTTTTAAATCGGCAACGACATCAAGACAACACACACTAGAAAATGCTTACAACACATAACACCTGCCTTTTTTGGTCGGGCATGACTCATCATAATTTATCTCAACTAATATACACTTGCATATGTACATAACTTCACCCCTTTATTCCCAGAGTGGGGTAGGCTAGCTAATGCCAACAACCCTTAAAATACTTTGTTGATAATTCTGTAACCACATAAACTATAATAAAGAGAAACGATTTGTATTTTTGTATCATCAGTAGAATGCTAAGTTATTATTGAGTAAAATAGGCTATGTTTTATTTTTCTTTATGGACGGAGTCGCCGGCAACAGCTTTTTTTAATATCGATACTATATATTAAAGTTTTGTTGAAAAGCTAGACAAGAGACAATTAGAAAACCGTTGCCGCCTGTGTCTAAATCCACCGGCAGCGCAGGCGGCCACATAACAATCGCTGCTATTTGACATTAACGATCCAACTTGCCCCATTACGAGAGATTACGAACCCGTTCGGAGCCTGCCTTGAGAGACGGCGGATGTGAGATGAGTGATATAAAGACTTCTTTCTAAGATATGTAATGTTTAAAGAAAGATCGACTTAGGTTTCTGCAAGCACTTTTGCTCAACAGTGGTTCGTTTATGGGATTGGAGCACATGGGCTATCTGACGGTAAGTGGAATCTTCTCAAGACTAAGATCACAAGACCACAGTCTTAAGTCGGCAAATGTTGCGAACCTTGAGGAGAGAAGTTGGATGTCTCTTTTACTATTACTTTCACCTGTAATCTTATCTCCACACTCGAACAATATTAACACTGCTGCTTTAGGGAAACTAAAAAAAAGGTTTTATCGACCATGCTCAGTGTAGGGTTCCAATTCTGCTACTACAAACGTCGACGACGGACGACATGCAACTTTAGTAAAAATGACCTTTGACGAGTTTAATATTTTCTAAATAGTTCCCCAAATCTAAAAATTGCTAATAACATTTACGTAATGATTTTTAGGAGCTATCTAAATTATACGTCACTCTGTGTTATAAAATGCTATATTATTATTATTATTACAACTTTATCGGCGTAATTTAAATGTATAACTAACTATGCCGAATTACAGTGTAGTATCAAGATTTTCTGAGTTAAACCGCGGGCAGACGGATAGACAGACATGGCGAAACTATAAGGGATCCTAGTGTGACGTGGAACCCTAAAAAAAGCATCGTCCTGCTCCAGGTTATTGTATGACCCGGGAATCGAACCAACGCTTATGAGTCAGCCGTTTCATAGGAAATTGGCAAAGTTGGAATGATCCTACCCTTAACTTGGGATTGTTAGAGTTTCTTTCCCGTGTTAACCTCCGTCCCGATGATTCAGGATATTCCTTCCTGTTAAAAATACATGATAAACCCGTCATGGCGTGATTTATGGCGATAAAGATGGCGGATGAGTCATTGGAAGTAATTTTTTGAAGGAACAATCAATGGCAAGGTTCTTATGATTATTTATAGTACGGAGATGGCAAACAAAGACACAGGCCATAGACGGGTGCGTAACAGTCGATATAAGTACTTTTGATTACATACATATATACATAAAATCACGCCTTCATTCCCTGAGTGGGGTAGGCAGAGCTACAGAAATACAAACATCTCTAAAAATACTTATTGATAATTCTGTAACCACATTTTGCACAATCAGGCCAAGAAGTTTACTAGTGTATTAGTGACAGGTTGCAAGCTTATCGCCTAACAGTACTACAAGCCTTTATTCCCTTAGTCGCCTCTTACGACATCCACAGGAAAATATGGAGTGGAACTATTCTAACCCAGCAACCACAAGGGGTGCAAGGGGTTCTAAAACACGTCAAACGCGATATCGTTGTAACGCAGTAGAATAGAGGCCCAGGGCTGGGATTCTGGAAGATAATAACGATATCGTTTTTGACGTGTTTCCGGATTGTCAACGTTTTGATAACTCTTATGTCATTTACAATAATGGCGAATGTGACATAAACGATTCTAAAACACGTCAAACGCGATATCGTTGTAACGCAGTAGAAAAGAGGCCCAGGGCTGGGATTCTGGAAGGTAATAACGATATCGTCTTTGACGTGTTTCCGTATTATCAACGTTTTGATGACTCTTATGTCATTTACAATAATGGCGACTGTGACATAAATGATTCTAAAACACGTCAAACGCGATATTGTTGTAACGCAGTAGAATAGAGGCCCAAGGCTGGGATTCTGGAAGGTAATAACGATATCGTCTTTGACGTGTTTCCGGATTGTCAATCTTTTAATAACTCTTATGTCATTTACAATAATGGCGACTGTGACATAAACGATTCTAAAACACGTCAAACGCGATATCGTTGTAACGCAGTAGAATATAGGCCCTGGTCCCTGTTATGTAAGACGACGAGCTAAGCGTGGAGGAGTGTTAGGAAGAACTGCGACCCTAAAGCGCGCGAGACGAACGAGCGAAGCGAGCGAGCCACGGTAGCGGCCGGCGAAGCGCCAGACTGTTATTTTTTCCTTCTCTTGCATGATGTATACGTAGGCGGTTTATATCATACAATACATTATATCCCTAATACGTATACCATAAATAAATATTTAAAAAAAAAAATATGGCATCGAGACGGCAAAAGGGCACACAGGCCACCTGACGGTAAGTGGAGGTAGGACCCTGTGCAGGGTCCGTCCGGATCGCTACCACCATCTTATCTATTAACCACCCGCCAAGCAACAGTGTTCGCAATGTTGTGTTCCGGTGTGGGGATAAGACAACCGGTGAAATTACTAGCATAGAGGCATTCCATCTTAGTCCTCAGGGTTGGCAACGCATTTGAGGTCGTAGGATTATAGTCTTGAGAATTCAAATTTTTATGGGTCTCAGATTCCACTTACCATCAGGTGGCCTGAGTGCTCGTGTGCCTACTCTTTAACATAAAAAATAAATAAAATATATATAGCCTTTCCCTTCATTTCCTGCATTTACATGAGACTTGGCTAAGTATGTACTACCGTGATAAAAGTAGCTTTCTATTTAAAAAAAAACACCTCTGAATTGGTCTATCTGGGAACTACAGACCGACTCACAAACATACACGTTTAACTTTAAACCTCCGTTTATAAAGGTAAGGTACACAATATGACTCGTGGCCTCAGCAACTTGCAGGAAACTGCACAGAGCATTGAGTGCACAGGTGTTAAGCGTGATCGATGATCTCTTTGAACTTCCTAAACTTTGAGCCAAACTTACTGGGTATTGATTCTTTTAAACAATCCGCCTGTACTTTCAGCGTCGGGAGTGATAGTAATACGAGTACTTTTTACAGGTTTCTGCTTTGAGTACATTTTATACGATTCCATCGTCCATCAGTCGATTCGAATCGCTAACTTAGCATTATGCATCTTGACTTGGGCTCCTTAAGAGTTGAAATAAGCGGTTGACGCAATATATCATCCATCAGTTTACTTCGATGCAATTTAACATGTCGATTTTTAAAAATTACTAACTTACCGATCTTGAGTAGCCTTCTGGGCTGGGATTCTACTGGGTTATAATGCTATTGCGTTTTACGTGTTTTAGAATCGTTTATTTCACAGTCGCCATTATTGTAAATGACATAAGAGTCATCAAAACGTTGACAATGGAAACACTTCAAAAGCGATATCGTTATAACACTTATAACGCAGTAAAATAGAGGCCCTGATAACATTACGTTCCTGTTCGTACTTAAATAGTCTCGTAACTTGACCTGCCACCGTCATCTATTTCTAAGGAAATCCCAACCATCTGCTCCTTCTGATAAATTTGTTTGCCAACTAGTTTGCCAACTTGTTGACTCCTCGGGGCGCCTTTAAACTCGCGAGCGAAGTGCTTTAAGAGTTTCAATCTGAATGCAATGAATGCCTTTTGATTTATTGTTGATTTATGTATGACGTTAGCGTTTCTGGAAAAGATTGGAGAATAAAAGGGTAAATGGTAATAGTTGATTCCATTGAAATGTAGAAATAGATAAATGTTCTTCTGATTCGCTTATTTGAAAAATTGACAGGTGTTTGAGACCAATCTTAAGCCAATAATTGGGCAATAACCGATTTACGAGTTGTTTTAACATTATTGAGCAAGGGAGCTATTGCAACGATTTGACTAATGAAACTGAGCCTATAGCCAAGATGCGTTCGCTAACTAGCGTTTCTATTCGTTTTGTTTTTAAACCAACCGCGTCACTGGTAGATCACGTCATACGAAAAGTCACGTGATCTACCAGTGACGCGATTGGTTTAAAAACCAAACGAATAGAAACTTCTATTTATCGTATGCATCTTGGTTAGGGCCACAGCTCTTAGGTACGATAATATTGAAGATTATCATCGGATTTACAGTGATAATGAACTGAAAGGACGATGGGTAAAAATGTCCCCACCTACCAACAGTGATGAAACATGTGCCAGTTTATAGATCTTGGCAATATGATGTATTTTTTCTATGGCGACGATCACCATATGTATGGGGTTTTCTTGAAAAATCATAATCTTATCGTATGGAACTATGGAATTTGTTTGAAAATGA
Organism: Acleris holmiana; assembly: GCA_949316455.1. NCBI lineage: Eukaryota > Metazoa > Arthropoda > Insecta > Lepidoptera > Tortricidae > Acleris > Acleris holmiana. The sequence continues at coordinate 8,650,582 of OX438785.1, forward strand.
ACACGTATGTAGATGATTTGCCTTGCCTGGCCCTTTGTTTTCATTAAAAAATTCCCATTGATTTTGCTACGAAGATAAGTATTTTGTCTTTTATTGGGTCCTAATGAACATATAGACCTGCAGCCCGTTACTGTTGGAGGGGGGACGGGGTCCATACAAAATTGCCCATCACCCTTTCAGCCCACTTCAGTAACGGGATGTTCAATAAAAACTTGTAAATTGCAATATTTTCTTCAAATTCATTATATTTTAACCTCTTTCGTAAACGCACAATGGCTCTGCTAAAGTATGTCTAAATATGCTTTGGCCTTGTCTTACAATGAGACATTGGAATATGACATAGAGTGACAAAGCATACTTTAGCTGACATAGGTTTATTGCCTCCGAAGCCAGCGGTCCCGGGTTCAAATCCCGGTAAGGGTAGATATTTGTGTGATGAGCACGAGTATTTGTTGTTGAGTCTTGAACGTTTTCTATGTATTTAAGTATTTATTTCTCTACCTACTTAAGTTTATCGTTGTCTAGTACCCATAGTACAAGCCTAGAGCTTAGTTTGGGACTAGGTCAATTTGTGTGAGATTGTCCCGTGATTATTTATTTATTTTTATTTAAAATAATGGCTATAATTCTATAGTACAGAATGTCCCGGAAGTAAAAACTAGTAACCTTTACAGATGATTAATTCGGGAAAATCAAGTCGCTTTTGACTCGTGTTGTTTTTTAACTCTGCCGCCATTACTGTCAAGTAAATAAGAGCTATCGTAACGTTGACTATAAGATAACATGTCAAGAGAAAGATTATTTCACCCAGTACGATAGGGACCTAGTATGTATTTTTAGGAACGTACAAAGGCGAGCTTATCTCTTTAAAGGATCTCTTCCAGCTAACCTTTGGGTGATTGAGGGAAATAAGCAAAACATGGCAACGCGTAGACATGAGTACAAAATAAAGTTTACGAAAACTGTATGAACTAAATTTCAGACCTAAAATAATGAATAAATATTAACAGACCATACTGTCTAAAAGTAACAATAATAAATATCAACATAATAATATACACATACTTACATGTATACATACTAAATAGCACAGAAGCAAAGGCTGTCTTTTGTCTACACAGTCATAAGGAGTCAAGGCAAGTATGACCTCAAAAATTCTTGTTGTGATCCAACCGATTGCGATTTTCAATGTGAGATGGCAGCGGAAATTGTGAAAGTTTTTTTCAAATAGATTCCGTGTTTACGATTCTCTATCAAATAGATACAACTGTAAACTATTAGTATTTTTAGTATAGAAAGATCATGACAACATCGATGTAAAACATCAAGCGATATCGCACTCACCGGGAACTTAAAGCGGTTCTCCTAACCGCACGCCATTTGCATGTAGAGCGAGTGTGAAACAGAGTGTAAAATTTTATAATAAAAGTTGGATAGAAAAGAAAAGTTAGTCACCAATCTACAAGCGGCTGCGGCGCTGCTTAATAGTATGTGTGGAGTTACGATGATAGATAGAGAAAAAATTAGCGTGATCGGAAAACGATGTCGATTGGAAATGAAGTAGACCGAAAAGGGTATGCTAAAATGCTTTGGTCATTTAAAAAGGATGGATGAAATTAGAAAATACATACATACGTATATAACATCACGCCTTCATTCCCAGAGTGGGGTAGGCTGAGCTACAGAAATACCAACAACTCTAAAAAGTCTTTTATAATTCTGTAACCATATTTTGCACAATCAGGCCAAGAAGTTTACTAGTGTATTAGTGACAGGTTGCAAGCCCATCGCCCAACAGTACTAAAAACCCTTATTCCTTTAGTCGCCTCCTACTAGATCCACGGGAAGACATGGAGTGGCACTATTCCAACCCGGCAACCACATGGAATAAGAAAATAAAATTTCGAAAATAGCAAGATCGAGTGACGAGACGAGAGACGTCGGTAGACGCACATAAAGAGAGATGCAAACGCAACTAAACATTTTCCTTTTCTATCGTTCACAATGTAAGGGATGACATTCTCGTGCGTTACGATCCACGTGGTCAACTGTCATCCCATACAGAAAAGGTTAGTAGCATTGGCATCTTCGCAAGGGCCCCAGTAATCAATGCGCAACGTGCTGAATAAGCGACGACGTGCATAAAGATGTTGATGAATGTGAGGAAGCAAATGAGGTATGAGTGAACGGCTGCACCTGACGTTCCATATTCCTGTGATATTTTATTTATTTATAAGTTTGAGACCTAAGATGCCATAGCAAGACAAACAGAAACACAGATATATGGGTCGTTTTCAATAAAAATATTTATAGTTAAAGGGTTAGTGAAAACAAAAATCATGATCGCTTCCTATGTGTAACCAAAAGTCAGTCGTATATGGGTAATTCTCGTTACACAAACGAATCAATTAAGTTTTGTTTTAATTATAGGCCTTAACTATGTACATTTTTTTTCAACACGTACCATATAGATAAACACGTTAAACTAATACCACCCCGCTTTTTCCATAGGGGGTTAAAAGTTATTATCTCGCCGGAGAGCGCTCTAATTTTATTTTCATCCGACCATCCGAACTCTAAAAGTTCAACTTTTAGCAGACAAACAAACAAGCTTTAATAAAAGCTCATTATACATGGGTTTTTTAAAAAAGCTCCTGCCGAGCTTCCTGCTAAACAAACTTTCCCAACTAAGTTGGTATTAAATCGCTAATGTGGCGCAGCTCCGTAAATCCTTCATTAGGATAATTTTGTGTAAACTTCTGATGAATTATTCTGGAAAATGTCTAAGAAAACTTTCATGTTTTTGATGGAATAACTCATTAGCATTTTTTTAAGGTTGTGTGAATTAATAAATAAAAAACCCGGCAAGTGCGAGTTGGTCTCATTAATTTTTTATAATTTTCTATTTATTGTTATAGCGGTAATAGACTCAATTATTAAAAAACAACAGGTGATACAGCGACTGTTAAAGTCGAGCAAAAACCACCGAAAAAAACATTTCACGTAGTTCACCTTAAATTGATCACTTTATTTTATTTTTATAATGTCGGTTCTGTAACATACATAACTGTTAATTTCAAGTATCCGGTGTGCCCACTGACGGACAGACAAGCAGCAGTGTTCGCATTGTTGACATTGTTGTGTTCCAGAGTGGAGATAAGACAAGCGGTGATATTACTAATATAGAGGCATTTCACCTAGATAGATAAAACGTTTATTTTCGTACTACAAATCACACACACAATTGACAAAGGTAATTAAAAACAACACAATTACATTAAAAATACACAAAAAGTGGCCAAAAGAATGTGTGCGTTGCAGCAGTGCAGAATAGAAATGGCTCAGCGTATAGCTTTGCTCACGATGAGCAAAACGCTGATATTCTGCCACAACCGCGAGGAACGACAGAGCTACAACAAGCAAATTCATAGACAAAAAGAACAAGATAATAATATTTCAAACAAAAACATACATTGGCGTGCTTGTGCGTGCATTTACGTGTGATACGTGTAAGTGTGCGTGTGTGTTAGTTTGCAACATACCTAAGTTCGCAGGGTAGGCAACGCATTAGCAGTCTTAGGCCCGTATCGATAAACTCGACTTGAGTTTGATGCCCGTCACAAGATGCGTCACAAGACTGAGATTTAATTAATAAACATATTTCAAGTCGTGAAACGTAATCCTTGTATCAGACGAGGCGGCTAGTTGTATGGGGATCTAATCCTGATCCTGAGTATGGTCTTTTGGTGACTTGAGATAATCTCAACACCCGAAAAAATGGCGGACGCACTGCAAAATAGTCGAACATATGGTTTCTTTTTATCAGATTAATCGGTTTAAGAATTATAAAGTGTCATTTATAAAATGTAAGAGGTAAAATTTTACATCGAAAACGTATAACTTTAAAAATTATTATACTTAAATCGAAGTTATGACTGCCGCTATATAAAACTGCTTTCAAAAATTGTGTGCTATGTGTGGTGTTAATGTGAAACTATTATAGATGCTAGATAATTTATATTAGGTATAAAGATATCGGAAATAGACCGACCAAGCCGGCGACACAATAGTTCCCTATATAATAACAATAATGCGCAATAAGGAGGCGCGAAAAATTTACCTCCCATCCACGGGCTCATTTCACGTAAGTACAATTTACATTTATTTTATAGTACAGTGCACTCAAATACTAAGCCAGTGAATATCTTGTTATGTAAGAAATATTGATACTAAAATCCTACCAATATTTTATCATATCAGTATGTAGGTACCTAGCCAGACCTACCCATCCAACTTGCATCCAATCCTATTTCAACAATCTTAACCCGATTTAAATCGCATCCACAATATGTCTAATATTTTTTTTTACTGCCGTATAGAAAACCAATAAAGCTCATTTAATAGGTACTTTGTTAAAGATAGATTAATATAAACTTTATACTATAAGGTCTTGTAACTAAACATTTCGTGAAACGGGTTGCTAAAAGTAGAGAGGAGGGGGCGTTTCGTGTTTTTGTTTTGTTGACAAATTGATTGATTGACAATGACATGTCAAACAAAGACAAGGTAGGCATCGTTTAATTACGAAGGTATTGTAATAAAAACTGAGTGATTTCTTTAAAAACGTATACACACAATCAACTAGTACCTACTTAATAACAATTTCGGGTCCTGACATAAACGCGGAGCAAAAAGGAGCACTATAGTTACCTAGGTACCTATGTGAAAAATAATCGTGAACCACCCGAAGAATCTTGTTTCTATCATTTGTGATTAGATAGTAAGTTTAACTTTAATTCGTTTTGTAGGTTGTCGCCAGTCCAATAATAGGAAACTTGGATAACATGGCGAGGTTCGCCGGAAATAATCAAGGATGCAATAAAGGGATTTGGATATTTTGAGAAGTCGGTGTTCACGAATCTCAGTAGCGGCCCTACGCAGTTGAAAGCTATGGCAATTCGCTTGCCAGTTGCTAAACAAACTTGAAGTATACTCATGTCTTTGTAAACTTATTATAGGTTAGAAATTTGTTTACATTGTGTCATCATGTCTTGTCTTGTTCTACATAAAAGAGGTACTTACGTGTAAGTAAAGTTGTTGATTAGTTCCATGGTATAAAACATTAATATGAATAATTAATAATATTAGACATGTCATTTTTATTACCTAGTTTTTTCAAAGCACTAGTGCCTTAAGTTTTACAACTCTTAAGTCCAATACCTATGTTCAAATAATGAATTGTCAAGTGTTAAACATTATTGGTCTACTATCAAAGCTATACATGTTAATTATATTCGTACTTAGTCCGAGATAACTGTGTAGTATCGTCCTTTCTTGCTCCTCATACGCGAAGTTCATAGACACCTTTTAAAAAATAAAAATCGCCACCTGGCAATACTAGTGGCATATGTCATTCGTTATTTCGCGCTCAAACGCAACCAACCGACACGAAATAAATATTTTTTGCTTAATATGTGTAAAAGTTACTTTCTATATCGATATTAAGTGCTTGAAAAGACATTAAGATGCCGAAACGTAAAGAGGGTAATGAATTCGACGATAGAACTCTGAAAAAGATTGCAAAGCTGGAAAAGAGACTAGCTAGGTACAAAGACCAGCAAAATAAAACTTCAGAGGCATCGGACGATGAGAAAGGTAAGAACTAGACGATTATTTTACTAAAAATAATCTTTAAAAGTTAAAACTTTTAGTTTATTTATCTGAGCGTACCAGGTTCTCGGGTCAAATGATCACGTGTTTCTCAAATGCCTACTTTCCGAGGGAAAGTGTTTTCACATCAAATTAATTTGCCCAGGAATTATCATGAATTCGTATTATGTGCTTTATCGTGTGACGATAATGCGCTCTGTCCGTGGGACGGAGATGGGCCCAATTGACCTGTGTGTCATTATTATAACCTACATAGGTTAGCGACTAGTTACGACATGTTTGTCGTACAACCAGTGCTAAAACTGTCTTTATGGTACCTGTGTGTATTTCAGCTCAAACTGAGGAGCTAGATCCATTATTATACTCGGAGATAGATGACGTTGTCAATGTCCCGGAATTAGATGAAGAAGACAGTGAGCTTGAGAGTGACATTCTAGCAGCTTTAGGAGAATCTTGCACTGGAACCAAACAATATGGTGAGAAAATACACGAAAAAATATTTGACGCTGTCAAAAACATTATTATTGAGGGCCTCCCCAAACCGACAAGAGAAAAACTCGCAGAGACCATGCTTATACCTAGTAACTGCAAGCTTTTAGATGCGCCTAAGTTGAATAGTGAACTTCTGGGAGTTGTTAGTGTTCCAGCAAAGACTCGGGACAAGCTCCTGCAGGAGCGTCAACAGGAAATGGGTTTAGCCATAGCAGGAGTCTGTCAAACAATTAACTCCCTGTCCAAAAAAGATTTTGACAAAGTAGACTTGATCAAAAAACTGAGTGATGTTTCACGGATATTAAGTAATCTTCATTTTCAATACACAGAGATTCGTAGAAAGTTAGTTAATCCATTCATGGATAAAAACTTGACAGAAAGCCTGAAGGATAACAAAAGAGAACAATATCTCTACTCCCAACTGGATGATTCAGTGAAATCTTTTTCAGCAATGAAAAGAGCATCTGCAATTTTAAAAACAAAAACAGTAACACAGACTAGACAATTTGTAGCAAAAAACTACCAGCATCCTCCACGACGCCCGAACCAGAACCAGGTCCCTCCAGGGAGAGGGTCATTCCGTGGGGGAAACCATCAACGGTTCAACCAGCGCCAACCACTACACAGATCTCAGGACTTCAAGCAATCGGGACCATCGATGAGAGGCCGTGCCAAATATCCATAACAGAGGTACCTTTTGCTGCTAGATTATATTACTATTATGAATGCTGGGCTAATGTAACCCAAGATTCTACTATCTTAGAGTGGATAAAAGGGTATAAAATCCCATTTTCTTCCCCCCCTCATCAAGATCATACCCCTCTTAACTTTAATAGTAATATTGATTTTGAAGTATTATTAACTGAAATAGATAAATTATTAGACCTGGCTGTTATATCTGAATGCAGTCCAGAATCTGGCCAGTTCTTATCAAGTATTTTTACTATACCTAAAAAAGATGGTTCACACAGATTCATTCTAAATCTAAAAAATTTAAATAAATTTGTAGTAGACAGTCATTTTAAATTAGAGGACATAAGGACAGTATGTAAACTATTGTCTAAGGGTGATTACATGTGCACCTTAGATTTAAAGAATGCCTATTATTTGTGCCCAATACACAAAGAACATAAAAAGTATTTAAGGTTCCAATTTAATAATCATCTATATGAATACAACTGTCTTCCATTTGGATTAAGCACCGCACCATTTGTTTTTACAAAACTTCTAAAACCGATTATAGGTCACCTGAGGCAAAAAGGTATCCGTCTAGTTGTTTATTTAGATGATTTGATTTGTCTAGGTTCATCATACAATGAATGCATACATAATGTCAGTATCCTTGTAAATAATCTGCAATGCTTAGGTTTGGTGATAAATAAGGAAAAAAGTAAATTCATTCCATGTAACATAACTGAATTTTTAGGTTTTAAAATAAACTCACTCAAGATGACATTAAGTCCCACATATGAAAAGCGTGAGAGATTACTATTACTAGTTAATAAATACCTTAACCTAAAACAGTGCACCGTTAGGGATTTTGCAAAGATGTTAGGAAGTTTAGTTTCAGTGTGCATGGCTGTGAGCTATGGTTTTGTATATACAAAAAATTTGGAGAGAAACAAATTTATAGCTTTGGAACGTTTGGGGGGGAAATTATGATGGTATGATGAATATCAGTCATGATTCTAAAGTAGATTTACTATGGTGGAAAAACAATATAATGATTAGGGAATGTAAAATTAAACAATATAAATTTGCACTAGAAATTTTTTCTGATGCTTCTTTAACGGGTTGGGGTACAGTGTGCAATGGAAAAAGTGCTAGGGGTAGTTGGTCAATAACAGAAAAACAAAACCATATCAATTACCTTGAACTATTAGCAGCTTATTTTGCATTAAGATGTTTTGTAAGTAATTTAAGACAAAAGGAAATTTTATTAAGAATAGATAACACAACAGCAATATCATATATAAATAGAATGGGTTCAGTACAATTTCCTAAACTAAATGACCTGGCTAGACAAATTTGGAAATGGTGTGAGGACAGAGATCTATGGATTTATGCATCTTATATAAAGTCTAAAGACAATTCAGAGGCCGATTATGAATCACGCAACTTAAGCCAGGATACAGAATGGGAATTATCACAAAATGTATTCAATAAAATTAAAAATACCTTAGGTGCACCAGATATTGATTTATTTGCTTCACGATTCAACAAAAAATGTCATAAATATATTGCTTGGCACAGGGACCCGTTTGCATGGAATATAGATGCTTTTACAGTTGAGTGGAAAGAATTCTTTTATGCATTTCCTCCGTTTGCACTACTCTTAAAGGTTATAAGGAAAATTATATCAGACAAAGCAGTTGGTATAGTAGTGTACCCAGTGTGGCCTACGCAAGCATGGTATCCTCTGTTAAGAGGTCTTACAGTATCTGAAGTTCTGACCTTTGGCCCGTCTAAAGAACTTTTAATATCTCCTTCCAGATTACCACACCCCTTACATCCCCAACTTACCCTGGAGGCTTGTGTATTGTCAGGGAGGCAATGAGAAGAAGGTCGTTGTCCAATGATGCAATTGATATTATGATCTCATCTTTGTCTGATAATAGCTTTAAGCAATATAATAGTTGTTTAAAACAATGGTGGCAATACTGTAAGACTAAAGAAGAAGATGTATTTGGTGCTTCTGTACCAAAGGTTCTCTCATACTTAACATCTATTTTTAAAAAAGGAGCTTCTTATCAGTCTTTGAATTGCCACCGTTCTGCTTTATCTTTAATTATAGGTAACAATATAGGTCTAGATGATAGGATAAAACGTTGGTTCAAAGGAGTTTTTAAGTTAAGACCTAACATTCCAAAATATTCTTGTACTTGGGATCCAGCCACTGTCCTTTCTCATCTTAAACACTGGTACCCTCTAGAAGATTTAGATTTGAGAAAACTTACTTTAAAAACTGCTATGTTATTGGCGCTAACTACAGGACAGAGAGTTCAGACAATTCACCTCATTAAATATAAAAACATTAATTTTAATGAAGAAGGAGTGAATATAGCTTTGACTGATATTCAAAAAACTACTGCACCAGGAAGATTCATGTCAAAGTTATCTCTCCCCATTATGAATAATAATCCTAGTATATGTCCAGTTAGAACTTTATCACAATATTTAAGAACAACAGAAGACCACAGAAAGGAAAGTGGCTGTTCTAATTTACTGCTGACTTTTAAGAAACCTTATAAATCAGCTTCGACACAAACAATTAGTAGGTGGCTTAGACTTGTTATGAAAGATAGTGGTATTGATGTGTCTATATTCTCTTCTCACTCGACGCGTCACGCGGCATCTTCACAGGCACATAGGGCTGGCCTCACAGTAGATAATATTTTGAAGGCAGTTGGTTGGTCTAATAAATCACTTACTTTTGCTAAGCACTACAATAGACCTCTTCTAAATGAACAAAATTTATTTGCTAGAGCTGTTTGTACCTCAAATTCTATTTAAAAAGTTCGTGTAACTATTGAGATATATATACCTAGTAAACATGTTATGGGCCTATTAAGTTTAACAATAATATGGGACTTTTATTTGATAATTCTTATTTGTTATCTTGGAAAAAACATGTTCTTTTTTAAATTATTGGAAGAGATAAATATAATTTCTGTTTTCACTGGAATACTATTTCTGGTTTCTCTAAACATCTACACAGTTATCTCGGACTAAGTACGAATATAATGATAGGATTAAACGAACTTACCTGAAGTGAAGTTCGATCCTGATTATATGAAGTACTTAGTCCGAGATAGAGAACTTCCCACCCTAATGTATATGACTATAAGGTGTATAGTTCCCTATCCCTTATCTTTTTGTTATGACTCTAAACGTAATGACATATGCCACTAGTATTGCCAGGTGGCGATTTTTATTTTTTAAAAGGTGTCTATGAACTTCGCGTATGAGGAGCAAGAAAGGACGATACTACACAGTTATCTCGGACTAAGTACTTCATATAATCAGGATCGAACTTCACTTCAGGTAAGTTCGTTTAATCCTATCATTATAAAGAGTAGAAAAGAGGGTAAATTCAGCTTAAAACTTGAGAATATTAAAATAATGTTTGAAATATTGCTCGTAGAAAGTTAAAATATTTTGTTTAGGTTAACATGATCTTGATATTATTAATTAAATGAACTAGCCTCAACCTAGTCTGATGTGTTGAGAAACTAAGTACAAAATATTTTGTACTTATTGCAGCAATGAAACAATAGAATGCAGCAAATCGTATACAAATAAAACAAGGTAGTGAGTTGATTTTAAAACCTGTAAATTTTGTGTTTTATTTATAAATTAAACTTGCTACATGATAATAGTACTTTTATTTATTGGTGAAGACATTTTGGGTCCCATTATGCTTGAAATTTCATACAAACTATAGGTACTCTGACATTATTTAACTCAGCGTAATGAAAGTATTTGGATCCTACATAGGTATGTACCAAAGGTAACCATAACAGGCTCTCTAAACTCTATATCTTTTCTAGCAGCCTCAAAGTGATTATGGAATACAGAAAGGCTGCTTTGTATGTGGCATAGCAATAAAACAATGTTATTTGATTCTCACATATATATTTTCTTTTTAAACCCAAAATCAACAAGGATCCAGGGTAATGGTATTGGTTGATGGTGTTATGGTGTTTATATTGTAATTATGAATTTTAATGTTTTTAGTTCATACACTGAGGCCCTTTCAGATCAGTGTTCTCTGATTTTATATATCAGTGGGACCATGGTGTACCTACTTAAATTTATTTGTTTAAACATCAAACTTTCTGATTTTAAATGTCTGTAAACTTGACTTGTCTCTATCCTCATCAGCCTAGAATCAAGTTTGATGTTATAAATTTTAGTTTAGTTATTTAAAATTTGAGAGCACTGATCTGAACTGGTCCACCTGTGACATGATAACTTCCACTTAGGCCGAATTGTTTGATCAATAGTTAACTGAACTATTGGTTAAATTTCGAAAATTTGACACATTTCCTTGAGATTTTACCATTAGTTATGATTTTTAACAATTAGTTTAACTAAAATTCAAACAGGGGCCTTTTGCATATAAAATAATAGCTTATATTATAAGCGGAAATCTCTTTCCCACAGTATGTAAAAAGAGACTTGCACTTGTATTACAAATTACAAGCTTTTATGAAATGGGCCCCAGGCCCTAACTTTTAACTTGAGAGGAGCAAGTCCAGTGTCACACTGACAAGTGCCCTAATGGGATATGTGTATGTATGTAAACATTTTATTGTACAAGGAAAAGAGATAATAATTACATAATAGAGAAAAATAAAGCATAGATTTCTTCCATTAGTGCATGGATTATTATTGTTAATTGTAGGTACAATGACAAAAAGACAAAAATATGGTTTATTTGCTGAACAGTTAGCACAAGTTCCTGCGACTCGTTTTTCACTTGGTAACCCTCCACCTAGTCTATAAACAAACAAAAACCAATAAATAAGGGACAACTGTGAAAATACAACTGTTATAAAATATGCAAAAATAAAACATTCAGGTAAACTGCAGTTGAATTTTAATTAAGAAAATAATAATTATTTAATAAAGTTATCAATAACACATTAAACACCAGTTTTCCAGGGGACGGTAGACCATAGATCTGAAAATAACAAAAATAATAAGTGTAATGAAATCCTACCTGTTTTACACACTTTATTAACTGTTTAGAAATTATGTTAGTTTGATCTTTTAATTTATATTTAATACTAAAAGTTTAAAAAATACATGCATATTTGAACAACAATAATGCACATAAACTGCACATGTCAAAACTATCTTTGATAAACAACATTCAAATAAGAATTCTAGTAAGTCTTGGTGATCATAAATTATAGCCTTGATCATATTTAACCGATACACTGAGGCAGTTTGAGGACTGATTAATAATAGATTCCTAATAACCTAAAGCTGTAGGCAAATTGGCAACTTAAGAATGTTACCTCCTTCAATATCCTGATAAAAGGGAAACGGTGCAAATTATGCATTTGGCTTCTTCCCCTGTAATGGTTTTCATTTTTCATCTCAAGCAGAAGGAATTCTTCCAGGCTCCAGCCTTCGATATGCTTGCTGTAGGGGTTGACCTTCAGAATACGTTTAATTTTTTAAATAGGTAGGTACATCATCAGCAAGGTTGGTTAATGCCGAGTTGGATTCGAGAAGCTGCATCTTTGTCGTTGGTGTTCTCGGCCCCCGTCAGGGCCGGGGAGACAGATCAGGGTATCGCCCCTTTCAGTGGTGTCCACATATGGCGTCAATTTGAACATATTTAATCCCCTTTCGTATGTTTGTGAGCCGCGGCGACGTCTTCCAGTTAGGAGGCTCCTAATCCTAACGGCGCGCCGACAGTCAGCCTGCGGTGAGAGGGGAAGGCGTCGGTAGCTGCACTTTTTAACTTGTATAATACTTAAATACCAATGATTGTACATGTACATAGTCAATTTTAAAGACCCAATTCACTTAAAAAAACTTATAGTTATAACCTGTAAGTAAACTACTGTCAATAAACAATAACTAAAGAAATTCCCGCTACGCACGTTTCGTTTTTTCAATACAATTCAAGGAGAGTTTGAAATATTTAAATTTTTTACGTACATACGTGATCATCTTTAAGCCGAAAACTAGTTAAAAGAAATACTTTCAAAATAATGACTTGCTTTGTCAATTTACTTTAGAAATATGGATTTATTATGGTTTAAGTATCTTACCTTTGTCAAGTCTAAACGCAAAATAAAATATTTTTAGGAACCATGCAGATTCAAAACGTTTCGTTGGTCGTTCAAAAAATGATAGTGCTAGCCGTGCAGGGATTGAAATGCGCTTCTAACATAAGATCATCTCATTGGAGAGCTTCTCAAAATGAGTTTATAAATAAGCGACCATCTTGGCTCCAGGATTACGCCTCGAGACGGTCTCAATTGATGAGGTCTCAGGTCACGTTTTGAGTCGAGTTTATCGATACGGGCCTTAGGCCCGTATTAATAAACTGATCTCGGTTTCAACGCCCGTCTCAATATTTGTCAAAAATGACAGTTTTCTATGGTTTGACGTTTACTTTGACGTATCTTGAGACGGGCATTTAAACTGAGACGAGTTTATTAATACGGCCATTAGACCCGTATTAATAATCTGATCTCGGTTTAAATGCCCGTCTCAAGGTACGTCAAAAATGACAGTTTTCTATGGTTTGACGTTTACTTTGACATTATCTTGAGATGGGCATTTAAACCGAGATCTGTTTATTAATACGGCCATTATAGCAGTCTTGAGAATGTATTGTCTATGGATCACAGATTCCACTAACTATCAGGTTACCTGTCTGTTCGTCTGCCTTCTCCATGCTATAATAAAATCGCATGCGAATTCATGATCTAATGCGCGAACTCCCTCACTAAATATGGCGTCGTTGGCTCCGATTCCAAAATTCCCGTGGGAAATGAAAATTGACTGAAATCGGAGCGCCTATCGCTATGTCAATTTCCCCACTTTAACGCTTCAGTTTATGGAACTCTACTCGAGCTCTTGTCATGAGTCATTCACTTGTTTTATTTGGTAGAATAGTTAGTAGTGGCTAGTTTTACGGTAGAGGTGGCGTTAACGCTTTTACAAGATTATTTTTATATTGTTCCACCAAACGCCAATTGGCGGGTTGACTATTGCAAAATTAAAAACTAAATATGGACTGTTTTCGGTTCTACCTATTAAAACATAATGGAGCGTTGGAAAAGGAGCTATGCTGGCATCTCGCTTGCAGATGGTTCCAAATACGGAGATTCAATAGAACGAAGACCTTTGAACGAACAAGTAGGAGAATTAGGATCGCATTCAGAGTTAGTTAATGACAATTAAGTCGTTAGTGGTGAAATTCCATATACATGTTTGAAAAAGGAACAAATTAAATGTTTCTACACTGAAAAATATTAGTCCATAGAGTTTAAAAGGATTTTCTATGCTGCTTAAACAGGCTGTTTCCCGCTACTCCGTCCGCGTAGAAGTCGGTAATTACTACTCTCTCATGAACCATCCAAGTTTTCGTGATAAACAGTACCGTTTGTCTGTCCTCTACCCTACCCTATTTAATTGTCTCCATATCAAATTTCGTCTATATCCTTTCAGTGGTTTATTTGTGAAAGTGTGATGAACACACAGACAGACAAACAGACTTACTTTGACATTTATAAGATTAGTTTGGATTGGCAAAAAATAGTTCTTTGATATTCGAAAACTGGCCGTATACGAAATTTTGCCTATTTCGCTGATTTACGTGATTTAACAGTTGAAACACAATACAATACAATACAAAACACTTTATTGTCCACCAAACAAAAACATTACACAGAATTTTCACAATTTAGAAGACCCAGGTAAACAACAGGCGGTCTTATCGCTGATTAGCGATCTCTTCCAGACAACCTTAGAAGGGATAAGGTGCAAGTTAAAACAATTTACACACACAAAAAAAAAACACAAAACAAACACTTTACTTCTACAAATTTTAATGCGCAACACGAAAGATAATTACAATTTTCAACGAATGTATGAGCTACTTTTTTGTTTTTATTATTTAATTTTGATTAATCGACCTGAAACCGGCGACTGTTTTGTGAATTTTGCAGGAAGAGGTTCAGAATATCGCTTATTCACAAATCGTTTAGACGTCTAAAGGTATGAAAAAAATACAATTTATTGCTGTAAATGTCGTCTAAAAAATGTATTAATCACTTTTTACCACCTTTGTATATATTTTTTGTGTAAATTGATAATTAACTTTGTAAAATTTTATAGAAGACAAGCAAAAATTTTTTTTTTATTTCGGCTATTTTATACTCTTGTTCATAAAATTAAAACAACAGTAATAAACATCAGTTCAAATTCAATATGTTTTAAAACAACCTAAATCTCGCATTATAGTTAATACTCGACAAAAGTAAAAAAGTAGCTCATTCATTCGTAACTCATTTATGCGATCATAACTGAAATGATATTGCATGTTGTGCATTAAAACTTATGGAAAAGCAATATTTTAACTGTAATGTCACAAAAATAAGCAAAACCGGCAAAATTTCTTATATACGGCCTCTTAAAACTGCCGCTCTTGTCGTTGTAAGTTTCGATAGACAAATGTATGGAATTGACGTAAACCACCGAGATAGTCACGTGGTACTATCTCGGTGGCTAGCGTCAATTCCATATACATATTTATTTATCAATCGAAACATAATCGCTTACGATTATCGAATGCAACTTGTCTTGCCCTAAAAACTATTATTGCCTTTAACATGTTTCCGTATTGTAAACGTTTTGATAACTCTTTTTTACTTGAAAGTAATGGCGGACTTAAAAACAATACTAGATAGAACAAATCAAACGCAATATTTTAACTCAGTAGAATAGAGGCCCCCTGGGCCTGGGTTATTACGGCCTAGCTATGCAGTTCATTAACGGTGAGCTTAAAGGACAGAGCTATATAACTGCGATAGCTATGTCTTTTCTTCTTCTTCTTTTATATTAATGGCGGTCCTCCGCGATATTCCACAGTGATTTCGCCAATGTCAAGTGAGTTGAGTAAAACAGTAAAGATAATAAATCAAAAGTAAAATCCGGAGATCTTTCAATCGGCCATCTTCCCTCCCCGAAGGTTACCGGTGGAACAGCTACGTCTTTTACACTCGCCGTAAATTGAACTGCATAAGGTAACAACACCAGTGTTCGACACTTTTAGCTGACATGCACCAATCATGGACAGAAGCTTTTAATTCAAAGATCATAGGGTTATAAATTGTTTGTTGCAACACAAATGATTAACTCTTATATTCTTTCCTTTGTCGAATACTGGTCGTTGCCGGTCGGTCGTTGAGCTATGTCATAATAACCCCCTGATCTGCACTAATCAACGGCGTTAAAACGATAAGGTACTAATATGCAGCTACTTTAAGGCCGACTGTATGAGTTGAAATAGCAAAAGTTCAAGATAATTTTCTCTGTCATGTTATCCGGACACTGTGCAGATGTTCAGAACTATAACGAACGTTTTATCAGCTTCGTGGAACATAGGGACTTTACTAGAACTTTGAGACAGAGGTCCGGTTGGAAGAAGGTTCACTTAATTTACCGATATTTAACGAAATTAAGTAAAATTTCGACTGTTGCATTAGTCAGTAAAAGATAACGATAAAAAAAGTTAAGAGTTGTTTATAGAGTAAGTAGGCCGCACGAGCACTTTTACACGACTAAATTCTACCAGTGCTTCCCAAGAGGAGACCACTGCTCAGAAGAAGCGCCGCAAGAAACTCAACAGTCAGTAATTTGAAAAAACTCATTTTATAGAATGTATTACTTCGCAGAATTTTTATTTCATAGAAAGCTAATTTCTGCTGTAACCTAATTGTTTTCAGATTATTTTTTGGTGGTCACAGGTCTAACCTTTTTTTTTTTTGACCCGGGGGAAATGTCTTTGCATACCCACCCCGACGGGGGCCAGGGCGGGTTATGTCCGGCTTGCACGGACTAAAACCCCCGGGGCGTTCCACCTAGCGCTTTAAGAGGAGGCTACGGGACCGCTATAGCGCCAAAACGTAGCCCCCCAATAGCGAGTGCCCTGTGGGCTCGCCTGAAGGCGGGGAACTTTACTAGCTCCCTCGCCGCGCGTTTTTTTTTAAGAGATTTTAATCGGAACAGTTCTTAGTAAATGAGGACTATATCGTTTCTTACTGCCGTGCTCAGAGACGTTGATTTATTTTAAAGTATAATTAAAGTTGCTGCTGTCACTTTCTTTGCTTCGGAAATAGAATAAGACAACACGACTTTCGTTAATAATCAAGCGTTACATTTTAATTGACATCTCTGAGTGGGGCCGTTAGCGATGATTGGTTATGGGTCATACACACTCTTAAAAACAAAAGTTGTCTCTCCTGTGGTCAATAGTTAAGAGCTTGTGTGCATATAAGTTATGTTTTTATATGATAGGTCTAAAGCAGTCCTGACGCCGTTTTTGCGGGAATGGGCTTAGCCAGAAAATTAGGCCTTAAAAACGTTAACTTTCGGTGTGTCCACAGGAAAGACGGTAACCTAAATCTGTGTATGACCCTTATACACAAGTTTGAAAAGGGAACGAGATAATTGCATAGAATAAGAACTGAATGCATAGAAGGAGTCTTAAAACGAAAGCGTCAGATCTATACCTATCTCGGAAAGTTCAATAAGTTAAAAAATGAAAGAGTATAGAAAGAAAAATGAAAAAAAAAATACATTTATTCACTGCACACATAAGACACACAGAAAAAAGTAAAAACAGAAAACAGCAATAAAAAGGGTAGTGAGTGTGTCTACGCGGCAGTGATCGGACACTGGCCACAGAGAGATAGATAGAGTTCACAGTACTTGCTAAAACTAGCCGTACATACCAAGGTGTTGTCAACTCATGGTATTATTATACGGGGTCGTAAATTAGCCTATACAATGTCTTTACACATAAACGTATGTAGTTTATATATGCAACAGTGTGCAACAGTGTACGACTGTGATATTTAAGCTTAAAGATCTGTGTCTTTTTGGAACACTGAATCCCAATAAGACTGTGTATATCAGCTTCCTGTATGTTGCTTTTTATTTTATCGCTCCTTCTATGCCTTGAGTTCTTAATCTATGGTTAATTGCCTCTAAAATGTCTCTAAATACGCAGTAAGTACTTTTCCAAATACTTACTCTATCTGCGGGAGGCCACGAACGGACTAACTTAGGTTACATTAACGCGACCGATCGGGGAAAGTTTTTACTTCCCTTTTTCCTTGGACTTATGTGTCTTCAGACTAAGCCGAGAACTTCTGGCTGCCTTAAGACGGACTTAAGACCAAAAGTCCGATGTTATAGCGGAAAAAATAGCGGTAGGAGCGTAAAGTTTCATATCTAACGTCAAATCTCGACCAGGAAATGGGGTTCTGTGACAGGTTCAAAGTTATGGTTGTTTACGATAGTGTTTTCGGCTTTCTTTGTATGTTCCGTTATATTTAATTGTAAAACTGTTTCGTTATTGGCTTTGTGACGATTCTATTGATTTGTATAATTAATAATAGTAAATATCACGGGATAATCACACACGAGTTGTCCTAGTCCCAAACTAAGCTCAAGGCTTGTACTATAGTACTAGACAACGATAAACAACCTTATACTTATAATAGACAAGTAACATATTCATATACATAGAAAGAAAAATAGTTTTAAATTTATAACAAGGTTTGATTCGATATAAAATCTTTATAAACGGGTCATAACTTAGTGTATTGCGTTTTATATGCAAACTAGCGACCCGCCCTCGCTTCGCTCCGGATTAAAGTATTATACATATAAACCTTCCTCTTCAATCACTCTATCTATTAAAAAAAACCGCATCAAATTCCGTTGCGTAGTTTTAAAGATTTAAGCATACATAGGGATATAGGACAGAAAAAGCGACTTTGTTTTATACTATGTATTGAAGGTCAAGGCTTTATTCCCTTAGTCGCCTCTTACGACACCCACGGGAAGACATGGAGTGGCACTATTGTAACTCGGCAACTACACAAAATAAAGTAAAATTAAGTAAGTTATTATTAATAATTAAAACGACAAGGTCCTACTGCCGCCCTGTTAACTGTGTTCCAGTAATCCTTTAGCTCATCGTTCCTGCAACCATGGGCTGGAACTTCGCAGGTAAATGAGATGATACCTCCTTTCAGGACTTGTGATATTAAAAAAGTTAAACTGTTAGAACTTTACAAGCAGTTTGACGCTAGTCTTGGGTCTTACTACTGGCAGGAATTTGCGAATAAATTGAGTTATGTACCTATAATCATATATAATTGTAATTAATATTTTTGTTATTATTTTTGTAATAATAATAAGTTTTATTTTGTGAAGTTACCATTAAGTAATATTATATTTTTTATCAATGTACATAACTTTTAACATTTTGACTTACAACATTATGCTATCAATAAACTACCATTTGGATGAGGACCAAAAAGCTGGACCATAGCTAAGCGTAGTTAACCATATGTGGCGACCTAGCGACATCTAGTGACAACATAAACAACTCGCCAGCGCCACCAGCGTCAGACAGCGCAACTAAATCTGGCAGTGCGCTACATCGCGCTAACGAAGTTTCTTCAGTCGGTTGACTTATATACTTACCACTTCCAACTTCATCCAAACAACGAAGGCGAAAAAAGTTCAGTTGCGCGACGAAAAGTATCCTTACAATTAAACGTATGGCGACGCACAGGAACAGGTTATCATGACATTGCTATGCAGTTCAGTTAACGCTGAGAGAAAATGACAGAGTTGTATAACTGCTATAGCTCTGTCCTTTACGGTCGCCGAACAATGAACTGCACACCCATGTCATAATAACCCATCTTTCATGTATCTTAATTGTTAAGTAAATGTAACCGCCGTACGTGGAGACTTTCTAGAAAGGAATATCTCAGTTCTTTAATAAACTTGTGTATGTAAAATCGTCACTAAGGACGACACGTTGGCCTAGTTGGTAGAGAGCATGCCTTTGATGTTTTGAAGTCCAGGGTTCAAATAGCGGTAAGGGCAGATATTTGTGTGATGAGCACGAGCATTTGTCCCTTTGTACATACATAACATCACGCCTTCATTCCCTGACCCAGACCCTACCACAGTAGGCAGAGCCACAGAAATTGAAGACTTGTTTATAATTCTATAACCACATTTTGCACAATCTGGGGGTGATTCTCTCAACACAGCGCAGCGTCGACCTTAAAGGTGAAGTTTTATCCGGCAAGTTTATGAAGTCGGAGTGAAGCAAAGACGGGTCGCTAGTTATAATATAAATAAGATAGATTATAATCGCTTTGATCATAATATTAAGAGTTTACTGAAACTGCATCGTAATTCTAAAACCATTTTCGAGAAAGATAACACTTTTTATTGACAGAGTTTTTGACAAATATTTTCGTCGTTGGAAAATGATTACGGTTCTGAATCCATTAGTTTCCAGGTGCATTCCATACGATAAAACCTTATCCAATAGTCAACGTTATGTTAACTCTTATTTGCTCGACAGTACCTAACGATAGCCGCATTATAAACAATAACCATGTCAAAAGCAATATAGTTTTACCAAGTAGAATACAGTTACATAGTGATTGTTAAATCGAAGTACGAATATATTTATGTGGATATAGTTGAGCTCATTTGCGTCAAAATCGTTATGTAGTATTTTAACCGCTGATTGGCGATAACGATAAGTCTCTTAGAGTCAGTCACTCAGAGTTAGTTACATACATACATACATGACAACACGCCTTCATTCCCAGAATGGGGTAGGCAGAGCTACAGAAATACTACCAACTCTAAAAACATATGTTAATAATTCTGTAACCACATTTTGCACAAGTAGTTTAAGATGTTTACTAGTGCTAGTCACAGGTTGCAAGCCCATCGCCTAACAATACTACAAGCCTTTATTCCCTTAGTCGCCTCTGACATCCACGGGAAGACATGGAGTGGCACTATTCTAACCCGCAACCACACAGGATTCACTCAGAGTTAGTTAATGAAGATTAAGTAAATAAATAAATACGTTGTTTAGAGTTGTTGGTATTTCTGTAGTCCTGCCTACCCCACTCTGGGAATGAAGGCGTGATGTATGTTTGTACAAATATCATAGGACAATGTCACACAAATTGACCTACTCCTAAACTAAGCTCTAGGCTTGTACTAATGTGTACCAGACAATAAGAAACTTACTTATATAGAGAATATATATTTAAATACATAGAAAATAGGCAGCAGGCAGGTGAGTCGAGTTCAGAGTCGTATAAAGCTGCCTAATTGAGAAGGCACGCGTTAAAATGTGTTTTGTACGCTCCAACGGGACTTCTTAAACTTGCCGTATAAAACTTCGTCTTTGAGATCAACGCAGCGCTATGTTAAGAGAATCAGGCCCAGGATTGTGTAGTGTGTAGCAATCTACAGAGAACAGACTATTCGCGCGAATAAAACAGCCCCGGACAATTCTATGAAACATTGTTCAGGCTTGATGAGGAAATGAGATTAATTTGGAAAAGCTATTGTGCGAAAAAACAATTTTCCTTCTTCAGTTAATTGGGGGTTTGTTCTGGCTTCCTTATATTTCCGATTCGTCTCAATACAGATGAAATATAGTTACTGAAGAAAATCAGTCGTGTTATTCGGTACTCTTATTCGCCGGCGTTTGTTGGCGAGAGTCAGTTACATCATAAATATCATAATTAACAAGCCTTATTTCAAAGGTATTTTTACGACCGTCCTTTTGCCGGAAGATCTGTTTGTATAAAACTGAAACTTCTCTCGTAACAAATCAGTCATACAGAGCTTATCATTTTGATATTTAATGATAATGTCAATTAATAATTTGTTTCTGCTTTTTTATGTGATCTACAGTTTTTTAATAATCTACAAATCTGTTACTGACAGCCTCAGAAACAAGAACAAAGGCCCTAGCCAATACGCGTTAGGTAACTAGCGTTTCTATTCGTTTTGTTTTTAAACCGTTTCGCCGCACTGGTAGATCAGGTGACTTTTCGAATAGAAACGCTAGTTAGCGTACGCATCTTGGGTACGGCCTCTGACAACCGAAAGTTTACATACTCTTTGAAATTGTATCGTTTTAAAGATTATTTTAAAGTAAGTGGATAGGTGATTTAAGACTATACGAAAAGCTAAGGAACCTATGTAGCTATTAAAAACAATAATACGTCACCAATCGTTGACGTAGACGTCGTCTGAAGTTGTTATTAATAAATATTAAAAAAAAGTTTATTTCTCTAAAGAAAATTACAAGTTTGGTATTTTTTGGTGGAACCCAAACCAGGCAGAGCCTATGTCTTGGGACCCGGTGAGACAGTTCGACATACGCATTTGAAACTGTTTTAGGTAAAATAAACGTATAGCATGCAAAGTCCCTATAGGCAGCAGTTTTGGAACTAATGAGTTTGTCGAAACGAAAAGGTGAAGTACCGGAACGACACCTAATTAGATCAAACTGGACAGGGGTGGCCAAATCTGCTTGATTTAATTCCTGGTGTTCCGGAGTCGATAACATTTTCTTGCGCTTAAAATATTATCCACAGAAGGAAAATTTTGTTACGTTTATTTATTAATTGCTTGATTAATTGGGAGTTACGAAATTTAATTGAATATAGCCAAATCTTATTAGGAGGGTTTTATGTCGGAGTCATTTATTGCCGTACTTTCGGGAAGTGAAAATTCGCAATTTCCTTATGGTGATTTAAATGGACCACGGTGAATTCTTTCTATCTCTATTAGTCGAGTTGCTGACCCGCTAGCACATCTGCTATACAAAATTGTAAAAGATATGAGAGCGACAAGGTTCCAACGTATTTTAAACCATTTAAACGGTGACGTCAAATTGGCATAAGTAATTTATAAGTAAAACTAATTTACACGTTTCAATGATTTACATTGATAATTTCAATAAGTTACCCAGTATACTGTTGAGACCTATAGAAGGCATTTGCTATCACAAGCCTGCATGCATACATACAAACATTTCAATTAACTATAATATAAATAAATAAATAAATAAATATCACGGGACAATGTCACACCAATTGACCTAGTCCCAAACTAAGCTCTAGGCTTGTACTATGGGTACTAGACAACGATAAACATACTTAGATAGAGAAATAAATACTTAAATACATTATAAAACATCCAAGACTCAGGAACAAATACTCGTGCTCATCACACAAATATCTGCCCTTACCGGGATTTGAACTCGTCCCGGGTTCGGAGGCAGGGTCACTCCCAACTCGGCCAACGTGTCGTCAACTAAAAAGCTTGTAAATACGGGTTTGTAGTGTAGCCCCCAAGACGTCACCGTTTAAATTATGTTAAACGGTAAGAACGGTGAGAAAAACTAGAAATAGTGAAGTACAAAAGTATACAAAGAGACCTAACTATATCAAGTATTACATCAGAGTGTAGTAGGCTAAGAGAAATATTATAAATGTTAATGTTTGGATGGATGTTTGTAACTTAATCTAATATATATAAGCTAAATTTGATCACCAAAAATTGGACTGTTTCCGAGGGAATAGCAATAAACGGCTTCTAAGCGGACGGAGTCGCGCGCAAAAGCTAGTAATATTAAAAATGAAAAAGTAACTGCGTTTGTCTGTCTGTTTCTATGTTACGCCTTCTTAGCTACAGGTCCACTGATTTTAATGAAATTTGGCACGAATATACATAGATTAAACCCTAATAAAAGATATAAGATACTTTTTATTTCTATTTATATTTATAATTTGTCAGTTTCTGGTAGAATAGCGATAACACTTAAATGGCCACTTTGTGGCCTTTTAACACTTAAATATTTTCTATGTATTTAAGTATGTGTTTTTCTATAACAGTACTGATTATCATTGTCTAGTACTCATAGTACAAATATAGAGCTTAGTTTTGGACTAGTCTTGCGTTACATTTATAATTTATTTATTTACATCTGGCTCTTTATTTCATAGATATCGCTTCTAAAGTTGCTAAAACATGTATTCTAATCTATTTCCTTTGAACTTTAAAATATATCCGTTACGGAAATGGAACAATAGAGTAACACTATCTCCTGGACTATTATACTAAAATCCATTTTTAATTGTTAACAGTTTATCCCCATCTTTTAAACCACGTTACAAAGAACAATCGCTGCCATTTCATACAATGGTCTTCCGGTAAAAGGTAACTAGTGTAACTGGAGCCGTGTTATGTAATACGTGGCGAATAGTGTGCAGTCTTAGATATATTGGTCACGTGTTACATAAAGATTGGAGGAGTATTGGGCTGAGGTTAATGACCTTTGTGTGTTATTTAGGTGTGATTTAGGTCCGGTTTTTATGTGTTTCTAAACAAAAACCAACTATAAGTTTTATTTATTGTCCATTACTCTGTTCATAGTAAAGTGCCAGTGTGATTGCCGGGTTCGAATAGGTCCACTCCATGTCTTCCCGTGGATGTCGTAAGAGGTTACTAAAGGAATACGGGCTTGTAGTACTTTTCGGCTTAAACATCTTAGCCTGATTGTGCGAAATGTTGTAACAGAATTGTTAACAAATGTTTTAGAGTTGTTGGTAATTCTGAGCTTTACCCCACTCTCCGAATGAAGGCGTGATGTTATGTATGTATGTATGTTTGTTTATAAATACAGAACCTAGTTAAGCTTCTCTTGTAATTAAGCAGTTAGTTTACACCGCGAAGAAATTAAGCGGAAATATGTAATATATTATATTGCGATATTTCGTGTATTTTATCTATAATTTACAACAAGAATTAGAACATTAATAATAAATTACACACAAAAATTAAGAAGAAACTAAACCAACTTTATCAAAACAAACCGTATATTACAAAGAAAACTAAGCTACTTAAGTAATAAAAGGTAAAGAACAAATATAAAAAGAACACTCTCTAGCAGGTTCGCCCGCGGCATGGTCCCTATGACACTGGCTGCATTACCTCTCTGGGTAGCTAGCCCAATCCTTTGAAAGTATAAACTAAGCTACTATAATACTGAGTTAACCCTTATTAGACTTTGAAAATGGCTCTTATTTACATGATAGTAAAGGCGGTCGAGTTAAAAACAATACGGTAACATGTCAAGCGCAATAGTTGTTACTCTGTGGAATCGATGGCTAGATACTTAAATTGGCTTAAGCATTGGGATATAAGGGGTGTCCCAAAAAATTGTTTGACCATTTAAAAACCGAGCTACCTACGGAATTTCACTGGCTATTGAAACGCAAAGGTTTTCTAGTTTTTAAGTTAAAAATCCAACGTGCGGCGTTATTATTTTACAGGCAGATGCAAAAATCTTAGTGAAAATGACGGTCAAAATCTATGAGTGTACATTCTACTGACTGACTGACTACTTAATCCGCTCAGTTACTACAGTATTATTAGATTACTATGAATTAGTGAACTCAAGAGGTTTATTTAGATCCAACATTAACCTCATGTTACACAGGATCCATAACAACTATATTAAATACATACAGAATAAGAGTAACGATAATGTAACAAGAGCGTTACAAGCATTCTTAGTTACTACTAACATTAAGGCGCTTGCGGCGGTCAGTTAACGCTTGGTCCGGGTAAGTGGGAGGAAAAATGCTCATAAACAAGAGGTTAACAAGTGAGAAGAGAAAATCTGGCCTCTTAATTTGTGTCGCTATCCTCCTTATACGCTATCATCATCATACATCGCAATTTTCGGTGCTGGAATAATTTGAGAAAGAATAAAGATAAACAGATAGGTTAGTCTGAGAAAAATCATATTATACCTCATGAATAACTACCTCTCTGCGAATTGTGTACACTCTATGATAGTTTTTTTAAGTTAATACCTACTCTTTGGGTAAAGACAATCATTTCCGCACCGAAAATTGCGAAGTATGATCACATACAGAGTGATTTTAAAATTAGTTTTGTTACTAAATAATGGCCGAATTCAACTGATGTCTTGAAATGTAGTTTTATCTGTTGCTTTTTATTTAATTTTTCACGCCTATCATGTCCAAAAATCTAACCCCAACTACTCGTAAAGGAGATCACCGCCTGAATTAAGAGAATTGTGGAGTAATTCTTAAATCGCGTAGTGGTCTTTTTTCCATACAAATTTAGCTATAGGCGGAAACGTGTTTTACTCCCAGAATCTTTTTTCCTAAATCATTTTTTGATAAGAAAACCTACCGACCTACGTTTTCAATCGAGAACAAATTTAAAAATCGTAAAATTAAACTAGTTTTAAGGGAAGCGAATCGTTATCATTATTATGAATGGTATTTTTGTTCTCACAATCTTCTTTATTTACATTTTACATCAGTGAGAATAAAAAAAACACTTCCATAATTATAATAAATGCATATAATTTATTCAGTAACATTGAATAAATTTGCATGGTTTTAAAACTATCGGAGTGGGTGGAACTATAAGTTATGTAAATAGTTTTACATTTACAGGTAAAGAACTTAAGAAGTAATGGACCTGTTCTATGTAGTTGTAACACGTCTGTGTATACCGTTTGATATTCTATATTTGAAATTTGACGTTATCTCGATATTAATTTTGTACACAACATGGGGGTTATTATCACGTAGCTATGCAGTTCATTTAACGGCGAGCGTAAAGGACACACCTATATCACTGCAATAGCTCTGTCCTTTGCGCTCGCCGTAAAATGAACTGCACAGCTAGGTCTTAATAACCCCCAGGTTCTATTGACGACACGTTGGCCTAGTTGGGAGTGACCCTGCCTCCGAAGCCAGCGGTCCTGGGTTCAAGTCTCGGTAAGGGAAGATATTTGTGTGATGAGCGCGAATATTTAATTTTGTTCCTGAGTCTTGGATGTTTTCTATATATTTAATTATGTATTTCTCTATTTAAGTATGTTTATCGTTGTCTAGTACCCATAGTACAAGCCTAGAGCTTAGTTTGGTACTAGGTCAATTTGTGTGTCATTGTCCCGTGATATATTATTATTATTATTATAAGGTTACCCTGGGTAGATAGAGAAAAAATAGTCGAATAGTAATCATATTTTGTTCTAAGTTTTCGCTGTGGTGAATATTTAAATAATGTTACACTTTCTTATAATAAAACATAGTAAGAGACATTAAGCCGTAGTAAAAAAAGAAACCAAACGACTTCAATTCGCCGCGCCACGGCTGATTCGCTTCTTATTTCATACCAAGACGAAGTCTTAATTCTACAGTTTTACTTTTCAAATATAAACCGTTGTTTCATGCATCTAACATAAGATTTTATTACATTATCTAGACCAATTTTCAACACAGAATTATGTCTTCACGGTTCAACTCCGATCATCATGAATTGGCCTATTATGTTCCTGTTTATCGATGTGGGCAAACCTGGAGAAAACATCTGTCACTTTCTGAGTCATATGTACTTACATATGGGCCAGAAAGCGTGAGAGTTACGGATGCTTTATATACCGTGACAAAGGCGACCAAAACCGACATAGGGAGCATTTTTTAAACCTGAAAATCAGTTTTTTTTAAATGTCACCTCATGGTAAGTGGGATCTGTGACCCATAGAAATTAGCATTCTCAAGACTGAAATTCTAAGATAGAATGCCTCTATATGCTAGTAAATTTACCGGTTGTCTTATCTCTAACCCGGAACACAAAGCGGACAGCTTGGCGGTAGGTTAAAGGATAAGATGGTGGTAGCGATCCGGATGGAATTACCACCACGTAAAGTTCACGAGGGAACAGTGCAAAAAAAAATCTACGCAGATGTAGTTGCGTGAAAGATAGTTTAAGTCAGTGAATTCTCATTTTTTTAAGAATAAACTACTAGAAAGGAGTTTATTGCATCAATGAAACAAAATTACGTACTATGAACTCAATCAGTCTATTCTTCTCAGATCCAACACAAAATTGAATACTCATACTCATACTCATTTATTCGTAATATTTCTTAATAATTACATGTCGTAACACCTATCCGATTTATCATATTTAGGTAATAAAAAATAATAATTTATAATTCAATGTAGGTTTCTACAATAGCTATAAAAAAATAAAATAAATAAATAAATATCAGGGGACAATCTCACACAAATTGACCTAGTCCTAAACTAAGCTCTATGCTTGTACTATGGGTACTAGACAACGATAAACATACTTATATAGAGAAATACATATTTAAATAGATACATAGAAAACATCCAAGACTCAGGAACAAATATTTGCGCTCATCATACATATATTTGCCCTTACCGGGATTTGAACCCAGGACCGCTGGCTTCGGAGGCAGTGTCGTCAAAGATAAACTAGTAGGTACCTAATAACATAAAGTTAGTCAATATTTAACACCGTATTGAATTTGCATTCTAGCAAAACTTTTGTTTCAATACCTATGTTTTAATAAACATTGTTCTCTTATTTACCTACACAATATGTTTCATGTATAATGTAACATTGTTAAAAAAAAAAACAATAAATAGTTTCCTTTTAAAAAGCCAACCAAAAATCTTACATGCCCAAATTACATATTACACCACAGATGCTGCAGTGCATGTATTATGTAGAAGCCTTTCCAATTGCATTAGCAAAAAAAACGAGCAACTTTGCTCCGTACGGTCATACATTTTTAAGTTCGCTCTCTACGAAGCAGTTCATTCAATTAGGGTTCACTAGGCAAATAAACCAAAAAACCTGTAAAAAACCACAATCCCCTCGTACCACAGGACTTACACAACTAAAAAAAAAACACGATTAAATGCTATCCACTGCTGCGTTACTTCAGCTACATCAAAACATGTACAGTACATGCGCGGCAATGTCAATAGAACGCAATTGAGTGTCGTTTTTATTGTGATAGTAAACACCGATGATATAACTCATCCAAATTACTTAGAGCTATCAGATCGCTGATATCTGTGACGATCAGAGATCGCAACAAACTGGTTCGACAGGAGCAAAACAAATTGGTGCAGTTACCTAAAATTGGAATGTACTATGATCGAGTATAAAATGGTGAGTCTCTAGGATTGTGTCATTACTTTTACTTGTGACACGGTGAAGTAAGCAGCAAAATGTGTTCAGTGCAGATATATGTGAGTTATGTGTTTATTATATGCATATAATACGATATATTATTTAAATAATAATAAAATATAAAATAAAAGTTTACTTAAAAAATATATGAAAAGCGCAATTGTGTACTCGACAGTTTTCCCTATTGTAAATTACTTCTTAGGAAATTTAATATGTTATAAATTATTTTTGTATATTAAACCATATTCAGTTTGTCACTGAAAATATCGAAAGCTACTTTGGAAGCATCCTGTATAAGGCTTGAATGGATTTTATTTTTTATTTTTTTTTGAGTTTAAAGTGAAATTTGGTACTTTGTATCTTGTTTAAAATTATAAAGTTGCTCAGGTCTGGCTTCGTGTTTTATATAAGGAAATAATATGCTTTTGTGATATTAAAAACGTGAAATATTATATTACTTTTGATCACGTGTTTGACTAGTAATAATAACTCAAGAACATAATATATTCACGAACGGTAAAGTTTATTTTTGTATGTTGAAAAATATTTAAACTCATAGTTTTTTAATTTTTATTTGCAATGATGACATTATATTTCATTGGCACTCTAACATAGCACTTAAACACGCGGCCATTACAAAATACAAAATCTTGTTTAACCATCAAGTAGTTTTTATTTTCAAGTGGCCATAACGACATACAAAATATATCGTCCACATAGCGGTAAATGGCACGATAAATAATGCTGGCCAACAATGCTATACATTAAGCTATATCCGACACTGTTAGCCAACTGCAAAAAGATTTACTGTGCCGCTGTGATACTGTGGGATATACGGGCAGGCAACGTGGGCGGTCGACATGCGGCTTTTAATTAAAATCGATTCTTCTACGATAAACATATTTTTATGAAACAAAAATGTTTATTCAGTAATTATAAATATTTAAAATAAAACCGGAAATACGTCAACAACTATAGGATTTGCATCATTGTGCATCTTGTCAAAAATTATCTAAAATCCCTCTTTGTCATCCCTGAAAGCTCTTGCACTCGACCACCAAACATCCTATATAATCAGTACCGCATTCTCCTCAGCGACATTCTCCTGTATGTCCCATAGTCGTTGGTGTGAAATGACACGGAGTGAAAATAGTGCGCCGGACTAGTGATCTATGACGCTTTAAGATGCCATCTTTGCGGACGCGGGTTCGAGACCGGCGGCAGTAAATTATATTACCATGACAACCAGAACAAACGAATCATGTAAAGATGGACGTAGCGTTTTCTAACCGTAGATAGGGTTTACGTTACGTCAGTTTTAAATTTTCGGGGACTTTAATCAGACTTGTATCACGATGCTTCCTTTTGCATGAAGTCTATCCATCTTAGCGCATTTGCAGTCTTAGGATTGCAGTCCTAAAATGGTACTATTGAAATTGCAAAAGTCTATGGGTACCATCTGATGACCTGTGTACTCATTTGTTTTCTCTTCTTCTTCTTTTTTATTAATGCTGATCCACTGCGGTATTTCACAGTGATTTCGCCTTTATAAAAGCCGGACATCTTACAATCGGCAATTTTCCCTCCTTGAAGGTTACCGGAAGAACCCATTTGCCTTCTGAATACCATAAAAACATGGTTTACTTTCAATAACTTACAACTTAAGTGTGTACTGGGCCTCTATTCAGGTGCGTTAAAACGATATCGTGTTTGACACGTTTAAGAATCGTTTATGTCACAGTCGCCATTATTGTAAATGACATAAGAGTTATCAAAACGTTTACAATACGGAAACAGGTCAAAAACGATATCGTTATAACGCAGTTGAATAGAGGCCCTGGTTGACTCCATAAATATAAGATGTCCTGTTTTGTAGAAGATTTGGTCGATAAACAATTATTACTGAAGAATTTTAATTTAAAGGTTTTCGCTCATCTCCCTTCAACCATTCACACGGGTGCAACATCAAAACGTGTTCACATATGTTGTTATTCATGTAATATCTATAGTAAAATAAAAAATATGTTGAACACTTAGTCCCTGCAAGTAGCTACAAACTTTCAGTCTGTTAGTTTTCCATACGTCATCTGATGCGTCTTTTATCATAGCTCATCGGTGCGCCGTCTATACCAAGCTTCACTTATAGCCGGCCATCTGCGAGCGCGCGATAGTCCGCGACGTCCGACACTTCATCATGTGAACGCGAGTGTAAAATGGGAAGAGGGGCCGGTATATACAGCATGCTTTTTTAAGCGTACTAGTGTTTATTTAAAAAGGAACTATACATGTTGATGTAATAACACATCATAGTTTTTGATATACTTTGGAGATTTGGAGGTTAGGAAAGTTTTAAGGGTATGTAAATATCCTAATTTTAGTCCTACTTATATTTTAAATGTTGAAGTTTGTGATGATATTTGCCTTTAAATACGCATAAACGACTGAACGGTTTTGGATAAATTTAAGCACTTCTTAAAACTGAATCTTTTTATGGCCACGCACACATTATGCATCTTTTTGAAGTCAAGTCGTCTAAAGTCAGCTACTTGTTCCAGTTACTAACCTTGCTAGTGGCGGCGTCCGCGGCGCAATATTACCAGAACTCATATTGGCCGTACTACTCGCAACTATCCCAGGCGCAGGCGCGACAGGACCAACAGGTATGTTCTATCAATTGACCCTTCGTACCATAGCTATAGTTCAAAATGGAAGATCAACTTAGGTTGGTTACATTGAACCAAACTTTGTCGGTGGAGTATACTAAAAATCCAAGAAGATTAATTGATTGATTGGAGAGTGACGTCATCGTAGTGTTAAATTTTATCTTATAGATTAAGTTATTAAGAATACCAAGCTATTGGGTTTGTATAAAACCATTCTCTTTTAATGACTTGCATTTTCAGAGCGAAGAGATCTCCGCTTGTTATGATTAATTCAGAAGCTTTATTAAAGTGTTAACATTTATTTTTCATGCACATAATCAGTAGGCATCGTTTCCAAAACGCTGATAGTGTTGCCACATGTAACAGCAATGCTTACTTAGTATCAAATAAGTGTAGGCCCGTCACATTCTGCCTCCAATAAGACTCCAAAAGAGCTCTGGGCTACTGATAAAAAAGTTTAATGTTACCGGAATGTAGAAGTTTGCTAATAGCATGCCTTTGTGTCTTTCTAAGTCTAATGCGTTTGCAAGAACTGCAGTAGCGTTGAGAGTGATTCTCTACACCATTAAACAGTCTCATTTATCTCTATAGGTAACGGCTATAACCCTTTTTACATCGGATTGTACTCTAGATTTAAAACCCCCTGTACATGTGGAAAAAGATATTTCTTCGAAGTTCGACACGTTGGCCTAGTTGGGAGTGACCCTGCCTCCGAAGCCAGTGGTCCTGGGTTCAAATCCCGGTATGGGCAGATATTTGTGTAATGAGCGCGAATATTTGTTCCTGAGTCTTGGATGTTTTCCATGTATTTAAGTATGTATTTCTCTATTTAAGTAATTTTATCGTTGTCTAGTACCCATAGTACAAGCCTAGAGCTTAGTTTGGGACTAGGTCAATTTGTGTGAGATTGTCCCGTGATATTATTATTATTATTATTATTACTATCAGGTAGTTTGATTGTTGATCCAGCATAGTATTTTGTCACGATAGCATCAAATCGTGATAAAGAAATTATTGTACAGGGTGGGCCAAATTTTCTTGCAGATATCAGCAGTAAAAGCTATTAACAGTGCATAAATGTCTTAAATATTCCGAAAGTCCAATCAAACCTAACTTAACGTACGCAAAGTAATTTGATTGTGCGTTAAATTTGCTCATGACCTTTGTATCGAAACATTTTCCTACATTTTTCATAATGTGTTTATTCCTTCAGCACTCAAAGGCCTCTAAGTCCCGAGTTTTGTATAAAAAGAATCTAAAAGGTCATCACTTGTCCTCCAGTTAATAATTAATAAGGAGACGTTTAAAGTCATTTCTCACATTCTTTTTCTTAAGTTTTTAAAAGAAAGAAAAGTACGAGACAAAAGACAAAATTAAATGTTAATAACAATATTAATATAATTAATAAGATTAACTGGAGAAGATCCCTTGATAATATGTTCGCCTTTGTACACAACGTTTGTACTATTTGGATGAAATTTGAAATGAACATACGAGTGGGATCCTATCATTTCATAACCAATGTTTCACAAATGATACATTTTAAAACATATCATTTGACAACCCTCTTTTTTTCCGAATGTGTTAATAATTCTGGATTTATTTCAGGATCATCCTGTAGAACCCTATAGGTTAGATTAGTATTATAAAAATCCTGAAATATTTGTAGTTACAGAAAAAAAGCGGGTTGGCAAATGAATAGGTTGCGAAACGATGCATTTGTCAAAGATTTGTCGGCGAAAAGGCAGAGAACCCATACGAGTACCTTGAATTTACGCATAGCCTATGCATAATTCACTTAGCATCCCGGAAAATTTAAAAGTTCCCGAGGGAATAACGATAATCGAAATCTACGCTGACGAAAACGCGGGCTGAAGCTAGTAACAGAATACAATTCGCACTTTTAGAATTATAGTGACCTAATTCAAACGTTTTCAGCTTACGATTATGAGTCATAAACTTAGTATTATAGAGACCTAAATTGAAATTCAACATTATGTGGATTAGGTCACTATAGTTCTAAGGTTGCGAATTGAAGCAACCACTACAAACTACTAAACGACTCCTACTAAACTCTCAAAACTACTCCTAAGACTGCATAATTATGCATTGATAATCCTGAGGACTAAGATGGAGTGCCTCTTTGCTAGTAATTTTGCCTGTTATGTTACACTTGCACCGAACACATTGGCGATAGTTAAACTTTTCAACGCCATGTCAAATAAAAATCCAGAGCAAATGTCAACTTTGCCTCATAGATACTCAGGTCTAATTTGCGCTCTCAGCCATGACGGAAATATCCGTCAATGGCGTTGAAAAGGTTAAACGATATGATGGTAGCGATCTGGACGGACCCTGAAGGTCCTATCACAATTAACATAGAGCATAGAAGTATCGACAGAAATAAATTTTCCTACGATTGCCTTTGAGATATAATAACAACATTGTTGAATGTTTAAAAAAGGATCTTCAAATCAAAGGTAGTATTTCAGGCTCTTTTGATGTGCGTAAAAGTGTTTTTTTCCTGTACATTAACAATTCAAAGAGCCCGAGCCTTTTTCCCTTAGTTCTGATGAAAAGTAATACATTTGTTTTCTGCTCCTTAAAAAGGACGTAACGTTAGTTCACGCCGGACGATTATATAAATATAAGTTTTTTATTACTACGGTTTTGTAGTATACAGGGTGCTTATAAATAAGGTTTACATACCCTTATTATAATCCACTCAATGTTAAGTTACAATATGTATGTCAACTTATAAGTACATACATTCTGGCCGTTAGAAATAGAAATAAATGAAAGGGCAATAATGTTATGGGGATTTACGATAAGAACGTCACTTTTCGCAAAATGGCGAGCTCTTTATAAGTTGTATAAGGTCGTACATAACAATAGGGTGATATTTCGTTCATTCCATTCACGCCATCCGTGAAAATACCTATAACTGTAACAATACGGTACAGTCACCAGCAATAATGATTTAGAAATCATATGGGTCAAAGATATCTGACATGTTTCTATTATAATTAGGGGTACCTATTAAAGCGTTTGCACTTTTAAACTCTATTTGTCTCTGGACTATTTTTTCACCATTGTTATATTAAAAAAAAAAACATATTAGGGAAACAGACGTGCAATGTTTTAGTAACAGTATTACCTATTTAAAATGATTGTAAATTGTAAGGGAATATAGATCAGTGAAATATGGTAAAATCAAAATTCGCAGAAATAATTGAATTGGTTTCGTTTTACTTTTGTACAGTAAAGTGTTTACACATTAGATATCTTTAAATTTATGTTTGAAAATATGTTTACACAAGAACACACGTTCGTCGGTTGCATCTTGAAAAGGAGAGCGTTCCCAGCAAAAAACTTTAAAAGCCAGCACTAGTAAGAACCTGGCAAGATTCAAAATATAAACAAACCTAACAGAGTAGAGTAGGGTAATTAATTGTTATAATGATATATCAATGAAGGAATAAAACAATACAAGATATGTGTAAGAAAAAAAATATACGGGAAAGAAAAAATATGAATATTATTGAGCTCAATCTTAACTAAGGCATTTTTACTCAGGCCTTCAGGAACTGTCAAAACTTAATAATTTCTAAAAGTTTTAAGAACAGATTCGCGTGAAATATTAAAGCTCTATCCTTTCCACTGGCTGGAACTAACCAAGTTTTAATTCATAATACGACTGACGACTGTACCACTAACTAAGATGACGGTAACTAAGTATCTACTTTTGTATCTCGGGAGGCTTTATCTCGCCGTCGAAACTTTTGCCAATTGGGTCAATCCACTGGCACAATTGGCGGGGAAAGTTCCTTAGTGAGATTACAGATAGACAATTAGAGCGGTCTAGACGCGTAGCTTGACAGAGTAGAATTATGGCTGTTTACTTTAGGTTGTGGGTTGGTGTATGTAGTTTAAAATAAGGGGTGTTTGTTAAGTTGAAAATATAACTATTATACAGGGTGTCTTCGACCATGGGGCTTTAAATGTAGGAATCGATTCTACTCCTGAAATGCTACATCTTTTGTTCTACGACTTAGAAAATAACTTCATTTACAGTAAGTTATACGTGATCAAACTTTCAAACTTTACTAGTAAAATCAGTGAATTAATTTATTTTGCATGAAAAATAAAAAATAATATATCTTATTTTTAACGTCGTAGAACAAAAGGAGTCCCATTTGAGGAGTAGAATCGATCCCTACCGAAACACTATTAAGGGTGTTTCCGAAAATATTGCATAGTGCAGTTCGCTATTTTTACCTTCTAGCAGTTCTTAAATTGTTAATCCTTACCCATCCGTACCCTTTCTCCATAATATTACTTAAGTAACTATATTTAATTATTATTTTATTCCTTATTCCTTAGTCGGTGATCCATTGTCGATTTCTGCGATGTAAATAACTATTATAACTAAAATACTATCTGTGAGAACCGTAATTGACTTTCTGAATTTATGTAAGTTTCTAATGTATTTGAGTTATCAGTATGCTGTTGGTTTTCCTTAAATAATTCAATAAATTCAGACCGTCTCATGCCCATAAAAAAACCCAAAGCAAGCAAAGTACGGTGCAAAACTGCCTTTTGTATTATTAGACAAACAGGTTTTCCAATTATTCGCTTAATGATGTTAATAATAGCATACATAAATCATGTATTAACAGGGTGCCCTTCTTTGTAGTCCGAACTCAATTATAATAATAGAAAATAATGTGGAGCACTCTATCAACGTCTAATAATCTTAAATAAGCACTGTTAATTCATTCTAAATAGGACCCTGCTCTTAGCTTAATACTAAACGTTACATCTCTTACCCTTTAAAATAACCTAATAGAAGAGTTTTTTTTTCATGTACACGTACTTGAGATGTTTTTAGGGTTCCATGCCCAAAGGGTAAAAAAAGCGGCCAAGTGCGAGTCGGACTCGCCCATGAAGGGTTCCGTAGCAGCAAGTCTGCCCTGCTAACACAAAAGGCAGTATCTCAGACACAACTCCTGTAGCAAATGCAACCTTATTACTAACAGAATAGGATTGAATCGGCTTTGACTATAGAATATGAGATACTGCCTTTGCTGTTAGTAGGGCAGAAGTAACATAATATAAAAGTTCGTTGTAGCTTTGATCAATGTTTTTATGACGTATTAAAAAAAAACTACTTACTAGATCTCGTTCAAACCAATTTTCGGTGGAAGTATGCATGGTAATGTACATCATATATTTTTTTTAGTTCTATCATTCTCTTATTTTAGAAGTTACAGGGGGGGGGGGGACACACATTTCAACACTTTGGAAGTGTCTCTCGCGCAAACTGTTCAGTTTAGAAAAAAATGATGTTAGTAACCTCAATATAATTTTTGAAGACCTATCCATAGATACCCCACACGTATGGGTTTAAAGAAAAAAATTTTTTTTGAGTTTCAGTTCTAAGTATGGGAAACCCCCAAAATGTATGTTTTTTTTTCTATTTTTGTGTGAAAATCTTAATGCGGTTCACAGAATACGTCTACTTACCAAGTTTCAACAGTGTAGTGGAAAAAAGTGACTGTGACATACGGACGGACAGACAGACAGACATGACGAATCTATAAGGGTTCCGTTTTTTGCCCTTTTGGCTACGGAACCCAAAAAAGGGACCCTATTCCTAAGACTCACCTGTCCATCTGTCTATCAGTTATAGCTAGACAATTGAAATTTTCACAGATGTATTTCTGTTACCGCTATAACAACAAAGTAAAAACAGAATAAAATAAACAGTTAAGGGCGGCTCTTATACAACAAACGTTATTTTTTGCCGTTTGCACTATTATTAATAACGGCAACCGGTAGACGCTTGAAATATTACAAAATATCGTGTCTTAATGTTGTGTAGATAATTGAAGGCAGGGTGGCCTAGTTGGGAGTGACCCTGCCTCCGAAGCCAGCGGTCCTGGTTTCAAATCCCTGTAAGGGCAGATATTTGTGTGATGAGCGCGAATATTTGTTCCTGAGTCTTGGATGTTTTCTATGTATTTATTTATTTATCTATATAAGTATGTTTATCGTTGTCTAGTACCCATAGTACAAGCCTAGAGCTTAGTTTGGGACTAGGTCAATTTGTGTAAGATTGTCCCCAGTTTTTTTTTTTTTTTTTTTAATGGTACGGTACCCTTCGCGCGCGAGTCCGACCCAAACTTTGCCGGTTTTTTTTCTATTTATTTACTCGTAACCAAAACCTGCAATAGTGCGTGTCATAAGATTGTTTTTTAGAAAACGTCTTCTACGTTCGCGTTCATGTCGCAAATTATTTGTAAAAAAACATCATTACCGCATTGACTTTTTCATGCGACTTGTCTAGTTCGTCACGGTGGCGCAACTTTAGTTATTCAATGCTCCAAGTGGCACAGTTACGGAAAGTTAAAAAACAGCTAGAAGTTAGGAACGAGCTCTAGTTGGGAAAACGAAGAGTTTTTGTTTTACTGTTGCTTGTTTTCACCTAGACGGTATTCCGTTCTAATTTTGTTCAAGTTTTGTATAATTTAGTGTTGACGTTGCGACTGTTGGGTTACCTTTATAGCAATCGACAACTTCATGGAATTGTGCAACTCTGATTTCATCGTCATGCGTTTGTAATCAACGGCAATGAAGATCAAAGTTCAGGATTTCCTAGAGCAACAATACTTCAATAGAAGATAGCGTTTGGGGAAATCATAGATTCTATGAAACGCTGGTCGATAATCCGAACAGTGCTGCAGCGGTACCAGCAATACTCTAATTAATAATATCTTTGTAGGTTATATCATAATATCACACTTTGTCATAAGTACCTATCAAATGATTGGTTGTCCTGACGCGTTTGCAAAACGATTACAAGCACCCTAACCAAGCAGTTACATGGTAGGGCGGTTTTTGATTTACCTACTTATTTTTTTAATGGTCTATACTTTAATGGTAAATATTGGAAAATAAAAACTGAAAATTGAAAGTAGAAATTAAAAAAAAATGTATCCTTAAAAATGTTGTTTAAATTTGCACATTGCTTATGATTCCAACAATAGGCGAGGCCTGACCTGTGGAATCTAGAGAAAATGTTGACAGGTCGGAGTATTAGTTAGATATGTATACATAAGTATTACAAAACTAGGTATAAAGTTAATAAAAAAAACTGAATGTTAACAACATTAAACAAACTTTACTGGAGTGTTCATTGGTAGGTTTAAGAACCATAAATAGTTACAAACAATATAGGTTAATAGATAGGGATTATTTATACTTTATTGCATATTGTCTCTTAAAAGAACCTGTAAATAAACACCCACCTGTATGTGTTTGGCATATTAACCATATAATACGACTCAAAGCCAGGATAGGTTGTTAATAACTCAAATTAAAATATATATATATATATATATATATATATATATATATATATTTCAAAAAAAGGGGAAAATCTCACATAAATTGACCTAGTCCCAAACTCAGCTTTAGGCTTGTACTATGGGTATTAGACAACGATAAACTTACTTATAAAGAGAAATACATAGAAAACATCCTCAGGAACAAAATATTCGAACTCATCACACAAATATCCTTACCAGGATTTGAACCGCTGGCTTCGGAGGCAGGGTCACTCCCTTGTAGCCTGATCAAGGCTCATTATAATTTATATTAAGTCTATTATATTTAGTTCTAATGACTATGCAATTTAAATCTACTAAGCATGCGTACATTACAATATCTCACACGATTCCACGCCAGTCTTAACATACCTGTTGCAGCAGTGCATGATGTAGTTCCCCCATAGACTGTACCTACAGCGTCGTGCAGATCGATTTAATAAGCGTTAACTTCACGCCGACGGAACACTGTGATTCTGCACGCATAAAACACAAGCCATTTTTTTTACAGTTGCAGGCATCAGAATATTCAAACGGTTACGGCCACGATTCTGGATCGGAAGGCTTTTCTGGACACGACGCCGGTGGCCAAAGCTATGGCGGGAACGATTTCGGCGGTCAACAGCATAGCAACGATTTCGGTGGGCACGACTTCGGTGGACACGACCTTAAGGCCCACTCTTACCCCGTCCATCAACACATTGAGGAAGAGAACCCAGAACCCATCAAACACTACAAAGAAGTAGTCGTACCAGTACCCAAAAACGTGGAGTTCAAAGTACACCAGCCTATACTAATACCTGTACCGCATCCAGTTCCTATTCAAGTACCCGTACCGAAAGCCGTCGTCATCCCCATCATTAAGGAAGTGTCAATACCGGTTGAGAAATCAGTGCCTTACCCCGTTGAGAAAACGGTACATGTACCGAAAATTAAGGAGGTACCGTTTGAAGTTATTAAGCATATTATTGTACCAGTTGAGAAGCCCGTACCTTTCAAAGTACCAGTCTATGAGACCATTATTCATACTAAGAAGGGTTCTCATAAACTTTAAGCTCTCTATTGGGTTAAGTAGCTTTTTGCCCCACCTCTGTGCCTTGTGACGTTTCCGAATGTGGAACCACCGTCTTATATTGTGTTTTTCAAGTACTTATAACTTTTGCTTTGAAGGGAAGGTCAAATGGCAAACCTTTCAAGACGATAATAATGTTTTTTCTTGTCCGGGACTCTATTTATTTAATTGTTAAGTAAAATCTATTCTATGTATGTTTACCCTTCGTATGGTATTGTACCGCTTTATACAACATACATGTACCTAAACTATGTACATTCCTGTTTTTATTTTCTATTGTACAAAGTTGTTGACTAATGTGTTTAATGTGTGATTCTTGTGTGTGTTTGTATGGGCGTATGTGTGCGTGATAGTGCCTTGTTAATGTTAACTTGTTATAAGTTGAAATAAAAAACATTTACTTTATTTTGTAGTTTTATTTATCATTACAGCAGAGCATACTTTAGTGACTGTTTTTTTAGGACACCATGGTACATTTATATTGTAAATATTACTCACATTTTAAACACACTACACAACATAATTATTACCTTAAAACAAAACAACAACCACCAGCAATGTAAATCTAATAACCACAGCACCATTTGTCAGCAATATCTATCTATTTTTACAGTTACAGACTACAAAAGTAAATATTAAAAGTATCGTGTACATTTGGCATACTGGTAAAAATTCATGTTACTTAAAAAGCGACGTTATTAAAGATGGAGATGTTATTGCACTGACCATTGGGTACCTATTATTTCATCGAAACAATTTCCAACCAAGAATTTTCATTTCATGAAAAGGCATTTCTTACTGCATGTGTTAATTTTTTTTGGTGGTCACAAGTGTAACCTAACCTAACCCACCTAACCTAACTAATATAAACTAGTGTAACCTAATTAATATTTAAGATATCCTAAAATTAGCGTTCGATGAAATGAAATTCTATACAATGATTCAATTGATTTTGTTACCCTGACCCATATTTCAGCATGAAAGGTACAAAGTTGGTATTTTTTTTAAAATTTAACGACGATAAAAATAATTATATCTAAAAGCAAAATACAATTTGCTTAGAGATACAGGATGTTTTTTTAATATAAAAATCCAGCCAGTAAAAAAAATGCATAGTTTTAATAACATTAAACCTCTATTACCTATATGTAATATCCTTGTATTTTTGCATGTATTTATTTATACCTGATTGGGCAGCAGCAGTTAACTGCCAATTACGTATTAACTACCTCTGCCCTCATAATCCAATAGGCAGTATCTCAAACTCAATAGCCAACGCAGATTCAATCCTATCCCGTTAGTAAAAAGGTTGCATTTGCTACAAGAGCTTTGTCTGAGATTCTGTATTTTGTCTTAGGAGGGCAGACCTGTTATCGCACCTATACCTATACTACCTTTGTCACTACAAGCTAAGAAACATTAATATAAATAATATAGGCTCATCTTAGATATGGATTATATTTAACATGTTTTAATAATTATTTTGACTTTTTCATGTCATTTGTCAAAATGCACACGCCATTGTCTTTGGCACCGAGGTCTTTTTCCTATCATTCATCGGAATTGTAGCAAACTTAATGTTTGTAATAATTGGTGTGTATTGTTTATAAGTATACAAACATTGTAGAATTTTAATAAATTATTTAAATATTACCTAAATACAAAAAATAAAATATAAATTTTGGCA
The DNA here is from genome assembly GCA_949316455.1 of Acleris holmiana. Taxonomy (NCBI): domain Eukaryota; kingdom Metazoa; phylum Arthropoda; class Insecta; order Lepidoptera; family Tortricidae; genus Acleris; species Acleris holmiana. Next base: position 8,692,222 of record OX438785.1, read on the forward strand.
AGTTTATCGACATGGTAGATATCATAGAGTACAATTAACGGCAGAAGTATCAAGAAGGTTCAAATACTTATGCGTCTAAAGGTATAACATTAGGTACTTACTAGTTTTAATTATTAGTGCTAATTGCATACGTAAGGGTAAGTTTGCAACGCTAACTCACTCAATAAAATTTTCTATGAAACTTTTCCGTGGTGACACGAAAATTACCCATACATTTGAAGGGATAATTTTCGTGTCATAACGGAACTTTTTTCACTTGTCTGTTGTTTGTGTCGCTTAACTATGGTCCAACGATTTGCTCCTTACCCGTATACATCCTACTCACCATGACCACGTCCTTGTGTAAACTTACCTAAAGAAATAATTATTTGCCCACATTACATGTCTATACGTTAACATATAACCAGAACTACTTGACTATAGGAAACATAGTACATTTTGATGCAAGTGCGGAAAGTTTGTCATTTTACACGAGTCCCGAGGTGTCTTGGCCCGAGATGCAAGCGAGGGACAGCCTCGGGACGAGTTTAATGACAGTTCCGCACGTGTATCAAACGACGTTTTTTAATACATTTGCGAAAACATATCAAAGAAACAAAATAAAACAGTATATAAAACTATTACATGAGACAATTTAACTTTTAATTAACACAGACTTTATAACATGGCAATGGTTGTAACCATATTCAGCCAAATCAAAGAAAAAGAAAATCACATTGTTAATATAAATACCTATATTTAAAAATAAAAAAGCATAAATACTCTATTAACCAGCAGTAGCGCATAAAGGTGGATTATGTATGTATGTATTAATGTAATTTTAATATTTTAAATTACTTTACCTATGTGTATAGTTTCAATGCTAAATGACGTAATCAAAGTGATTGACCATGCAAACTCTTTGATTGGATGCACGGCTTGAAAGTTGAGACAAAATTATATAAATAAAATTGGAAAAGTAAAACACACTAGTGCGAAATATCCAACTTTTGAAACGATATACAGCTACGAAAAGTACAACTTTTTGAGCAACTGTATTAAAAAAGTAGTTTTCTTGTTTGCTATAACGACAAATTACCTATGTTTGACTAGAAATATATAAATAAACTAAAAATATTTCTTACAAGTAAAATATTGCACGAATTTACACTCTAGAAACTCAAAATATGAACCATATAAAACCAATACGATACAAAAATCAAATAACATACTGTCAGCAAGCTATTAAGCTTGTAGGTAATCTTCCACCCTAATCTTTCATGCATTCATAATATCACATCTTCATTCCCAGACTGGGTAGGCAGAGCTACTGAATTACGAACAACTAAAAATCACCTAACAGTACTAAAAGCTCTTATTCTCTTAGTCGCCTCTTACGACATCCACGGGAAGACATGGAGTGGCACTATTCTAACCCGGCAGCCACACGGGCACCTAAATCATCTATTAAAAATACCAAAAAATATTTTGAAACGCTTGACTGCGGCGCTATCATATTTTTTTTTATTTTCTCGCGTACATAACCGTAATTTTCATTTATTGAGCATTTCTAATCTATAAATCCTAATTGTGTCACAGTTTTTTTATGATAAGATCTTTTTAAGTTACCTTGCGAATACAATACAATACAAATACTAAAACCGAACACGGAACAGTACATTTAAATCATAGGTATACAACAGGCAAGAATTTTGGTATCAAAAAGGATTTTTTTCTACAAAATGGCAATTGTTTTAAGAAGTGCTCTATGAAGACTTTGTTATCCTATAAGCACACCTTATTTTTACCCGCCTGCGTCACAAGGAGTCTTATTTATCATATAGAAACTATGTAGTTTTATGTTTGTCCACGCCATTAGATGAAACTACACCATTTCGGGATACTCCATTATTCTCCGTGGCGACTACCTTTTGCGACCTGAAAAATAATTGTGTTTAAATCAACGCATGAAGGTAATCTATATATATAAATGAAACCTTATTTCCCTTGGTCACGGCATAACGCATGAACAGCTGGACCGATTTCGCTATTTTTTTTGTTGTGCTATCGTCAGGAGAAGGTTCTTATGAAAGAAAAAAATGACAAATCCACCGGGAAAGTCAAAAATTTGCAGCGGGGCGAGGCCGCTGATGGGTAACTAGTTATGGAATAAATAATTATGATATTAAAATTATCGTAAGAGTCTGTCAAACGAAAACTGTCCCAGAGAAACAGCGGCAATTTCAAAAACCTGCAGCTTTTAACACTGACTGTACACTGAATAAACGGAGTTGATACTCCAACACTGATGTGAAAAGATCAGGAAATCAAATAGTATCAACTCCGTTTATTTAGTGTAAAGAGTCAGTGTAAACAGCTGCAGACTCTACCCCCAAAGCGATCTATAAAATATTTAACATTTCCTTGTTGTTTATATAACCTGTAAATAATGTAAAATAGGGCACTACTACATTTTGTTTTAGCACATTTTGCTTTTATATTTTAATCATCTTGTTGACATACTTAGTAGCTGATACTGTCGGGGGCTACCATAATGTCAACAGGATGATCACGATCCAGAAGCAAGATGGGCTAAAACAAAGAATACGAGTAGATCTTATTCTTAAGTTCCATCGACCGGTTTTCATACACATCAAGTTTTCATCGTAGTCATTGGTATCGTTCGACATTTTTTCCAGCCGAAGATCGTATGTTAGCGAAAGCTAGAGAGCATAAATCAAAAACCCTTCTTTTGAAGTTATGATCACAAAGACCGAGTGGATTTTGTTTTTTTTTGCTAAAATATTCAAAACGTTTGGTTTTTGGGAAATTGGACCGCTTGAAAAACTCTTCGCTTACTGTGTGCTTATTTACAATAGCAGTATATAGCTTTGCCATCCGTCCGTTCTGGCCACTTTATATTTCGGTCATCGGCGTTGGCGAAATAAGTGTCCTTCAGTTTTGGTTTCCCTTAGAAATGAATATGGCTAAAGTCGATCACAAATTGCGTTGAAGCCCAAAAGCGTTATATATCTGACCTGTACGTATGTATGTATGTTTGTTCCTATGTCGACTCGTAACTACTAAACGGCTCAACGGATTTTGATAAATGATACGTCATTAGATTTATCTTGGTGGGTATAAAATTCTTAAAAATGGCTGAGGTGATGCGCTTTAATGTTTTTAACACCATATCGATGACACTATAAAATGCAGTCGGTTTTGAAACTTTATTTCTTATTAATTATTACCTTATAATGACACAAATATTTATGGCACTCAGTAAGGTACAGTACAATTATTTTTTTCTTTCCAGAGCAGAAAGATACAAATTGCTGGCTCAGTAACAACTAAAACAACTTTATGTCCTTTGACTTTTTTGATTAATAACCGTGTGCCCTCTGATGTGGAAACTCAAACAAAGATTCTACCTTAGTTGTATAAAAAAATATACATCGTTTTCTTTGTTTAAATCCTCATATATCTTAATAAATATAAGGAAGTTTCGATGTGTTTCAATAACGAATGACCCGATTTAAGAGGCCGTATACGAAATTTTCCCTATCTTCGTTAATTTCCCGGTTTTGCTTATTTTCGTGATTTTACAGTTTAAATACTGCTTTTCTATAAGCACATCATGATATATAATTTCAGTTATGATCGAATAAATGAGTTACGAATGAATGAGGTACTCTTTTATTTTTGTCGAGAATTTAAATTCGGGATTTAGGTTATTTTAAAACATTATTATGTTATATTTAATTTTTAATTTTTCGATGTTTATTTAAGGTAATGGGTTGAATTTAAACTGAAGTTTATTACTGTTGTTTTAATTTTATGAACGAATGTTTTAAGAAGCCGAAATTTGAAACAAATTTTCCATTTGCCATAAAATTTTACCAAGTTAATTATTTTTTACACAGAAAAAAAACCAGGTGGTAAAAAGTAATTCATAAAATTTTTAGACGACTTTTCAGCAATCAATTGTAATTTATTCATACATTTAAGACGTCAAAACGATTCGTGAATATGCGATATTCTAAACCTCTTACAGCAAAATTCACAAAACAGTCACCGAGTCGAAAATCGAAATTATCTTTCGTGTTGCGCATTAAAATTTGTAGAAGTAAAGTATTTCAACAGTAAAATTCATTCATGTTCTGAATTTCAATAAAGAATACTTTTTCTTCAGAAAATATTGATGGTGCTCATTGGAATAATGTTAAAGGTGGGCTACCTAAGGATATACTGTTAGAAAATATTTTAATTTAACTTGATTGTATTCTTACTTGGTATCGAGGTATCGGTTCGTGAAGTTGATGAGAGGCGCCTCCACAAGAAGCCACACCAACAAGCTCAGCACCAAAGAAATAGCGGCTAGTCCAAACGCTTTTATGACCTGCAAAATCAAGGGTTACATAATATTTATATTACCAAATACAGTGTCAATCATTTCATCGAAAGACCTTTCATTTAATGCATAATTTCATCAATTTATTTTAAGGAGAAGGCACACGAGCACTCAGGCCACCTGATGGTAAGTGGAATCTGAGACCCATAGACATTTGAATTCTCAAGACTATAATCCTAAGACCTCAAATGCGTGGCCAACCCTGAGTACTAAGATGGAATGCCTCTATGCTAGAAATTAGACCGGTTGTTTTATCCCCACACCAGAACACAACAAAGCGAACACTGTTGCTTGAAGGGTGGTTAATGGATAACATATTGGTAGCGATCCGAACGGACCCTGCACAGGGTCCTACCACCACTAATGCTATTTTCTGCTGAAACTATTTCAGGGTATCTTAAACATGTAACCTAACCTAACCTACGTAATTAATGTTTAAGATACCCTGAAAAAACTATGGTTTCAGCAGAAAATAGCGTTCGATAAAATAAAATTCGATGAAATTATACATTCCATGAAGTGAAATTTGTTGAAGTGATGAGTCACCACATTATTCTGGGTGGTTTTAGGAAGGACAAAAGGAACGCCGCTTAATTAACTTGACAATGTTTAACTTTGGACTGAGCTAAAGCTGATCTGGTGTAGTGTGAGCTTAAGTTGACAAATGGGAGCCGGCGTTAATTAACAATAAGTTACATACATACATACATACATAAATAACATCACGACTACATTTCCAGAGTGGAGTAGTCTCCTAAGGCCCAAGGTCCTACCCATAGTACTTACTAACTTTGTCATTCAGACCCAGCTCCTTCGACAGTCTGTTGTGTAGTCATAAGTTCATAACGTACCACGGTCCTACAAGTAGGACTTACTAGAGATCCTACGTAGGCAGAGCTACAGAAATACCAACAACTCTAATAAGACTTGTTAATACTTAATTCTGTTACCACATTATGCACATTCAGGCCAAGAAGTTTAATAAGATAATCGGAATTTATACAAAAGAGAAAACGTATTGAATCCCTTACGGTGTCAAACATATGGTAAGTGTAGTGGCTTCTCAGTGACAACTTGCTCTGGTAGAGCATGATTAGGTGGATCACGTAGACACCGTACGAGAGGCGGCTGAGGGGCGCGAACGGTTTCCAGCTGAGGAACGAGTTGATCAGAGCTGGAAAAGAAGTGGTTATGAAGTATCTATCGCAAAAATCAGCAAGAATATCGATCCTTTGAAAAACAGAATTGAGTTACATTGATATGATTTAGGAGAAAACGTAAAACACTAAGTTTTAATCCGTATGTTAAGATTTTACCAAGAAACAAAACTTGTTAAAATCTCAAAACATCGTTTATGGTTTAGATTTTTTTTAGGTATCCTCATTTTATTCACGAAATATTTTAATTGTATGATATTGGCTTTATACAGTTACCCTTCTCTTTCATAGCATTATGCAGAGAGAGTAAGAAAAAAAATGCATGATCCCTATTTCAGGCTTAAAAATACAAAAGAGGAGTTAAATAATACTTTGTTATAACACGCATTGATTGTATTAGACAGTGCATGATAAAGTTATTGTTAAAACATTAGGACATCAACAGCGTATGTTTAGTATTGTTTAATCGTGCTCATAACACAGAATACAATACAGTACAATACAAATAATCTTTATTGAACACCAAAACCAGAGCACGGAACAGTACATCTTAATGATGTGTATACAACAGGCGGTCTTACCGCTAAACAGCGATTTCTTGCGCAGAGAAATAACTAAGGATACAAATACATGGCAGAAACATACACAAAGAAAACATCGTTAGATCTTTAACAGAGAGAAAGAAAGAAAGAAAAAGCATTTTTTCAGTGACACAAACAGCACCTAAGTGCAAACAGTAAGTACAAATGATTACATGAATAAACAGCTGGGTGCGTAGCGTTCGGTATAAACTTTTGATATATTATTGGTCGTTTATCATTATTATAATGCGCTTTTGGTATAACAATATTTGTCATATTCTGAAATGATTTAACTATCATCAGGTTTAATAAACTTGTAATTATAACAACTATTTATCCAACAGTAATACGATATGACGTACATGTCATATAATTGTATTCGATATAACGCTCAGTGGGTATAATGTAATACTGGTATAATCCATAACCTACCTTTAATAATAACCTACCTGCTTTAAGGTAGGTCTCCGTTAGGTACGACGACGAGCAAAGCGAGAGCGCGCGAGCCACGGTAGCGGCCAGCGAAGCGCCAGAACCGAGTTTTGTTTTATAATACTATACTAGAATTATAATAACCTACCTATTCTAATTTGAGGCAGGTCTCTGTTAGGTACGACAACGAGTGAGAGACGAAGAAAACAAAAATTAAGTTCAGATATTTTACTTTTATACGTGTCTACTCATGATCCCTTGCAGATGTATACGTAGAAGATTTTATATTATATAACACTTTGCCACTAATACTTTATCATACGAACATTATATTAGGTAAACGTTATATCCAACATCAATTACACATTATATCACCATGAGAATATGTACTTTGTTGTTATATCAAAAGTTTGTTACGCCCCTTGAGTGATCATATTCTATGAATTTATATCAAATGTCGTTATATCTAAAAGTCACACGAGAATTTCAGTAATTATTTTACGAGTACTGATCGCAGCCCTTGTTGTGTGACTATATCCTGAACTGATGATGAACTTTTATCCGTTCCAAAAACTGACCAAACATTTAACAAAATACTTACGAACATCTCCATATGTGCAAAAAACTATGACACCAAGGACACCCGCTGCAAAAGTGGCTCTGTTGAAGACCCCGAAGATACAGGCAAGGAAGCCGTGGATGCCGTTTATATAACAAAGGTATCCTGCTCCCAGAACTGCTCCCATCACAATGAGGGATGCCTGGGCACCTAAGAATGAGGTTGTCTGAAACAGAAGTCAACCGAATCAAATAAAACTGTAGGGTTGTTTTATCTAACAAAAATATGGTCCCGTCAGACACACTTCAACTCTGGGTATCTTTTGTGCTATACCCTTCTTTTTATCACTGTTATACTCTTACTTTGGAGAGGATATTTAAGCGCAGTGGTAGTGCATTTATTATACTAATTATTTCTTTCAAAAACTGTATGGTAATTTTTCTTCCCTAGGCTTATGAGTCATCATTTAATACAAAGATTTTGTTGCAACTACTAAATTCTGTACAAACAGGATACACTTAAAGCAGCTAAAAAACTTTATTTGCTTCAGTTTAGATTTCTGCCAAATTTAATTCAAACTAAACTATACTATACAATGAAATAGATTCAGATGCGGACCTAACCTTAGACCAGATTTTCTTGTGTTCCGTAGGCTTGTATAACGACATGGTATATCCGACGAGCAACCCAACGATGTAAGGGCCCATTCTGGTATGCGTCCGAATATAACTGTTGTTGAAATATTTGTTGTTCCTGATGTTGATGTCTACCCTGAAAAAATAGGGGGTCTTTATCTAAAGGGACTGCGTTAGTGTACTGAAAGACGCATCTTTAGGGGTCACCCTCACAAGGTGCCCTGATGACTTGGTTACGATTACAGGATTTTTTGCACGTGGGTGACACGGAACCGTTTGTTGTTGCGTGCTTGGCGGAGGCGATTATATAGAGTAGTGAATGTCTGCTTTACCATTAGAGCTTAAATGTAAAAAAAAAAATCAGGGGACACACACAAAACATCAAACACAAACACACAAATTGACCTAGTCCCAAACTAAGCTCTGGGCTTGTACTATGGGTACTACACAGCAATAAACATTGTTAAATTTACCTGCTATTTAGTATTCAAATTGCTATTGTAATTAACATGTCTAGCTCTAGCGTCAATGTTACTCACCCCACATTATAACAAATAACGGCTGGCAGATCGTAAACGTATGTGGTGATGAATGGTCCCAGGACTCCAATAGCCAATAATATGGCAGCAACTATTTTGCCAGCACTAGGGTTCTTTCGATAGATGTAGAGGAGCACCAAAGTGATAACGTAGAAGTGGAAGTCACAAGGGATGTACCAGGTAGCTGGGTGACACTGGAAGCAGTCAAATATTATTATTTCATATGTGGAACAATCGATTTTGGGTAAGTTCAAAATATAAACAACCATATTTCGAAATTTCAAAGTACGTATCATTTTATTTAATGTTCTTTTCTGCTAAATACTTGTTGTCTTAATGGTCTTACCAAGAGAATCTCTTTTCATCAGGAGAGAATTTTACACCACTTGAACTAGACCCAAACTAAGCTCTAGGCTTGTACTATGGGTACTTACTAGATAACTAAGAAACTGGGTCTACGTTAAGTATGGCAGAGATCACCACCATCTTCTGACTCAAGCATAAGATCAGCTCCATGTCATCATTATATTGCATCTACATAATATGCATGCAAAATTTCAGCTCAATCGGAAACCGGGAAGTGGGACCAATTTAACTTGTTCATGACAGACACCGGGACAGGTGAAACTAAATAAAAGCTTGCAAAAACGGCGTATGCCTAATAGAATCGCGTATGCGTAAGTCGCCTTACTTCTTGAGAAGACTGTGAAGCAAAAAAAATCGATACAAAATGCGATAACGTATTTCTCATATGTTATAGATATTATGAAAAACTATGTCTGTACGTTTTCTTTTCTAAGAAAATATGTATTGAAATGAAAATAAAATGAAAAACAAAAGCGTAAACGCACAGACCTAGTTTTCCATTAAATCTACAACGTATTCAAAAATAGTCGAAATTGGATTAGATTCAGGGGGTGAGAAACTTTATCGCCAGGAGCTAAATTTGTATGGATTATTTTTGAAAGCTACGCGATTTAGGCATCGCTTCACAATCCTCTTAAGGTTGGGGGTTAAATTTATTTTGACTATCAAATTGTGCATACGTCCTTATTATTTAGAAGGGAGGCATTGGCCAGTTCTGCTCATATTATCAGAATAATGTATTTACGAAGATAATCTAATAGTGATTTGAGTAACAATTTGAAACTAAGCAGCAAAGACAGTATAATCATGCTACCTCTATCGCACTTGCAGTGCCTTATGGTGCGGGCCGTGCAATAATAATGCAATAATTATAGCAATAGTGACGTTTATTGCCTTACTCGCCACTTGGTTTTGCCGATGGTATATTATTAAGTGCCTGCCATATTTTTTTTAAAGATAATTGACAGTTTCATACCATATCTAAGGTGTTGAAGTAATTCCCGACCATCAACAAGGCCAGCCACCAGTTCTTCTCGCAACCCTGCTGCTCTGTCTTGGCTAACTTCGGAAACATGGGTCCGTTCTGCGAATGCATCATCACGTGTTTGATGTAAAAGACCGTAATTGCAAACGGTCCTATGAGTCTGCGAGAGAATAATACAAAAGTTAAAAATGAAAACTTGATTGTTTTGTTTGGATTTTGTGAGGGACCCTATTTCTAAGGCTTCGGAGTCCGTTCGTCTGTCCGTCCATTTGTCACAGGGCTGTATCTTATGGACCGTAATAGCTAGACCCGAGATTTTTTTACAAAGTGTGTATTAGTGTCGCTATAACAGCAGATAATAAAGATAAGATCGTTGGTCAAACTGTTTAGAAAAATGACAGATTGTAACTAATGGGGATACGTTAATTATTTTAATTAGTATTTAACTACTGACTGTAAATTTATTCATGCATTTTAAATAAAAATCAAAAGAACACATAGGAACAGAAATCTCATAATGGTCTAAAGAGCAGAGATATAAGGATAACATCGCAAACAGTATCAACTATAAAAACTTGCTTGGTTTTGAGTTCAATGATATTGTAAGTATTTAAGTTAATGCCATAAAAACAATCGATTTTGGAGTTTTTTATAATTATTTTATGCTATAGAGAATGCAAACGAGCACGCAGACCACATGAGATGTGGAATCTGTGACCCATAGACATTTAGTTTCTCGAGAGTACATCTTAAAGACTGCAATCCAAAGACTGCATATTTGATGCCGACCCTGAAATATGGAAAGCCTTTGTACTCGTAAGTAGGTGTGTTTACGTGTGCGATATTTACCTAACGTATCGCTTCAGTATATTTTTGACCAAATTGTAGGGTTTGGTGACGTCCAAAGTCGGTAGGGATTTTCCTAGCAGCAACGCTGACATGGCGAAGAAGGTGTCCACGTAGACATCGAAGTGTATTATAGGTAACGCTTTAACGACGTTATCAGTTATCTAAAAACAAACGTGAATTTCAGGCACTAGATTTTAGTATGGGAGCATCTTCAATGAGAGCATTCGCGACCACAGTAACGGTCGGCTTCACATTGAAAAAAACAAAGTATATATTCTGGGTTAAAACGATATTGCCTTTGACGTATTTCCATCAACGTTGTTATAGCTCTTATTTAGTTGACAGTAATGGTAGCCAAAATGAAAACAATACTAAAACACGCCCAATGCAATATCGTTGTAACCGAGTATAATAGAGGCTCAGATACGGGCGTGTTTATGGACGATGAAAAACGTGGGTAAAACATTTGTCACTTTTTGTCTAATATGTAGGTGCGACGGTGATGGATGCTTTATCCACCGCAATAGAGACCACCGTAATAGATAAGTTATACACACTCTTAAAAACTAAATTTGTCTCTCCTGTGGTTCCACTGTGGTCCAAAAGTTTGTTTGCATATAAAATAGACACTTTACCCTTGACTCAAAGATCTTACGATTGTAAATTGAATGTTGCACAATAAATGAAAAACTCATTAAAATAAGATTCAAATGTCCAACATTGCTCCTTGTCTATTAGTGTAGCTTTCATTAAATAAAAAAAAAAAAACAATTTCATTAGTTACCCGTTTTAATAAATCTCTAAACAATTTTGCCTTTGACATGGTTATGGTATTGTTAAACCACATTTTTCACAAAAGTGCAAGGAAGAAATGTGGAAAATAAGTACCTATCTCAGGCGAGTGAACCGCCTGCATTAATAATAATAATAATAATAATAATAATATCACGGGACAATGTCACACAAATAATGATCAATGATTAATGATCTTTATTTTTTACTTTTATTGACGAAGTGAACAAATAGCGAACCATAATTCATGAGTCATGAGTATCATGACATGACCATTACGTACGAGTAGATGCTTTAATTTCATTGGCGCAATGTGTGATACATTGCTTGCTGAATTAATAAGTAAGAAAAAAAAACACAACTAGTGTTGCTATTACACAAGTTTTTATGTTAATTAGTGTGTATATTAACTATTGTTAAAATATATGCTCGTATGAAATTTACACGCTGTATTGATCGACAAATATAAAGTAACAATGTAACCAACATGCTCGAAGTGCAACGCGTTGCTGACAGAGGTTCCCTGCCCAAACGCAGACTGGTGGATGAAGACGATGATGACAGCTGTCAAGAACCTGATGCCGTGCATGCTTGTTAGTGCCTCCTTGTCTTCCTTGAACACTGTTGCCCAGTTGCGTTGCAGACAAAACGATTTTGCCACGTGGTTTACTAAAAAAACGATGCTTTATAAAGTTCAGCAACATAATCGGGTCATACACACTCTTAAAAACAAAAGTTGTCTCTCCTGTGGTCAATACTTAATAGGTTGTGTGCTTATAAGTTATGTTTTTATATGATAGGTCTAAAGCAGTTCTGATGGCATTTTTGCGGGAATGGGCTTAGCAAGAAAATTAGGCCTTTAAAACGTTAACTTTCGGTGTGTCCACAGGAAAGGCGGTAACCTAAATCTATGTATGACCCAATCAAGTTGCTTCACTTGCAGACAGCAGATAGTAATCTATTTACATCATTAAAGCTTTTTGTTTGATTTCTTATTTACCTTACGTGACACGTAATTATGAATAGTGGCCAACGAATAATTTTCTTGTATTCCATCGGGTTATTATGACAGAGCTATGCAGTTCATTTTACGGCCAGCGTAAAGGACAGCTATAGCAGTTATATAGCTCTGTCCTTTTCTCTCAGCGTAAACTGAACAGTATTGTCATGTCATAATAACCCGCCTGGAGTTGTTAAAACAAAAGATAATCTAACCCGACTTCTAATACTCATTGTAAACTGAACTGCATAATCCCACGGACACGCTATCGTGTCTCCGTGGGTAAACCATCATTTTATCAAATTTCACGTAAGGACCCCTTATTAATTGTATCATTTCATCGAACGCTATTTTCTGCTGAAAACGTGGTGTTTTCAGGATCTCTTAAACATTAATTATGTAGGTTAAGTTAGGTTAAATATGTGACTACCAAGAAAAACTAACTCATGCGGCGAGAAATACCTTTCGATGAAATAAAAAATCTGCTTAATGATGTGTTCGTAGAAAGGTGTTTCGATAACAAGTAAAATAATAGGTAACCTAACCTGACCCCTCCACGGGAATGGGTTAGGCGGTCTGTGAAAATGACTAGCATGGAGGCTATCCTATCTCCTAATAGTTGGCAACACTTAGCGTCCTTGAGGGATGTTTTACAGAAACTAAAACCATAAATGTATCACTTCACAGAATTTTCATTTCATAGAAAGCTAAATTCTGCCGATACCTTAATATTTTCAGATTATATAAATCATCAGTTACGTAGATTAGGTTAGACCTGTGACCACCAAAAAACAATCTGAAAACAGTAAGGTTACAGCAGAAATTAGCTTTCTATGAAACGAAAATTCTGCGAAGTGATACATTCTATGGAATGAACTTCTATAAAACAGTGTACAACAGTCCTTGAGATAACACATCTCCATTGCTCTATGAATCCTCGCAATCGAGCACTTGAGTTGTTTCTTGGAAGTTGCCTTCTAAACTTACCAAGATTATCCCTGTTGGCTGTGACCGGGTACTCGCTGATGTAATACGTGGAGGCAACTGCTGTGAATAAAAGAGCTGCAATTGTGTACCTGAAAAACGAAACACGTTTTTTTTTAATAAAAAAAAATGTGAACAGAGGCCCTACTTTTAATTTCGAAATTAGAACTTGTTTAACGCTATCTCTTTTACTCTCGACATGTTACTAATTCGCAAAAATTGAAGGGGCGATCAGAAGTTCGAAGCAGGGTATCAGTGCATACCTATAGAAAGAGCTACATTACTTTAGAGGGTACCTATATTCTTAGCCTTTGCCAGCTTAGAGGTTTATTTAACGTTTTTTTTTTTTAACACCAATGGATCGACGATAAGTGTGATAGTTTCTTTGGACTGTAACAAGGTCGATTTTGATTCTACCAGTGACAGACTGAAAGGATTTCGTTCATTGCAAATATATCAAGGTTTACTTACCAATATATGTAATATCCGCTCGAAGGCGCAACCGTCGCTCCGGCTTCTTCACAATGGTTGATAGTCAATTCAGCATCTTTTGCAGCCTGTAAATACCCGGTGTTAAGGAGCGCCCTCACAAACTTCTCAACCGACTTGGTTGGGCACCCTGCAGGGAGACACACGCCGTATGCCATGTATGAGAACGTGCGTCCGAATCGAGTACCATGCTGGAATTTAGAAAACGAACATTTATAATAATATGAGCAATGTCTGTCTCTGTTCTACTTAACTTAACTCGGGTTAAACCTAACTGCTTTTGACATGTTATCATAATATTATCTACGTTATGATAATTCTTACTTACTTGACAGAAATGGCTGCCAAGTAAAAATAATACCATAAGGGAACATTAATAATGGGCTATATAAACGAAATGATTGGTAAACTAGAATATTGACGGAACTTGATAAACTTACTTATATAGAAATATATACTTAAATACATAGAAAACATCCAAGACTCAGGAACAAATACTCGTATTCATCACACAAATATCTGCCCTTACCGGGATTTGAACCCAGGACCTCTAGCTTCGAAAGCAGGGTCACTAGCAACTAGGCTAGCGTGTCGTCGACATGCGAATATATGCGAATGCTAATTACTTTGGCTGAAATTGCAGACGGTTACTCGGAAACTCAATGGAACGGGCGTATCAAAATAGCCGCATATACATTTTAAGTGGCTTAGGGTGAAAAGGTGATTCTGGACGTTAAACAACAACATGGTGCCACTCGCCACATAAGCAACACATTGGCTCTTCGAGCATATAGCTCTTGCGACTCCGCTCTGACCGGGTAATAAAGGAAAGCCAGAGATGAGGGTCTGTTCCTCGTCATTGTACACTCTAGCCGGCCAGTGAAGGCAAGCATAAGGTGAGGAACGGAACCTTCCCTCTGGAGCATGGTCACCATCAGCTCGCCACTAGCTGCCCTAAGGCCTTATGATTTCTTTTTTTTTTCTTTATTTCTTGTTACAAGACCCTCGAAAGTGAGCCCATTAGATAGCCTGTGCGTTCTTTGGTTTTTCCTAGCATACAAAACAATGCCCACGTCACTACTACTGCTTCAATTTGGTTAGTACATCCAGTTATTCATACAATTTAGCAATATCATGCTTCTGTAGATACATCACCCCACAAAAGGTCGTGTTCTGTTTAACTTACCTCCAAGTAATACTCTTCGGCTTTTGCATATGGACCAGGTACGTTCAAAGTCTTCGTCTGTGTCTTGCTCATCTCAATGTCAGCAAAGCAGTACTGCGTGCGAAGTTCAGGATTGGTCGCAAGCCAGGGTGGACTTAAACACTGGTCGTAGTTGCCCAATTGCATCCGAGCACCATAGAAGATACCAGTAGAGGATTGTGGGATGGAGTCCCATACTAGAAATACAGTAAAAAACCGACTATAGTAAACTAATTTATGTGTATGTATGTAAGGATTAAATTTATAAAATAAGGTACCGAGTTCGAACCCCCGCGGTTACCATGTACTAATGAGTTTTTTTAACTTAAGTACATTACCAGATGCTTTTACGGTGACGGAAAAACATCGTGAGGAAACCTGCCCATTCAAACAGCTGAGTGTGTGAGAGAGTAATTGCACAAAAGATCCTAAAGAGGTCAAAGTGTATGCGAAAGGACCCATCTGAAAGATAAGATAAGATGAGGGTCAAATCTTGCAAGGAAGATTTGAACCATTACCCGGGGACCGATTGAGCTGAAATATGGTATAGCTACGTCAATTTGACGACAGTACATTAATTTGGTATTATCGAGCCGGTCTGATGATGAAGTCGGAACTTCGGAAGTTGGTGACAGGATCTCATGAAGTAGACCCACCAAGTCTGGACTCATTAGGTTAGTCTTGACAAGAAGTAAGTTACGGTAAAAAATACAATCGGCAAAAAAAACGTGTCCTAAAAATGTAATTTTTGACAGAATCGTTTTAGTTCGTGACTTAGTCGTGAGTACGCTGCAGCACTGCGCGGCGATAAGACGCCTGTTGTTTACCTGTGACTTTTTAAAAAAAAATGCTGTTTCTCTGTAATGTTATTGATTTTTGCACAAGTACAGTGTTTCGAGTGTATTGACTTTTGTAAGTTGCTGCAGAAGTTGTCTATCGCTACGCCTTTGGAGGCTGTTCGATGTTCCGGGATAAAAAGTACCCTTAGAAGTTTATTTGTATCGAATTTTACATCGGTGAAGGCTTCACTGTGGAGATGCACGTTCTTTGGACACCTTAGTAATATTATAAAGGCGAAAGTGTGTGTGTTAGTTAGTTACTCCTTCACCAACAGGCTGGACAGATAGGGATGTAATTTAACATGGAGATAGCTTATACCCTGGATTAACACATAGTAAATTCACTTCATATTACCGACGTGTAAAAGAGACCCACGGGAGCCTATTTACTGAATAAACGTTTTGATTTTGATTTGATTTTGCTACTTTTCATATCCGAAAAATTAAAAGACCCCGAGAGAAAAACGACGAAGTCGCGGGAAGAAACGTATGGAGTGCGTCCACTAGCGCTTCGGAGAATCGCTTCAAAAAAACTCCAGCAGAAGGTCATTTATTCAATCACAAAATACATTAATACTCAAAAGAAAGTTACATTACAAGGTTACAAAGTAATACATTTCTAACCTACACAAATAAAATAAATATTAATGTAAGGTCAATAACATCAAATCAAAAAAAAATCCGTGGGAATAAAAATCAGACGATATACTTACTATATATATACTTGGTAAACGTGAATTTAGTGAACCCATTCTTAAATTTAAAAAAACTACATTAAGTATTGACGTTTACTCATAAATATTCAAATTTAGAAAAGACAATTAAAAATCGTTGAAATTCAAATGACTGATTAACCTCGTCAGTATTATAGTTCTTATTACAAATTCAATGTCACCGATAAACCGACTATGAATAATGATTGGAGACGGGTGTTGCAAGTTGTTCGTGTGTCTCTGTGTATGCGTGTATTCTTGTATCTGCGTATGTGTGAATCTATATATTCGTGTTTGTTCTATCTGTAGCATCGTAGATTCCTTGTCCTTAAATGACGTAGTCCCGTCAGAGTAAAAACAAAAAAGGTCAAAACATTCATAATCACTCTAAAAAACAAAAGTTGTCTCTCCTGTGGTCAACAGTTTAAAGCTTATGTGCATATAAGTTTCGTTTTTATATGATAGGTCTAAAGTAGAATGGGCTTAGACAGAAAATTAGGTCTTAAGAACGTTAACTTCCGGCGTGTCCGCTGGGCCTCTATTCAACTGCGTTGTAACGATATCGTTTTTGGCCTGTTTCCGTATTGTCAACGTTTTGATAACTCTTATGTCATTTACAATAATGGCGACTGTGACATAAACGATTCTTAAACGTGTCAAACACGATATCGTTTTAACGCACCTGAATAGAGGCCCAGGAAAGATGCTAACCTAAATCTGTGTATGACCCTAAAGGGCGTGCATTCTTAACTTACCCACTTTACCCGTCGAGTAAACGCGCTTGTATGATTTCGCGCACTCATCGACCGTTTGACACAATTTCTAAGAGAATATCAACTCAGCAATAACTCACATTCTTAATTATTTAGTTACATTGCAACAAAACAGATGGACAAATTTAGAAGTTTACGGAACATCGTTATCAGTATTACCACGAACATGGGGGTTATTATGACATAACTATGAAGTTCTGTTTACGCTCAGAGAAAAGGACAGAGCTATAACTGCCATAGCTCTGTCACCGTAAAATGGACTGCATAGCTAGGTCATAATAACCCCCTAGATCGCTAGTCTTTTTTTATTGAGTTCATTGAGTCGATTACATTATTAATTGATAACAATTTGGTTACAAGTCATACTTAACCTAGTTTCTTTATAAAATTAGTCAGAAAATATAATTTCTCTCCGCTATCACTATCAATTTGTGTAATTTTAATGTAATATTGCAGTTTTTAATTATGTCAATTGTATGTGTGATTTTTATAGTACACAAATAAACGTTTTATCTAGCAATCTATCCAGTTGGCCCTACCTACGAAATCAGTGGTCCCGGGTTCAAATTCTAGTAAGGGCAGATATTTGTATGATGAGTATTCGTCCCTGAGCCCTGGATGTTTTCTATCCGCCTTACTTATAAACGTGGAACAACCGTGAGGTAGTTTCATTATCTGTAATTATGACATTTGCATCTGACAGAAAGTGACAAAGCATGGCATAAGCTACCCCACGGTTATTCCACCTTTATAAATAAGGGAGTATTGTATTTAAGTACGTTCCGGTATAGGGGTAAGACAACCGGTGAAATAACCAACCACTGGTGGTGGTGGTGTTACTGGTGAAGTAACCAGCTAAGAGGCATTCCATGTTAGTCCTCGGGTTGCCAACGCATTTGCAGTCTTGAGATTGTAGACTTAAGGTTTAAAATCTCTATGAGTCTAAGATCCCTTTCTATCAGGTGGCCTATGTGTTTCACTCAAAAAAATGAGAGCCAACCAAGAGACATTCAATCCCAGCGTGGGGTAGGCAGAGCTACAGAAATACCAACAACTCTAAAAAGATTTAGAAGTGAAATTAATACAATAGTCATGATCAGACCCCGTACATTTGGTGCCGTTGACACAAAGTCGACGTCACTCTGCATATAGGCTGATTCAAATTAGTTTTATCATAGTTATTTATTACATAATAACCTCTTTAGTTAATCTTCATCGTAATTAAAAATAAACGAGGATAAGATATAAAACGTCTTTGATTGACTTTGATTGTCATTCACTTAGAAAAATAAATGATATAAACTAAAATAGTTACTGAAATGCAACACAAAATATGTATTTTTATTTAAGTAAGTGGATTTTTTATGCATTGATATGTTTTAGAATATTACAATTTGGTAACTTAAATTACCGCTAGTGTTATAAAACAACTGTATATGAAATTACGTCACTTATACGTCAGCGGCACCAAATGTGCGGGGTCTGGTCATATTAATTATATCAACTAAAGCTGATAGTAGTAGCAGCAAGTTCTTTAGTGATTAAACTAATATATAGTACGAGTGTCTAGCGTCTTGTTAGGCTCGCATGGGATCAAGATGCTTATGCACAACAATCTCAACCTTGTTAGAAGCAAACAAGTTTTTTTTTCAGTGTCGTTTGCCTTCTCCATAGGCTACTAAAAATGAAGCATATACGTATATCGCACGATGGTGGTAGCATTCCTTTTTCCTCCATTCATTTTTTTTTATGGTAAGGAGAATGCAAACGAGCACTCAGGCCACCTGATGGGAAGTGGAATCTGACATCCATAGACATTTGAATTCTCAAGACTATAATCTTAAGACTGCAATCCTAAGACCTCGAATGAGTTGCCAATCCTGAGGACTAAGATGAAATGCCTCTATGCTAGTAATTTCACCGGTTGTGTTATCCCCACACCGGAACACAACAATGCGAACACTGCTGCTTGGCGGGTGGTTAATGGATAAGATGGTGGTAGCGATCCGGACGGACCCTGCACAAGGTCCTACCACCACTAAAAGTACAGTATGCCAATTCATTATCTACTCTAATTAAGGGTCAGTGACCTTAATAAGGCTCAGATTACAGTAAGCGATAAATTTTGTCATAACAGAGGCCAATTGTTGATAAGTGACTAATTTTCCTTAACTTTCCCCTATTTCCTGCTCAGCCACTCTACGACAAAAGGTCCTATCTGCGCTTCAAAACTAAAAAGAGATTTGATTCCTCTTGATTCATAACAAAGTTCTTTTTTCAAAGGCAACTTTTCCCTTAATAAAGTCTTTGTAATGAACATTTGGTCATCGAATCTTTGAGCGGTGTGAAAGATAAGCCGCGTATTAGAAATAGCTTGATAAGATAATTAATTGTTTCCCTTACATTATCTGTCCTAATTATGATTGTAGTCGTATCGGTTATATGCACCTATTTACGCCAGATAAGGTACAGGAACAAACATGTTACATAACTCGAAGACAATCTAAATATATATAAGAAGAAACTGACTGAGTGACTGACATCATCATTATCAGCCGCAAGACGTCCTGCTGGACAAAGGCCTTCCCCAGGGTTTTCCACAACAATCGATCCTCTGCTGCTGTCATCCAGCGGTTTCCCGCGACCTTTATCAGATCGTCAGTCCACCTTGTGGAAGGTCTGCCAACACCTCGTCTCCCGGTTCGCGGTCGCCACTCTAGAACCTTTCTGCTCCAACGGCCATCAGTGACTGACATATCAAAGCATAACCCAAACCGCTGGGTGTAGAGATTCCAAATTCGGCACATATGTTCCTTATGAGGTCTAGGTGTACTACCTATCAAGGAAAGTTACCCAACTGTCCGGCACCTATGTGATTTATTTTGATATAATATATTAGAGGGTAACCTAAAATAACAGACACGTATTTTTTTTAGCTGCCTATATTCAACCCATTTCGAGGAATTGTTCTCCAAAGTATGTCCGAATTACTGAGAAGTGTCTTCCCGTGGATGTCGTAAGAGCCGACTAAGGGAATAAGGACTTGTAGTATTGATAGGCGATGGGCTTGCAACCTGTTACTAATACACAGAAATACCAACAACTCTAAAAAGACTTGTTGATTATTCTGTAACCACAATCCCACCAAAAACATAAATGTAAAAAAGGAGAGCCAAGTTCAATACAAAAATTATTCTCTGCTGTGGGCTTCGCCGCAAAAAGAATGGAGATCTGAGATTGAGTGCCAAGTTCTATGCAAAATCCAAATATGTAGTCTAAGGGCTGACTTGGCTGGTTTTCCCATACGAATTATTATTAAGTACCTACTTTTACACAGTCATGGAAGAGCCTTATGTTCGATGGGTAGTTTCTACCAGCAAGCCAAATTTTCGGAATAATAAAATAAGAACCGAAAGGTAACAGGTTTAGAACATGCGAAGGCTATATAATTCGTATAGGAAAACCAGCCAAGTCAGCCCTTAGACTACATATTTGGATTTTGCATAGAACTTGGCACTCAATCTCAGATCTCCATTCTTTTTGCGGCGAAGCCCACAGCAGAGAATAATTTTTGTATTGAACTTGGCTCTCCTTTTTTACATTAATGTTTTTGGTGGGATATCATTACTTTTTGTAGGTAAGTACATATCCTCGTAACGCCGTGGGTCCTTTTAAAAGGACAAATTCAAAACTAAAAGTAAACATAAATCGCAACCTTATAGGTCAGATATCGAGAGACAACCGGACAGCAAGACGCTCGCTCGGCCACGTTCGCGTCAACGGTTCGATTCGGTTGTCACAGCGCCCCACCCACCCCGCCCGCGCCGCTCCGGCGTCACTCGGCGCGCGCGCGTCGTGTATATACCGAAAATCTAAATGCCTATTATTTTATCATTATTTATGAGTAGGTAATGATTTTACACTATTGATGTGCGCTAAATATAAAAATAATAATGAATCCCAGTTAATAATAACGTAGGTACCCTAAGTAAAATTAGGTATTTATGTTAAGCGTTCATAATAGAATCTAATTATTTAAAAATTGCCAGTTTTTTATTTATTCCTTTGTATTCATCTAATTACCTATCTGCATACCAAATTTTAACTCTCTAGGTCATCTGGATCTGGGTTAGAGTTTTGGTCTATAGGTCAGTCAATGATAAAAATGAGGAATTTTGGACATTAATATCTAAATAACCGTTTGAGATAAGCTTATGAAATTTAGAACACATGTTTCTTGCAAGTCTCAATATATGAGCCAAATTTGATACGTTTATGTAAAATAGTTTTTGATTTATGAGGGGGTCAAAAGTGGCTCCAAATGGTTCGTGTAATATTACACACGGTGCGGCTCGCCAGTTCTGTTTCTTGAACTTGGCTTGACACGCTCCCGCGTGTCTAGATTTGTACGTTTATTTTTTTTGGATTATGTGTATCTAAGCCTGTTCCTGCAAAATGTGGTTACGAAATTATCAACAAGTCTTTTTAGAGTTGCTGGTTTTTCTGCAGCACTACCTGCCCTACTCTGGGACCGAAGGCGTGATGTTATATATGTATGTACGTATACAATAAAATGGAAAAGACTGGCTTACCCCAGGTCGCCCATAATGTTGAGTTCTTCACGTTCTCCAACACGTTGAAGATCTTGTTCTTGCATGTCAGCTCGTCTTCATCCCACTGTTGGGCTGAGAGGCTGTGCAGCACATGGTCCACGTGGGGTACGTCCACTAGTTGTTCTTTGGCCAAGGCACTAGCTGTAAAAGATGTTTGTTTTAATATCGGTTAAATTTAGCTACTAGAATTCAAAATATTAAATATTTATTTAGTATACTAGCCACATTAGAGCAGAGCTATTTACGCGTCAGTTATAAGGAGTGAATCTACTAGCGCTTCGGGCAAGACCATCATTCGGAGAAGAAATGTCGCAAAAAACTCCAGCAGAAAGTCATTTTTTCAATCATTAAATACCATAATACTTAAAAGTAAGTTACATTACAAGGTACTAAAGTCAAATATAATAATTATTAAAAGTAATACAAATAAAATTCTTACAAACGTAAGGTCAATAGCATTAAACTAAAAATAGTGACTACACGACGTGATCTCTACGTCTGAAGCCATAGCTAGAATAATTAACTGAACAACGAGTGCTTGCAAACGTGAACAGACCGGACCCCAAAAACCGTATCTCAGCCATCGCCTCTTCCAACCAAGTGGTCGAGAAAGTGACGAACTATTAAATGATAACCCGATAAAAAGGCGAATCTTTCCAGAATTTATATTTTACACGGTCCAAGCAATTCGGATGAATCCTTATTTAACTAGCGTCTTAAAAAAACCGCATATATATTATACGTGTTTATATACTAACGTTTACTCGAAGATTGCCGGTGGCCTAGTGGCTGAAGGGGTCGACTCATGATCGTAAGGTACCGAGTTTGAACCCCCGCGGTCCCCATGTACCACTGAGTTTTTCTAACCTAAGTACATTACCCGATGCTCTTACGGTGAAAGAAAAACATTGTGAGGAAACCTGCACATTTGAACAACAGTGAGTGTGTAAGAGTGTGTAAGAGGGGTAATTGCACAAAAGATCCTAAAGGGGTCGAAGTGTATCAAAAAGTGCCCATCTGTAAGATACGATAAGGTAACGTTTACACGAGTATCCGTTCGAATTTTGCTATTCGGTTTCGCCCCTAATGTAAACGCAAAAAATGCTACTTTATAATATTAGTTGAGAATAGTTTTTCTTCCATTATGTTTATTACGTGATAATAATATCAGTTATGGGATTGCATTTTTATTGATAATGACATAATTAGATACGCTTTATAACACAATCAATTGACATTATCTCAGAATCAACAATGCTGAGGGATAGAGTGGTATTCACATAATTATAACAAATTATAATTATGCTAGGTAATGATTATGAGGGCTACCAGGCATTATTAAATATTATTATTGCCTTTATATACAAAAAAATATTACAGCACTAGGTAGTTTTAATGCTCGTTTTGTGTATCTTACTTTAATAAATATTTTAAATGCAAATTATGTAATTGTGTTCTACTAGCTTTAAAACCCGAATACATGTTTAGGGTTCCATACCTACCTCAAAAAGAAAAAACTGAGCACTCAGGCCACCTAATGGTAAGTGGAATCTGAGACCCATAGACATTTGAATTCTCAAGACTATAATCCTAAGACCTCAAATGCGTTGCCCACCCTGAGCACTAAGATGGAATGCCTCTATGCTAGTAATTTCACCGGTTGTCTTATCCCCACACCGGAACACAACAATGCGAACACAGTTGCTTGGCGGGTGGTTAATGGATAAGATGGTGGTAGCGATCCGGACAAACTCTGCACAGGGTCCTACCACCACTAAAAGGATCACTTTGTTGTCCGACGTCCGTCTACGTCTGGTTTTAATTTCAACGCGTTCGCGAGATAAAGGGTCTTGACAGACAGACGGAAATTAAAGTGATCCTATAAGCGTTCCGTACGGAAGCTTAAAAAGCAACCTTTAAAAAACCGTCTACTTTCTAGGGTTCCGTAGTCAAACTAGGAACCCTTATAGTTTTGCCATCTCCGTTTTTTCCTCGTCTACCCCATAGTGCGGGGTGTCGTTGGATAGGTCTTTCAAAAATATTGCGGGTCCGTAAAACGATTTTCGATTAGGGATCCGTTTATGAAATATTAAGTTATAAAGCGCTAATTTTTGTTAGAGTCAAGTGTCGCCACTGCCCCCCCCCCCTACAGCCAAAACTACAAATACTAAAATTCTGTAATAAATCTGAAACGAAAGCGCATACACCGAATTTGTAAGAAAAACTATCACGACTAAGTAAACATCATTGGTTCTGGAGATACAAGCGATTTAACTGTTTACTCGTATGCCTACTAAAATTATCTAAGACGGCACCAAATGGCTTTAAATAGAAAATTTGTTGTCACTTGTGGTTTTTTACGTTTGTAGTAGGTACTTAACGGCTTCGGAACCCTACACGGAGCATGGTCCGACATGCTCTTGCCCAGTTTTTTTTGATATTGTCGTCGACGTATAAAGAAACGTAACTAGCCCTCTCATTACTCCCGCTAGTCTAACGACACCTCATCCATCCGTCACGCCATTTTAACTGCAGGCAATGTCACACAAATTGATCTAGTCCCAAACTAAGCTGTAAGCTTGTACTATGGGTACTAGACAACGATAAACATACTTAAATAGAGAAATATATACTTAAATACATAGAAAACATCCAGATTCAGGAACAATACTCATGCTCATCACACAAATATCTGCCCTTACCGGGATTTGAACCCAGTACACCTAGCTTCGAAGGCAGGACCACTACCAACTAAGCTAGCGTGTCTTCAAATATACGTAAATACGTACATAAACTCGAAAAACCACCCTCCTTCGCACTGTCGGGTAATATCATGCACGCAATGTTTTTCAATGGCACTTGTGAATACATTTAGGTACTTTGATATTCAACAATCATTTGAACTCTGTCATTTCGCTGCATGAGCTTTGACTTCTTGCCTTCTATGTTTGTAAATATTTTGTTTTTTTTTTGTTTCCGGTGTGAGTATAAATTAATATTTAATTATTGAATATTACTCACGCGTGTGAGGTAAATAGTTCTGTGGTGCTGGACAAGTTGCATTCGACAATCGTTAGCGATTATGTTTCGATTGATAAATGTATTGAATTGTCGTAAGCCACCGAGATAGTAACGTGACACTTACGTCAATTCCATTTATTTTTCAATCGAAACATAATCGCTAGCGAGTGTCGAATACACCTTGTCTAGCCCCACTGTTCTCTGACGCAAATAAAGTGTTTGTCATTTTTGTTAAACGAATCATTTGCATAGGTTTTTCCCCGATATTATTTTGTTGCCGTTTTTAGGCTTCCACACCGAATAGGGTAAACCATACATTATTGCCCGCGACCAGTGATTGCCCACTTTACTTTATTTGAGACTGGCCGCGGGTAAAAACTGTTTGGTTTACCCTACTGAAAATCCACTTATGAGATAACTAGGGGGCTATAAGGGCTGGTAGTACTGTTAGGCGATGGGCTTGCAACCTGTCACTATACACTAGTGAACTTCTTGGCATGATTGTGCATAATGTGGTTACAGAATTATAAACAAATCTTTTTAGTGTTGTTGGCATTTCTGTAGCTCTACCTGCCCCACTCTGGGAATGAAGGCGTGATGTTATATATGTATGTATGAGATAAATTTGCTATCCGTCTGCCAGACTATCTGTCAAGATCCCTTTTCTCTGAAACGGTTAGTTATTGGATTGAAATTTCAAATATAACTAGGTATGTAGTAGGACTGGGTATCTATCATTTCATCGAAACACCTTTCATTGAATGTATAATTTTACCGAATTTCATTTCATCGAACGTTATTTTCTGCTGAAACCATAATGTTTTCAGGGTAGGTATCTTAAACATGTAACCTAACATAACCTACGTAATTAATGTTTAAGATCCCTGAAAATATTATGGTTTCAGCAGAAAGTAGCGTTTAATGAAATGAAATTCGATGAAATGATACATTCGATGAAGTGAAATTCGATAAAGTGATACATTCGATGAACTTGTTACCCGCAACTCCATCCACGTAGAAGTCTTTTATCGGTATTCCCGCGGGAACTGACCAATTTTCCAAGAAGAGAATTAGCTTACATTTATATGGACCTATCTTATATGTGTGCCAAGTTTCATCCCAATCCGTTCAGTGGTTGAAGCGTGAGACATCGCAAACATCCGAACTTTCTCGATTATAATTTTAGTAAGATATGTGTAGTATTTTATAGTATTGTGGTCCTAACATAGTCTTATCATTAGAAATTTTAAATATGTTTTTTTATTTAAGCAGTGAAATAAACGGGTCATACACACTCTTAAAAACAAAAGTTATCTTTCCTGTGATCAATAGTTAAAAGCTTGTGTGCATATAAGTTATTATTTTATATGATAGGTCTAAAGCAGTCCTAACGGCGTTTTTGCGGGTATGGGCTTAGCCAGAAAATTAGGCCTTAAAAACGTTAACTTCCGGCGGGTCCACAGGAAAGACGCTAACCTAAATCTATGTATGACCAAAACCGTGTCACCGAAATTTGTTCTTAACGGTATCCAATCGGAAGTGCGCAATTTTGTTTTCCAACTGTTCATTTGTTTGAGTATTCGTTAAGTTAGAAATGCATGTTTTGACACGGTTAATTCGACTTTTGAACAATGTGCTAGTGTAGTCACCAAATCGGTACCTCAAGATGGCCGACTGAGATTTGACGACACGCTAGTCTAGTTGGGAGTGACCCTGCCTTCGAAGCTAGGGGTCCTGGGTTCAAATCCCGGTAAGGGCAGATATTTGTGTGATGAGCACGAGTATTTGTTCCTGAGTCTTGGATGTTTTCTATGTATTTAAGTATATATTTCCATATATAAGTAAGTTTATGGTCGTCTAGTACCCATAGTACAAGCCTAGAGCTTAGTTTGGGACTAGGTCAATTTATGTGACAATGTCCTGTGATTTATTTATTTATTTATTTATTATTTATTAGATGAATGACGAGACGACTTGACGTATTTTTCAACAACTGGCCGGTAGAACCATCACACAGGGACTCGTGGAAATTGACCAGCCTTGGGACGCTCATAATGACCAAGGTCTTATATTATATCAGACATTACCAGCTTAACAGAACCTGGGCCGATATTGTACACGGTAAAAACTATATCAACTTTGAACTGATTCCGTATTGTAAACGTTTTGATAAACGAAAAAGAGACGAAGCTAAAGTAGTTTTGGGAGTCGTATTTTTAGGGCAAGGCCCTGTTTTGTTTTTGGCTTATGGTTTGCCTGTTTAATTGTATTTCTGTTGTCTCTTGTTTATGTTAGTTTAGTGCATGTTCTTGCCCTGGTTGCGCTGGATGGTCCCAACGGAAGACCAGCGCTGGTTTTAATTCCAGCATAACGCTGAGTTCCAAGAACCATTTCGTGACAACAGGTCTTTTGTTTATGTCAGATTTTTATTTATTTGCTCTTGTTTATTAGAAGTTTTGACATATTTTCCTGCTTAACTACGCATGATATATATATATATATATATATATATATATATATATATATATATATATATATATCACGCAGGAAAATATGTCAAAATTATATGTTTAATTGATTTATACACGGTGGGAACGAGTAACCCACCAAATTTTAACAATCGATTCTAGAGCCTATTTGGAGTATATAATGTGGTATAACATGAAGTCCAATAAAGCATAATTTCCGAGATTTTTATAATTTAAATAACAATTCCATAGTTAATTGAATTTGAACTCTGACACCTTAACCTAAAGCATCTTTTACTACAAAGATTAATGTTGTAAGTAGCAATATCATCAACGTACAGCATAAATTAATTTAATCACTTTCTTAGTAAATAATGATTTAGGTATAGGTGACAAAGTTCAAATTAAATTAACTATGGAATTGTTTTTAATAACATGAAAATCTCTTAAATTATGCTTTATTGGACTTCATGTTACACTAAATTATATACTCCAAATAGGCTCTAGAATCGGTGGTTAAAATGTGGCGGGTCACTCGTTCCCACCGTGAATAATGCTAGGTTAAGTTCTATCGTTGTCATAAGTTACATACTAACCTTACAAAACAGCTCATAACAAGTATGAACAGAAAGATGAATCATAATTACTATTTGACATTTATTTATTTATTCATCATTGTACACGGTGATTACATCATTAGTCTTTAGCAAATACGGCACGTGGTGACCACAATAAAGTGAAATAAGTATAAAAGTTGAAAATGCAATTTCTCTGACAAATTTTAACTGGAACGAACACGTAAATTATCCTAGGTTTGAATATTGGGAACTAATACCCTGGCTGCTGGTTGCAGGTAAACTGTCGAACCGGTTATTATTGCAAAGTTTTCCTCTAACATTGCTTTTATTTAATCCTAATACCACCAGTTTAGGAGCGCGCCGTGTTTGTTTTTTATTTTGTAAATTTATTTAAAAAATCTACAATTATAACAAACACCCAGGGCTGGGATTCTACACGGTAATAACGATGTCGTTTTTGACGTGTTTCCGTATTGTCAATGTTTTGATAACTCTTACAATCACGTCTTTATTTCCAGAGTAGGGTAGGCAGAGCTATTAGAAGTACCAAAGTTCTAAAGAGACTTCTTGATAATTCATTTTGCGCAACCAGGCTAAGATTTTACTAATTTTTTACCAGTGTATTAGTGACAGGTTGCAAGCCCATCGCCTAACAGTAGGTACTACAAGCCTGTTCCCTTAGTCGCCTCTTACGACATCCACGGGAAGATATGGAGTGGCACTATTCTAACCCGGCGACTACACGGGCGCTCGGAAATAATTTTCTTCGTCAAATTTAATCCAATTCTATAATTATTAGTCACAATATTTTCTTAGTCAAAGCTTCTATGGACGCCTGGCATTGTTCTACATACATACATACCATCACGCCTTCATTCCCAGAGTGGGGTAGGCAGAGCAGAGCTAGACAATACCAACAACTACAAAAATAGTTGTTGGTAATTCTGTAAACACATTTTGCACAAACAGGCTAAAATGTTTACCAGTTTAGGCATTGTTCTTTCTTTGTAAATTAAAACCGTATTTTGTAGTTTTTAAGATGAAGTGGGTTCAGTGAAGTATTTATTTGGTATGCGTTAGATAGAGATAGAGTAACGTATAGTTTATTTTTTATTGAACACAATTTTATTAACAGGCTATTAAAATAAACTTTTTGAATTAGTTTATTTTATTTCAATGGGCTGTAACTTGGAAAAAGGACAATGTTAACTTAGTGTTATCGATATTCTAGTATCCTAGAAGTAATGATGATGAAGTCGGAAGGTAGAAACAGGACCACTCTGTCAAAACAGTATTGCTCTTGAAATGATATGTTGAAGTATTTTTAGGGTTCCGCACCTTGAAAGGAAAAAGCGGAACCCTTATAGGATCACTTTGTTGTCCTTCCGTCCGTCCGTCCTTACGTCCGTCCGTCTGTCAAAACCTTTTTTCTCAAGAATACGTGGAGGTATCAAGCTAAAATTTATACCAAATACTCAAATTTACTGTCCTTTGAAACTGTGAAAAAATCAAAAGATACAGCCACTTATGCCGCAAATTTTTGAAACTCGCAAGTGAATCAAATCCTAAAGGGTACCAGTCGATCTAAAATCTTGAAATTTGGTACATAGCAACGTCTTATAGCACAGATAAAGGAAAAATTGCGAAAACCCAAAATTTTTAGTTTCATCACAAATAAAAAATATTTTGCGATTGCAAAATTTATGCAGTTGGTAAACTAATCGTGACCTATGTATCGACATATGTCGATGTATGGAGACAACAGCTTATCAACGGCAAAGTCAAGTTCGTCCCTCAATACAATTTAACATTCTTATAAGTTTTATACGGAACCCTCGGTGCGCGGGTCCGACTCGCACTTGACCGCCTCTTACTCTAAATCCTTCTCGGTGCACTCTATCAGACTGGAATCGGCTGCCATCTGACATTAAGAAATCGCAATCGGTCGTAT
The DNA here is from genome assembly GCA_949316455.1 of Acleris holmiana. Classification (NCBI taxonomy): domain Eukaryota; kingdom Metazoa; phylum Arthropoda; class Insecta; order Lepidoptera; family Tortricidae; genus Acleris; species Acleris holmiana. Next base: position 8,722,140 of record OX438785.1, read on the forward strand.
CTTTACAAGGAAGATTGAAGACATGCTGGCTTGACTCCTTATAATTGTAAACTGTCCTTTGTTTAATTATAGTTTATATGCTGATATTTATTATTTATTCTTTCATTTCGTTAGTATACATTCATTATTTTAGGTCTACAATTTAGTTCTGAAAATCTGCAAGTATTACCGACCTATTAATGTAAATCGTTTTAATACAGTGGAACGTATAACCTAATCCTTTTTTGAAGTCGGTTAAAAGTAATAAAAATACTGTGGCGGCTACCAATATTCTAAATGATCCTCGTATGATCAATTTAAAATTTACCTTAGGAGGGTCGTTAATGGCTGCATTTATACTTTATGGTCTTCTGTAAACTTTGCGTCCTCAATCACCCAAAGGTTAGCTGATTATAGATAAGTTCGCCTTTTGATATTCATACATATATACATACCATCACGCCTTCATTCCCAGAGTGGGGTAGGCAGAGCTACAGAAATACCAACAACTCTAAAAAGATTTGTTTATAATTCTGTAACCACATTTTGCACAATCAGGCCAAGAAGTTTACTAGCGTATTATGTATGTATGTATGTAAACTCTTTATTGCACAAAAATATAAATATTACAATTATAATACTAAATTAATGTACAAAGGCGAACTTATCCCTAAATGGGATCTCTTCCAGCTAACCCTGAATCAAATGAGTAAGGACAATCCATGGGGTTGGACACATACAAGTTTGCACAAAAAGTAAAAAGAAATGATAATACTTATAAATAAATAAATAAATTTTAAACAAATTAGCAAGTACATAAACTAATATAAACGTACATGTATAATACACACATATATACATATATACATACATATACATATATACCTACATAAATATATAATATAAATAACAACTCTAATCATTATAGGAACCTGACTAATGACAGGTTGCAAGCCCATCGCCTAACAGTACTGCAAGCTCTCATTCCCTTAGTTGCCTCTTACGACATCCACGGGAAGTCATGGAGTGGCACTATTCTGACCCGGCAACCACACTTTGCCGTGTGGTTGCCGTAAATTGACATTCCTGTAAATATTGTATTTGTGTTTCTGTGTTTCGTACAATAAAGAGATTACATACATACATACATAAGTTTGACAATACCATAATATGTCCTAAGCAATATGGTTTTACCTAGTAGGATAGAGACCTTGAACAGCAAATAAAAACGCCATCGGCAGTTGAGAATTAAAAAAAGAAAAGAAGTATTTCTTTTACCATAACTTTTTTTATTGATGATGAGAAGGCACACGTGCACTCAGGCCACCTGATGGTAAGTGGAATCTGACACATTAGACATTTTAATTCTCAAGACTATAATCGTAAGATTGCAATCCTAAGACCCCAAATACGTTGCTATTAATTTCACCGGTTGTCTTATCCCCATACCGGAATACAACAATGCAAACACTTTTGCTTGGCGGTTGGTTTATGGATAAGATGGTGGTAGCGATCCCCATAGCAAATTTATCGATGTATCGGTTAATCACTTTTAGGTTAAAAAGACTATTATCATCCATGTATAGAACAAGAAAAATGCTTTTGCTGAATATTAATTGGGACAAAGAACAGTCTTAAAAAGTTAAAAAATCAGGGGACAATCTCACACAAATTGACCTAGTCCCAAACTAAGCTTCAGGCTTGTACTGTGGGTACCAGACAACGATAAACATACTTATATAGAGAAATATATACTTAAATACATAGTAAACATCCAAAACTCAGGAACAAATATTCGCGCTTATCACCGTTACCGGGATTTGAACCCAGGACCGCTGGCTTCGGAGGCAGGGTCAGTCCCAACTAGGCCAAGGTGTCGTCAAGGTTAAGGCGCCATTAAATGAATACTTGAGATAATTGATTATTTGAGAGCTATGTTAAATAATAATATCGCATAATACTTGCACAATTTCTGTTTTATAGTGACCCTTCGGATATTAATTAGATACCCTGAAAATATCTACACTAATTTCCTTACACCCGTATAAATATATACCTTTGTATCTATTTATGTAGGTATTTGAACGCAATAATTTCATATGGCTTTTATCGATTAGTTTTTTGGTTAAAACAATTTCGTACACCTGCTTTCTCGATACAACCTTTCAGTTTTCTTAATCTCACAAGGGTTAGCTGAAAGAGATCCCTTAAAGAGATAAATTCGCCTTTGTACATCTTTTTTATATTCATTCTATTGTTTGGGTTTTTCTTTGTACCATACCTATACATGCATATTTTGTCAAAATACAATGGACATCCTAGAAGCTACTAATATAGACTGCTGTCATGACCCAAGGAGGGTTATGCTTCGCCGTAGTAGGATAACAAAGTACTTAAAATGTCGTTATCTTATCACTAACAACCGTGATAAGTTTAGGAAACAAGTCAAAGGTCAGAAAAACAATGGCGAGTGTCTTGGCCACCACGGGTTAATACCAGTTGGTATTGTTTAAAAACGAAAACAAAAAAAAATAGAAAATTTCTAGAGGTATCGTTTCGCGTACGGCAGATTATAATTTTACACACAAACTTAGAGTTCCGTTGTCAAACTATAAACCGTAAATTAGGGTTACCTTAGCCCTAGTTGTAACATTGCCCACTCCAAAAACCATGCATACTAATGTTAATCTCCATACTTATTAATGTGAAAGTAACTCTGTCTGCCTGTCTGTTTGTTACGCTTTTACGGATAAACCTCTGAAACGATTTTGACGAGTATGGATATAGTTTGAATTCCGGGGAGAGACTCCTGAGGGAATATTGATAAACAACTTCTACGCAGATAGAGTCGTGGGAAACAGGTAGTTAAATATAAATAACTAGCTGCTCCGCGACTCCGTATGGATTATGCTTTTAAAAGTAACTACAGAATAGATAATAAGAGTACGAGATGTAACGTAAGGACCGAGTATATTAACGTAAGTATATTATAATAGTTATACAAATTATTTCATAAAAGGCAATTACCACTAATGTGGTTATAGATATTTGTGTGATGAGCACAAGTATTTGTTCGAGTCTTGGATGTTTTCTATGTATTTAAGTATATATTTCTCTATTTAAGTAAGTTTATCGTTGTCTAGTACCCATAGTACAAGCCTAGAGCTTAGTTTGGGACTAGGTCAACTTGTGTGACATTGTCCTGTGATTTATTTATTTGTGGTGGGCAATGTCCCTTAGTTCTAAAGTAATCCATGTTAATGAAACCCTTATAGTTACGCGACGTCCGTCTGTCTGTTTGTAAGAGTCACTTATTCTCAGAAAGTATCAAAGGTACAAAGCTGAAGTTCTATAAACATACAGATTTATACTGCGCACAAGGAATAATGATAAAACGAAATACATCTTACATCATTTAATGAGGTGTAGTTAGATATACAAAAAAAGTATTGTTTACCGTTTAGGAAACATTGAACTCAAGTGAGTTACGTGTCCTTTTACCCCTTTACAAATACTAAAAAAACGGAAGATATTTTAAAATTAAAGCACATTATGTGCAAGGAATTTATAAGGAAAACTATCACTACTGAATTTAGACTTCATCCGTTCTTGATTTACTCGTACAGGCGGCAATAAAATGTTCATACCTACTATAAATTAAATATGATAGCATTAAAAATCTTTCATCAGAAAATAAATAAGTATCAGGGTACAATCTCACAACATTTAGCCCTAGTCCTAAACTAATCTTTAATGCAGAAATAAATACTTAGATAACATAGAAACATGCAATATCACTAACAAAATACTCGCGCTCATCACACAAATATTTGACCAATTTGCTAATACTTGTGATTACTCGTATTGTATTAGAGATAAATATTTTTTTGGTAAATATGACGGCGACAAGACTCTGCACTTAGCATGGTCCGATTATTTTATTTAGAAAAACCAACAACTTTTACTAAGAAAGGCTAATTACAATATCTAACTGCATAGGTAGTTTATTACAGGTTTTCGCAGAATATTGATCAACTTAAAAAAAAACTTTGTAAATAAAACAAACAAAAATGTAAAAAAAAAAACAGTTTTCTAAATACCTTTAGTAGCATTTACACATAAAAAATATGAAATTTCTTCGGTACCACTGGAGTGTTAAATTATTTAAAAAATATAATTACTTCCACTAAAATTCTTCAATTAAGAATCTATCATATATTTTTTGATCTTACACTATATTTTTAAATAAATATACGAATCCGTGACATTTTTATTTTATTTAATATTAAACACTTACCTAATAAAAACAAAACCAGTGCAATATTCCTAAACATAATGTCCACAAACCGGCGAGCGTGTCACGCGTAAAAAAACAAATGACCGAAATTCGGGTGCTCTCCTTGAACGCGCAACCTCGACTCAGGCGCACGCCGACAGACTAAGCATATGAAGCAAGATACTAGTAGCTTCGTCTGCCTTTTATTTATTTCTAACACTAGTTTTTTACAGCATTATTTGAATGGTGCGGTAATGATACTGAAAGCTGATAATTATGGACGGTAAAAATGGGAACTTTAATTGGTCAATGTAGACATTATAATTTAGCTTTAAAAAACATTTAAAGCTAACATGTCTTAATAGGATTGTCATCTGATATTTATTTACTAATAAATTCAATTCATATCAATGAAAAATAATGGTGAAATACTATAAAAAAATATTAAGGTTTCGGGTGATATCCCGTTGAAACGCATAAAATGATTTGTCCTAATGTATTGTTTGGTCTAATGTCTTTTCGTCTTACATCCTTTAAAGCTGATATTACAGAATAGGGAACATGCATAACTTTTCCATCTCTCTCTGGAAAGTGCTATGAAAGTGAAGAATAACTACGAGTATTTACGCGAAATAATTGTCGTGTATTTTTTTCATAAGATATGAAGTTTTAAAATAAATAGTTCATACCCGCTGCAAAAACACTCTATTAAAAATCTACAACAGGAATGATGACAGCTGTTGTTCCATGTTTATAATATAAGGACTTTTTTTAAAGGTTTAAAATTTTTACTAGTTTTGATTCTATATAAAATTTAAATAAACGGGTCAAAACTTAGTGCATTGCGTTTTATTTTTTGCATTTTTTTTCATTTTCTTTTTATCGAATTCATTTCATGCACGGGTTCTCTATTGTGTCCATTTATAAATGAACACGCTAGTCGATCGTTAAGTTTTACTGCAACCAATGTCTTATTTATTGTATTATTTTAGAGCAAATTAATACAACGAAGACAAGTTTTTTTAGAGCTGTTTGTAATTCTGTAGTTCTGCCTACCCCACTCTGGGAATGAAGGCGTGATGTTGTGTATGTATGTAATACAACAAACAAATACAAAGTCACATTAGTTAACCTTAATTACCTTTCAGTTAGTATTGAAAGTTCTACATTTTTTAACCTTAGTAGGTAGTGCTATGTTTCTTTTCAATATATAAACAACACTACCAGCTTACTATACAAATTCACCTCTTTTTCTCAAAGCATATTGTGTGAAAAATATATCACATAAAAAAGCGTTCAAACCAATTTTTTTAGTATAATATACATCCTTTTACTTCATTGTATAGTTGTGCTGATGTTTTTGAATTAATATAATCCTATTATTAAAGATATGTAATGTTTGTACGTCTTATTGGGTGTGTAAGAAATAAAAGTATCAAACAAGATTAGTGAGACGCGTCGATATAACTCGTTTCTTTTAGTAGGTTAAGGTCCTAAACAGGTAAATTTACTTTAAAAAATATTTCCTTGTTAAGATATCGCTCCACTCAACCGCTATTATGTCAATGACATAAAAGTTATCAAAACATTAAGAATACGGAAACACGTCAAAGACGATATCGTTATAACGGAGTAGAATAGAAGCCCAGTACATTTTGTAATAATTTATGTTTGTTTCCGTGGTGTTAAAAAATCACTTCAAATAATTTGATAATTGATTGAAGTAATTTTGTTGTTTTATAATCGTTTATGACTCAGCCGCAATTATGTAAATGACATAAAGTTATCAAAACGTTGACGATACGGAAACACGTCAAAGACGATATCGTTATAACGCAGTAGAATAGAGGCCCCAGTACATTTGTAATAATTTATATTTGTTTTCGGGGTGTTATAAATCACTTCAAATAATTAGATAATTGATTGAAGTCATTTTGTCGTTATATAATCGTTTGTGATTCGGCTGCCATTATGTCAATGACATAAAAGTTTATCAAAACGTTGACAATACGGAAGCACGTCAAAGACGATATCGTTATTACACAGTAGAATGGGGCCCAGTATATTCGTAATAATTAAAAAAATCACTTCAAATAATGAGATAATTTATTGAAGTACCTAATTTTGTTGCTTTCTTTTAAAATTGGTATGATAGAAACTGCTGCTAATATCCTGAGTAATTCGATGCCATATTATCGCATTGTCAACGTAAGATAGATCTTATTTATAGTAATGCTACGTTAATATAGAGGACACCGGTAACTTCTTAAGCAAATAATATTAAAGCTTTTTTTATTAAGTTTCTTGATCTATTTGGTCACACACTAGGCTATACCTGTCACGTAGCAAACGGATTTGGAATATCACGTTAAAAGAAAGTACAGTTTACTGTCTGCTAGCATCTAAGCTTCTGAAAATATTTATTTAGAAGATTCAACATACACACATAACATCACGCCTTTATTCCCAGAGTGGGGTAGGCAGAGCTACAACAATACCAACAATTCTACGATTTGACTTTTTTACAATTCTATGATCAGATTTTGCAAAATTAGGCCAAGAAGTATACTAGAGTATTAGTGACAGCTTGCAAGCCCATCGCCTAATTAGTACTACAAGCCCTTATTCCCTTAGTCGCCTTTAAAACATAATTATGAAGACTATAAGGCTAATTAAACTAATCTAACAATTTTAAGTACGAGTATTATAATTATTTTCGATTTTATTAAAAAATGAGTTTTGAGTTGTGCTTGTGTGCAAGTTTGTGTTTGTGTATGGGTGTGTGGGTGTGTGTGCGTATGTGTGATTAGTGTGTTAATTTAAAAAAAATACTATTAAGCGGTATAGGTTATGTGGTTGTCTCGCAGTCAGTTACTTACAGACAGACTTATAATTATGTATGTTTATCAGTATCAAAGTCCTATCTTTGTCTAATTCAAATTTTAGCTTGGTGATAGCAAACAGAATCTCAAATAACACGATAATAATTCAATTATCTTTCGATTACAATCGTGGTTTTTGTTGTTGTATTTGCAATCATCAGAGTTGAATTGAATGTTGCGTTGGATTGAGTTGAATTGGATTAAGTAAACATGTTTTATCACGTTTCATGTGTGTCCGTTTGTTACAGGGCATTATCCAAAAAAAGTATACATCGTTAAGGACAAAATTAAGAAAATTAAACTTTTTCCATTTCATCACGAAAATTAGCCATACATTTCGATACGTTAATTTTTGTGACGAAATGGTTTTTTTTTTTTTTTAATTTTGTCCTTAACGATGTACACTTTTTTTGAAAACGCCCTACAGCTAATTTGCTCTGAATCTACTGGAACTATTGAGTTCGTAAATAAATGAATTAGAAACATGGGGTCACTTTTTTTAATAAATAAAGGCAAATGAGATTCCAGGTTACCTGATGGAAGTAATCACCAGCGCCCGACCAGAGTTCTGAGGTCTGGTGCCGGCTTTTAAGGAAAATAAGAGGTCTTTTCGTTGAGGACCATAACTGGCTGGAAATACCACCGAAAAGAGTTCGTTCCACAGTTTCACCGTACGAGCGAAGAAGTGCCTCGAGAAACGCACGGTGGAAGAACGCCATTCATCAAGGTGATGTTGATGGACCTGGCCTTGCGATGAGTGGTTTGATGATGGAACTCGGTGGTAAAGGGAAGATTAGAAAAAATACAGCTATAGTGGAAAAGATGTTCAATGCAGGGGTAAAACTAAAAAAAAAAGAGTTGTTTATTCAGTAAGTAGGCCGCACGTCAAAATTCTACCAGCGTTTCCCAAGAGGAGACAACTGCTGAGAAGAAGCGCCACAAGAAACTCAACAGTCAGTTTTTTTTTAAATATTGCTTATGACAATGATAAATCAACCTAGCATTATAATAAACAATGAATACAATTTTAAAATATATACAACATGCGTAGTTAAGCCGGAAAACGCGTCGAAACTTCTAATAAACACAAGAGCAAATACATAGAATAATAATAATATTTATACCAACCGATGACGATGCAAAACGAAATGAAATAAAATTTCGATACGTTCTCCGTCATCCGTAAATTTGTGCACGGAACCCTCGGTGCGTGAGTCCAACTGGCACTTGGCCGGTTTTATTTAATATTGTTTATAATAATATGAATTCTTAAAGACGCCTCAATTAGTGGCACGCTACAGTAATTGTTGTTAAACCCATTGTAATAGTAATAAGATAATAATAGAAGTACATAAAATTATGGCGCTTCTTCCCAAGAAGCATATTAGGAGCGCTGGTGGAATCAGACATGAGTGACACAACGTCGTCCCCGGAGAATAAAATCGCAATGCGATATAGCCATAGTTTTATTGTTATTGCATATTCCGCTTCTCCGTAATGTAATGCATATAGTGATTTTTTTACATATTTTTCCTTATTATTTTTACGAAGTTATGCGATTTTTAATTTTTATTCGTTGGTAATATTTTCCATTTTCTTTCCGGAAATAATACTGTAACAATACTTTGGTTAAGCAAAACATAATCTTCATTTTGGTAAAGACCGTTTGCGATACTGTCACGGATACAAAAAGGCTCGCGACCTTTCGTAACAACCTTTACGATTTTATTCGTCTGAAATTTAATTACAATGACATCAGTAAAAATCTTAACTATTTAAAAGTATTTGTGTTATTTCTGTAACCATCATTTAACATATATTTATAGTAAAAATACAAAACGTAGCCGATCGCATTCGTACTTTATGAAATGTTTTTGAAAAGTTAAATATCGCAATGGAAAATAACTATTATTTTGTTGTAATCAATTACTATTACACAATAAATTACGTCAGGCAATGATATGAAACGATACTAAAACCTTAATGTTTAATAACAACATCGATACTTTACCGTTTTAAGTATCATTTTTTGAGTAGTCGTTACTCCCTACTGCTTTCTCTTTTCAACGTTATGCTTCTCAATTCGAGTAATAATGCTATTTTACTTTCATTCGGCGTCGCGAGGTGGAGGTGTGCGGATGCTTCTGAGATTTATTAACGTTTAGGATCGATCCCAGGGACGTAATGAGTCATTACAACAGTGGGCCCTAGAAATAGAAAAATTGGTCAGAAAAGCGTACCAAAGCGCGTCGGCTTCATTTGTGGACAGCATGCTAGTACAGGCCTTCATCGACGGGATCCGTGATTTGGAAGTCAGAGCTGCTGTGCGACTAGGACATCACGGGAGCCTGAAAGATGCAGTTGCCCACGCCTTGGAAGTGGAAGCTGTACGCCAGGACTCGAGGCCTTTTAGGGTGCGAGAAGTTTCGACCAGAGATTCGACTGCTCCTCGCCGTGAATTTGGACCAAGGTGCTACTGGTGTGGAGAACGCGGCCACTTGCAATCCAGTTTCCCGAAGAGAAATAGACTGCACCGAGATCCAGGCCCAACGGAGAGGCCAGCAAGCTCTGACGCGTCAGAACAGCACCAGGGAAACGAGTAGGAGCCAGGACTAAGGGACGAGTGCTGGCTGGTGGTCAAAATGTCCCAGTTATGATCTCACAGGTGAATGATGGGAATAGTCTGGTCGTCAAAGGAGAAATTGGTGGAATACCATGTCACCTTACTATTGACACCGGAGCTTCTCGGACTGTGATCAGTTCTCGGCTACTGAAGCACTTAACCAGGGATCATCTAGTCCGACCTAAGCATCTTCAGCTGCAAACGGCTACCGGCCAGTTCATTTCCGTCCTGGGGGAGCAAGAAGTGGCGGTGCAAATTGGTGAAAAGTACTACTGGCACAAAGTCATCGTCGCTAACATCATCGACGATTGCATTATTGGACTAGATTTTATGAGAAAACATGGCTGCAAAATCGACTTGAAAGGTGGAGTCCTGAAATTCGGGGTTGATTAAGTCCCCATGGAAGGTGGAGTGAGTGGACAAGTCTACTGTGCTAGAAGGACCATTCTCCAACCAAGATCGCAAGCCCTTGTTCCTGTGAAATTACCGCACTATACGGGACGGGGATCTCATCGCTGCGTATTAGTTGACAAAATTGAGGGTAGTCAACCGATGGTATCCAGACAGATCCTGAGAAGATAAGCGCCGTTAAGGATTGGCCGACACCGAGGGACAAGACCGCAGTTCGTGCCTTTTTGGGACTTTGCTCGTACTATCGACGTTTCGTGAAAAACTTCTCAGATATAGCGAAGCCCTTGCACCAGCTGACAGAAGAAAAACGTCGATTCGACTGGAATGACCAGTGTGAAACAGCTTTTGCCAATCTCAAACAAAGGCTTTGTGAAACTCCTATATTGGGATATCCAGTCCCTGATACTGATTTTATTGTTGACACGGACGCGAGTAATATTGGTATCGGAGGAGTCTTGTCACAAAAGAAAGAGGACCAGGAAGTTGTAATTGCCTACTTTAGTAAATCACTATCGAAACCAGAGAGAAATTACTGCGTCACTCGGAGGGAATTGCTGGCAGTTGTCAAGACGTTGCAGCATTTTAGTAAATATCTGCTTGGGCGCAAATTCCGTATCAGGACGGATCACGCTGCTTTAAAATGGTTGTTGGAGTTTAAAAATCCTGAGGGTCAAGTAGCGCGCTGGATCGAACAACTACAGGAATATGACTTCATCATAGAACATCGCAGTGGAAAATCACACGGCAACGCTGACGCCCTTTCCCGAAGACCTTGTCCGGATGACTGTAAACATTGTTTGAGGCAGGAGGGCAAAGATTGTGTGAAGATGTTGAGAACTGACACTGTTAGCGACGAGTGGAGTAATGAAGTCATGCAACAAGCGCAGCTAGAAGATAAGGACATCAAACCCATTTATGATTGGATTAAAGCAAGCGTACCAAAACCAAATTGGTGTGAAGTGGCTCCGTTGAGTACACAAACAAAAAGCTACTGGGCCCAATGGGAAAGTTTGGCTATGCATAATGGCGTATTATGCAGAAAATGGGAGTCCGCAAATGGGAAGGATGCTCACTTACAGGTTGTTGTCCCTAAGAAAAGAATAAGTGATGTTTTGAGATCCTTCCTGTAAGGTTGTCCACGTTGACCGACTGGCCAGATACTACGGGTCTAATAATGCTCGGGACGAGCATGTCTTGGGAGGGGGTAGTGTTACGAGTTGGTATGGTTAGGTAGATAGGTAAATTAGAATCGACGCGCTGGCTCAAGGACATGTCTATTGTTAACGGGTACAATCGAGTTCAAGGCCAAGGCCGTCGCTATTGTAATACAAGGCCGCAATGAGTAGAACCTTCCATTATCGAACGTTCCCGGCGGGTCAAGGCCCATCGATCATTCGAGAAGGCATTCTGGAACAATCGGCGATTGGGAGTATAAAACGTGAGGCGCGCGCGAGCGGCGAGACATTCCTTACTTGGAGAGCGAACAGTGCGTACCTACGAGTGAATCGAGCGATCATCTAAGTTTATTGTGCGATAATTGTTTGTAACGATTAAATGAGAGTGTTAATTAAAGTCTGCTCTTAATTATCGGTGTGTTCGTGCATTTCTATCAGTTACCTACCCCCACGTACGTAACAATAATTTAGATTAGATGTTTTAAGTATTTTTGATTTGAAACTAGATTAAACTCAGATCTCAGGCTGTTTTAAACTGTTATTTTGATGATTCTGTGCTGTGATTTAAATGCCATAATAAATATATTATATAAATTGATCGTTTTATTCACGCACGGTAACCTTACAAGTATATTTAAAATAAATTAGTAATAAATATGAAATATTACAGTAATTGTATTTTTCCATTATTCTCTGTAATCATTCCTAACCGTTGTCAATCATGAGATTTATAATCCGAAATAAAATTGTACTCCGTCTGTAACGGTAATAGAAAGCAAACAAAAAACTAGAATAAAATGGTATTAATGTATTACATTACATGACAATCTGTTAAAAATCGATGAACATAATCACTAAGTAGTCTTACGATAGCCTCAATTGTTCGACATTTACACGAAAAAAGTGGTAATCAGTTAGAACAGAAAGCTATTTAAGGTAAACTTACCGTAATATACATTTTGGCTTATTACAATCAAACGAAACTCATATTAAATACATTAAAATACATACATAAAACATTCAAAAATCACAATGCTTTTTATATACGACATGTTGGTTAACTCTTTATAGCACCCAAGATATGGAACAAAATTGGTTTTTATATTTTCCTGTAAAATTAACTTTTTCCTATTACGATTTTATTCTCCGGGGACGACGACAAGTGCCTGAAAGTCACCGACTCACTGTATAACTTTAGTTCTTATTTAGAATTTGAATGACTGAAAAGGACTTCATTCAACAGAAATAAAACTCTGGTAATTCATCCTAGATTCATTATTAAAAATGATAAAAACACCTTTAAAAAGTAAATAATAATAAGCAGTGGCTCTAAGGGCTGATTGTTTGATAAGTAGATAGTTAACTGAACACTGACACGGCGGGGACCGCTGAGTAGCTGGGGTATTTTATGTTATTTCATTTACTTAGCGGTCCCCCGCCGTGACAGTTTAGTTAGTGTCAGTGTTCAGTTAACTATATACTTAGCTGCAAACAGATGAACGAATTTGGACGCATTTTTTTTATAAATCTACATTAATCAGGATGGTTCATAGCAAGATTTAATGAAAATTGGTTGGGCAATTTAAGAGATATCAGCTCTGAAAGCAGGTGTCGCCGTTATTTTGGGGGCTTTTAACGTCTAAAGGCTCAGTATCTCAAAAACGGCTGAACCGATTTTTATAGAAAATGTCTAAGAACCACCACTAGAAAAACTGCTTCCATAAAAAAACTGCATTCAAATCGGTTCATCCATTTAAGAGCTACGGTGCCACAGACCGACACACACACACACAAACACACACACACACACTCTTACCTGTCAAACTTATATCACCCCTCTTTTTGCGTCGGGGGTTAAAATAATCATTAGTTCATTACTCTTGATTGGACCAAGTTGTACACACATCTTTTAAAATAGACGTACCTATCTATTAATACATACGATATTTATTTTAAGGTACCTACATAATAACAAGAAGTAATGATTAGACCTCGGATTTTTGTCGTAATGACGTCACATTAGGGTAGTTTGGGGAGTAAATGAAACGGTGTTAATTAATATGGTAACCTAGTCTATTGGTGTTCTACGGAATAAAAAATTATAATTAGCTCATAGGTCAAAACTTAATTAAGTTATAGGTTAAAAAGCTGATAAATTGACAAAGATAATTCAATTAATACGAAAAACTGCCGGATTTAACCGACTAAAATGTAATCAACTTAGTCAATTGATCAAGGTTATCTTTCGGTATATTACTTGACTGCAAGCCATACATTAGTGTCATACAATGCCAAGTTATTAACATTTATTCGGTTAAAAGCCGTATTTTTTCAAAATAATTAACACCGTTCCATTTACTTCCCAAACTACACTATTGTGACGTCATTGCGCTAAGAATTCGGGGTCAAGTAATGTTCATAAAATATTAATACAAACCAGATCTAACATAAATATAGAAGCCTGAAATGAATTTTGACTCTCTATAGAAAACCACCGGATTTAACCGAATACAATTTTATGACTAGGCATTTACGATAAAAATAACCTAGTCAATTGATCAACGTTATCTTTCGTTATATTACTTAACTATAGGCCATACATTTGGGCCATAGAATGCCTTGTTGTTAAAATCTTTAACGAAAGCGTTTATAACGAATTTTAAAGGAAAAGTTTCACGATCAAGTAGACATCATTGGTTTTTAAGAAACAGGCGATTAAAGTGTTTATACCTAAGTGCTAAAATCATCTAGGATGGCACCAAATTACTTTAAATAGAAAAATAGTTGTAACTTGTAGTTAATTTCATTTTTATGGCATGGAGAACGCACATGAGCACAGGCCATTTGAGCCAATCGAGATGGTAAAACCTTTTACCGTGCTACGTGGTGTTACCATATTGTCGACGTTTTAATAGCTCTTATTTACTTGACATTAATGGCGGCCGAGTTCCGAACAAACTTATAAGAATGTTAAATTGTATTGAGGGACGAACTTGACTTTGCCGTTGAAAAACTGTTGTCTCCATACATCGACATAGGTCGCGATTAGTTTACCAACTGCATAAAAGTTTGCAATGAATGGCAAAAAGTTTTTTTTTGTGATGTAACTAAAAATTTCAAGGTTCTGAGTTCACGGGAAGTACCCTGTAGGTTTTGATTCGCTTGCGAGTGTCGAACATTTGCAGAAATTTGCGGCATAAACGGCTGTATCTTTTGATTGCGTTGGCTTAGAAGTTTGATTTTGTCACAGCTCCAAGGGACAGTAAACTTGAGTATTTGATATAAATACCAGCTTGATACCTTCATACGTTCCTGAGAAAAAGGGTCTTGACAGACAGACACAGACGGACGGACGGACGAACAACAAAGTGATCCTATAAATTATTATAAAAGGTTCCTTTTTTCCTATCGAGGTACGGAACCCTAAAACTACCATAACACGTCAAAGGCAATATGGTTTTACCCCGTAGAACAATTAAAGATGCTCTGATGGTAAGTAGGATGTGTGATACATATTTGCAATCTGAACACTACAATCTAAAGACTGCAATAATAAGAACGCAAATGCGTTGCCAATCCAGAGGGTAAAGATGGAATTCCTTTATGCTAGCAATTTCACCGGTTGCCTTATCCTCACATCGGAACACAACAGTGTGGACACTGCTGCTCGGCGGTAGGGTAAGCATAAGATAGTGGTAGCTTTCCCGAAGTTCGTAAAAGTATATTTCATGGGATAAAAATATACATATCAAATTATTCTAACATGGCACAGTGAAGAGATAAATATCATAATTATCCAGTTTAGAATCAACATACAAGATTTCCTTTGATACAGGAAGTTAGGGTTCTACAGCTTAATTATTTAAATTCCTCATAAATAAAATAGTCTATAAGGTATACAGCGTGTAAATTTCATACGGGCATATTTTAACAACAGTTAATATAAATAAATAAATAAAATAAATAAAACACAGGACAATGTCACGCAAATTGACCTAGTCCCAAACTAAGCTCTAGGCTTGTACTACGAGTACTAGACAACGATAAACATACTTAGATAGAGAAATGTATACTTAAATACATAGAAAACATCCAAGACTCAGGAACAAATACTCGTACTCATCACACAAATATCTGCCCTTACCGGGATTTAAACCAGGGACAGCCGGCTTCGGAGGCAGGGTCACTCCCAACTAGGCTAGCGTGTCGTCAATATACACACTAATTAACGTAAAAACTTGTGTAATAGCAACATTAGTTGTATTTTTTCCCTACTACTTACAGAAAGCAATGCATCACACACTGCGACGGTTAAATTAAAGCATCTACGTCACATGTCATAAATTACAGTTCGCCATTTGTTTACTTAGTCAATAAAAGTCAAAACAAAGATTGTTAATTTATTCAGTTTTAAATTTTATTACTTGTCGTGGCGATAGCGGTTCAATCGCCTAAGATAGATAGGTACTTATTTTCCACAAGTCATCCTGGCACTTGGATACAGGCAATACATTGACGTTCTCATGAACGCGCACTTCGTAAATTCGTTTTGTAATAAGAAGTTGCACGAGATACATTGCTCCTAAGACAAACTTTAAAAAAATAGCTACGCTTGAATAATAAAAGCAACAAACAAAATATCTAAACTCTCTCGTCATAATCTCGTTAACTACGTCTGGAAAAATATATTCCCGTATAAAATTTACACGCTGTAGATGACAGTAACCAGCTTTGCCAATTAACCGTTGATGCGGTGGACATTATGAGAATTAGGTAAGTTATACTGCACTAGCGACCCGTCCCGACGTTGCCTAGGACTCCATCAAGAATAATGTACCTTTCAAATAGTGAAAGATTTTTGAAATAGGTGCTGTGGTTCCCAAGATTACCCTCCAAAAAAAAAAACTTACAAATTCCGCTCTCTTTTTATACAACTGGAATACTCCTGTTTTAAACTATGTGCGAAAATTTAAAAACCATTTCAAGGGCTTCTCGAATCAATCCCTGCGGCAGCTGGATATTAAAAATATGTAACAATGAATTAATTATATTAAAATTAAGCAATGACCTTCATTTGACCCATATAAACCTTTTTTGTGGTTGTATATAAAACTGATAAAACCACTCCAATATTTTGCCGTAGGTATTAGTGCAATTTAGATACATAGCTAACCACTTAGTACATTAATTAGCAGATTACGTTCTTGCTTAAAACTTAGTGTTGCTGATAGAGCAAAAAAACAATTGAAAACGTAATAATAACGCAAAAAATTATTTACTATTGTTATCATGAACAATACATTACTCAATTTTCAGTGTCAATTTTTGGCAGTTTGAATTGAATCAATATGACAACACAATAAGTAACTTGTCTGTGTTGTCATTTATTACATAGTCCAAAAAAAATATTTCGCCGATTACCCATTATTATAAGATTTTGCCATAAAAAGATTAACATACAATTTAAAGAGGTATTCTAGGGCGTAGCGACGTTCAGCGTAGCTGGCTGAAGTGATTGGAACGGACGGAATTAAATATAATATAAATTTAAAAAACCCCCGACTCAAAACAGTCTGTAAAAAGAACGTCTAAAAATTAAAAACTTTTTAAACTTCTCTATCTGAGTGTCTGTTTGTGGCAACGTATCTTCCAAACGGATGAATGGATTTGGATACAAGTTAATTTTTAAATAAAGCTACATTAATCTGAATGGTTCTTAGTAAGATTTCATGACAATTGGTTGGGCCGTTTAAGAGATATCAGTTCTGAAATTAGGTGTGGCCGTAATTTCGGGGGCTCTAAAAGCTCAATATCTCAAAAACGGCTCAACCGATTTTGATTAAACATATGTTTTATTTTAAATTAAAAAAACCGCATCCAAATCGGTTCATCCGTTTAAGAGCTACGGTGCCATAGATAGACACACACACACTCACATTTACACATCAAATTTATAACACCTCTCTTTTTGCGTCAGGGGTTAAAATGAAACGAGCTCGTTTTCCGACTAAACTCAACACCAACAGCCCGTGCTTGTACGTCTCCACTAATCTCGTCACTGGCGAAGCAGCTCTTCAGATGCTCTAAGGCGGTAGGTCTTTCTAGACGGGGGGAAACACTGCAGTTATCGACGTCGCCATCCGATATATACTGTTTTTTAGGGATCGATAGTCAAACTAGGAACCCATAGTTTCGCCATGTCCGTCCGCCCGTCCGTCCGCAGCCTAGTCCAGAGACTCTTAGTATTAGAAAGCTGTAATTTGACATGAATATGCATAATAGTCACGCCAACAAAGTAGTACAATAAAATATTTAAAAAATACTAGGGTAGGCTAGTTTCTTGTCTACCCTACAGCCAAAACTACAAATAATAAAAAACTGAAAAAAATCTTAAATAAAAGAGCATAAAACGAATTTCAAAGGTCACGACTAAGTAGACATCATTGTTCTTGAGATACAGGCGAATAATGGGTTTATGGGCGGTAACTTTTTTCCATTTTGTCACGAAAATTAATGTATTTAAATGAATGGCTAATTTTCGTGACGAAATGGAAAAAGTTAAATCTTCTTAATTTTGTCCTTAACGATGTACACTTTTTTTTTAAAAACGCCCTTATACCTACTAAAAGAAGCAATAGACTTTAAATAGAAAATTAGTTATTACTTGTTGATTTTTATGTTTGTAGTACTTAACGGCTTCGGAACCCTACACTGAGTATAGTCCGACATGCTCATGCCCGGTTTTTATAATTTAGTGTTTTTGAGTGGTTGATTGAAATTCTCACGCCTGTGATATCAAAAACAAGTGTAACCTACTCGTATCACCTCGTAAATTTCCAAAAGTGACATTTAAAAATCGACTTCCAATATCTATCGAAAAATTGATTGATTGGAAGTATTATTTATAATATAATTAATGGAAGAATCATGCAAGAAATGCTGTATACATCGAAGTTTAGGTAATAAGTAATGGTTGAATACTACAAATACTCTATCAATAAAATTTATTTTTTGTAGTTTATGGCTCCATTGAGACTCGTTGATTCTGTTGTTAAAAAAGGCACATGTGTTTATTGAGCTTTTGGCCGTTAACTTCCAAATAATTTACGATAAAAGACAAAAATACACACGCTCGGAAATGGTGTTATAAAACGCATGCGTATAGGCCAGTTATAGTCAATTTACCTCCCGAGGGAGTTAGGGGGTTTCGTTTTAAAATATGGAACACACTATCGTATCTCATTTCAGACTACGAAGGCTTAAAAACAGACAAGTTCTATTTCCTTATTTCATTACTAGGCTGCAAACCAATTTTACTGTATATAAAACTTATACGGTTCATTGAACTGCATTACATTTATACCTTACTATTATTTTAGAGACATTTGCAATTATTTTTATGAAATTGTATATTAAAAACCGGTACTATTTGGCAGTTGGCCTATCTAGTTTAAAAACTAATGGCAGTTCTTAGCATTATCTGTGGAAGTCTATATTGAAAAAAAAATAGTTGACATGTTGAAAATCTCTTTTAGCAAGTAGAGTGCAATTAATTTTTGACTAATGTTTTCTTTAATAGTCGTATTTGTTTGTTTCCTTGCAAATGTGATGAAAATCATTGTGTGTATCACGGGCAGTAAAGCGTTAACAAACTCGAGTCATTAAAAGCCCTCCGCTTTAGGGGTCGGGGGGGGGGGGGGGGGCTTTAATACTCTCGTTAGTTATCTTCTCCTTACTTCCTCTGATGCACAATGTACTATTAAAAAATATCATAATGTATTGCGATTGTTTATTTACATTATTTTTGGATGACGTTTGCCTATTATGACTTTGAAAACGTGTTATGGTAACTTAGTACATTAATAAAAGAGGTTCGCAGCCTATCATCTGCTTAAGTCCTAGCCCGCTTAACTTCCTAGTTTTACCTCCTTACTTATAAACGTTTTCCGTGTGGTGGCCGGGTTAGAATAGTGCCACTCCATGTCTTCCCGTGGATGTCGTAAGAGGCGACTAAGGGAATATGGGCTTGTAGTACTGTTAGGCGATGGGCTTGCAACCTGTCACTAATACACTGGTAAACATCTTGACCTGATTGTGCAAAATGTGGTTACAGAATTATTAACAAGTTATTTAGAGTTGTTGGTAATTCTGTAGCTCTGTCTACCCCACTCTGGGAATTAAGGCGTGACTTCATGTATGTATGTATGTACTTATAAAAGTGGAATAACCGTAGGGTAGCTTATGCCATGTATTGCTTTTATCTGTAATTGTGACATTTGCATCTGACAGAAAGTGACAAAGCGTGGCATAAGCTACCACACGGTTATTTCGCGTTTATAGTAAGGGAAGTAAGGAAATAGGTACCTAGTAATTAATCCAAATCAACTCCTTTTTACCCATTCTCCAATTCATAGTCACAGATGTAAGAATCAAGTCTGATCCTCAAATACAACTTTTAACATTGATTCCGCCTCCGTCCTTTTTACAACAGTAACATAATACATTAACATTAGTGCCCGTGCGGCCTACTTACTGAATTAACAACTTTTCTTTTTTGTCATTTAGTGACTTAACTGGGAAGCGATAGCAATAAAGCAGAACGGCATAGTGCGAGCATGGTAATACATTGTAATTGCGTCCAGAGTTGCGGGTCGGCCAAGACAAGATACTGGCCATCCCCTAGAATGTTACGTCACGTCAAAGGGCCTTCTATTACACCGAAACGTACAGATTTTTTATTAAGTGATGGGAAGTAATCGCTCATGAATATTGGCAACCTAATCTATGGGTTGTCGGTCCGGTTAAGAAAATATACTGACATTTGCTAGAAGGAGTTCTTCAATGTTTTTTTTAAATTATAGGTACCGTGTATCAGACTATTAAATTTAAATGTTAATGATCATGATTATGAACAGAAGGTCAAGTATAAATCGAATTAGGTAAAAAATATGTAGGCCGATTTAAAACTATTTAATTTTATACAATTGGAATGCAGCTGACATTCAAAGTTTCGAAATTTTGAGTTTCTTTGTATACTGAGTACTTAAACGAAGTTTTACCAGAATTTCTAGTGTAGTCTAGTTTCTAGTAAACTTAATTGTAACTTCATAGTGGAATATCAATTTGTATGGGGCGTTTTCAACGCTCAGTACGAATTTTAGGCTTTGACTATTATTTTTGACATTTGCAGTAATACATACATACATAACATCACGCCTTCATTCCCAGAGTGGGGTAGGCAGAGCTACAGAAATACCAACAACTCTAAAGACTTACTGATATTTCTGTAACCACATTTTGCACTAACAGGCTAAGAGGTTTACTATAAAACTAAACTTTGCAGTAATCTGTTTGCAGTTAATCCCATATATACATTTGATCATCATAAAAAACTGGATCGAAAAGCAACATATAAAAAAATACATCTGTTCTATTCTGGAAACTTTTCATCTGTCAAACTATTCTGGTAACAATGATAGCTATATCAGTCTACTTAAATCCACTTGAAAGTTAACTTGACGGTACCAACAGCATCTATTTGATACTTTAATTAATGGCCAATGGAGACAGTATATTAGTGACGTCATTAAGCCATTAATCCGTGCGTTGGATGCACCGTACAAACGTCATCAAACAGCCAAGCAGCCAAGACAAACGTGCCCATGCAACTAGAGCGACCGGCCCGTTATCACACCAGTACATTCGGCCTTATACCTCACACTTATTCACCTTGTCGCTTTAAAACCTTTGACAGATTAGTGCAGTGTAAACGTGACGTAAAAGTGACAAAGTGCCTATAGGTATTCTTTTATCCTAAGCCAATCTAGGGCAATACCGGAGATCTTGTGCAGAGTGCGTTCGGATAACTATAGTTTATCCTTTCTCCTACCGCCAAAGAGTGCTCGCACTTCTGTATTCTGTATTGGCATAAGATAAGATAAAATTACTTGCATAGATGCATGGCATCTTATTCCTCAAGGTTGGCTACATATTTACAGTCGAGGGATTGCAGTCTTGAGATTCAGAGTCTTGAGTCAGATTAGAAATTAGTAGGGCTCTTAGATTCCACCTACCATCAGATACCTTATTTATTTATTGCACAAAAAAATATACTTAATATTTAAAAAGCGAATTTAATGCCGTAAACCATTCAATACCAGTTGCCCTTTGGGCAAAGCAGAGATTGTAGTGGCGGTGCAACATAAGGTCTAACTAAAACACATACACTTACATATAAATAAGCTATAATAATATATAAATACATACATTGCGCTAAAAATAAACATACAACGTATAATATATATGAAGGTATGCACAAAACAGTACGGATAATGTCAATTCTAGCTGCTACTAAATTCACGAACTTTCTTTTAAAAGGAATACTTGTTTGGAGCTTGCTTGATTTTATACCGTATGATAAATTTCCTTCTCCATGGCATAAAAGCACTGGTGTGATCACTTGGTGTGCTTTAAGCCACACAAGAATTGACGTAGCTATCAAAAGTCGTCTGACCAAACACAGCATGCTCTACTGTGTAGGTAAGTCTTCACCGTGTATGCTCCATTAAAAAAGACAGTGTTAAAGCCGCAGAGTTTTAAAACGGGCGTATTATTTTTCGCTCACGGTCACTGAAAATGTTCGATATAACTATTACAGTGCGGTGTGACAGTGGCACATCTCAGACCGCACTAAATCAGGCCATTCTGTTAATTGACTGCAGGATCCTGTCAATTAAGCGTCATGCGATGGTTCGCCGAACATCTGAGACGAAGAAGTGCTAATTGACATTTTCGCTGTCTGCATCTAGCTTGAGATTATTAATTACCATACGTGTGCTAACTCGGGGCAGGAATAAGTGACGTAGCAAAATATTACAACATAATTATGTCAATATTACTGTCAAGATCAGGATGTTATTCAACATGAATAATAATTATTTTTTCGCTTTTCAATTTAAAATAAAGACAATGAACAATATTTTTTTTATGTTGTAATGTTTTTCATAGTAAACAATATATGTTATTTTCCAGATTTGTCTTTAGTAACGATTGTCGTCTAAATAAAATTTCCACTTTATTACTGAAGAGCCTCTCAAGATCCACTGTAGTCAACGGGACATTCTTCAAATTTAAAATGACTAAAACCGATGACTATGACCGATTTAATTGAAATTTGGAATAAAAAGATACTGAATCAATATCTTTAATAATACACTACTTAGTAAACTTCTTCACCTGATTGTTCAAAATGTGGTTACAGAATTAATAACAAGTCTTTTTAAAGATGTTGGTATTTATGTAGCTCTGCCTCCCCACTCTCGGAATAAAGGCGTGATGTTATGAATGTACCTATATGCATGTATGATTATCTTTCCCCTCGACTGTACTAAAGTGAGTATTTACTCTTGATGTTGATTAAAGACACACATAAACAAACTTAAAAAGAGAGATAAATACATCGAAACCATCCAAGTCTTAGAAACACAGTCATGTTAATCACGCAAACGTTTGGTCTTAATACACAATTGAGTGCTTGCTTGGTAGGGGTCACTGCCAACCGCGTCGCTACCTATGCTGCCGTAATACCAAAGAAAGAGGCTAAGTACAATATCTTAGTCGAAGCATTCTCTGCTCTATTGGTAACCATATTAAATTTAAAATGCACGTACTATTACTATGCAGTTAGTTCTTTATTATTACGACATCGTCATCGTCATCATGGTCAGTTTACCTAACAAACAGCCACGTTGGTAACCATGAATAAGAAACAGATTTTTATCACTTAAGCATTTTTAAACTGGTTTAAAAAAATACAATTAATGCGGAGTACATTAAACTATCCTATAGGTAAATAATATCCTAATGTGTCCAAAAATATTTGGGAAGTTTCTTTTTCGTTACCGAAATTCATACGTTATTTTATTGGTAACAAAAGGGAATTTCTTTCTTAATGGTAGTATATTACACTGACGTTTCCTCTGTTGTTAACAAAAGCGTAACATAAAGATGATTCTTTTTTTTTCATTAGTCCTTATTTTCCCCCGTGTGGTTGCCGAGTTAGAATAGAGCCACTCCATGTCTACCCGTGGATGTCGTAAGAGGCGACTAAGGGAATAAGGGCTTGTAGTACTGTTAGGCGATGGGCTTGCAACCTGTCACAAACACCCTGATTGTGCAAAATGTGGTTACAGAATTACCTATCAACAAGTTTTTTTGAGTTGTTGGTAATTCTGTAGCTCTGCCTACCCCACTCTGGGAATAAAGGCGTGACTTTATGTATGTATGTAATATCAATCTTTCTGTCTTTCTACTTTCTTACGTATAATAACTAGTTTCCAAAGCCAAAAATGTTTATTACGCACAATTTTTTTATTTTTATTTTTGAAGACAACCCGAGATTTTGACGACACGTTGGCCTAGTTGGAGGTGACCCTGCTTCCGAAGCCGGCAGTTCCGGGTTCAAATCCCGGTAAGGGCAGATATTTGTGTGGTGACCAACGAGTATTTGTTCCTGAGTCTTGGATGTTTTCTAGTACAAGCCTAGAGCTTAGTTTGGGACTAATTTAATTTGTGTGACATTGTCTCGTGATTTTAATTATTTAATTAAATAATAAATAAAGGCGTAATAATAGATTTATCACTTTTGTACCATAACATCAGATACTGCACAAAATTTGCAAGGAAAGATGTTTGAATACCCCTTCACCGTAAACACTGAGTGTCCCATTCTGAATCCCATTTTATTATTAAACTTTTCAGCAGGACCAACTTTACAATATCTGCAGGAACTTGCAGTCACTTCACTGTGCTTTTAGCTCGAGTTGAACAAGGAAGGAAATGTGAAGCGTAATTTAATTTAGCAAGTATATTTGCTGACTTTGACTGCTGTTGATCTAACTTTTGTACTTGAGGAACCTTAATTTTGCTGTCTTTGTCTAAGTAATTTAAGGTCAAGTCAAATAAATTTTACGAAGTGTGAGCGTCACAAAGGTTTCCTCTGTAACGTAACGGAACCAGTAACGAACAAGAATGAATTTCGGACTCGTGATCATTTTAATTATCCTTATAATATATAAAATAATGGTTATTGATTAATTTTCAATAATCAATTTATAAGTAGCCTGGAGTAGGCATTTAGGCATACATACATACATAAAATCGCGCCTTCATTCCCAGAGTGGGGTAGGCAGATCTACAGAAATACCAACAACCCCAAAAAGACTTGTATGAATTCTGTAACCACATTTTGCACAATCAGGCCAAGAAGTTCGCCAGTGTATTAGTGACAGGTTGCAAGCCCATCGCCTAACAATACTACAAGCCTTTATTCCCTTAGTCGTCTCTTACGACATCCACGGGAAGACATGGAGTGGCACATTTAGGCATGACAGTCCAAAATCTGTAGTTGTATAAAAATTAAGGCAAAATGATATCCTGTTCTAACACGATGAACTGGACAGACCACTATTGTTTAGCTGATTACTAGTCTGTTTGCCCTTAAGATTTCTTATTTAGAATTAAAAGGGAATACTCGCTAGTAATTTTACCGGCTGAAAGGTGGTAATTTTTTCTTTAAAATATATAGTTGGCGGGAAGGTTAGCAGATCCGATGATGGTACTAGGTCATACTCATAACATAAGTAGCTGACCGTTTCAGTACTTTGTCGCAGCTATTGATAAACAAAATTCAACCCACTCTCAGCTTAATACGTTATTGCGACATGGTACTGAAATGTTCAGCTACTTGAGTTCGACTGGACATAGTACTCGTTACAAAACAGATGTTTAGGACGGTTTAAGTTGGTCGAACGTGCCCCTTACATTCTATCGCATAACTCTTATTCATTCTTGCAGCTTCTCGTCTGAATTGCCGAACTCGTTGGTTCTGATGGTAGTAGCTATCACCCTATATCACCATCCTGGCAATGACACTGGACGGGTGACATTTCAATGTACATGACGCGGCTCCTATGAATTCCATTGATGTGGGAACTTGTTAACTTTACAATGAATACCGAGTTGTCAGCTGTCACGTGTCAATCCCAGGGTGGTGAAATAGGGAGGTGAATGGACCATGCACTTAGTTCTGATCCGTTTTTTTTTTAAATTGGTTTTGTGTTTGATCTCAGTCTCACCTGATGTTAAGCGATCACGAGGTCGAAGGTGGTACACGCTTACCCAGAATAAGGCCTATTCAGATTGCCTTTAAAACACTAAGATTATACGATTCTGGGAATACAGACGCAGGGAGAGCATTCCACTCCCTGGCAGTGCGAATGAGGAATGATGCAGCAAACTGCTTCGTCAGAAACATCTGAAAATTTACCACATGCGGATGGAAGCCCTCCCAGCGTCTGTACAATCGATGGGAGAAAGTGGAGGGTGGGATGAGGTATAAGAAATACTATTACAAGGGCATCTTCGGCGTCGTTGTATGGCTTTGACAGCAAAGCCGTCAAATAATTACCTACAGCGCCCCACGCCCCGCCGAACCTCTTTCGCCTGTCGCAAAATTAGGGTTGTCACAAGTATAAAACTAACTGAGCCCGCAACGAATTAGTTTATTTACCTGTAAAACTATACGATAAAACATAACCTTTGTTTTACACAAGTGGAGTGGGATAAAAAGTACCCTAAATATTTTACGTCTTAGTAGTGTCCTTGACAAATCTTTTTTCAGTTAAAAGTCAAATCAGTGACGTAATAATACTAATGATATATACCAAGAGCAAGATCCTGAAGGCGAGTCGCATATTTTCACTGTAGTATTTTAAAACAAAAATTGTTAAAAAGTGCACAGGTAAACAATATACAGGGTGTCCCAAAACTGACACGTCACAGTGACACTGGAGGTAGGTCAGCTCAAGAGGAGTCCAATTTTAATGATATTTGCTCATTACTTTTCTAGTAATTTTTTTCACGACTGGTGGTTAAAGTCGAAATTAATGTTTCGCTGTAAATTAATTCATGATTTAAACTAGTATTTTTTTTAATTTTACTTAGTTTTTGGATAAAATACTATTTCTGTAACCTTAATTAACAATTCATGTTACCGTTCACATAAAAAAAACTAACCTTGACACCTTTCGGAGTGCACACTGGCACTAATAATGTTAGAAACGGTCAAAATTCATGAAAAACTTTGATTCGACAATAAGTCAAAAACCGTGCCACTTTTACTGGGATCATGTTAGGTTGGTTGGACTACTCTTGAGCTGACCTACCTCCAGTGTCACTGTGACGTGTCAGTTTTGGGACACCCTGTATTTATTAAAATCTTTAATTCCTACGCTCTTTACTTAATGTGTTTACGTTACAAGTAATAAATACAGACTCAAACTTCGTTGATATCGTCCTACAATATTATCGTAAAGCACGTGGTCAAATACGGAACTAACAATTTCGTATCGAACCACAGTTTGCGTAGACAGTGACGCCTTTGAGAGCTTCATTAGAAATATTGTTGCACCTTTATTTCAGGCGTCGATAATGGGTGGCATGGCAACCCAGATAAATAGTCTTGGATTGCTGAGCGAGCGTGGTGGGGATGAAGTTACCCTTCTATTAGTAGGTATTTATTCTTATGGATGACGTCATGTACTCCCTGGACACACTCACCATAATGCACCTTATAAAAGACCGATATAGACCAGCGACTTTTCACCGGTGTTCCAAACTTTGAAACTACTAACTACTACATTGACCGGTTTTGGTAAAGTCAGCATCAAAAGTAGCTAAGCAGAATTACATGCTCAAAATTATCTAGACACGACGTATTCTCATGATTATAGAGTCGAGTGCATATCATTTTGAGCTCTTCCGTTGTGTAGCTACTTCTGCTACTGACTGTACTCGTGACACATCACGGGATACATCCATAAATTTAAACGGAATTCCGATCTAAAAACTACCAGTAGGTTAACCAAAGTCCCGGACACGTCTCTTAATTGTGCCCTAGGGAAATTTCCCGTTTATTTCTCTTCGATTTAATCCATTTTTGAGGTCACCCTAGCGCCGCTTTCGTCCCTGTTCAGGGAATAGGGTGTTTTTTATCCGTTTACTGTGAATGCTTTTTAGGGTTCCAAAGTCAAACTATGAGCCTTCATAGCTTCACCATGTCCGTCTGTCTGCAGTTAAACTCAGAGACTCTTAGTAGTGGGTCATACACACTCTTAAAAACATAAGTTGTCTTTCCTGTGGTCAATAGTTAAAAGCTTGTGTGCATATAAGTTTTGTTTTTATATGATAGGTCTAAAGCTGCCCTGACGCCGTTTATGCGGGAATGGGCTTAGCCAGAAAATTAGGCCTTAAAAACGTTAACTTCCGGCGTATCCACAGGAATATATGATCCTAGTACAAAACTGTAATAAATTTGGCATGGTTATAATTATTAATACGCTGACAAAAATGTAAGTACTTAAAAAAAAATCTTGGAATGAATTACATTTGTACATGTTTAGCAATTTTTAGATTTGGGGTTTCGTTTAGGTGTTGTATTCACTAGAGTTGCGTATTCCCTTCCCATACAAACTAGACGTAAAAGAATCAAAAAATATCTTAAGTATAATATGGCCCATAAGTATAGTATGGCAGCACTCGGTTTCTTTCTTTTAAGCTTTTTTTTTCTGTAAGCTGTAATGTAAGAATTAGTTTAAGCATTAACTACCTACACTGTACCAACTAAATAGTAAGAGTGTTCAAGCTTTGCCAACAAGCTGTCCTGCAGTTTGGCAAATTGTTAAGGAGAATGGGCAAATTTGTATGGAACTTGGTGTATGAGCGGCCAAAGATAATTTCAATATCTGGTGATGTAGTTAGTCCTACTATTACTTTCACTACCGTGACTTACTTATAACCTGAATAAAAGACAGTTTTTCTTTAGAATACGTTGCATAGTTTTTCCAATTACCTATTGACCTTTATTTAGTAATTAAGAGGGGAAATCTCAGCATACAATGATGATATAACAGTCTCAAAGTTAAGTATTTAGCAACGATCAATATTAATCTATATTATTATTTTGTGGTTGCCGGGTTAGAATAGCGCCACTCCATATCTTCCCGTGGATGTCGTAAGAGGCGACTAAGGGAATAAGGGCTTGTAGTATTGTTAGGCGATGGGCTTGCAACCTATCACTAATACACTAGTAAACTTCTTAGCCTGATTGTGCAAAATGTGGTTACAGAATTATCAACAAATCTTTTTAGAGTTGTTGGTATTTCTGTAGCTCTGCCTACCCCAGTCTGGGAATGAAGGCGTGATGTTATGTATGTATGTATGTATTATTTTGTACTGGTCCTCTATTCAACTGCGTTATAAGTTAAAACGATATCGTCTTTGACGTGTTTCAGTATTGTCAACTTTTGATAACTCTTATGTCATTTACAATAATGCCGATTGTGGTCATAACCGATTCTAAAACACGTCAAATGCGATATCGTTATAACGCAGTGGAATAGAGGCCCCTGTTAGATGTTTGGGAGAGTTCGCCTATTTGACTTGGTACCAACTTGTACGATTGTACAATTCAAGGGATCAAAATAATTGATTTCTGTCGTTAAATTTAACTCTACCATAGAAAACTAACTTAGAATTTTTAAAACTTTACGTCCAACTGGTGTTTGAGTTTTGAGTGAGTAAAACACATTTTTAACTCCCTGAGTGTTGTTTCAGACTCGAGTCGTGACTCAAATGCAAGAAAGAGAAAGAGGCAAATTAACTTTAAATTTAGGATTTCTAGAGTGCTCTTCCTGTTGTTTAGGATTGAATCTTGTGATCAACCAAGAAGGTTATTATATGACACTGGAGACTGCACGGCGAACAACACGAAGAAAACTGACAGTGAGTGACGTCGCTTATGTTTTTTGTCCCTTTCTTTAGCGTGATCTTGTGTTTTTGAGAAAGTGACAAAAACATAAGCAACGTTATTCAAAGTTACATTTCTTTGCTTCAAAATATTTCTTCGCTGTGTAATTGTGTTTGTTGTTGTGTATGTTTCCAGTGTCATTATAGCTTCTAGTTATTAACTCAACGTGTTTGCTTCTCGTTTTATTGGTAATTTAGGTTAAGGTATTGCTAGTTTTGGACCAGTTCCCGTTATTGGAATAGTCATAAAGTCAGAATAAATAGTAAAACTAGGTTACCTCTGTACGGGTGATTTTTATTACTTCCCAAATATTTTATCGCGAAATTTAATTTTTGTAAAGATTCACTTGGCAACTAAACGCTTCCCAATTATTATTTTTCCAAGCCAAATACTAGGCAAACGCATCTATTGCCTGTTAGGTATGGTCATTTATCAAATCACCACTTTTTAACCCCTGACGCAAAAAGAGGGGTGTTTTTAGTTTGATGTGTAAGTGTCTGTCTGTGGCACCGGAGCTCTAAAATGGATGAACCGATTTGAATGCGTTTTATTTTCATTTGAAAGCAAGTTTTCTAGAGGTGGTTCTTAGACATGTTTTATTAAAATCGGTTCAGCCGTGTTTGAGATATTGAGCTTTTAGGGGGATATAAGCTCCCGATATAACGGCGACACCTAGTTTCAGAGCATATATCTCTAAAATGGCTCAAGAAACCTCTAAAAACTAAAAAATAATAAGTAGTGGCCCTATATGTTAAATTTTAAGTAAGTAGGTATTAAATACTTTGATCCAAGCGTCGTCGCATAGGAGTAAGGGCTGATTGTTTGATAAGTAGGTAGTTAACTGAACACTGACACTAACTGAACTGACACCGCGGGGGACTGCTGAGTAAATGAAATAATATACTTTACTAAACGGTCCCCGACGTGTCAGTTTCGTGCGTTTTCTTAATTTTTTTTTTTTTATATGTAGTCAAGTTATTCGGTTAGGAAATGTAAGTACTAAATCCAAAACAAAATATGGCAAATGACTCACATCGGGTCTCACATTGGGTCTCTGCCGATGTTTTAGTTCAAGTTTGGTTTTCTAATTGGGCCAAATCGTTAAAAGGTAAGCAATATGCAAATTACTCTTTATTTTTTTATCGTTTCATGCAATTTTCCTGTTTTTGGACACAAACATCTAACACTCCTCCTCGCTACGCTTGTTGTCATACCTAACCATCCTGGGTATGCGAATAGTCTTACAAGCTCAATTTTCACGGATTACGGAAAATAATTCATTAGACCCAAAATATTTCGCTACTTATATTCAAAGTATGCGAGTAAGTAATCGATCGTTTGGACCAACTGTTTTCGACTAATAATTTATATGCTTAAAGGTCGCCATACACGGAACGATCCGTCGTTTCGATCAATCTGAAACGATATCGTGACGACCCATATTTCGATCGAAATTTTGATGCGATAATGTCACAATCGCTAGATTTTAACATCACAACGACGGATTGTTGCGATAATTGCCACGTGTATGGCGGACTTAACACGTTCACTGCCATGAGCATCACCGTTGGGATTAAACGCTAATTTTTCAGGGTATTAATAGGCAGAGATTTATTTGGAATAAATTTTATTATAAACATTAGAAAAAAAAAAACAATAAATATATTACTAAAAAGTTGATGTTATGGTATGTATATTGTGATATACATCGCAAAAATTAAGGGTTAAGGAAAATTAAGAAACGTTAACTTTAGTCAGTTTTGTGACGAAACTCGCCATATAAATGTATGGCAAATGTTCGTCACAAAACTGACAAAGTTAACTTTTCTTAATTTTCCTTAACTAGTTATGGAAAAGCATCCTAGGAGATAGATAAGATACCTTATTTAAAACCTGTCAAATTTCAGTCGGTAAGTGGGATAGAGCTAATAGGACGACACGTTAGCCTAGTTAGGAGTGACTCTGCCTCCAAAGCCAACGGTCTTAGGTTCAAATCCCGGCAAGGGCAGATATTTGTGTGGTGAGCGCGAATATTTGTTCCTGAGTCTTGGATATTTTCCATGTGTTTAAGTATGTATTTCTCTAAATCAGTATGTTTATCGTTGTCTAGTACTATGGGTACAAGCCTAGAGCTTAGTTTGGGACTACGTCAATTTGTGTTAGATTGTCCGCGGATGTTTATTTATTTGATACTTAATAATCAGCTGCCGTACTGAGAAAGATTTTTGAACACAATAATGTATGTATGTAGTATGTACATATGTATGTAAACACTCTATCATACAAAAGAAAAACCAAAACAATATAATGAATAATAATAAAAAGATGTAAAAAGGCGAACTTATCCCTTTAAGGGATCTCTTCTAGCTAACCCTTGAGAGATACTAATCAATTATATAATTGTTTGATCTCAGCTGAGTTGCCCGACTCCTAATAGCTGTATCCCACTTACAGACTGGAATTTGGCAGGTTTTAAGTAAGGTATCTTATCTATCTCCTAGGATGCTTATATTTTTTTATATATTTTTGTGGGTGGATCAACTTTTTGTTGTTGTTATTCTGTCCCGTAATAATATAAGAAGACAATAGTGAAAGAGTTTGTTAGAAAAATGGTTTAATATACACTACTTAATTTGCTTGAAAGAACCTATGAAAAAATGGGATTTATACAGGGTGTTTTTTTGGTCAGCAACTTCCACAATACGGGTTATATTCATATTTCTGAGCTCAAAAAAAATATAATTTTAATTATTTTTTCGTCAAAAGTCGAAGAATGTCCTCGCTATTTTATAAATCGTGGTCTCTCGTTTCTGTAGCTACGAAGGGAGTAGGCCGCTTATTGTCGCGATGTTATTGTTTGATACTACCCTCACAAAACTATGCGCAAGCGACGTCAGTTCCGTGTTTGTTTCGAAGCGAGTGCTTGTTAAGTAAAGTGTTACATCATTTTAATTGATAAAAAAATGGCTCGGCGAGAAAATTTATTTCTGGACAATCGTGAAATGTTTGATGTTGTGAACATTTACTTTGTGAGTGGTCAAAACATTGCTGACACCGTTAGGATTTGGACTGAACGATTTCCTAATCGGCAGGCCATTACGCGCTACACTGTAAGGTCTATCGTTAGCAACCTTTACGAGTGGGGTACTTTTGAAACGCCACGCCATGCTCAAGGAAGAGGTCAAAGTGGGCTTGCAGTGGATGTTAAGCAGGCTATTCTCGAGTACTTCGAAGAACATCCACGGGCGAGTACTCGCGACGCAGGGCGACGTTTTGTTCTCGCACATTCAACAGTTTGGAATTAGTTACGAGGTTTGTCACCTTTTTAAATACGCCAAAGAAAACTCTTGCAGTTTTGTAATCCATACCGTTATCTGTAGTTAAATGCCATTTCAGAACGATTTTTAACAACAATAATGTACAATTTTTTAACCTAAACCGTGTTTGTAATCTTTGACGGTCCTAAGCCCGTAACAAGTAAGTATGAAGGGAAAGATGAATCATAACATTGTGCACGGTGATTACGTCATTAAAGTCTCGGTAAACACGGCGCATGGTAACCACAATTAAGTAAAATAATGGTAAAAATTTAAATTGCTATTTCTCTGACCTCCTTAGGTTATTTAATTTTTTAATAAGATATTCGGATTCAGCATTCATTGTACTATCTCTCCTGTTTTGGAAGTTGTCGACCAAAAAAACACCCTCTACCTATACTTTAAAATTATGTTTTAAAGAGTAACCTAAGAGACGTCACCATGGTAACGAGGTACAAAGAAAAGTTGATTGATCCATTTTGTTTATTTATTAATAAGATTATATTTCTGAATAATAAGAATAACTAACCACAAGTCGTTTTTTTAACTCCTGTTCTAGAATATTAAAGGTTTTGAATTTTAAACTATTTGCTATAGTATTTTGTCTAGGCGTTTTCTAAAACCCATCTTATTTACAGCTGCCTTCACCATAAGGCACCCCACAGATGATCAATATATCTGTGCAATCACACTGATTGCCCAAACTTTTTGATCGTCTATGGCTATGATTGAAGTTTACGCAATCATTTTATAAAAGTTTGACAGCGTTGAATTTTGTTTGAGCCATCACGTGTGATTGTGTTGTCTGTAGTAGTGATTGCTCAATTTACCGTTTTATTCTTTCTTCTTTAAATAAATTATCAGCGCAATTGCAGCAGCCAAATCCTTGTTCATCAGACATCTTTCATAATATCTCAATGTAGCTGTTTTTCACGTGACGTTGAGCCTGATAACTCAGTTTTAGTTTTTAATAGGTCATGGACCATAGATCATAATGATTGATGATTGACTCAATCAATTGACACGTGTAGGGGCAGAACCTGTTTCAATCATATTGTACAAAAATACGATTGCGCAAACATTTTGTAGGTCTGTGGGGGGCCTAACAGTATAAAAGCATTAAATAAGGAAGGAAGCCTAGCTTCCTATTTTTAATAGACAAAAAGGGGTATTGTAAATTTAAGGTGTGTATCTATATATTTATGTGTCTGTGTGAGTATGTGTCTATGTATGTGTCTGTGAAAGTATGTATCTGTGTAAGTATATGTCACTGTGTATCTGTGTAAATGTGTGTAGCATTGTAATTTGTAGCTGCCATGCGGATGAATACTGAATTATCATGTGTCATTATCACTGGTTGGTTTGTTTCAAATAAACTTACTCGAAGTCTGCTGTTTTGGCGAAATATTTTTGGAATTTCTAGAAATGGTGGCAAGAAACCTGACGGACCTTGGTTTCGTGGAGCAAGGGACGGGTGCTAGTGTAAGATGGAACCTGTGTAGACACGTTAGCCCCGTCACATCTCCACCGTACCTTTAATAGGGCTGGTGCGGCAGCTGAAGCGGCTAAAAGTAATATGTTTGGCAAGTTCTAAGAATCAATGTTTCAGAACGGCAAAATCATGATAAATATTTGAAATATATTTATTACAAATTCATGTGTATTTTTAACTATTCGCTTTTATTGTGAACTTTGTTAGAAACGTGTTTAGTTATTGGCGCCTCATCAGTCTTTTTAGAGCTGGATCTGAAAAAGAATGGTAAAGTTTTATACAGTTAAAATATTACCGAGGCATGATTTATTATTGTTCGAATTCTTAATTGTACCACTCATTTATAAAATAATGTCAACTCTAGTAAGCTGTCAGTCAATCTGAATTGGCGTAGACTATTTTAATAGAAGGGTAAGTATTTGTATCTACTTTAATAATGTTTTTCATTCAAAAAGTTATGCAATCTCAAAATTAGAATTCCGTCTCCAAAAACAAGAAGTAACTTCTTTTAAAATGATAGGTTAGTCCAACGGAAGTCGGCGTCCCACTATATTTTTAACCAAAAGCCGAATCAGTTGAACTGACATTATTACCTATCATTTTAATAGTAGTTATTACTTGCTTTTTGAAGACGATTTTTAGTTTTTTAAAACATTTATTTTGATACAAGTAAAAATAAACTTGACTCATTAAAATATACTTTAAACTAAATTGTTTTTATTATATACTTCCTGCACGAGGCTAAGTACTGGCTTCGAAAAACGTCAAGTTTAAAAAAAGAATGATGTTGAGAGAGTTTTCATTTCGTGTTCATTTATTATTTTTCTAATTTATTACATATCGATAGAAATGGCGTTATACTTGAACTCGGAATATGACGTAATGTTTTTATGTGTATCGTATTATGTGTATCGTATTATTGAGATTGTCGACATAAATACTAATAATCAAAGAATACAAAAATAACATGCAAATAATCAAAACAAATCTATTAAATATCTAGTAAATGGTCACTTATCCGATGTCAATCAATAGGTATACATAGATTAATAAATGTCAATACAATAATAATGTTCTGAAGTCTTCTATGATTCTTGTTTGTCCATCTGGGATATTAGGTAAGAATGCAAACAGACTGTCTATGTGTTGTTTGCTCTTTGGTTTTACTAAATTAGGGTTGCACTTCAAGTTTTTTTTTTATTAAAAAAGTTAAAGTCATGCTTTGGTTTTCATAACATTGTGAACCTTTTAAAAGGGACCATTTAAAGAACATCCGATTCCAAATAAAAATCTGCTTTAAGGGTAGTTTTGTAACACCCTGTAGGTATATTCTGATACTGACAATAGAACTAGTGATCAGGGTGGCGAAAATTTTCACGCAAGTTTAAATTGTATTACAACTTTTAACCGTCGACTGAAGAACCTTTTATTGCAGAATGCATTTTATTCAGTTGAAGAATTTGTTGACATTAAACTGTAATTCTAGGGCTCTCTAAATTGACATTTTGTATTACTTGGCTTAGTATTAGTATAGTTTTCTAGGTTTCTGTTATTTGTCCAATTTGATTATTTTTATGTTCATCACTTATACTTTTAATTTGTTTTAATTATTATACCTATTTTGACCAACATAGATCAACGCATGTAAATTTTAATGCAATTTGTAATGTAATTGTTTAATGCAATAAATAAACTAAACTAAACTTACTTGGTGTTGAGGTATCTACTGGTGAAGTTGATGAGAGGAGCCTCCACCACCAACCACATGGCCAAACTCCAGCCCAGCGACATGACAGTTATACCAACTGTCTCTATGAACTGAAAAACCAGATAGACATCAAGTTAGTTACTTGTAATACAAGTGAATGTTAACGGATAGTCTTACCGGAACAAGGGTTTAAAATGACGTTTTATCCCCAGTTTTTGTTAGAGCTGGGATTGTATTGTAATATATACATTTCATATGCATAATGGTCACATAATATTATAATATTTTTATTTAAGAAATCGTAAGTATTTCAGTTTTTTAAAGGTCGTTTTATAGAACCTATCTGGTAATTTTATAGAAAAGCTTACGAATTCAGAAAAAATCTATTATATAATTATGAGCATTACTCGTCACCGATTATGTATTTTACCCGACAGAGCCTAGGTTTTATTCCAATAAAAGAATTTGCATGGCGATAACCATGTCAAAAGCCATATGGTTTTAATTAACCTAATATAAACCTCGGTGTAGTAAAAACACACACGAACGTTTTTGGTGGAAAATTAGGTATTTATCCTGCTATCTCAGACAGCTTTAGTTTACATCTCGATAAGTTAATTGAGAAAACAGGATAAAAATGAACCTATCCTACAAATTTTAATGTCGTACAATAAATTATGAACTACATCCACACCCTACATCGTGCTAAGTAGAAGAACATACTTGACTAAACTTTGATTAAGTGTTTTAGATTCATTGTATACTTACAACACACACCTACACACTTAATACACTAGTAAACTTCTTGGCCTGATCGTGCAAAATGTGGATATAGAATTATATACAAGTCTTTTTAGATTTAGTGGTATTTCTGTAGCTCTGCCTACCCCACTCTGGGAATGAAGGCGTGATACAATACAATACAAATACTCTTTATTGAACACCAAAAATTAAAAAAAAAATAAAGCAGAACATGGAACAGTACATACGCGTGATATTATGTATGTGTATGTATGTATACTTACACTGCCAAATCTGGTGTACGTAAAGTGACTTCTCTGCGTCATTTTAGTCTCCCACAGGAAGATAAAGTGGATTATGAAGGAGCCGTATGAGAGGCGACTAAGTGGCACGAAGCCAGACCAATTGAAAAACTGGTTGATAACAGCTGAAAAATAATTTAAATTTTTATACAACTACCTTCACCAGACTGGGTAATGGATGAATAGGTATTTTATATTATATTAAAAATAAAAAAAAAATATTGCAGGTGGGTTGACAAAAAAAAAAACAGTAAGCCAATATATTTCTTATCATATTACAAAATACTTTTCATTCATTTATTAGTTCGGTGAAGTTCTTTGTATCCTCCTGATCCTGATGATAAGTTAGAGGTCATGAAAGATTGAAGTCTCAAGATCGCAAAAACATTTAGAATTAATGACGACACGTTGGCCTAGAGTGACCCTGCCTCTAAAGCCAGCGGTCCTGGGTTTAAATCCCGGTAATAGCAGATATTTGTGTGATGAGCGTGAATGTATTTGTTCCTGAGTCTTGGATGTTTTCTATGTATTTATGTATGTATTGCCCTATATAGGTATGTTAACCGTTCTCTAGTACCCATAGTACAAGCTTAGAGCTTAGTTTGGGATTAGGTCAATTTCTGGAGATTGTCCCCTTGATATTTATTTATATAGAGGAGCCTCAACTGCCTATTAGCAACAAATTTTTTTACTTCGATGATTAAACTTTATGAGGTCCATATAAAACTAAAACAATAACATTCATACTTTCATATTTTCATCTGAGTGAAACCAATCATCCATATAGATAACCAAATTTTACGTAAAGAGCAGTTAAATACTTCACGGCTATACCCAATAATGTTTTACTTACGAAGATCACCATATATGATGGAAATCAAGATTCCCAAGGCACCGATGGCATAGAGGGGTCTGTTGAAGACCACAAATATGCAGGCCAAGAGACCGTGCACGCCGTTTCTGAAGCAGAACACTCCAACAGCCATCACTCCAAAGCAGACGAACAAAGACCCAAAACCGCCCAAGAGGGAGATCTTCTGGAAATAGCCAATATAATTTTAAAGTTTCGGTCCTATGAAAATTGAGTCAAGAATAGAACAATAAAGTACCCCGCAGCAAACATAGGGAAAAAGTGGTTTCAGTCAAATCTCACGAAATTTTAGTATGACGTTGATTCAAATCTCCTGATTATTTTTTTATAAGGGCACAACTCTCTCAGATGTATACTTTCAGATGTAATCAAGTTTATTTTTTCTATTTAAGCGACGTGTTTTCTAAACTCGATATATTGGAATGATACACACTGACATTTACTGACGTTCTGACTTCATGCAGTCACCAACTGTCAGTTATGTCCGCCTGTTTAAACCCGTGTATTATTATTTATTTTAATTCATGTGATTATAATTACGATCGAAGATAAAGATGAGTTAATCCATCGGTCAGAATTATTATTGTTAGACTGTCGTGTAGATAAAATCAAGTCAAGAGAATAGGGTGAAGTTAAGTGACACAAATGTGACCTTTATAATGTTTATGTCACGTCGACATGTCATTTCATCGGTTATCTATGTTGCGAACGACATGCCGCATAACTGTGCAAAGTATACTTCTGAGAGAGTTGTGCCCTTATAAAAAAATAATCAGGAGATTTGAATCAACATCATACTAAAATTTCGTGAGATTTGACTGAAACCACTTTTTCCCTATGTTTGCTGCGGGGTTCTTTTAGAAAAATGATTTGTGCCCTCATTCAATGGCCCTGGAGAAGAACGTACCTCCGATGCGTATCGCGTAGGATATCAAACAACAAGCCAGAAAAAAACTGCTAAATAAGGTAATCTTTCGCAAGTCACACCATTCACTTTTCAAAAGATAGGACTTGGTACTCGTAGGTAAGGATATGATTCTTTTATAACAATCTTGATAAGTAAAACAGTGTCAGAACACTTTTGTAACTCATAAAAAAACGAGGATTTGTGGAATGGAAACAGGTGGAAATGAAAATTTGAAATTGTGATAGGAATAACATGTTACCCCAAGCCAAATACAGTAAACGATTTAAGAAAATTTCAGAGTCTGATGCAATATTTTTGAAAGCAAAACCTAATGAGGATTTTCATAATACAGTTTAAAGTAAAACGGAAAATCGTTGTACGGCTATTGGTCCTGACCTCGCCGCGAATATTATTAATTAAAAGCAAACAAAACTTACTTTTGACCAAACGTTCTTGTATTCCGCAGGCTTGTAAAAAGACATGGCGTACCCAACAAACAATCCCACAGCATAAGAGGCCATTCTGTTATACGTCCTTGTGTAGCCATATTGGAAGTTCTTACAGTGTCTGATATTCGCAATTTCTCTGAAAAAATTAGTAAATAATGGTTATAGTATCGTGACAAAGACGTTAACAGTAAAACTACAATATTTATAGTACTCGGCTAAGATTCTATACGGTTGTGATGTCTCTTATTTACTTGACAGTAATGGCGGCCGAGTCAAAATAATACTAAAACGCCAAATGCAATATCGTTTCAACACAGTAGAATAGAGGTACTGGGTTCTATTCTACTGCGTTATAACAATATCGCGTTTGACGTGTTTTAGAATCGTTTATGTCGCAGTCGCTATTATTGTAAATGACATAAGAGTTATCAAAACACGATAACACAAATAAGATATCGTTATTACCGTGTAGAATCCCAGCCCAGGGCTGTCTTTCGCTGTCAATCTCTCTAGAATCTGACAGGATATTGGTTATGCCACAGAGAGGGAGAGAGGGATACAGACAGAAAAAGTGAACGAAGTACCATTAATATTTATCTTATCTTATCCATTAATACTTTGGTTTCACTGTACTTCTGAAACTGATGACTCACTTATGGAATGGTACACGAGCCTACAGGCTACCTGATTGTAAGTGGGATCTGAGATCCATAGATATTCGCAATTACAAGACTACAATCCTAAGACTGCAATCTAAGAACTCCAAAGGCATTGCCAATTCTGAGGACTAATATGAAATACAATGCTAGTCAATAGCGCAACAATGACAATACGCTTATTAAATACAAAACGTTAATATTCCAAAATCTCTCATCTCTTCCTAATGCTCCTGCATTCAATTTTTATATGAACAGCTTATAAATTTAAATGCAAAACTCACTGATTTTGGAATGTGGCCGTTTTGTATTCAATGGACGAAAGGTTTGGTTGGTTGAATATGACAATATTCTCGAAAGATGTTGGTGGGTGGTGCCTATAGCTTGGTAAATGAGTGTTCACAAAGGGGGTGTGGATGGGAAGGTTGAAAGCGGAAAGTTTGACTTTGGAACCGTTTTTGAACTAGTTAAGGGACAAACATACTAAAAGTCCTCACAAGAGGGGTAGGGACTCGAGTTTTAAAGTCAGACACCGGTTTTGATGACCTTAAAGTAGGACTTTTGAAAGGCAATCCAAAAGATCCAATTTTTGTCAATGGCACACAGATTACTAAATATCACGAAACTAAACAAAAACTATTCGAAAAGTAGAAGAAATAAAGTAGTGCGGACTTTTAGTATTTTTGTCTCCTAACCAGTCCAAACAAAGTTTCGAAGTCAAAGTTTCTGCTTTCAACCTTTACATCCACAATAATTTGTTTCCCGTACTTTTTATTGCAAAAAAAATATATACCCACGTTACTTTGAAGAATCCCACGGCTGATAGATCATACACGTAAGTGCTTAAAGCAGGTCCCAAGAATGCAATAGCTAATACGACGCCAGCGGCCATTTTTCCCAAGCTTGGATTCTTCCGGTACACGTAGAGGAGCACCAACGTGATGATGTAGCAATGGAAATCCGCTGCGACATACCATGTGATAACGTAACACTGAAAAATATATTTTCCTTGACAAGGATAGGTACCCAATTATATATGTTAGGGAGTAGTCTAAAATAACGGACACATATTTTTTTTAGCTGCCCAAACTCAACCTCCAAAGTAAGTCAAAAGTAATGAACAAATTACTAAACTCTCTAACTTCTGTAGAGTAGTTTAAGCAAACGAGTATTGCTGCTTTAATAATATGTTTGAGAACATAAAAAATTATGAGCACGTAATACCAACAACGGTGAAAAACTTAAGTCAAGGCCCTGTTGTATGTAATTGTAACACTCTGTATACACCGTTCGACATTCTATTTGATATTTGACGTAAGTCCCATATTATTTTTGTACAACTACATACAACAGGTCCCTTCTTGGAAGCAAGCATGCATGAAAAAAAATATTTCCGCACTAGTGAGCAAAAGGTTTTTGCTTGACCTTGTATACTGTTTTAAACTCGAGGTGACAAAAGCCCACACGTGTAAGAATTTGAGAGTTATTTAAGGTGTTGTACTGATTCTAAAACGTGACGAATAATTGAAAAGTTCATTCTTGGGATACCGAGGCTAG
The DNA here is from genome assembly GCA_949316455.1 of Acleris holmiana. Lineage (NCBI taxonomy): Eukaryota > Metazoa > Arthropoda > Insecta > Lepidoptera > Tortricidae > Acleris > Acleris holmiana. The sequence goes on from OX438785.1 coordinate 8,763,352, forward strand.
ATGGGCAGTCTCTGAGGCCACATTGGCACTTTCTCCGTCAATGTCTACAAGCGTTACCCAAGAGGAGACCTGTCAATTTTTACAAACTTACTTACTCATATAATTTTCTTACTTGTTTAACTATAAATGTCACAGTATTACTTAGTATCTCATCTTGAAAAAAAGGTATATCGCGTGGCTGGCATGTGTGCAATGTGTGCATGCCTCGACCGTACGCGCCGTGAGCAAACTCAACAAGCCGGTTTAGTTGGGGGCGTGCCGTCGCGGCGTTTGGTCGTGTACGGATTTAGTATGTAGCGATGAGCATAGACACAACCAAGAAGCTTATATATGACACTGGAGATTGCACGGCGAACAACGAATTGATGCCAAGAAAAGAAGCCTTCAACTACGTCGCTTATGTTTTTGTCCCTTTCTTTTTATCCTAAAGAAAGGGACAAAAACGTAAGCGAAAACATTCAATGTCACTTTTCTTGGTTTCAAGGCGTTGTTCGCCGTGCAATCTCCAGTGTCATCTATGTATAGGTATAGGCTTCTTGGTCGCAACCCTAGCACCCGAGCGGCAACGGCAATACTGCTCTCCTAAGCCAATAAGCAGTATCTCAAATTCAATAGCCAAAGCAAATTCAATCCTGTTCTTGTTCAGAATAAGGTTGCATTTGCTACTGGAGTTTTGTTTGAGATAGTGCCATTTGTGTTACAGGAACTCTTAAAGTGCTGCAGACGAACTACTTTTATATTATACTTCGTTAATGTTACGAGTATCTTACCATTTCGGTGACGTTGAAGATATTTCCGACCATCAGAAAGCTCAGCCACCAGTTTTTTTCACAGGCTTGCTGCTCCACTTCGATTATCTTTGCGTATATAGGTCCATTGCCCTCATAAATAAGAATGTTGATCACGTACAAAACGGATACTACAAGTGGACCTATAAGTCTGCAATAAAAATATAAAATGTTATCTTACTTGGATGAATGGATGGATCGCCAGAACGGCTGAACGGATCTAGATGAAATTTGCCACAGAGATAGATTATAGTCTCGAATAGGACATAGGCCACTTTTAATCTCGAAAGACTGGATGGTTCCTAAGGGAATAGCGATTTAGTTATAAAATAAATCCATAAAATCATACGTTCCTTACTTCTTTTACATTAAACAACTTAACTTATCGTACTAAATATAAAACATTATCGGCCATTAATCAGTTGATGACGATTAAGTCGTTTCTTTGTGAGAATTTTTCATACAAAACTTCAAAAAGTATGGACTTACACATACATACATAACGTCACGCCCTCATTACCAGAGTGGGGTTGGCAAAACTACAGAATACCCAACTCTAAACTTGTTGATAATTCTGTAACCACATTTTGCATAATCAGACTAAGATGTGATATAAGTATGGAGTTGTCTTTAAAAATGACGGCGGTAAGGTGGTAATTATCTCAAACGTTGGCGCAGTCCATGTTTTTTTTTAATCTTGCAATAATCACTACTTACGATGACTGATAGGTTATTATAGTCTAGTTCTATCTCTAAGCCCCGTGTGGTTGCCGGGTTAGAATAGTGCCATTCCGTGCCTTCTCGTGGATGTCGTAAGAGGCGACTAAGGGAATAACTAAGGGCTTGAAGTAATATAAGGCGATGGGATTGTATTTCTGTAGCTCAGCCTACCCCACTCTGGGAATGAAGGCGTGATGTTATGTATGTATGCATTCTATCTCGTACTCCGTCTAAAATTTGGCAGGTTTCAGCACTTCAAGATACCGCCTATGCTCTATAAAATTAATTTACCTTATGTACCGCTTCAAAATTAATTTTATTAAGTTAATCGGCGTCGTGAGATCCAAGGTGCGCAGTGACATGCCCAGGAGTAGTCCTGTTATTGCGACGAAGAATTCGATGTACAAGTCGCCGTGTACCATAAATAAAGCTTCAGCGAAGGATGTTGGCTGAAAAAAAACCAAGTAGGCTAAAACTGAAATTTCGAGACGCACTCAAGCACCGAGGATTCCGTTTTTATGTCTCATTATTTTTTCCTTTTTTATGGCAAGGAGAACACACGAGCACTCAGGCCACCTGATGTTAAGTGGAATCTGAGACCCATAGACATTTCAATTCTCAAGAATATAATCTCAAGACCTCAAATACGTTGCCAACCCTGGGGACTATCTAAGATGAAATGCAATTTGTATAAAATATAGAACTGAAATAAAGTCCAGCTGCTGTCTGATGTCGTTATCTACAGGATGTTTCAGAACTTAACATATCCACTACAGCATAAGAAAGCCCCTTTATACGGGGCCAGAATAAGTTGTAACATTCCAAAATGTTAACTGTATGAATAACAACACCGCACGGGATACGCCTATTAGCTTTTAAGTAAACACTAATGTAGATTAATGCTGTTAAAATGAGAGCTCTGAGAAGTATGTGTGAAGATAGGATGATAGATAGAGTAAGAAATAGCGAGATCCGAGAACGATGTGGATTGAAAGAAGATGTAGTAACGAAGATCGATAAGGGTATGCTAAGACGGTTCGGTCATTCAGAAAAAGGAAAGTTACGAAAGAGGTATGGCGAGCGAAAGTGACTGGAGATGTCGGTAGGGGACGTCTGAGACGCACATACAGTGATCAGATTCGCGATGTACCGAATCAGGGCCAAATCAAAAGCACCCGAAATCGACGTAGGTGCATGAAGAGGTTGGTGAATGTAGAGGAAGCGAAAGTTGCATGTTTCGATCGGTGCACCTGGCGTTCCATAGTCTCTGTCTACCCCTTAGGAGACCAGCGGGAAGGTATGTACAGTAGTACCACAAATATAAGTTACAACGATGTACCTGCGCAGAAAGCATTTTTTTAGAAGGCGCGGAAACGTTTTGGCTAATTGTAAAGTGTCATTCTATGGAACTTGCTAACTATTGAAATTGACATTAGATGTCAATTTCAATATATTGTTTGTTTACATAGTTAGCAAGTTCCATAGAATTACACTATAAGGCAGTACGTTTGCGCGGGTAAAACAACGACGGCTATTGGTTAAATATTCGGCAGCCGCCATTTTATTTAGCGTCGCGTCAGTTGTCATTCGTACACAAGCTGAGACGCATGAGCGCTAAGCGCTAATCGCTAATTGCTAATCGCCATGAGGGAGAAAGCACGAGTTCAACTGTCATTTCATATTCTACCTTACGCGTAACACGACAAGGTTTGTATTGAATTGATTTTTACGTTCGTTTATCTTCGGCATTAGTGAGCACCTTTCTGCGTGGACGAAGATTGCCGGCGTAACTTATATTTTGTGGTGTTACTGTATGTTATATTAGTGTTAGAGTACTTTCATTTATTTAATAAAATAACCAGAACCTATAAAGGTTTGTCTATTCGAATAGTATATTAATACTAACCATACTAGCATCTAAGGCGTTGCTGATTGACGTTAACTGAATGTTGTATATATAATGCATATAGACTGTGACGTAAGATATCAAGAACTTGAAGGCATGCAAGGTTATCAGTTCGTCCTTGCTTATCTTGTACACTGCCTCATAGTTGCGACGGAGACAGAACGACTTTGCTACGTGATTCACTGAAAAAAAAAAGTATTACTCGCTTTTTTAGGCAAGAGGGTTAAGGGTCACTGACATTGGTTGCTTTAGCCATAGGAATTTATTGCAAAAATGACCTTTTCTATTTTATTAAACTATTCCATACTAAAACATTAGTATGGTATAAACTGACCTATAAGAAGGCCTATCGTTGGTGATACTGCAAGATCGCCTAGCGAACAAACTAAATAAGGTGCAAAATAAACCTTAACAAGTAAGTCAGTAGGGTACATTTTGCAACTTGTTGAGTCTGTTAGTTACGCGGTATTGCAGTAGGTATCACCGACACTATGTCCAGTAGGGGACGTTTCTCAGCTGATATTAAAGGAAGCTGAAAGGTACACGGAAAGAACATCTAGTCACTTTAATCTCAAAATGCTGAGTTCGCAATGAGATTGAGCAAAATTCAGAAATTCAAAATAGATATATTACATCTGTAAATTGGCCACATGAGGGCTTTTTAAAACGTCGTTAATATAAATTGAATCTACTAGCGTTTCGGACTAGACAATCATCGCGGAGACGAAGCGCCGCAAGAAATAGTTTTTCAAACATACAATACAACATTCTACCCCAATATTCTTTAAGTGTAAAAGGCTATTCAAGAATGGTCGAAATCAGAAAGTTTTGAAGAAACTGAAGCACTACTGTCGCACATAAACTAGATCTACTAATAACACATTTTGCTAAATTTTATACCGACATGGACAGCGAAATAATATTCATAAACACACAGTAAAAACAATAATTCCACAGTTCACTGAAGTTAGTTTCCGATAAACGAAGCCTTTGAGTGAGCATGATATTAAACTTAAATGTTAAAAGCATAATAATTGGCTTAAAGTATTTTGCAATGAGAAACTGCCTAGGCTTGTTTCTTCCATGTACCGTTCATTCCCTGTTTCCAGGTTTGTTAGTGATCGCGTTTAAAAAAGGCTTTAACGATTTTCATGAAAATTGTAGACTAGGGGATTTTCGGATCTTGGGGAAAATTTGTTTGCAACTCTCGACGCTCGGTCTTTCAGGTCCTGGTTTAAACATAATATGTTATGATATCATGCTAACGTACCTAAGGTGTTTGTGTTGGCCAAAACCGGGTACTCCTTAACATAGTACGTGGAGACTGAAGCCGTTAGCACTAATGAAACTACAAGTAACCTAAAAAAACATACAAGTTAAAAAAAATGGAAATAAATACACAGAATATGTTATTTTGCTGCACATTATTATTTTTTGATTTTTTTTGTTGTTATTCATAGCTTATATTATAAAAATCGGATTCTAATCGTGTTTATGCTATAATTTGGCGTTAAAACACTCGTTTGATGTCGTTACGAAAATCATAAAAGTACTTTTATGTGATGTAATAAATAATTGATAAAGAAACTTACACACATATGTAATAAGCCCAAGAACGCACGAGACGCGATCCGTCATCGCAATGATGGATGGTCACCTGTGCGTCCTTGGCGGCCTGTAAATGACCGGTGTTAAGGAGGGCTCTCACAAGCTTTTCAACCGACTTGGTTGGGCACCCTGCAGGCAGGCACACGCCGTACGACATGTAGGAGAAACTGCGACCAAAATGGGTGCCAACCTAAAATTAACAAAAACGAACAGTAGTCATCATCATCAGAATATTACTGACCACCTTTTTTGGCTATAGCTGATGGGCTGAGATTTTTCACGGTAAAAACAGTATTGCCTCTGAAGATTTTCCGTATTGTCAGCTCTTAATGGCGGCAGAGTTAAAACAATACTAAAACATGTCAAACACAATACCGTTTTAACTTAGTTGAATAGAAGCCTTGGTCGACAATCATTAGGTTAATCGGTGTAAATGGTTTACTTTGTAAGTACCTATTGAAATACGTTTAGACTAAGTAAACAACACTATGGATATCTATTAGCACATATCGCGTCAGAAGTATATTTTTCATCAACCAAGAGAAAGGCGTCATGCTTTGTCACTATACTTGGTAAGGGCAAATAAGGTGTGCTGCCGTGGTTTCGAAGAAGGCGGCTAATTGCATAGTTAAAGTAGAAGCACTTCGACTTCTACATTGTAGTTAGCCGCCTTCTTTGGTATTACGGCAGTGTGATGAGCATGTACTTATATTTGTTTCTGAATCTTAGATGTAATTGTTCTGAATCTTAGATGTAATTGTTTAGTCAACGATGTACAATGTTCTTTGTCTGGTACAAAAATAAATAGGAGGTCATTATTATCATGGTGGTCATGTTTATTTTTAACTTACGTTCAAATAGTAATCCTCAGCTTTATGATAAGGACCAGGTATCTCCAAGGTCTTATCCTTTGATTTGCTCATCTCTATGTCAGCGAGGCAGTACTGTTGCCTGAGTTCAGGGCTGGTCGTTAACCAAGGAGGCTTTAGGCATTGGTCATAGTTCCCAAAATGCAGATTGGCACCGTAGAAGGTACCCGTGGTGCCTTGTGGGATCGAATCCCAGACTAAATTAAAAGGGTGAGTTTGATTAGGAAGTTTACTTTTGTAAATTATTAAGCTTCTGCAATAATTTACTAACTGGTTTTCAAAGTGTTTTCCATAGAATGAATTAATTATTATTCGGATAAAAACATGGTTTCTCTTTTTAAATACTAACGTTTTTGTTTTAGACTTTGACAGCATTATCATAACCTACATAAATTACAATAATTATAACTTATCACACAAGAAGAAAATAAGTTTGTTTGTCTTTTGTTCATTACGCCATATATTGAGTCTCGGAAAATAATAAAGAAAAACTATGTATGTATGTAACATATTTATTGCACAAACAGAACATATCAAACTAAAAATAAGATCAATGAACCTTTTGTTGAAAAATTTAGATTTTTATTTTTTTTGATTTTGAATTCGAGTGCAAAACTTAGTTTATAACATTAGTAAATATTACCCCAAGTTGCCCATAGTGTTGAATTCTTCACACTTTCCAGCATGTTGAAGATTTTGTCCCGGCATGTCAGCTCGTCTGCATCCCACTGTTGGACAGAAAAGCTGCGAAGAATGTGCTCCACATGAGGTATTTCTGGTGCTGCAGGCTCTTTGGCTAAACCGCTGGCTATAAAAAAAGTTCAGTATCTTTATCATGGTATCCCTCTTAAAGGCATACAATTGTTTGACCTAATGTATTTTTGGTCTATTATCTTTTCGCCTAACACCTTTCAGGCTGATATTACAGAATTTAAAAAATATTTTTTGTTTGGATTAGTTAAGTTAATTTAGGTTAGTTTACAGCAATTTACAAGGAGCCTAACATATCTATACTTTGTAATATCATTGATTAGACCAACATCCATTATGCTTCTCGTTAAAGACCCCTTAAAAGCGGAAGTCTTTACCATTAATAAATGCACGGAAATCAACCTGGAGAAGAACCGTAAACACCAACACATCTACATCAACTCGGACAGCCAAGCTGCCCTTTTGGCACTAGACGCTCTAGAAACTAACTCTAAAAAAGTCCAAAACTGCAAAAATAATTTAAATGACCTAGCAAACTCAAACAAAGTCATAATTAGATGGGTACCAAGCCATTGCAGCATTGATGAAAATGAAATAGCAGATGACCTGGCAAAAAACCGTGCGAACAATCCCCTGGTCAGCTTGGTGGCTCCACGAATGAAATGAATTTCGTGGCACAACGAAGACCCTATTCTCTGTAAAGCGACCTATGTAAATCTAGGGCGATCGAGCTGTGGAAGTCTGCTGAAGGACAAACACACTGGAAATTACTAATTGAAGAGTTCAAGAGCAAGCTCTCCAAAGAGCTTCTACAGAGCAAAAGACTTGCGCAGTGACTAGGATTCTGACTAGCCACTGCAAACTGAACAAACATCTGTTTCATGGATTTGAAGCATGCGGGTTCTATCAAGAGACAGAGGAGACAACAATGCACGCCCTCTGCTCATACGGACTACTAATACGCAACAGAAGTATCTACCTAGGGCGACTTATTTTGGACCCACAAGAGATACAGCTCCTCACTGCCCAAAGTATCTGGAAATTCCTGGACGCAAAGGACCTTTGCTATAAACGAAGGGCTGCCACAATAGATCAGCGATGGTTGAAGTGGCTCATAAGGCCCATCACAACCCCCAATTATAATGATAATAATAGACCTGTTCATCATCACCAGTAACATGTTAGGCAAAAAGGAAATTAGTTCTTCAGTCTTCCACGATAATTGCTTCTTTGATGGACTCTGCTCCATCCACTTTTATCAGCAGATACAATATGGGTAAAACCATAATATTGCTATGGACATGTTTTCGTATCGTCAACTTTATGATAGCTCAATATATAATACAAAAACAATAGGGGAAAATACAGTTTAGAATTAGTGTCCATGGGCATAATAATCCACAAAATTTAATGGCAAATATTATATAAGCTTGTTTATAGCAAGGAGAAGTCATACCAGAACCACCTGATGGTAAGTAGAATTTGGGGTTTATTATGACATGGCTATGCAGTTCAGTATACGCTGACAGAAAAGGACTGTTTTTACTTTTACCTGCTATAGCTCTGTCCTTTACGTTTGCCGTAAAATGAACTGTATAACCATGTCATAACAGCTCCCCAGAGATCCTTAGATAACAAAAACTTACCGATAAACATACACAACACAATATTCCGGAGCATTTTCTAGTAGTTAATACTTTAAAAACGATACCAAAAATGGAGCCTAATCTTCAGGCGTTCGTCCCGAGAGCGCAACCGCCACTCGTGCGCAAAACCGGAACCGAATTATATAAAGCAGTCAGTAATGTAAAGAAGTACTGAAACCTTCACATTATTAATATTTATCATTTACTACGTAGTCTACTGATTGGTTTCCTTGAACATTACTGAATGAGAAGTAGGTGTAGAAAGTAAGAAGGCTCTGAAGCAAATTTCCTGCCGCAAATTCGTATTTTTTTATTTAGCAAACTTTAAATATTTTACATAACTTTGAATGAATAATGTTAAATAACTTTCGATGACATGATAAACACTCTTTTGAAACATTTAATAGAGAACCGTAGAATAAATATTTCGAGAAAAATATAAAAAAAAACGTCTCTGAGTTCGTGAAAAAACTCTCAAAGTAACATTATTGTAAAAACTGCTTAACCAAAACCTTTGTCAATCAATGATTGACACTATATTGCTTTTTCGTTTTTACTTAAAGCTACTTTTTGTTTCTATTTACGTTATCCAAACGAGCGGAAATGTATTGCTTTAAAAATATGTTGGCTTTTTTATTTTTTCATTCATTAAGTAGGTACGCCATCGTCGAACCTGTTCTAAATTTCAAAGCATTTATACTTACAGGGGTGACTGGATTATCAGGGATGATAACCAAACTTCTATTTATTTTGTTGAAAAAAGTAATGAATATTCAAGATCTTGTATTAGGAAAGCAATTCTAAAATAAAAAAATATTCGTATTTCCCAAAAGTCCGTAGTGAAGTAGGTGCTCATAGTAAAAATGGCTTAAGTGAAAAAAGACAAGTATTTCAGTCTAAACTTTAGTCCGGATTCTATGGTCTTTTTTGTACATAGTTAAAAGACCGATGGTTCTTTACTACGAAGTATTACATTCGTTAATAATAATTCAGCCAGCCATCGGACAATTGCTGATAAAATACTGATGGGACATACAGGATAAACGGGTAATCAATGTAAGTATTCCAAGTTAAAATAGCAAAGAGGCATTCCATCTTAGTCCTCAGAGTTGGCAACGCATTTGAGGTCTTAGGATTCAAATGTCTCCGATTCCACTTACCATCAGGTGTCCTGTAAGCTCGTGTGTGCCTTCTCCTTGACATAAAAAAAAACTTTTACTACAGAATCTTAATGGAAATATTTAAATAGATCAAGATTTTTTGGTAGAGAATGCTTGTAGCATTAAGTCCGCCTCTTGTACACTATTTTAATTTTGTGTAGTATATAAATACATATTTTTTTCTAAATTCTATTGTTTTTTAACTCGAATCATAATGCAAACATAAGCGTGTTAGTTTAACGAGTGTATCCGTTCACCTGTCTGTATCATCATAGCTTTCCAACGCATAGACATTCGATTTTTTAAATACAATCAGGAGCAATTTAAACGGGTCACTTAGTACAGAATTTCCGTAGAAAGTGACCCGTTTTCATTGCGGAAAGAATGTTTGATTTAAGACTTTCACCTCTGAATTTAGGGTCGCATCTATTTCATAGATATTGACATGTATGTATTAGTTATGTATGGTCATTGGTCACTATCGTTTGATTTCACGCTTGATTGCAAATGCAGAGCAATCACGAAAACCGCAAATCAAACCGGATATTCCAATCACCCGCTCACATTACCAAATGTCCGTCCGTCTGTTAACTGATACTGGGAAACACTTGGGTGGGTTCACGAGTAGGTAATTACTGCTTGGAATACTGCTGTTAGTAGCAAAACGGCAGTATGCCTTTACACACTTACTAGCTGTTTCCCGCGACTCCGTCCGCGTGAAAGTAGTTTAACCTCAGGAACCGTCCAATTTCCCGGAATAAAAAGTACCCTAAGTCCTTCCCCGAGCCTTAAACTATCCCCATACCAAATGTTATCTAAATCGGTTCAGCAGTTTATCTTCGAAAGTGTAACAAACAGACAGACAGAGTTACTTTCACATTAACATTTAGAAGTTTAGATCAAGTTATTTTCTTTTGAACGGCGGAATAACAGGGGTATAGTTACCTTAAACTGTACCTTAATTAAGAACTATGGAGGTATTTTCAGATATGTATAACAAAGACTGCACATATATTTGTATACATAAATAGAACTCGAAATTTAATAAAAGTCTTATCCATCTAATGTTTTCGTTACCATATTGCATCCATCGTACGCCCTTTGAATGATGACTTAGTGAAGGTACAAAATTTTACCTTCAAAAGTATAAATATTTTTAAGGGGTAAAACAATTGAATGACTTTGTTAAGTTATTGCAATCGCAGAAAGTGTGCATATTCCAATAAAAGTATAACGATTTACTTATCTCCCAACTTTTATACCGAAACTTATGGATCACCCCTCGTATACTTTAAAAAAAATCTTCACGTTACTGAAATCCATTTCAACCTAAATTCATTGTTTTCTAGCCTTATTCTGCTGGGATTAAACCGACTTGGACGTGATATTATTTTACCATAGCTGTTATTTACATAATTAACATGGCGGCCAAAGTAAAAACAATACCTTCACACGTCAAAAGCATTGGTTAAACCATGTTGAATTGAGCAAAGCTGACATTTCTTTTATTAATATTATTCTATTTTGACGACACGTTGGCCTAGTCGGCAGTGACCCTACCTCCGAAGCCGGTAAGGGCAGATATTTGTGTGATGAGCGCGAATATTTGTTCCTGAGTCTTTGATGTTTACTATGTTTCTCTATATAAATATGTTTTTCGTTGTCTAGTACCTATATTACAAGCCTAGAGCTTAGTTAAAGACTAGTTCAATTTGTGTGAGATTGTCCCCTGATATTTATATTTATTCCTTTATGCTAAATTTGTTTCAAACATGGCCTCTTTCAATGTTTATCTTCTAAGTATTGTTTATATTAAAGAATTTCCCTAAAGCAATATAAAGAGCTTACCCAATTACTATTTCATCACGTCCCAATTCCGTCGTTTATCTAACCAGATTATAAAGTTCCTTTGCCCGCTAACCCCATTTCCCAGGGACACGTTAGTTGCTACAAATTACCTGTGAACCGAAAATTCAAACGGGATTATTTTGTTCTGAATTTGCTTGTCTCTTTAAACATGTTTAGTCGTGTTCTGGTTTAGTTAAGTTAGGGATCCGAGGTGAGGAAATACCCTAAAATGTTCTCGTATTGGGCATGAAGTAGATAAATCAGGGCTGGGATTCTACACGATAATAACGATATCGTCTGTGACGTGTTTCCGTATTGTCAACGTTTTGATAACTCTTATGTCATTTACAATAATGGCAACTGTTACATAAACGATTCTAAAACACGTCGAACGCGATATCGTTATAACACTGTAGAATAGAGGCCTAGTACAGTGGACTATAAAAAGATGTATAAACTTTTGGAACTTATTGCAATGCAATAAGATGAAAAAGTAGATACATCTTTTTGTATTCCTTGCAAACGTGAATGTGGCTCTAAGGCTCCGGACATTTTTTTATGGCATATAAAGACAATCGCGGAGAGAGGTTATCTGATGGTAAGTGAAATTTGAAACCCATAAACGTTTGAATTGTCAAGACTACCGTCTTAAGATTGCAATTTTAAGACTACAAAGTGTCGCCAACCCTAAACACTAAGATAAAACTGGAGTGATTTTTCTTCTAGAAATAATAACCGGGAATTAAGATGTTTTGTGATAGACAAACAGGTTTAAAAAGCGGCCAAGTGCGAGTCGGACTCGCCCATGAAGGGTTCCGTAGCAACAAGACAATTTATGACAAATTTAAAATAAAACTACTTACTAGGTCTTGTTCAAACCACTTTTCAGTGGAAGTTGGCATAGTAATGTATTTACATTTTTTTTTTAGTTTTATCATTCTCTTAATTTAGAAGTAACAGGGGGGGGGACACATTAATACCACTTTGGAAGTGTCTCTCGCGCAATCTATTTAGTTTAGAAATTTAGTGTATATTAGAAACCTCAATGTCATTTTTGAAGACCTACCCATAGATACCCCACACGCATGGGATTGATAAAAAAACATTTTGTGATTCAGTTCTAAGTATGGGGGACCCCCAATTTTTTTGTATTTTTTGTATTTTTGTACCGGTCTTTTAGATTAGTATAGTTTTAGGTAAAATGTAGGTGTCGTTTTCATTATTATTGTATATAAATCTACTTATATATATCTTTGATTTAATTTCATTTGTTATGTACCGTTATTAGAAAAACATTTGAAAAAATAACACAATATTTACAAATGAAATCTAAATCTAAAGCTTCACATATTTTTGATAACAATAACTAAATCCGAATGAAGAATGACTTTTACATTTTAAATATAAAAGCAAAAATAAATAACAGTGATATAAGATGACACAATATCGATAGCTGGAAAAGTCGACCGAAGGAAATGTTCTAACCCTATGATATCAAAAATGTTTTTATAAAAATTCCGCCCTCTGGTGATGAAACTGCCTGCAAAGCTAGTGGTCCCGGGTTCCAATCACGGTATGGCAGGTGTTTGTGTGATGAGCGCGAGTATTTATTTGTTCCTGAGTCTTGGATGTTTTTTATGTATTTAAGTATTTTTTTTATACAAGTATGCTTATCTGCCTACCCCACTCTAGGAATGAAGGCGTGGTGTTATGTGCTTATGTATGTATGTATGTTTATCGTTGTCTACCCATAGTTCAAGCCTAGAGCTTAGTTTGGGACTGGGTCAATTTGTGTGGCATTGTCCCTCGACATTATTTTATTGTAAAATTATTTTATACTACTTTCTCACCGTGACCCTGTCCGTGGAATAGTAGATTGTTCAGTAAAGAGAGGGTGGATAAAGTTCGAGTGTCATGAAGGCTTTTTAGTTTCGAGTGAAACACTCCACTTTTCAATTTGATTAAGGGAAAAATAAATGTTAAATTATAATAGTTTTAACATAGATAAAACTAAAAAAAAAAAGACCCTCCTTTTAAATGAGATTAATCTCTAGATGCGGTAACATCGCGACTAAATAATTACGTTATAAAATCTAGCTAAAGTTGGCAATAAGAACACGACGACTCAACGATGTTTAGTTTGGTACAAGGCATTAGCGGTGGGCGACGGAAACAATAGAGAAATCGCCTCGTAGAACCATATTGCTTTTGACATGTTTAGTACTATCATGTAGAGCCCTATAGGTTAGGTTAGGTTAGTTTTATGAAAATCCTGAAATATTTTTAGTTATAGATAAAAAAGCGGGTTAGCGAATGAATAAGTTGCGAAACAATACATTTGTCAAATATTTGTCGGCGAAAAGGCAGAGAACTCTAATTTCACCATACGATGTTAAATTTAATCAACGTTAATTTACTGTTAGTTCGTTACATTTTGACAATTGTTGGCGCTCTAATCGTCTGTTAAGTGGTTAACATCGTATGGTGAAATCGGTACTTATTGTTTTGTCAACGTTATGATAGCTCTTGTTTGCATGATAGTAACGGCGGCCAAGTTAAAACCCATACGATAACTAAACATGTTTAAGGCAATATGGTTTTACCGAGGAGAAAATAGAAGCCCTGTTGTCGTTGTACGCGACTTGTCGCCGAAGTTGTAGGAAGGCGAGGTGAGCCTAGATGGTGTTAGTAGTGACACATGAATTTGAAGGTCCCTAAATTGATTCCCGTAATTTGACCGCAGCCTTGGATGTTTGTTTACTATGGATGTATGTATGTTTTGTTGTATACATACTTGAGTAGGTATATATACCGTATTTTTGTTTTCTTGAATAAAATATACTAATGGCTTGATAGTAAAAACTAAATTAATTTATATTACGCCCTTAAAAGGGCATTTTAAAATCTGGTATAGTCAGCATTAAATATAGGTACTGTAATAGCCAAAGTGAGCAAATAATTCGTAACACCATACATTTTGTATGTTTGACGAACTATTTGGCCAGTTTGGCTGATACGATACCTATAAGTGTGCTATACTTAAAATGACCACTTAGAATCGACACTTTTTATATTTTTTGTGAAGTTGAAACCTAATGATTCAGTTAAGGTAGAGGGTTAGGAATTAAATCAAAAAATCTCCCTTTGTAAGTTCTTTAATAAGTTGTAAAAGTAATTACCTACTTGTGACAATTTCTCTACATTTTTCTCATCTGTGGTCACAAAACCAATATTTACCACCACGAAAACAACAGATAGTGGTGGTAGGACCCTGTGCAGGGTCCGTCCGGATCGCTACCACCATCTTATCCATTAACCACCCGCCAAGCAACGGTGTTCGCATTGTTGTGTTCCGGTGTGGGGATAAGACAACCGGTGAAATTGCTAGCATGGAGGCATTCCATCTTGGTCCTCAGGGTTGGCAGCGCATTTGAGGTCTTAGGATTATGGTCTTGAGAATTCAAATGTCTATGGGTCTCGGATTCCACTTACCATCAGGTGACCTGGGTGCTCGTGTGCCTTCTCAAAAAAAAAATATATAAAAATACAGCTATAACTGCTTTTCTAAACGAAATCGCCAATAACTAATTTGACATCTAATTAGGCTTTTTTAAGTTCGTCCCGCTTGCTCTCACCACTTGCGCCTATGCTAAAGCGAAAGGCAGATAAGCCGGCATCCTGTTTCCTGTTCCTCCACTTCCGATGGGAAGAGGCGTTGATATGTGAGTTTTACATCGTATCTTTACTTAATAGACATTATTTATTCACGATCCGAAGGATGGGCAGAGACTCGTGTTCGTGAATTGTTCAGTTTTTACACGGACACTTTGTATAGTTAGTAAAAAATACAAGGAAATAACTCTACGTAAGCTTTTAACATCCGGCTGCATTTTTGTCCATGTAATATTAATGTATGTATGCAAACTCTTTATTGTACTTAATAATTACGAGACACGATTGCATAAATAATAAGTAAGTAAGTATTTGAATGTTTTCGTTTTTTTGAATGGTCTTTTTGTTATTTTTCGTTTTCTGGGTGGTCTAAATAAATTTGTACACCTGTTTACTCCATGCACAACCTTTCAATTTTCTCAATCTCTAAAGGGTTAGCTGGAAGAGATCCCTTAAAGGGATAAGTTCGCCTTTGTACATCTTTTTAATATTATTCATTTTATTGTTTTGGTTTTTCTTTTGTACAATAAAGTGTTTACATACATACTTACATACATAATAGATAATGTACATAGGCCAACTTATTCCATATGGGATTTCTTCTAGTTAATCTTAAAGTAGAATAAGCAAGGAAAATGCAATACAAATAAACAAAAACACAGACAGTAACAACTTTACTGTACTATACAAACATCCGAAAAGGAGATATGTAATAAAATGCTTATTAAATGCATACAGATAAATTTAAATATAATTAAATATATAACCACGTACATAAACAGTAATTAAAACATACAAACAAAAGAACAAATAATTGAAGTATATCAAAATTGTTACCAAAAACGAAAGAAATTAGGTATGTACAGTAGAAATATTGTAAAAACCAATTAGTACCTAACTACTAACATTTTATTTCATATTTAAGAGGCTACCTTAGCACAGGGAAGAATAAACAAGGAAGATTCGGATTTCTTATGCTAGGAGTAGTAATGGATCAACTGGCATTGTGCCATATTATTTTTAATTAGTTTAGGTAAATTGTTACTTTGAGCGCTGTCTCTTATTTTATCCCACAAAAAAGGACGGTTCCTGAGGGAATAACGATAAACGACTTCGACACAAACGGAGTTGCGGAAAACAATTAGGTTATCATATTTATTTACTTGACTTGAGGACAGACTTGAGCCAGCTCTTGGAAATTCTATTCGTTTTCACCCACGCAAAGGTGTTTCTGGTCCATTTGGTAAAATGTATCAATTATATAAGTTTGTATGAGAGTATTTGCTTTTCAATACGCCTACGTAAAAAGGATCGGCAGAGCAAACAGTCGAGTCGATATCCATGTGAACGCTAAATTTGTTTGTTTTGACATCAGCAAACTGGGTATTCTATACGGTAAAATCATATTGCTTATGTTATCGTATTAACTCGTGTTTCGTGTTTGTTTTTAACTCGGCCGCCTCAACTGTCAAGTGTCAAGTAACGAAAGTACGAAAGAATGAAGAAAGAAACACATATCATCCAGCACTTAAACACGATAATTTATCAACCTGTTGCTTTTAAAATTACCCTTTTATTATTTTTTATTTTATCAAGGCTGTATATCAGCATGAATGCGTTTTATTATTTTATTTGTTAGTATGTTTTTTACCGCTTAAATTATATAAGTAGTTTACATGTATTATAATTATTGTATGTTTGTACAGCATTCCGTGAGTCACTGTCGGTCCTGGCTGAAAATCAGCGCTGCAAGTGTCTGACACCTCAGCATTTTGCTGAGCCAGAGTCCGTTTCACTGTGACGACACACTTTTCCGGTGACCTTAATTTTATTTGTTTAATTTCTTATTGTATGTTTGTACAGCATTCCGTGAGTCACTGTCGGTCCTGGCTGAAAATCAGCGCTGCAAGTGTCTGACTCCTCAGCATTTTGCTGAGCCAGAGTCCGTTTCACTGTGACGACACACTTTTCCGGTGACCTTAATTTTATTTGTTTAATTTCTTATTTATACGTATGTGTATCTTATGGCTAGTGAATAAAAGTTTTTCTTCTTTTTCTTTTTCTATATTCGCAAGCGAATCGCAATAATCACGCATCAAATAACACTAAAGAAGGAGAAGAGACAAGAGAAAAGTAATAATTGTCGCTAAAAGAAACGGTCCCAACTGAACATGTGCTGGCTGTGAAGCCAACGCTGCTCTTCAGTTCGGACCGCTCGGTGAAGACAAGGAAGGAGACACAGACATTACGGATAATTTAAGAAACAAATGAAACTAAACAAAAAAAAAAATGCCGCACAAATACACTCAGGAGCAATAAAAGCGGGTCACTTTTTATGGAACTTATATTCTAAGTGACCCGTTTTCTTTGCTCTTGAGTATATTAAAAATGAAATTTAAGAAAGAAACCTGTATATCAAATCAAGAAGTATTGGAGAGGATATAGGAGAAGAGAAGGATATTGGAGGGTGTGGAGAACAAAAAAGGGGGGATTATTGGCCATTTATTGCAGCACTACATGCTTATAAATACATTATAGAGGGAAAGATTGAAGGTAAGAGAGGCAAAGGAAGACCAAGGCAAAGCTAAATGGACCAAATTAAGGAGAAGGTGCATGTCGTGCCGAATTGAGAGGTGAAGGAGATGGCAGAGAAGGATGATTGGCCATTTATTGCGGCACGACATGCTTATCAAAAACATTATACAGGGAAAGATTGAAGTAAAGAGGCGCAGAGAATGGACAAAATTTAAGAAGAAGGTGCATGTCGTGTCGAATAGATAGTTAAAGGAGATGGCAGAGAAAAGAGAAGATTGGAAATTACTCCACCGACAAGAGCAGTGCTCTTAAATAAAAAGAAGAAGAAGAAAGTACTGCCCATTGAAATTACTACTTGGTGCTGATTTGTTTCTTACATAGAACTTGTATGGCGTAAGTACTTTGTAGGAAAAATAAACATAGTTATGAGGTAACTAACCAAAAAGCTAATAATCACAGAAAAATTTCGCACGTTTGCTGATTATTTTGTTTACCACTTTATTTGTCTGAGAACCATTGTGAAAAGAAAACTACAATTTCTTCTTATTATATCATTCGCAACATCGTAAAGAGTTTAAGGTAAATTCCGGTACAAAATATCGTGGCATTGAATTTGCACCTCGTAATAGAACCACAGTAAACATTTTTATCAGTACCATAATTATGAAATCTTACCTCGTATCGAGTAAGCAACGTTTACATATCATCATATAGAAAATGTGTATGGCGATTGCAAAACCTCCAATAGTAAAGGGAAAATAATGAAGTAAATTTGATGATAACCGGAAAAGGTGGCATTTCGTTCTCGATTACCCTACTGGGAGGTCTTCAAAAAAGTGTTAATTATAAGGACAAAAATTAAGAAACTAACTTTTTCATTTCGTCACGAAAATTAGTCATATATTTAGATACGTTAATTTTCGTGACGAAATGGAAAAGTTAAAGTTTCTTAATTTTTGTCCTTAATAATGTACAATTTTTTATAAACCTCCCAGTAGGTTAATCGAGAATGACCTCGTTTAATTGTGATTTAATCTCTAATTATGTACTGAAAGTAACAGTCGGTTAAGTTAACACACAGTTACACCCTAAGTACCAATTGCACCATAAGATGTTAACCACTAACAGACGATTAGAGAGCGTTAACAGTTGTCAAAATGTATAAACTAACAGTCGATGAACATTGATTTAATTTAACATCGTATGGTGAAATTGGGGTTCTCTGCCTTTTCGCCGACAAATCTTTGACAAATGTATTGTTTCGCAACCTATTCATTTGCCAACCCGCTTTTTTATCTGTAACTAAAAATATTTCAGGATTTTCATAAAACTAACCTAACCTAACCTATAGAGCTCTATATGATAGTACTGAAATAAATCCAGAATTATTTACAGTTTCAAAACGCGGGTTGTTAAATGATAATGTTTGTGAAATTAATCATTTGTAAAACATTGGTTATGAAATGATAGGATCTCTGAAATTGTCGTAAAAAGTAGTCAGTAAAAAGTAAAAAGTGTTTTACAAAGTATTAATAAATTTGAAAATAAAATATTACATTAGTTAGAGTACTGTTTATACAAACTGTCTACTGTGGCTGTTCCGAAAGGTCGTGGATTCAGCTCCCAGCCCCAAACGGCTACAAGGGATTTACGAACAATAAAACTACTGAGATAAACCGCTAAGAGAAAGATTTATTTTTTCCAATTGTTAAGCTTTTAGACGTTTGTCCGATTTAGGGTCGTTAGATTTGTGGGACAATGCAGATTAAAATATATTGTGGCCTCACAAATTGCCGTTAGTTGGAAGCGCGGCTGTAAGCAATATTATTTTAGTAGATAGGGAGCATGCATTTTTTCATCTTACGCTTTCTGGAAAGTGCTATGAAAGAGAGGAATAATTGTATACGCGAAATAATTGTCTTGTAATTTTTTCACAATATGTTAAGTTTTAAAAAGTCATAGTTCAGACCCCCTACAGAAACACTCTATACTCGTACAAAATCTACGACAGGACAGGAATGACGTCACTGCTCTGTTGTTCCATGTTTAAAATATAAGGGCTTTATATAGAAATTTGCCTTTAATTGGTAAATTACTATGTTTAAGCCAATATCGTCGAATTAGAATGTTACGTTAAATTTTAACTTATTCGATTCTATATAAAATCTTAATAAACGTGTCAAAACTTAGTGTATTGCGTTTTATGTGCCTTTTTATTATATTTAGGAATATGTAGAATCTAGTTTAAATAAATATCAGGGGATAATCTCACACAAATTGACCTAGTCCCAAACTAAGCTCTAGGCTTGTACCTACTATGGGTACTAGACAACGATAAACGTACTTAAATAGAGATATACATACTTAAATACATAAAAAAAAATCCAAGACTCAGGAACAAATATTCGCGCTCATCACACAAATATCTGCCCTTACCGGGATTTGAGCCCAGGACCGCTGGCTTTGGAGGCAGGGTCACTCCCAACTAGGCCACCGTGTCGCCGTGTTCTCTATTGAACATTGCTGACGATGATGATGAAGTCTAGGATGGAGCTCGCTGGTTCAGCAGAAGGCTAAGCATTCTTGATTTTAAATTATTCTAATTATATTCCTCAGGAGAGATAGACGAAGTAAGATAATTTAATTGTTTAAATCGTATCAATTTAACTCAATTCATGCATGTTCTCTGAGAACTAAGCTATTACTGTTCCAGATTTCATCTAGGAACTAGCGACTCGCCAGCGGCTTCCCCCGCTGCAAATTTCAGACTTTCCCGGTGGTTTTTTCAGTTATTTTCTTTCATAAGAACCTTCTCCTGACGGTTACAAACAATAAAAAAAGAATTAGCGAAATCGGTTCAGCTGCTCTCGAGATTTGCGCTTAGCAACACATTCAGCGATTCATTTTTATTATATAGATTACAATGAAAAATATTCAATAATTTACATTGATATGCTGAAAGGTTGTTTTACAAGGTTACTGCCGTTAAGGTCTCTACCCACTACACCGTATCATACCATGAGTACCATGGCCATACTACGGGTAGGTACCTTAATAGAAACGTGTCAGGTACATGTAGGTAAATCTAGGTAGATGCCGGTCGGTGACCATTTATTGCGGCACTACATGCTTATAAGGTTTACTAATGTTTCGCCGAAAATTATTTAGCAAATTCTTAACTCGCCGAACTACGTATCCCATATTTTCATTTCGTCAAATTTTTATTTCCCAGTTCAACGTTTCGCACTGATATCATTTCCCAACGAATGATTTGATAAATTATTGTTAGACAAATTATTACATGGGATTCTTTTAAGATGTCAATTATGTTTTCGTCAAATGTGTTGTTTGGCATACCTTAATTTAGCAACATATTGAAATGCATTATGAAGTCTTCTTAAAGTTATAAATGTAAAAATACATCTATCAATCGGAGTCTGTCCGTTTTAAGGGTCATAAAAAAAAGAACCCTAACCTACCTAGATATCTGGGAGCCGATTCATTTTTAGGGTCATAAAAATAATAACCATAACCTACCTATCTCTAGGAGCAGTTTCGTTTTTAGGGTCATAAAAAAATAACCTTAACCTACCTATCTCTGGGAGCAGTTTCATTTTTAATTCATTCGACAAGGTCAAGCTCAAGGTTACGCAAAAAAGTACGCAGCTGATATAACTTTCAAAATTATGAATTTAACACATAAAATTTGACAATATGTTATTTGCCTAAGCAAATCATTTGATACAAAATTATTTACCACATAAAATTTGACATAATAAAATTTTGCAATATAAAAATGTAGCGAAATAAAAAAATTACGAAGTAAAATTATGCCAAAGATTGATTTGCCAAATAAAACTTCGGCGAAAAGTTGATTGCCAAATGAAATTTGACGAAACATAATTCGGCAAAAAGGCAGTACACCGCTTATAAATACATTATAGAGGGAAAGATTGAAGGTAAGAGAGGCAAAGGAAGACTAAGGAAAAGCTAAATGGACCAAATTAAGGAGAAGGTGCATGTCATGCCGAATTGAGAGGTAAAGGAGATGGCAGAGAAGGATGATTGGCCATTTATTGCGGCACGACATGCTTATCAAAAACATTATACAGGGAAAGATTGAAGTAAGGAGGCGCAGAGGAAGACGAAGGAGAAGCTCCTCCTTGGTCTTCCTAAAAATTCCTAGAAATTAAGGAGAAGGTGCATGTCGTGTCGAATAGATAGGTGAAGGAGATGGCAGAGAAAAGAGAAGATTGGAAATTACTCCACCGACAAGAGCAGTGCTCTTAAATAAAAAGAAGAAGAAGAAAGTACTGCCCATTGAAGTTACTACTTGGTGCTGATTTGTTTCTTGCATAGAACTTGTCTCTACCCACTAACTACACCGTATCATACCATGAGTACCATGACCATACTGTGACCTTAATAGAAACGTGTCAGGTACATGTAGGTAAATCTAGGTTGATGCCGGTCGGTGACGGAAAGGTCTAGTGGGCAAAATCTCATACTTGTCAATACTAAGATAGTTTTAGCCGGAAACGATCCTAGTTCACTGTACGCCCTTAAAATATAAAGAAATTTCAAAAATGTTACTCTGGGAATAACTTATTTTCAGACTGCTTTATTGTATTTATTGTATTGGGTCCATTATTGGCTTATATGTATAAAATTGGTCTTTTGATTTTTTAAACAAATAACGATTTGTAACTATACTCATCATTTCTCCGAAAAAAATTGGTCATATTTTTTTGTTCATAATCATCGCAACTCCTAAAGTGAATTTTACTGACACCATTCTGATCTAATTTTCAATTTTATATGATCTTTGGCACACCCATTGTATTCTTTCAAACGAGGTGTTCTTTACTGAACTAAGAGGAATGCATCTATTAACCAATAATCTATATAATATCGACGCTAGAGTTATGTTAATGTCGCAGCTGCCCTAGTTAGCATCTTTAACGGTTGAAACTTTGACGGTAAACTTGATTACTCATGTGCATACGGCGGCTGAGTATAGGGAGGATTTGTGTTTGATTCTCGCCCCTGGGCCCCTAGACTAGATGCATAAAATCATCAATTTTTGAGGGTCCATATAGGCCCACGTAAAATTCTTATCCCTATTTTTTGGTTTACTACCGATTCGTATTCTTATTTTTTTTTTTATTTTTTTTTTTCATAATTTGTTATTCATAATCATCGCAACTTACTCCTAAAGTGATTTTTACTGAAAATTTTACAAGACAAACCTTACCTAACTTAACCGTATTTACCAGTTGGATATATTTGAAATCCTGAAAATAAACAGATTAACATTGATGAATTAAGAGTGATCATTATGATGTTAAATGGTATGAAAAATATTTTCGGACTTCCGGAAAAAAATATGTGAGAAAATGTGCATCCAATTTTTGAAGGTATATTTATATTATTGTATTTATTTATAAGTGAGTATTTACATTTATTGTTTTTTTAGTTTATTTTGGAAAAAGTATTATTATTTTGTAAATTATGAGCTTTTTTTTGAACCGAGTTTAAAAACCGGGCAAGAGCATGTCGGATTATGCTCAGTGTAGGGTTCCGAAGCCGTTAAGTACTACAAACATAAAAATCTAAAAGTAATAAATATTTTATCTATTTCAAGTCAATTGGTGCCGTCGAAGATGATTTTAGTAGATATAAACACTTTAATCGCCTGCATCTCAAGAACCAATGATGTCTTCTTAGTCGTGATAGTTTTCCTTTAAAATTCGTTATTTTTACTACTTGTAGTTTTGGCTGTAGGGGGGGGGGGGCACTTGAATCAAATGGGTTTTTTTTTTTAAATTAATTGTACCACTTTTCTGGCGTGACTAATATGCATATTCATGACAAAATACAGCTTTCTAGTACTCAGAGTCTCTGCGCTAGGCTGCGGACGGATGGACAGACATGGCGAAACTATAAGGGTTCCTAGTTTGACTGCGGAACCCTAAAAAGGACGCTTCGGCTGTTGGACTGACCCACCAACACCTACCAACACGAAAACGCGAACGGATTTAAATGGCGCGATGTGATCGCTAGCAAAAAAACTCTTTAAAATAAATAATACAGTTAAAACGTAAAAAATAAAACACGTAAGCAACAGTACAGCAATATTTCACAAACACAGCTGCCATCTTTGCCCCAGTTGAAAATTAATCCAAAATTTCAAGACAAAAGTCCGCGTCACGTTTCTTTCAGAAGCTGCGAAATAACTTTTTAATTGCGAGGGGCACGGAAGTTTTCGCCAAGTCATGAGTGATTACCGCCGTATAGACAATCCCATTTTCGAGGGCGTTAGAAAACACGCCTTATTCATAAAATCTTGTCATAATCTTGTTTATGATATTAGGCTTAAAAGCAAAGTTGTTATTACGAAGTTTACAGTGTTGCATTTTGTTTTGCTTATCTGTTATTTATTATTTATAAATTCGGTAAAAGTTTTAGTTTGAAAACGTTTGCATTTGCAGGTATAAAATTAAACAGACTTCATGTTATTTTCTAAACAACTCACGAAGAATATTATTTAATAATGATGTTGACTGTACTTAACTCGCTCATTGCATTCAGTGCCCGACCCGACAGTGTATCTCACTGCTGTCCATACGCCTCCTTTCTCTCGTTCTACTTCTTTCTGTCCTCTAAATATTTCGGCCATTCTCTCAAAGACAAGGCTTGTTCGACCTACCATCTCTCTCTTATAGGTCTAGTGGAAATCTGTAGCCATTTTGACTTATCGTTCACTTCGAATTTGACAGGCATAACCCTCCCTTTTTCATTTTGGACTCTAAAGCCATTGAACCCAGCAAAAAAAGGATCAAAAAAGTAGAATCAACTTTGAATTTGGAACTTGGCTGTTGTTATTTGGAAATGTCAAGTAAACTATTTATTTTATTAACTATTTATTTATTTTTATTTTTTATGATAAGGAGAAGGCACACGAGCACTCAAACCATCTGATGGTAAGTGGAATTTGAAACTCATAGACATTATGAATTCTCAAAACTATAATTATAAGACCTCAAATGCGTTGCCAACCCTGAGAACCAAGATGAAATACCTCTATGCTAGTAATTTCACCGGTTGTCTTATCCCCACACCGGAACACGACAAAGTGAACACTGTTGTTGTTTTCACTTATATATTCATTGATTATTGCACAATGCCTTTACCCGTATAAAATTCGATTGTTCACACAACCTTTGTCCACGATAACTAGAACCCAAGTTTTGAAGGTAACTATAGTCATGAGTCAAACATTAAACTTCGGATCCCTCGCTCAAGGTATACTTAGCCTTACTTACAAACTAAGGGCCATTTCTTACAGTAGACTTGACTTCTATTAAAGAAAATAAATAAACCAATAGTAGGGTACAATTATACCCAAATTTCCTGAACGGAAGTATTTTACTTTTAATGGGACCACCAAAAAAAATTAAAAATCTGTCTAAAATTGACGGAAAAATTGGTGAATATACATACATAGAGTACAAAGAAAAGTCAAAAGACAAAAATATATAATGGAACGTACAACCCCTTCTTTTTTTGAATTATTTTCAAAACTGAACAATCATACATCATAGTAACTAATAGCTAGTCAAAAGAGAGTTTCACGTGACGTACGGGTGGAAATACAGTGGCAGTATCAACTAGTTGTATTTTTGATGAGATAGTGTTGACAATTTCACGCCGATCATCTGCTGCTGTGCCATTTCATTGAGCCATTCAGTTATCGTCTACCAGGTCTAAAAAGGTCAAAGCTTTTTAAAATTTAAATTAAATTGTGCTTTTCTGCATACCTCGTGAACATCCCTTAAGATAAAACTTAGCCCTAGTTCGGAGTAATCTTCGAAAAATACGTCACGCGTATAATGGAACTTCGCGAAGATAGTTGCTCGCTTTGGTGTACTTTGTAAAAGTTTGTGGGATGAAGACACAGGCATGTTGTGCTTGTTAACTCTTATTTAACATAAAAGGGAAGTGACAAAAGTTTTTTGTTATAAAGTCCAATAATAGATTTTATTTCATTTTGGGGCATTGAATACCACTGCTTGGCGGCAGGTTATGGCGGGGGAAGGCGGTGGATAGCTCAAAAGTTTTGTTGCGAAAAGAATAACATCAAACTTCACCACCTATAACAAATGTGACTTTACTGTTAGAATAATATCTAGCACAATTCGGGTCCAATGTTTACAAAGGTAGGGTTGTACAAATGTAAACCTGTCATTGTCTGCCGGATCGCCTGGTATTTCCCCCGGGCGCTGAATTTGTCCCGCTCCGATAAATCTTCCTTTTCCTTTTAAAGAGCTTGTTTGGGTTAGTCCCCGCATTTAATTTAAGCTACGTTATGTTAATGTTTAGTCCTAAGGGGTTTACTTTGTAGTTAACGAGGTATTTTTCTAGCACACAATATAATATGATTAAAAACTAAACCGTGGTTGTAGTTGCCTGCCGGGTTAGAATAGTGCCACTCCATGTCTTCCCTTGGATGTCGTAAGAGGCGACTAAGGGAATAAAGGCTTGTAGTAGTGTTAGGCGATGGGCTTGCAACCTGTCACTAATACACTAGTAAACATCTTAGGCGCATCAGTGGGCGCTTTTATAATGAATTGTCGTACAGCATGTCACAATTGTATTCTAAGGCTTGTTTTTTTTTTTAAGTAACGGTATCCACAGATAAAGCCATCCATAGGCGGAGAGAGCACGCGCCCTTACCGTGCGATTGAAATTAATAATTTGACAACGAGGTCACAGTAAAACAGTAGTTCATATTCAAACAATTATATATCGTGCGGCTTACATGTGAACTAACAGTAGTAATGGCTCAACACTAGCCCCTGAGTGGCAATAGATATCAGAAACTCCTAAAGGGCCAGAGACGAACTACTTTTCTATTTATACTGTGACGTGGTTATCCTAGTTGGTAGTAATCCTAACTTGGAAGCTAGCGGTCCCAGGTTCGATTTCTGGCAAGGGCAAATATTTTGTGTGAAGAGCATTAGTAATTTGTTCCCGAGTCTAGGCTGATTTTATATATACATATTTATAATGTAGTTTAGTTTGTAACAAAGTCGCATTCCACGTCTGTTTGTCTATATACCCGGTAACTTCTCGTAAACCACGCAACGGATTTTATCATAAGTGTTTATCGTTAATCAGTCCCTATTGAACGGTCAAGGACTTTAATTGTTATGCCACTTAACCTTGTCATAATGACAGCGTTAATCATTTATTTTAGCTTCCTTTCATGTGGTTTGAGCGTCAAACCACGGCATAACAATTAAAGTCTTTGACTTTACAGGCCTGCAAGAGCTTACTTTGGGACTAATTTATAATTCATTTTTTTAATAAAAAAATATTTACATACACCGCATCTTACTCGTATTTATCCGTAACTTGTGTAGGGCGACGTGAAAATGTAAAGTACCACAAAGCAATTACATATTTTCAGTGTGACCTAAATTAAAACAGCAAATGTACCCTTCCTTAATAATTGCACTTATCTTAGTTAAAGTTTGTTGACAATTTTCCGTACGACGTAGCTAATTATAAACCTTATTAGCTGTGAAATACAGTGTTATTTGGCATGCTGTTGGAAGGTGGGTTGATGCAACGTTGCACCATTTGTTTTCCAGGCACGTTTCAGCCATCTTGTTGGAGACAAATCCCAGGACGCCCTCTGTGGGATCAACATGAAACATTTGCGGCGTGTGGGCATGATGTAGTAAACGGGGGAAATGGCGGAATATGTTGCATATGTAATAATATGTGAGATGTTTTTGTCAACCAAAACATACGGTAGAAAAAACCGATATTGAAAGTAAGAAATTTATTTAAAAAAAAAAAACACATGAAATAAAAACGCACGGCATTACCACACAGTATAGGTATATATAGGTATACATTGTTCTGCGACAACAGGCTCATGTCTCAGCATGCTGCGAGCTGGGTCAGCTGCACAGCGCTGGTTCTCAGACTGCGCCTAGCTCTCGGTTACATTTTAGCGAGTTACAAGGAAAACATTACTACATTACTCTACGCGCTATTTTTATTTAATTGAAATCACAAAGGAAACTGTTCAAATCTCAGCTCAGTTATCTTACAAACTTCATACAGACGTTTTGTTTTTGCCGTTTCAATAAAAGTTGTCATTAGGAAAGTACTGTAATATAATGAGTATAGTAGCAACTTATTCCCATGTTATTACATAAATTAATACATATCAGGGGACAATGTCACACAAATTTACCAAATCTCAAACGTAGAATACAAACCTACTTAAATACATAAAAAATATCCAAGACTCACAAACAAAAATTTTGCGCTCATTATACAAATATCTGCCTTCACCGGGATATGAACCCGGAACTATTAGCTTTGAAGGCAGGGACACTACCAACTAGGCTAACGTAATGTATTGTTAATTTATGCTCACATAGTTCAAAAGGTTATAAAAGCTAAAGAATAACTCTTAATAGTTCTAACGTTTATTATTTTCAAAAATCATTAGTTTTATATCTATAACATATAAAGGATAAATGTTCAGAAATATTTTAAAGCATATACTTACAATATAAAAAACTTACTTCTTTCACAATTAAACCCCTTAACCGATTTTAACGAAATTTGGTATAAAGATAGCTTGCGCGCCAGTGGAAGACATATATAATTTACTTCTATGTAAATAACAATTGCCAAGTGGCATGTATGATGGAGGCGACGGAGCACCACAGCACTTAAGAACCAACTCCATCGATGTTCAACTTACAAGGAAGATTTGAACCACTTCCCAGGGACCAACTGACCTGGAATTTGGTATACCTACTTAACCTTAATGACAATACAATAACATGGCACCATCAAGCTGGTCTTATGATAGAGTCTGAAGGTGGTGACAGATCACCTCTAGACTTAACGTAGACGCACCAAGTGTGGATTATGATGATCTTGATAAGCAGTCAATGACTTTGCAAAACAAAGTACAACAAAACCTTACATTCATACATACATAACATCACACCTTCATTCCCAGAGAGGTGTAGGCAGAGCTACTGAAATACCAACTACCTTAAAAAAAGGCTGGTTGATAATTCTGTAATCACATTTTGTACACGCAGGCCAAGAAGTTTACTAGTGTGTTAGTGAGAGGTTGCAAGCCCATCGCCTAACAGTACTATAAGCCGTTATTTATTAGTCGCCTCTTACGATATTCACGGGAAGACGTGGAGTGGCACTGTTCTAACCCATTATTCTAATTATCATCTATATAAATAACAATTGCCACATGTCACGAACAACAGAGCAATCACTTGTGAACCAGCTCCATCGATTTGTTTTACAAGCTTTTTATTAACTTGCAATGTAATGTTCGGGTCAAATCTTACAAGGAAGATTGAATTTTGGTATACCTACGTAACCTCAATGACAATACAATAATATGGCATCATCGAGCTGGTCTAATGATAGAGTCTGAAGGTGGCGACAGGATCCCCGCTATACTTAACGTAGAGCCACCGAGCGAGGGTTAGGTTTAACTTTGAAAATCCGTATTTACTGAAAACTGCAAAAAAGTAGTATTAGCAACAAAATCTTTTCTCAAAAAATATTGTGTCCTTAACTTATTTGTTTTTGACTCTTACCCGGGTGACGTCACGCACGAACAATAGTGTTTATCAAATGTCATGGTGATTCAATTACTTGTGTCGGAAAATTATACATTCGGGGAATACCACATTAACATAACAAGGTAGGTTTAATTAAAAAATGGGCTGCCATATTTGGTTTCCTTTGAGACCTTCCGCTTACGAGAACGTTTAAATAAAGCATTACATCAAAGTACAGGAAAATGCGCATAAATGTGTTTTTTCTTCGTTAAGAAGTCTGTATACAGTGGCTCGAGCATGAAAATTTCAATCTCACGAACGTTTTCTAATTTCCCTTACTATTCGAAAACGTATTCTGAACCTTATTTCTTTTTATTATGGAAAGGAGAAGGCACATTTGTATTCTCGAGACTAATTATGATTTAAAGACTGTAATCCTAAGACCTCAGATGCGTCGCCAACCCTGATGATGCTCACAAAAAGCAAGTTTTAAAAATCCAACTGCATTGTTGTTTGAATAATGTCGTCAACATAACTAATACTATACCGGGTGTGGTCTGTAATAGGAGCAATAAATTGAGGGATCGTTTCCACACCATAAACGTAACAACATTTATTCTACAACTTTTGAAAATAACTTATTGTTAACTTCATATGATGAATTTAGATTTTCCAAGCAAGCAATGTATTGCGAAAACTACGAAGTTTGTGGGCTGACAGTAGATGTCAACTAGACTATTGGATGGAGTACATTGAAAATCCTATTTAGTTTGTTCAAAAAAATCCCAAATAATAAATTAAATATTTTTTTAAAGTTGTAGAACAAATGTTGCTGCGTTTATAGAGTAGAAACGATCCCTCAGTTTATTGCTCCTGTTACAGGCCACACCCGGTATTCATTTGCTTTTGCTTGCTTTTAATGGTGTACGTTTCAATTCTGTTGGTTCTACACCCAATTTCCATACAAAAGTGCCCATGATCCTTTATTTTATGACAGAAGGATAAATAGTCATGACTCTGAATAGGTATCGAAGTTATTCAAAGTAGTCTCTTACATTCGTAGAAACACATACAAACATACATACAAACATACATCACGCCTTCATTCCCGGAGTGGGGTAGGCAGAGCTACAGAAATACCAACAACTCGAAAAAAACTTGTTGATAATTCTATAACCACATTTTGCACATGTAGGCTAAGATGTTTACTAGTGTATTAGTGACAGGTTGCAAGCCCATCGCCTAAAACGCAATATCTCAAAACGGCATTTTTGAGGTACCACTATCACGAGGAAATTTACTTACTTTAATATTTTCTGAGGTTATCAAACCCAAATTAGGGTTCGAAAGTTTTGGGTCACACCGCAGAAATCGAAGGACCAAAGATACATTTTAAGCGGTTTTTGATATTCCTCATTGTTACTGGGCTTTGGAGGGTCAGAATTTACATAACAAAATAAAAAAAATGTAGACATTCTTAATTATAATTATTACACTAGCTGTTGCCGCGACTCCGCTCGTGTTCAAAAATACATAACGTCACGCCTTCATTCCCAGGGTGGGGTAAAATACCATCAACTTTAAACTTGTTGATAATTCTGTAACCATATTTTGCACAGTCAGGCTAAGAGGTTTACTAGTGTATTAGTGACAGGTTGCAAGCCCATCGCCTAACAGTACTACAAGCCTTTATTCCCTTAGTCGCCTAAATACATTTGAATTCTCAAAACTGTAATCCTAAGACCTCAAATGCGTTGCCAACTTTGAGGACTAAGATGGAATGCCTAGTAACTTGTAGAAATAAACAAAAATATAGGTATGTTTTTTTTGTTGGATCTTGTAATTCTTTTATGTCCATAAGACCTATTTGCTAGATTTAGGGTCGTGTGTATAATTCACTTTCCACCCTGTATATTAATCATCATCATTTGCTTGTTTAAATCATTCATTTTTTTTATTGATAACTTAAAAGTATTAACATATGGAAGAGCGGTGTCTTATCACAAGTATCACGTGTACTTAAAAAGAGGCACCAACCTGTTTTTGTTGTTAAAGTTTAAATAATTAATTAAATTATTATTTTTATTACCTTACAGTCGTACACTAATAAAAGCCTTCATCAGTCCGTCAGTCCGACCAGACTGATGGACTGAACAGATGAAATACTGAGCGTGTTACCTCTCTCGGTGTACGTTTCATCAGTCTGGATTGTTTGTGAAACCATTCAAATAACCCGTCATTCTGACATCCGTCAAAGTTTGACCAGACTGTCAGTCTAAACTGACGAAATACTGAGCGTGTAACCTAACCTTACCGCCCTTATGTTCATCAATAAAACGGTATCTCTGTATAGGTATACACTTTTATTGTGTCACAAAGAAAGTCCGTTTAAAATCCCACAAAATTCAACGTGACGAAAAACAGTGAAACAAAACGGATACGGTATAATCCGCGATAAAAAACGGCGCGGGCTTGAGTTAAATTTTAACTTTGCAAAACTCCTCGCACGGATAAAGTTCCGAGTCGGGGATTTCGCCACTGAATTGTTAGTAGCATTTGTGTTGTTTGCCGTATCGCTGCATAACATTAAAGTTTTATATAACAGTTAGTAGTTATTCAAGGTGGAAAATGGTTGCAAGAGAGAATGTGGTCTTTCTCAGCTCGATAAAGGGTGTTTTATATGCTTAAAAGAGTGATGAAGACACCAGTGTTGGACGCTTAATTAGAAGATCCTAAATGGATTGTTCCAAAACAAATCAATAACCCTTATCTTCTGTAAAATAAGAATCAAGTGTCAATTATTAGTCCTTGTCCATTACTGGTTCCATTAGCCTAATGTAATTTGTACAGACAAATTTGATTTGTCATTTCTATTTTGGGTAAGTTAATATCACTATTTCTATTTGCTTTCTTTCCTAGTTAAGGCAAACGAATGTCTTAAAATTGCATGAAAGCTGTATGCATGTGTTTATACTTTTCAAAAATAAAAGTTAGTGTCCTTTGCTTAAATTTTACTATTTACAATATTAAAAGTAGTTGCCGTCTATGTGGCGTTCGTTTTTTTCCACCCTGTATAGTGTATTTTCACTGCATTAATGCTTTCGTTCGTACAATATTATACCGCCTACAAGAGACTGCTATTAGGCATTAAGTTCACCTTCTCACTCAAATTAGTATTTTAGTGCATAAATACATAGCAAAGAAATAAAGTTCTGTTACCTGTGCTCTTAAATGCCATTTTTAAATTTAAAACAAACAAAAATGAACTTTATGGTTTAAACTAAATTATAAATACACGTAAATAAATATCAGGGGACAATCTCACACAAATTGACCTAGTCCTAAACTTAAGAGAAATACATAATTAAATACATAGAAAACATCAAAGACTCAGGAACGAATATTCGTTCTCATCACACAAATAACTGCCCTTACCGGAATTTGAAGCCAGGACCGCCGGCTTCCGAGGCAGGGTCACTCCCAACTAGGCCAACGTGTCGTCAAAATTGCTTTGATTATGTGCCTTCTACGGCACATTCCACTCCTTAGTTCCAATTTAAGCCTTAGGCTTGTAAAATACATAACTAAAAATAAGAAAGTAAGAAAAAAAAATTCTTCAGCACACACCATAGCAAAAATATCAGAGAAGGTAAAAAATAAATAAATACCTACAAAAGTAGTTATTGAAACAATTCGTATTTAATGTGTAGGTAGAGGAGGCAGCAATGTGTGTGGATGAAAAGGGTTTAGCTTAGCTCGTGTTGTAAGTGCAGAGCAATCACAACGCTGTTATTCCTGTCTGGGGTTA
Organism: Acleris holmiana; assembly: GCA_949316455.1. Taxonomy (NCBI): domain Eukaryota; kingdom Metazoa; phylum Arthropoda; class Insecta; order Lepidoptera; family Tortricidae; genus Acleris; species Acleris holmiana. Next base: position 8,796,247 of record OX438785.1, read on the forward strand.
TTATGACCTAGCTATGCAGTTCCTTATACGGTGAGCATAAAGGAAAGAGCTATGGCAGTTATATAGCTCTGTCCTTTTCTCTGAGCGTAAACAGAACTGCATAGTTATGTCATAATAACTCCCAGACTTTAAAATCAACGAGTTAGTTTGAAAAAAACATTCGAGTTTTGAACGTTAGTTGTTAAAACGATAAATAATAAATCACTACATAGTATAAAACAAAGTCGCTTCCCGCTGTCTATCCCTATGTATGCTTAGATCTTTAAAACAACGCAACGTATTTTTTGTATAATACTTTAACCCGGAGCGAAGCGAGCGCGGGTCTAGTATTGTATAAAGAAGTATTAGAAATAAATATTTAATTAAAAATTAAAACATAGTTAAATGGCCATCAGCAAGTATATAGAATGTTTAAACACAAAAAAAAATAACTAAAATTAAAATCACATCAAATCAAAAAGATAACATCCCCCAATATATTGGTTACCCCTAACTTTCAAAGTAGCAAAACCGATTTTTATCAAACATAGCTAAAAAGTACCGTAAAATAACTACCATTCATTTGAAAAAAAAATGTGTCTTAATCAATTGAATTCAATTGACTGGTAGTTAAAAACTGTGTCTAAATCAGTTCGGCCGTTTGGGAGTTACGATGCCACAAACAGACACCCTGTAGAGCTGTATATCTACAGATAAACACTTAAGCGTATAATAACTTAACTTCACTTTCTCTATATAATTAAGTTTATCGTTGTCTTGACCCATAGTACAAGCTTAGAGCTTAGTTTGGGACTAGGTCAATTTGTGTGACAATGTCCCGTGATATATATTATATTATTATTATAATACCCCTATGTTTGCGTCAGGGGTCACAAACAATGTCCACTAGGCCATTGAGATTGCTAATTTCCATTTTCCCGTAGAAAAGGCTTAATGCGCCGTCGTTATGCTACATCAAAAGGTCTGTATTCATAAGCGATGGTGATAAAAATTCATACCGTGACAGGAAGGGTGCGCACAGAATTAATAACATTATGTAGGAGTATGCTTTCCGACTCGTGCCTTTGCGCGTGAATTTTTCGTGCAAAAATGGCTTTATTATCTGTGTCCTCTTATAAAGTACAAATTACAGAAAAAAAAAAGGGCACCCTGTAGTTCATTTCACCAGGTTGCAATTACAGCATGATTAAAAATGGTATCCCATAATTTTAACGACTTTCACTTCATAGATTGTATCAGTTCATCGAAGGCTATTTTCTGCTGAAGCCACAATGTTTTCAAAATATTTGAAACAATGATTACGTAGGTTAGGTATGGTTAGGTTTGGTTTTTTTTTAGAAAAAAAAAATCACTCAAACTCAAAGGTGTATGTGTTTGTAGAAAGGCAAAGTTTTAACTACTCGATTAAGATAGATTGTACGAAATTTAAGTTGGGAGTCGTAGACCTGAGCTTGATATAGCATGCCTTGTTTATAGATTAATAAAGTTTCATTTTTAGTTGGAGAGACCAAAGCGTTGAGTTTTCGCGTGGATGGAAAATCAAAACGTTCTACAGGGATATTTGCACCTGAATATTTTCATGCCGGTGTATTTTATCACGGCTTTGCATAGCTTTAATTAAAACTGAATTGTGATCTGCCCTAAATTGACTAAAACCAGCATATTGTGTGCAAAATATTTTTATGGACTGTCGGAAGAATGGCGATTTTATTAGTAAGCATTTTTTTCATCACAAGAGAATGTGCAGGCGTATGACAGCACGTTTATACGAGCATTCATTGCTGTTAAAGGCTCCATTCATGCATATTTTATTTTTAGCAAAGCATAGCATTCGTATGCGGAAACGGAAGTGTATTTATTGTGACATCTTGACTGAAATGATCCAAAATAAAATAAAATGGGCCATTTCACGTAAAAAGCAATATAGGTTTCGCTTTGGATAGCTTTATTTTTAATGTAGAGCCACGTCTGCGTCCTGTCGAGCATAAAATTATTATAGGAATGCTGCTCTCATAGGAAAAGTTTTGCACAAGGGCTGTACATTTTTTTTTATAAAGACTGTACTGTCTTTGCAATGAATCCACATTGTTATAAAAAACTGTAAAATTGGTTCTTTGTAGTGTAATTTACCTAAACATCATATCGTAATCTATGGTAAAAGGTTTCATGTATAGGAACAAATTTCTGTAGGCCTAGTCAAAATGCGTAACGCTAAAGACGAATCTAGTTAACCAACGACAAAATGTATAGGATTGATGTCAACTCCATACATTTAGCGTCGATGGAAAAACAGCATTAAATTTGCGTCTTGGCTAGACTAACCGTTTTTAATAGAAAATATAACATAATACGGTTAGATCCTTCGCAATTGTTTTTTTTTCGTAAATGCCTTAATAAAAACAATTTAATCTGATTCTATTAAATGATTTCGTTATACAGCATGATTTTAAATGAAACCATTCATGAGAATTAGTTAACTAACAACGTGCATAATTCTGCCCTCCTAAGCAAAAAAGCAGTATCTCAGATTTAATGACCAAAGCAGATTCAACCCTAAACCGTTAGTAATAAGGTTCAATTTGCTACAGAAGATTGGTCTCAGATACTGCATTTTATGTTAGCAGGGTAGAATTATTTAAAACGAAGAACGAACGAACCCTCTATTATCCCTATACACCAAATTGCTTCAAAATATTGCAGTTAAACTTCGTCTAAAACCACGTGCCAATTCCATGTAGAGTTAAAATAAAATCCTCAACAAACCCCTTGGGGTAATGGTATGGTTTTATTCCGCACTAAAATCTGATGTTAACTTTACTGCTATTGGTTTCTCTACTACAGCGGTATAGATTATCTTGTTACAAGATTCACCACAATAGTAATCTTAAATGATGAAATAGAACATAGTGTGGGTGCATAAATCGAATTAAATATTGTTTTTAATTTAAATTGAAGCGAAAAAAGCTTTGTTACCTGAGACAGATAAAAATAAAAAGTTAAAAATAATTCTTTTCTGTTAAATGCAAACCATAAATCCTCCTTCACCTTTACCTTTATCTTATCTTTACAAGGGTCTGTCAAAGTTACAGGATTAAAAAAACTGAACGTAATTTATTTGGGACATAATTGCGTACGAGTAGTTTTCAAAATAATTGTACCTAATTATGGACGTTAATGTTAATTAAGAAATTGAGCTTTTACATGTGAGTAACGAAAATTAGTCCGTACATTTATGTAGCTCGTAATTTTCGTGACAGGGCTTTTTCCAAAAAAAAGTGTACATCGTTAAGGACAAAGTTAAGAAAATTTAACTTTTTCCATTTCGTCACAAAAATTAGCCATACATTTATATATGTTAATTTTCATGACGAAATGGAAATAGATAAATTTTCTTTAACGATGTACACACTTTTTTTGGAAAACGCCTGACACATTTGTAAAAGTGACCGTTTCTTAATTTTAGTCCTAAATTAGGTTTTTTCTAAATTACCTTATTAATCCTCCACGCGTTCCCGAGATTGACAGGCAGACGCACGGGCGGACGGACGGACAACAAAGTGATCCTATAAGGGTTCCATTTTTTCCCCTATGAACCACTAATATTTGAAATTATTCGAAGAGCTATCTGTCCCGGTTGCTCTGTGCAGTGTATTAGGATATTTTTATATCTTGTTCGCAGTAGTAAATTATTATCAGTACCTTTATCTGAACATTTACTTATTATTTAAAACTGCTTCGTAATATATCTCGCCATTTAAATATTTTATTCGCATAAAAATGTGGTAAACATATTGGAGCCTCCGTGGCTTACCGCCGTATTCAGGAACATTTTAGAGACAGTTAAATTGCAATTTTTTGAAACTCGTGTACTCGTATGAAAAATTAAAATAAATAAATATCCTGGGACAATGTCACACAAATTGACCTAGTTCCAAACTAAGCTCTAGGCTTTTACTATGGGTACTTCACAACGATAAACATACTTATATAGAGAATACATACTTAAATACATAGACAAAACATCCAAGACTCATGAACAAATTTAATACTTGTGCTCGTCACACAAATATCTGCCCTTACCGGGATTTGAACCCGGGATCACTAGCTTCGTAGGCAGGGTCACTACCAACTAGGCCAACGTGTTGTCAAATTATCACTAAAGTAGGACTTGGTCACTATCCTGCATCTGAATACCGCCAATAAGATGTCGATTCATGATCGTAAGGTATCGAGGTCAAGTCCCAACGGTTGCCATAATTCAATGAGTTTTTTCTAACTTTAAGTACATGAGGGAATAAATGCTTGTAGTACTGTTAGGCGATGGGCTTGCAACCTTTCACTTATACACTGGTAAACATCTTAGCCTGATTGTGCAAAATGTGGTTACAGAATTTTCAACAAGTTTAGAGTTGTTGGTATTCCGTAGCTATGCCTAATGCACTCTGGGAATGAAGGCGTGACGTTATGTTTATAAGTATATTGCTTGATGTTCTTAAGGTAAAGGAAAACTTAGAAAGTAATATTGCACATTTGAATAGCTGAGTGACGTAATCGCAAATATTTACAGAAAATAAAGTAATTGTTCACTTCAATTTAGAATTGCTACGCCCTACCAGGGTCATAGGGGTTTAGGTTAGCGTCTTTCCTGTGGACACGCCGAAAGCTAACGTTTTTAAGGCCTAATTTTCTGGCAAAGCCCATTCCTGCATAAACGGCATCCCTGTAGTATACTTAAAACACTCAGCTTGATTCACCTGGGTGAATCAAGTACACTAAAAGTACATTTAATAGACTTTCAGCATTAGAATAAATTTCATCGATATTTCAAGTAAACTTTGTGCACCTGAGTAGGCGGTAGGTACATTAAGTTTACTGAAAGATAATTTTGTGCACTGTGGTGTTGTCCACACGTGCATTTTGGTTGTGGCATAAGTACAGTCAGCGTCACATAGTTCGTAGCAGCCAAGGCCGCCAAATTATTATATTGTTACACACCTTTATTCCGATCTATTTCGCGGCCTTGGCTGCTACAAAAAATTAAGACACAAATAAGTTTACATGCAAACAAACCACTTTCCGCACACTTTTATTTAAGTATGTTATCCAAAGCACTTAGTAGCATGTAGTTCCTCACATCGATCTGCTTCCGCGAATGAAACAAAACTATTAAAATAACTATAAACAGGATATCATTGCGCTTCAATATTTTCATCCAACGCAAGATGAAAGTATTTAAAACAAGCAAAAAACTAAACTTACTCGTATTCTTCCATTTGAGTCTGTACAATAAAATCATTAACTAAATAGGAGGATAAAATACCTGAAAGCTTTATGGATAGAAAAAAAAACCGTATTCATCTAAAGTTTTGCTAGCGAATAATCTCAAGGAAGTGGCCTACGGTAATGTGTCCATCTAACAGACTTAGTTGGGTCTCCCGTATTAACTGGTCATTAATTAAACTGTTGGATTTTCGTGAATTTGGTTTCCGAATGGTGTTGGCATCTTTTTTAAATGCAACAATCAAGTCTACCAAATTTCTGTTGTATTTCTTAATGTTCTTGCTCAAGCTTGTATGCCAGCCCTCGACATAATTGTTAGTGCGGTGTCTCTCTCCGAATACACACCATTGCATTCGAAACGTTTTTTTCAGCCAATATTTGTTAAAATATTCCAGAAATGGGTGCATACGTTCATAGTTACAATATTGCTCACGTATGTATGCCCATCCCTCGGAAATGTTGCTTTCTGGCAATAAAGCCAAATTGCGGCATAGGAACACACAGCGGCGACCTTGTTTTGAGTTAAATACCTTTAATGCCTTCGCCTTTCTCACAAGACTCTCTTGAAAGTGATAGTAGCATCCCTTAACTTTTATTTGTGGGATAACATCATGAAGTGCCTTCACTGTACTTTTCTCAAAATCACATGTGAACTTCTTAGGCTTCCAGTTCGGCATTTTCGATTTCAGCATTTCAAATAAAATCATGTATGCTGAGACATTAACACGTAAACAAGTGGTCTTATAAAGGTATTTTCAAGGTTACTCCCACAATCTCCGTGTACTGAATATATTTGGCAGAATCGAGATACACACGACTTGAATGTCCCATCCCCGAAGAAATGGTCCAATTTTTGCATCAATTCAATTCCAGTTTTCGTGCCAAATATGATGATTCGCATTCCGTCTGAATTGTAATCAGCTATGACAAAATCATGAAATTTTTGAGGTATAACAACATCAGCTGCATCTTGGTGGTACGCTACCTTGCGAACTCTAAGGCTCTTATTCTTAATTTTATATAGACCACCTTTAACATCTTCGAAGGATTGACTTTCGTGCACTAGATCATATCCACTATCTCTGTAGGCGTTTACAGCTTCTTCATATAATTTTGGTACAGGTTCATTTGTAGATTTAACTTTTTGTTTACAGTTTTCTAACGTTTCAACCCATACATTTTTCGCCAAGTCTGCTTTACAGCACTCTGCATGGGATACTTGGGTAATTATCTCAACCACATTTTTTGAGCGGCGGACGTGATAATTGGGGTGTAAAGTACATGTTTTGGAAAACTGTTTATTTTATAAATAATCTTACTCAAAGTACCATATTGAGCCAAAGTTAAAATTATTATTAACTTATTATATTTATCGTAAAAAAATATTTTCAATCCAAAATCAATTTTGGTGTCGTGTCCTGTACTTCCCGCATATACTGACATGTCGTGGTACAAACTTATTAAGCCTCAACTAGACTTATATTTTAGTTATATGTATTCCTTATTAGTTGAGGTATTTTAAAATGTATCAATTATTGCATTTGCAAGTAAAAGGAAACTGGGAGCAGTGTAAATAAAACTGTCCAAGCGAAATAGTTAATTTTGGTGGTGAATATTGAAATTGATTTTATGATCGAACGAAACGTGATTAAACAAACAAATATAGCGTCAGATGTTCGTTCAGTTTCACTCCAGCAATAGACGGTGAAAAATTTGTACCATCTTTCTGCGTCTTCCCGCTAAGCACAGAAGTATCTAATTTTGGTGGTATGAAATACACTTTATTAATCGTGATAACTTAGATAAGTCATTATTTAGCAAAAAGTTTTGTTGTGTGATAGTTTTTTCAAGTATGTTTATGGTGTCTTTTTAACTGTAACGAGTTAAGTTTTTGTTAAACTAAAACATTTGTTTTTAATTTAAAAAAAATGTTAAATTTTATAATTTTGGTGGTACAATTTTGGTGGCTTTTGCGAAACACCAAAATTATCAAAATTTCTGGTCTCATCCAAAATTATTTAAACAACAAATAATCATTATTTATTATATTAGAAACTTACGTTTTGGATTTTCAAAAATAACAAGGAAGATTCCCTAACGATTATATTTTAATTAGCCCGAGATGTTATTATTGATCGTGAGTTTTTGTAAGAAAAGTAATTTTGGTGTATAATAACAATTTTGGTGGTACATAATTAGTAAAATCGTTATATCTTAAAAAACACTTGGTATAATAAAGGGCCATTTTAACACTGTTTTTATAATGACTAATGACGTCACTTAAACATTTAATTGTAAACCCTACTAAGAAAATAAAAAATACCACCAAAATTAGGATAATTTGACGCTTGTTGAAATTCACCCACTTCTTTAATTATCTTTTCGGCCTGTAAATAGTAACAAAAACGGATTTCGGATATTTCATAGTACAACAACACATAAGAAAATAAAAAAAAAACTACACGGTGATTTAGATAGTAGACGATACTGTAACTAGAAAAATACTAACATTTCTTGAAAGTAAAGCACCCAAAATGTTAAGCTATAATGTTAAAATCGAGCCCTATAAATATAATAAATGAAGTAGTACCTTTATTGTGATTGAGCCTTTGCATAGTTTCTTCTTGCAGCATCGCCACCATTGACCACCGGATTTATAAGTTCTTTTTGAATAAAATTGTCGCCCGTTGTGTAATAAAACGCGACCCCGGCCACGTGTTATGAACACAAATTCTGGCATTTTTCATTCAGAAAGCAATTCGGTAAAGCGAATATAGGTAATAGGACTAATAGGGAAGTCGACTTGAAAGTGATAATGACATTGTCATAAACACTTCAATTTTAAGTGCCTGCATAATGATTAGTCAAAGAAGACTGTATAGCATTCACGCTTATTGATCGGAAGTCAAATCCAGTTTGTTTATTTGTTAGCTATTAAAAACTTAGAATTCAAAGGTGTGTAAAGTACACCGAAAGTTAACTTAATGCACCCATGCCAGCAGACGAGTGCATCAAGTCAACTTTTAGTTAACTTGATGCACTCACTGGGTGCGCAAAGTACACCGAAAGTTAACTTAATGCACCCATGCCAGCAGACGAGTGCATCAAGTCAACTTTTAGTTAACTTGATGCACTCACTGGGTGCGCAAAGTACACCGAAAGTTAACTTAATGCACCCATGCCAGCAGACGAGTGCATCAAGTCAACTTTTAGTTAACTTGATGCACTCACTAGGTGCACAAAGTGAATAAAGGATACTATTAGTATAATTGATTCACCTGGGTGAATCAAGCTGAGTGTTTTAAGTATACTACAGGACGGCATCAGGACTGCTTTAGACCCATCATATAAAAATAAAACTTATATGCACACAAGCTTTTAACTATTGACCACAGGAGAGACAACTCTTTTTTTTAAGAGTGAGTAAGACCCACCAGGGCCCATATGAATCTAAATGTACTGTAACTAACTTTAGGACCTGAGAGTGTATAAGAGAGGTAATTAATTTAAAGATCTTATGGGGTCGAAGTGCTACATAATATGTTTAGTTCCAATCTTTGAAAGTGACGTTTCAATTTGACACAAGGAGACAAAGCATACTGTAACTAAAATAGGTTTGTTGATCTGAGACCCAGAGACATTTGGATTCTCAAGACTATAATCCTAAGACGTCAAATGCGTTACCAACCCTGAGGACTAAGATAGAATGCCTCTATGCTAGTAATTTCACCGGTTGTCTTATCCCCACACCGGGTGGTTAATGGATAAGATGGTGGTAGCGATCCGGACGGACCTTGCACAGGGTCCTACCACCACTAAAACGTATGTACATTTGTACGTTGATGAATAAGGATGTAGGTCTATCAGGTAATAGACGAGTTTCGGCTGAAATGATGATGAAATCAGGACACTCGGAAACCTTTCCGATCTCATAGTTTTCTCGTGGATATTACCTACTCCTAATAAAAACGCCCCGAAACGTGGCAAAACATGATATTCTGTCCATTTTTAGTAATATGTATATATAAATAATGGTTTTTATTTTAAGATAAAACTGTTTCAAACAAGTAACATTGAATAACACCTTAACTTTCCCAGACCGAAGTGTCTGTCCGTCTGTCAAAAGTCTTAAAGCGATCGCCTTTAAATTGGGAATAGTTTCCGAAGTTTGCAAAGTTAGCCGAGCAAGAACTATGTTCGAACAAGCAAGAACGAACTTGCTCTGAACAAAAACAATATAATTACAGTGTTCTTTGGCTTTGACATTTAAATTAAAATATTGAGTACAGATTACGGCCAATTGCAGAGAGTTTTTAATTGGTGTGCATTGCAAAATTTAGAAAAATAACGGTTTTGTCATAATTGACGACACGCTAGCCTAGTTGGGAGTGACCCTGCCTTCGAAGCTAGGTGTCCTGGGTTCAAATCCCGGTAAGGGCAGATATTGGTGTGATGAGCACAAGTATTTGTTCCTGAGTCTTGGATGTTTTCTATGTATTTAAGTATTTATTTCTCTATATAAGTATGTTTATCGTTGTCTAGTACCCATAGTACAAGCCTAGAGCTTAGTTTGGGACTAGGTCAATTTGTGTGAGATTGTCCTGTGATTATTATTATAAAAAAAAAAAAAAAAAAAAAAAAAAAAAAAAAAATTGTTTAATTTTTGGTTTTCGGTCAACGTTTCACATAAAACATCCAAATTTTGGGTCTGTTACTTATTCTGTTTACGACCGAGAGAGACCGGTGGGTGTCGGCAATAGGGCTCAGTGTTTCCTTTGTTTCCAAGTAACTTTTTTCTAAATTGATAGTTACATATATACATAACATCACGCCTCCATTTCTAGAGTGGGGTAGGCAGAGCTAAAGAAATACCAACAACTCTAAAAAGACTTCTTGATAATTCTGTAACCACATTTTGCACAATCAGGCTAAGATGTTTATGAGTGTATTAGTGACAGGTTGCAAGCCGATCACCTAACAGTATTACAAGCCTTTATTCCCTCAGCCTCTTACGACATCCACGGGAAGACATAGAGTGGCACTATTCTTACCCGGTAAGCTCATGGGCTAAATTGATGGTTAAAACACCAATTACAAAATTATCAGAATATGTATTTGCAAAAAATTTGTGGTAGGCCCCTGTGCAAGGTCCATCCAGATCGCTACCACCATTAACCAACCACCAAGCAACAGTGTTCGCATTGTTGTGTTCCGGTGTGGGGATAAGACAACCAGTGAAATTACTAGCATAGAGGCATTCCATCTTAGTTCTCATGATTATAGACTGAGAATTCAGATGTTTATGGGTCTCAGATTCCACTCGCCTTCTCCTTATCTAAAAATAATTAAATCATAGCTGGTCAAGTATCATAAACACCAGTTTCCCCGCGAGCCCTTTACCATATCCTGTCACGATAGTCAGCCATCGAGTAAATACTATTTGCCCCATATTATAAACTGTGATAAAGGTCGGGTTCAATTTCGCGTTAAAATTATGTAAATATTAGGGACAGGGAACACTCAGGTGCTACGTTTTTGTTTGTGCCCAAGTAATTTACATGGGTCTGTTAGGGAATCACTTTACGCCTGCCTATCGAGGATTTTTACTGAAAACACATACTACGAATGATGGGAGGGATAGTCTTTCCCTTAATTCGCAGTGTTGTGCTTTAGGCCTCGTCCAATAATTGAATTGTACCCTACAAGTCATTCACTGTAAATATACAATGAAACCTACGATAGTACAGTATTACGTTACGAGTATAAACAGTGGTGGGACAAGACCTTTCATGCCGGTAAGTTACATGTCACAAAGGCCTCTGGTGGCGCAAAAATATAGATTTAATATATATGTTTTGAAAAACTAAAAACCATTTCAAAAAGCAAGACATAACTTCTTTTAAAATGATAGTTAATAGGTGAGTCCAACTACAAATAAAATATACGATAAATAAAAATATCAGGGACAATCTCACACAAATTGACCTAGTTCCAAACTAAGCTCTAGGCTTGTACTATGGGTACTAGACAACGATAAACATCCTTAAATAGAAAAATACATACTAAAATATATGAAGAAAACATTTAAGACTCAGGAACAAATATTCGCGTTCATCATACAAATATCTGCCCTTACCGGGATTTGAACCCAGGACCGCTGGCGTTGGAGGCAGGGTCACTCCCAACTAGGTCAATAATAATATGTCGTCAAATATTTGAGGAGTTATCTCAATTCCTCATGGATACCCTCATTAGATACCAACTTGGTGACAATGGAACCACCTCGGGAGTACTCACTATCAAAAAAAAAAGATTATTCAAAATCTATCTACAATTGACGGAGCAATCGCGTAACAAACATAAAAAAAAAACATACAGTCTAATTGATAACCTCCTCTTTTTTAAAGTAGATTAAAATATTAAAAAAGTAGCGTTCACGGCTTTTGAGTAATACCACCTTACGAAGCGTAAGGCCCCCCAGACCGCGAGGCTGCAAGCGGTAGCCTTGGTCGCCCTTGCCTTACGCCGCTGCCTCTGACTATAAAAGTTTTAGTTACATGTTTAAAGTTGTTGGACCTTTTGCGTTGCCGCCAAGCATCAGCGTTCGAACACCATTAGGGATAAAAAAACTTGTGAAATGACAAGCGTAAACTCATTCCTTGTGGTCCTCAAGTCTGTGCCTCCTGTGACAAGTGATACAACTCAAGTTCGTGTTTTTTCATGAATCAACTTAAAAAAAAATTACGCATCTTTTGCTCCAACTCCCGTATTCGTAGGCCTTCTGGTTCCCGAGATACTTTTGTGTAAAATGATACAACTGACCCTTTTTTTTTCAATTTTCAGTGTTTAATGCTATTTCTCTAGTTAAAGCACTCCAAAAAATCAAAAGTTATTTTTCTTTTCCGTGCCTATTGATATATCTAAAAATGTATTATTAATCACAGTTTTAACACGTTTAAAAATTTCGTGTCTTTTGATATAACTTGAGTTGTATCATTTATAACCAGTTTTGCGTATTTCGAAAGTTATATTATTATTATCCTTATATTATTTGCGTTCGCCTTAAGACAGATTACTTATTCAATTCTCTAAAACTTATGTATAAAGGTTAAACCGCTAGCTCCAGAAATAATAGAAAAAATTGCTTTTAAAAAAATGTTGTATCAGTTGTCACCAGAGCTCCTTGATTACCCCTTTTTTGTGTTAAATAATACAATTCAAGTAGTATCATCTCACACGAGTTAATGGAGCTCAATCTGAAATGTAAAATGATACATAAAGCATGTTTCTTCGAATATCTCAAAATCTATAACTAGTATGATTATTTTTGTCAAACCAGTTAATAAAGTGATATTCTATGTTATGAAAATCGGTAGCAATGTTTAAAAAAATATACTCATTTAAGAGCAGTATTTTTTTTAAACTTGTTTTCGCTCTCATGTAAAATCGTGTTTTTCGAGTTGTATCACTTGTCACAGGAGGCACAGAAGTTAACATCACATTTGCAGTCTTAGGATTACAATTTTGAGATGGAAAATTTATGAGGGTATCAGATGCCACTTATCTTATCTACCATCCGGGATTCTATTCTACGACTTTAAACAATATTGCTTTTGACGAATCAGCGTATTGTATTTAACTCGACCGCCATTACTGGCAAGTAAATAAAGGTGATTGTAACATCGACAATATGATAACATGTCAAAGCGGTTTAAGTTAGAAGAACACAGCCAGATCAAAGTATTCTACAGTTAAAATATCACTTTCCCTTTGTTTCTCATTTGAAATAATGTGGGTTTTGACGAAGCACGTGGAGCTAACCACATGAGTTTTTGTTTAATCCCCAAAAGAAAATACTTTTTTACCGAAAAAATCTCCCCTCGTGTGATATCCATGGGCATTTTTATCTAATAAGCCCATGGGAGTTTGTATAAATAACTCGACATTGGCAAAATAAACCTTAATAAGAGTGAAAGCCATTTATTAAAATTAGAATTATAATTAATCTGACAGAATAATCAGCTCTTAAAGCAGTAAAAAAAACGTAATCTCTTAAGAAAATAACAGAGTAAGCCATCAAAAAGGGATCAAATCCGAAAGATGTTCAAAGTAACACGTTCCAATTACCAGATGATCAGATAGTCTGTTCGGGGCCAACAATTCCAAGCAGGGAAGATCTCGGAGCCACTTTCTTTGCAAATTGGAAAGCCGAGCATTGGACGAGGTAAGCGCTAAGGTAAACAAAGTGGCGAATTTATTTATCCTTGGAATTTGTTGCTTTGATTGATTACTTAGACAAATAATAAGAAGTATTTGTAAAAAAAGGAGCAAATTGAGAGATAATCTCCTTTTAAAAACTACAAGACAGTATTGTGTATTCACAATGACTCGCCGCCCGCCGCCGCACCGCACCGCCGCTATTGCGCCGCCACCTTTCACTAAATTGGGTAAATCGGATTTATTTCATGGCAAATTTTTATTTTACAAGCATTTTAAAATAAAATATGCTCATGGATGAAAGTGTATTCATATGGTTTTTCATTCCAACATTCCGTCCTTGTGTTTCAATCGGAACATGGTTATTTCCTAGAATGTTTGAGAAAAGTACTTTTTTAAAGAAAACAATTTTTTCGAGACAATTCAACTAGTTTAATCGGTGGTACGTCAATTGCAGACGAATCCTGTTGTCACCTTCCCACATGAGACAGTCCACTCGTTTAGATAATTTAAAAGACACCGCACAGCAATATCATTAGGTCTACATATCAATGAACTAAAAGGCAAATGTGCAGTTTTTGCATTTAGCACATTTTGTTTTCTGTACTCACGCCCGTGCAGTTGCCGGCTTAGAATAGTGCCACTCCACGTCTTCCCGTGGATGTCGTAAGAGGCGACTCAGGAAATAAGGCCATGAGCTTGCAACCTGTCACTAATACACTGGTAAACATCTTAGCCTGATTATGCAAAATGTGGTTACAGAATTATCAAGAAGTCTTTTTAGAGTTGTTGGTATTTCTGTAGCTCTGCCTACCCCACTCTGGGAATGAAGGTGTGATGTTATGTTTGTATACTATTGATATGGTGGTCTCCTACTCATGGTTGAATGCAGTTTGCATGTAACTAAACAAGAAGGTCGATAAGATGTGTTTAGTAGGTTGAAGAGTCGAGTTTAGTGATATTTTATTTTATAGAAAGTTGTGTCAAATTTAAAAGACCTGTTAAACCAGTGAGTTTTTTTTATGATAAGGAGAAGGCACACGAGCACTCAGGCCACATGATTGTAAGTAGAATCTGAGGTTAATTGATAAGATAAGATGGTGGTAGCAATGCGGACGGACCCTACACAGGGTCCTACCACCATTAAGTAATGGGGTTAATGGGGAGTAATGGGGTTTGAATCTAAAGAAACATGCTTTTTATGGCAATGAGAAGGCACAAGCACACACAGGCCCCTGATGGTTAGCAGGATCTGAGATCCATAGACTGCTATCCTAAGACTCCAATTGCTAATCTTGGCACTGGCACTAAGATGGAATGCCCAGTTGTAAAAAAAAAATATTTTTTGTACTTATTAAGTATTATTTATACAGAACTTTTTGACGTACAAAATATGTGGTCTGGTAGCATATGTACCTCGTGTGTTCATAAGTTTTGAGACGAAATAAATATTACATAAAAAATTAAAGCATAAAGCTGTATTTATAAAATTTACAGATAATGGTAACTAGACATTAACTAACAACTACAAGCAATTACTATTCAAAATGTCCACCCCTATTTTTAATACAAGCTTTTAGTCGTTCCGGCCAGTCATCGATCGCGGCACGAATCTTCTCCAGTGGGATATCCTTCGCTGCTTTGATGAGGGCTCGCTTTAAAGAATCTAAGTTTGGGTGGGACTTTTGGCAGGCCCTGAGTTCCAATTCAGTCCACAAAGAATAGTCCAGTGGATTGAGATCAGGGCTGGAGGATGGCCATTCTTCCGCCGCGATGAAGCCCGGCAAATTTTCCCTTAACCAAGCTTGAGTCGTTTTAGCCTTATGTGCGGGTGCTGAGTCTTGCTGGAAAATCCATTCTTTGTTGTGAAATAAAGTATTAGATAGGGGTTTCACTACAGTATCTAAAATGTCACTTTGATAATTTTTTGCTTTAACCTTGACACCTTGTTGACAAAAATGGAGCGGAGTGACACCTTCGTACGAAACCCCCCACCATACCATCACACTCGCCGGATGATGGGCACGCGAGACATTTCGTGCTGTAGCAGGAACATCTTTGCTGCTTTTGGCATAAACTTTATTATTTTGCCGGTTAAACTTTTCTTCGACCGTAAAGATTTTTTCGTCGGTGAAGAGTATCTTTTTCGCATCGTGTCTCTTAAGCAGCATCGGACAACGTTCGCGACGTAATTTACGAAGGCGATCATTTAGAAAATGAACTTTTCTACGGCTGTAAGCCTTTACTTTCAGATCGTATTTCAATATTCTGTTGACTGAAATACGCGAAATTTTAGTCTGCAGAGCGAGTTTTTTCTGGGTGCGACATGGATTTCGGCGAAGTCGCTCTCTGATTATTTTGATGTTAGCAGCCGTCCTTACAGACCGCGGGCGACCACTCCTATGTCGATCTTTCAAAGAATCAGTCTCCTTGTAGCGTTTAATGGTGTAATATACGAAGTTGCGGCTTACCCCAAAACATTTTATGTCACGGAAAATTTCCATTGGTTTTGTCCCCGCCATATGTAGTGAAATGACAGTCGCACGCAATTCTTTCGTTCCCTCCATCACAAGAAAAACAAAAGAAATGAATTTTCAAAACATACAAATAGCACACTAACATTCCAAATTCAAAATTGAAAAGAATATAAAATAGGTGCCAGTATTATTTTCTTTATTTTATAAACTAAAAAGTTTGTCTCAAAACTTATGAACATACGAGGTATTACTATACTGTCCAGCCGATAAGAAGTAAATCCTGATAACTATCGTCGCAGTACAATGTATAACCTTTTCTTGGGTTTGAGGTTATAATTTGTACTGGAATGACAGGTGTCAGGATTTACTACTTATCACTATAGACTAATGCGCTGTAGAGTTACTGTTATTAATAGATATTTAATTCAAAGTAATATTAAATTATCACAATACAGTTATTTAAAAAAGTAACCACAATTAATTGTAGAAAGCGTATTTGTGTATTTATCCTGTGCTGCCAGTGCGCAATATAAAAGCCAAACATCCTTAAGTTCAAACTGCTCATGAGTATTGTAATGTACACTGGGCATTTAGATCATTTTTTTATTTTTTTAGTCTGGGTGGTTATGCTATGTGTCACTTTGTACAATGTGATGTACGTTGGGTGGCACCATGTTAAATCATTTAAATCATTCACTCAGCGTATTTGTGTATTTAAATCATTCGACCCTGAGCATCAGGTTGTAAACATGTTTTTCTCGTAATTAGAGGGCACCCTTCAACATTTTCTCTCTCGTTAGATTGCAACGTAATCATCCTATACATTTCCCTCCAAAATTTAATACAAAATTAGGTAATTGACATAAACACGTAATTATTGCCTCAAGGAAGTAGAAAATTAGTTGTGGTGTTTGTAGAAATTGTATTGTATTTATACTTATACTCAGCGTCAAAATAGACCACCTTGTGAAATTTTCAAAAGAGGCCTCATGGTCTTTCCTTACCTTGGATGAAAATATGGTTAATATCTGCTTCATGTCAAAATTTCAAAAGGTGCGATTTGACGACGCCTAGTATAGTACTTGGCTGTCTATTGCTGTCATACTGTCTCTAGCATCTGTAAGTATATTATATGCTAGAGAGAGTGCGACAGTAATAGTCAACCGTACAATGTATTAGCACTGTGGTTTTACTGAACGCTCTTTATTGCGCTAATAAAAGTAAAACAAGTTTGTTTTGTAAAAGGCCCGACTACTCGTAGATTGCTACTCTGCCCTGCTAACACAAAAGGCAGTATCTCAATTTTAATGGCCAAAGAGATTCAATCCTATCCTGTTGGTAATAAGGTTGTATTTGCTACAGGAGTTTTGTCTGAGATACTGCCTTTTGTGTTAGCAAGGCAGTACTGGCATTCGATTTGTTAACTCTGACACCAAGCAGCATTCGCTCTGCTGTATTTTAAGTGTGAAGGTTAAACATTTAATTTAAAAAAATACCCCTATAGTCAAGCTTAGGGCAAAAAAAAAATGCATAGCTCGAGGTGGCGTCCTGGGGCCGTAGCCAAGATGCAAACCCTACTTACGTTTTTTTTTTTCTATCACACCTATTGTACAGGATGTCATTCTTGATAGACCAAGTGTTCAACTGTCATTCCATACATTTTGAGCGATAGAAAAGATAATCGCTACGCTGACGTCATGCTACGACGCGTCATCTTCATCTACAAAAAAACACATCTACGTTGAAGACAACTTGATATAGTTAGATAGTAAGAAATGATTTAGGGTTTCAAATTTATTCAGGCTTTCAGGTGGTAAATATTTTCAAAGGTTTCAAACGAAACAATTTATTAATTACATATAACAATTTATTTTAAACTCAAATGGTGCAGTAGAATATAGTAAAATTTAAAAAAAAACCATTCGGTGATACAAACAGTCGTGTAGGCGTGTTTTTTCTAGGAAAAATGTGCAATTACTGCCGTAATTCGTTAAAAGACCCTTTTCACTTTGGAGATATTTTTGTATATTTGCTAAGAAATGCTGAATTCCAAACGTGTCTTGATTTGAAGTGTAGTCAATTATAATTCTGAAAATAAATTTAACATTAGCAAATAGTTATAAAATTAAAAAAAAATACCAACACATATAAAATGATCAGAAAGTATAGAAACTAAAATTGTCATACAGGCTTTTATATTTGCGTGGTTGTGTTACGTACAGTCAGCATCAAAAGTAGCTAATCAGAAAAACGTTCTCAAAATGGACTATAAGACGTATCTCTTGGCAATAGAGTCAAGTGCAGATCATTTTGAACCCTTCGGTTGCGTAACTATTTCTGCTGCTGACTGTACTAATCCAGCTTAATTTAATTTACAAGGCAGGAAAAAGCCCTTAAACACAATTTATTACCTTTTTATAAGAACGTTCTTACATTTCTCCATAAGACTTTGCCAGTAATGTATAGTAGCTGTAGGCGCCTTTTAAAATCTGAAGATTAAATAATTTTCAATAAAGTTTAAGGAGATACCTATAAGTATTATAACTTAGCTTTCTTAACTCAATATCGCATAGTCTGTAAAACTAATCTTACCCTAGTAAACGTGGCCATCGATAAGTTAGCAAACGGCCCAGCAGTAAACACTACGATCTTCTGAAATTTGGCCATTAGAAGCAGAACGTCCGTGCGATGAGCCATGTCACGATACCAAATGCTTTCATAAGGGCCAAGATAAAGATTCTGACTCTGCAAAATAAAAATAGGCTTCTGTCAAAAAACATTTTAGAGACAAGCTTTTACACACTGTTTTTTTTGTACAGTCACCCGCTATCGAGACTAAATTAAAATCCCAATCCAGTGAGTCTACGTTTAGTACAGCCACCTTCCAACCTGGAGGTTTAGGATGATCGTAAAGGACAGAACTATAGGATTTTTTTTTTTTTTTTTGTAAAGGAGAGGGCACACGAGCACTCAGGCCACCTGATGGTAAGTGAAATCTGAGACCCATAGACATTTGAATTCTCAAGATTATAATCCTAAGACCTCAAATGCGCTGCCAACCCTGAGGACTAAGATGGAATGCCTCTATGCTAGTAATTTCACCGGTTGTCTTATCCCCACACTGGAACACAACAATGCGAACACTGTTGCTTGGCGGATGGTTAATCGATATGATGGTGGTAGCGATCCGGACGGACCCTGCACAGGGTCCTACCACCCTGAAAATTATATAGATCCCGTCTCTTTTTCTCACCGTAAACTGAATTGCTTAACCATGCTATGGTGACCCCTCTGATGTCACCATTCGACTCCATCATCAGATTAGGTTTTTGATACTACACCCTTTTCAGTCTTGAAATTGTCTTCGTGAGATTACATTGCCTTTGGGTTACGATACGGCCCTAACTTACCACGTGATAGACTTCGTTGCTGTGCCAACAATAAAGAAATAGCTGCATTAGACCATAAGTAAAATATTCTGCTATTAGGATTCTCGGCATTAAATCTTTCTCGAGCTGAAAAATGACGGAGAGAAACAGTGTCAGATAAAATAAAATTTCAGAAAGAATTGAAAACAAATTTTAGGTAAATTGGCTTGAGTTGTAAGTAACAATTCATGAAAATTAAAAGAGATCCGTTTAATGTTACTACATTAACAAACATTAATCATTAAAGGACAGCTATAAAATAAACAAATGACGAACAAATATTTTTTCTTTTTACGATTACGGGATATGACTGTTTTTTAATTTCCTCCTCTATATAAACATAAACAAAGACTACTGCGATTTAAAAAGAGGTAAAATAAAATTGCTAACTGTCTATTTCTTACCAACATTTGGTAACCAGTGACACATAGCATGATAGAAGACACAATGACATACATGAGCATTAATGGAGACAAACAAGAGTTGAAGAGTTCGGCGTATCTAAAAAAAAACCAAGTTTAGTTATAAAAAAACCACTGCACGAAGTAAAAAATAAACATGAATATCGGATTAGTCAATCCCTAAATTAAATATTGGGAACAGAAAAAGTATTCAGAATTTAAGAATATCTTTACTTCTTAGCAAGAACTATATAGTCAAGAGCAATGAAAATGGGTCACTTAGTACAGAATTTCCATAAAAAGTGACCCTTTTTAGGGTTCCGTAGTCAAACTCCGTCCGTCCGTCCGTCCACAGCCTAGCGCAGAGACTCTTAGTACTAGAAAGCTGTAATTTGGCGTGAATATGCATATTAGTCGCGCCAACAAAGTGGTACAATAAAATGTGAATAATTTTTTTTTTTTAGGGTACCTCCCCTACACGTAACGTGGGGATGTATTTTATTTTCTCGTCTACCCTAAAGTGTGGGGTGTCTTTGGATAGGTCTTTCAAAAAATATTACGGGTTTGTAATAACAGTTTTTCAATTAAGTAATCCTTTTATGAAATATTAAGCTTAGAAGCGCAAATTTTTGTTAGACTCAAGTGCCCCCCCTTCCCCCACAGCCGAAACTACAAATACTAAAACAGGCGATTAAAGTGTTTATACCTACTAAAGTCATCTAAGACGGCACCAATTCACTTTATATAGAAAATTAGTTATTACTTGTTGTTTTTTATGTTTGAAGCACTTAACGGCTTCGGAACCCTACACTGAGCATGGTCCGACATGCTCTTGCCCAGTTTTTATTCATTGCTCCTGAGTGTATCTTTTGTAGCCTCATATTCTTCAAATACTCACTTTAACATAGCGTTATGCCTCTCGTGGCACGCTTTTATTCTCCTTTTTACTTCTTCCTCATTTATCGAAGAATCTTTACTTCCAAATATTTTAGAGCTATCCAGCCTCAAGAGCTCAATTTCACCTTTGAAAAATACCATAATTGCAATGGCATTGGAATCAAAACCAGCAAGCCAGAGCCCAGCAACGACGGCAGCATACGATTGAAAGAGGCTGGCGCCTAGGTAACCCGTCAATGTCGTCTTGTCGAATGGCACCCAAGAATTGAACACCTACAGATTTAAATAGAAAGTATATTTAAAAAATATGTTATGTATCTATCTGTTTAAGATGGTGGCCTGTGCAAAAATACTTTCAAAGAAGATAATAGAAGAATCAAATTTTGATCCTAAACATTTTTTTAGGATCTATTTTTTCAATACTTTTTTTTTATCAATATTTCATACAAATTTTAAATACAAATATTCAATTAACGACCAATATAAAAAAATTAAAACAATTCGAACCCCTCCATCGAACCCACGTAAGACATCGAGCCCAAGACATTTTCAGCGTTTCCTTCAAGAGTCAGCCTTTGGGCAAAAAAGGAACCGACCTGAGGATCGTCACAGACATGCACAAGTTTTTCTGATACCTCCTTGACCAATTTTTTGGAGTCAGAAGACCCTTGTCCATATGCTTCAATGGCGAGGGCCGCAAATAATTATGTAATTTGAATTTAAAAAGGCGTATTTTACACACGTGCAGTTCCATGCTAAAGGCCGTCTCAGGTGCCACGGCACTAAAGTACAAAAAGTAATAGCTATGTGCGTTGATGAAAAATGCAAAACAATAGAAATGTAAGTTACAAATGTTATAGCAACATACTTAACCTCAAGGTATTCTTCATCACCATTCCGAGTATTTTCCCTGTAACTTGGGGACAGGATATACTTCGCAATTGGTGTAAGGATTAGGGAAACAACAGTAACAGATATTACAGAATAGTAAAAGCGCGTAACACGGTGGCAATATTTGGTTGTTCTATTTACAACCTCAATGTTTCTTTCATCGGTGATCTTTCTGTTTTTCATGTCAGCTTTAGTACAGTAACTTAAGATCTCTTTCCAGTATTTCTGCCACACCAGAAATGTTATCACCTTTGGTACACCTACCGCAGCCATCATAGAACTTTTCAAGTTGTTCAGAAGTTGCGCTAAGTCTGATCTCACATACCAAATATCAATATATTCAGTAACTCCAAAGAATATTTCTGTAAAATGCACAAAGAAACAAACGGCTCGCAGAAAATTGCTATTGGGTAGTAATAAACCAGACATTCTTAGTCCTTTCATTGAAGGACCTAAAAGCGGAGCATTAGGATCTTCAAACTTTTTCCATAATTTGTCTAACATTTTGAAAGTAAATATGACAAACTGAAAGTTAAGTTGATTTGTGAGTAAATTTTATTATTTCAAGCTTATATATTTTCACCGTCCTTTGTTATGGCATCTGAGGGATGGGAAACAAGGTATTAATTAAATCATCGTCATACGATAGTAATGCAAAAAACAGTGGAAAAAAGGGCGATGCAGTGCTAGTAAAAGCCAAAAGGTAGTACGGTACGGTGTACGGTAGGCGGTACGGTAGGTAGTAAGGTGGTAGGTATTTTAGTATCTCAAATACAACATCTAAACCAGATGCTTGCCAACCATGCTAGGTGTAGGATGTTTCGTCAGGGATACCGCTATTTAGCCTTTATCGAATTAAGTTAACAAAGTGTCATGTATTTTGAGGTACACATGGTTAGCAACCTGTACAAAGTTAGTAACCAAACTTTAGAAGTTGTTTTGTTAATCAATGCTAAAGTTACAATCTTCGACTCGGTAAAAAACTTGATCAAACTTTAAAGTGCTAGCGCATAAAAAAAAGGTACTGTAGCCTCGTGGTTAATTACTTTTTTAAACTTTTCATTTGTTGTTATATGAAATAGAGCAGTTTTATTTTATTTATGTAGCTAGCGCTTATTTTGTAAAACGTTTTGCAGTGCAAGTGTTTTCTTTAGGTGGTTCGACAAGATAAAAAAAAACACCTAATTTTTAACTACAAATGGTAACTTTTTTTTTTTTTTTATTACTCAATATAACACAGTATAAATTACATATTATTACATGTCAAATTATATGCAGTTACATTGAGATCGTCAGAAATAGAATTAAATTATAATAGTAAAAATAGTAAAAGTCAACACAAAAAACAAAGTACATTACAAAATTGAATAAAATAGAATAAAATAAAATAAAATAAAATAAAATAAAATAAAATAAAATAATAATAATTAAAAGTCAAACTAATTTACAAGTCAAGTTCCATATACTCATTTACCGAATATAATGAGTTATCCAACAAAAGATTTTTAAGCCACGTTCCAGTTTATTCTGGAAATAGTATCGGTATCGTCAAGACATACAACTTCTTCTAGCACTTTCATAAGCTATCGACAACTCTGCAAGAAAAAAGTGACATAAAGAAACAGAATGTAAAAGATAAAAAAAACATTGTGTTCCGGTGTGGGAATAAGACAACCGGTGAAATTATTAGCATAGAGGCATTCCATCTTAGTCCTCAGGGTGGGCAACGCATTTGAGGTCTTAGGATTGCAGTCTTAAGATTATAGTCTTGAGAATCAAATGTCTATGGGTCTCAGATTCCACTTACCATTCAGGTGGCCTGAGTGGTCGTGTGGCTTCTCCTTGTCATAAAAAATAATAATAAATCGGTAACAATTGCAACGAACAGAACTAGTGCAATGACTAAATCAATCAATTAATCAAACTATATTAAAAGTCAAAAACCATTACCTGTTTTCATTTTGCCTTTTTACTAGTCAGTTAAATCGTTTCCTGATCCTCATCACTATTTAGTAATTAAGTTTTCAGTCATGGACAGAAAACATATAATTACGCCACCGCATTAAAAGTTCCATAATTTCTTTAAAATGAGTAGGAATATTACTCAAGAGTAAACCTTAGCATGTACGGTTTAATGCCGTAATTTCAACACCCGTGTTTTTTAATTAGGGATACAACTAATTGCGGTGCATAATAAACCGTTTTTAAATCGTAAGCGTAATTTACTTAATACCACGATTGCTAGGATTTATTTAAAAGGACACACATTAAATTAAAATACACGTACAGAGTTTCAATAATTTAAATTTAATAGATGCAGACTACGGCAAAAAACACGTCATTAAGGTAATGGATAAGCAAAACTAGATTTTTCTGTCTGTGGACTTTATTTCTACATTTAAAACGTGACAAAACTTAGTGGACTGTGGGCTCGTTCACCTTCTCCATGCCATAAAAAAACATGGACATTCCAGTATTTGACAAATTTTCTCTCCCAGGGAAACCTCTCAATAGAATAACCCACTAAAAGAATAACCTCTTGGATAGAAACATATGGCTAAGTTATTTGTTAAACTAGCCATTCACATAAGGGAAACCTTACCGGCTAAAGCACAGATAAAATAGCGCTTTCAAAAGCATTTCGAACGGCTTTTCTAAGTAAAACCTTATAATACCCATTCGAAACCCCTTGAATGGGATAGCTGGCCAGTCCCTGTTCTCTCCACCTTTCCGTCCGAATTCGTTTCAACAGCTTTAGATTTGATAGATTTGTGGAGTTGCTCCTGTGACTGGTTCGTAATAGGCAGCCGACGAAATAAAAACGCCTGGCAATCGGTTATTACTAGACTTCAAGGACGGGGGGTCTTTTTTGTAGTCTTCTTCTTCTGTCCAAATTTGAAGAGGTTCTTCTATTAATTTTCTGAGTGGTCGTTCCGCATCTGCATGTCCCACCATGCGTGTCGATCGAAGTATTCCGTCCACTTCTACAGGCTGTTATGACCACTTTAGTCCATCTGGATCGCCTACCACCATTTTATCCATTAACCAACCGCCAAGCTACAATGTTAGCATTGTTGTGATACGGTGTGGGGATGAGACAAGCGGTGAAATTACTAGCATAGAGGCATTGACGACACGCTAGCCTAGTTGGGAGTGACCCTGCCTTCAAAGCTAGGGGTCCTGGGTTAAAATTCCGGTAAGGGCAGATATTTGTGTGATGAGCACGAGTATTTGTTCCTGAGTCTTGGATGTTTTCTATGTATTTAAGTATATATTTCTCTATATAAGTAAGTTTATCGTTGTCTAGTACCCATAGTACAAGCTAAGAGCTTAGTTTGGGACTAGGTCAATTTGTGTGACATTGTCCCGTGATATTATTATTATTATTATTATTATTATTCCATCTTAGTCCTCAGGGTTGGCAACGCATTTGAAGTCTTCAGATTAGTCTTGTGAATTCAAATGTCTATGGGTCTCAGATTCCACTTAACAGCCCCCTATTTCACCATCTTGACACACGTGACAGGTGACAATTACAGTATACATTGCAAAGTTAACACGCTGATGTATCACTGGGTTTCATATGAGCTGTGCCATGTACACTAAAATTTCACCTTTCACCTTTCATTATCAGTATGGTGAAATAGAGGGCAGGTGCTTATCATTAAAAAAAAGATCAGTATTTTAAACGATTTTGTTTCGTGTACAGTCGAAGACACTGTTAACTGTACATTTACAATCGAACATAAACCTGAGTGGTGGGTGGTCAGTTAACAGTGTCTTCGTGTGTACGCCTATTAGTGGTTTTTTAGTAACTAATTTACTAATGCGATTATTATTATAGTGAAATTTTCATTTTTTGACAACTTGAGACTGGTTCAACAACGTGTAATAACTGTAGGCTCCCTTCAAAATCTGAAAAGAAAACAGAGAGGCCAATTAATTAACTACCCACTCACCCAGTTGCACAAACATTTAATTAGCTCTAATTCAATTCTTAGATCACTGTTTGTCACTTTCTAATTTGTTTAGGTACTAAGTGACAGCACATGATTAAAGGCGCCATTTAATTCAATAAACGTCTGTACTACTTAACTGGGAAACTATGCTAATAGAATAGCAGCAACTCAAATGAAGCTCTTGTTACAATCACAACCTTATTACTAAGAAGAGTGGATTGAATTTACTTAGGCAATTGAATCTGACATACTGTTTTTTAGCTGCTGCAGCTGTTTAGTTATCAGTGTGTACAGTTTTGCATATTATCAAATTGAAATAAGGTACAAAAGTGTATTCATATTAAATTTCAAAAGCGTGTAGTTTTTGAAACAACTTGATTACGGCTGAAAGAGTACAAAAGACTCATAGAGATACAATTCGTCCCTGTTAACATACCGTATTAATTTTATTCGAAAAATAAACCAATATTTTTTATTCCATTTACATTCCGTAAAATTAACTGCATAACTAGTAACCCCAGAACAGAATGTAAATGAAAAAAACTGTTAATTACATAACTACCATTCCACACACAAATCATAAATACGTACACTTATGAAGGTCGGGACAGTTAGGTTAGCGAAGGGACCGGCGGAGAATACAATGTCTTTCCTGAACTGTGCGATTAGGATAGCCACGTCCTTGCGAAGGACCTTCCTCGACCACCAAGCGCTTTCGTAAGGACCTTGGAGAAGGTCTTGGCTCTGTAAAAAAAACACTTCAACACTTGTGACATTCATAGGTAAAAGATTGATTTATTTTGAATAGGCAAGCCAAGAATACACATGACAAAATACATGAAATAGAGCTAGAGAAACGGGTACGCATGCATACAACCTAGGCTAGCAAATCTAACAATAAAAAATGAGTTATGACTTATATTATGTCAACAACTTCAGAAAAATAAACAATCGCAAATTTTAAGTATAAAATATATAATGAATTCTGGGCCTCTATTCAGGTGCGTTAAAACGATATCGTGTTTGACACGTTTAAGAATCGTATATGTCACAGTCGCCATTATTGTAAATGACAAAAGAGCAAAACGTTGATAATACGGAAACAGGTCAAAAACAATATCGTTATTACCTTGTAAAATTCCAGCCCTGCATTCATTACAATGCAATTAAAATATGGTAATCTTGTTTTTTGTACTCGTCGAATAAAATCTGTGTATTAAGATTTCATAGAAAATACTGTAACGTCACTCTTTTCATCGTTGAATAGTCTATGTTACTTCCGAAACAACTGAAATAACTATTTCGATATGCTCTAGACAACCGTAAAAAAGAAAAAATAGAACTTCGTATTAATAATATGTGCCCTTGTTTAAGGAGACTCGATGCGGTACAAAATTGCCAATGTATGGCGTTTTGGAATGTAGCAGCATCACGTCATCTGTCAAAAATCTACTTAAACTTGCTGCTGTATCCAGGGCATAAAAACAAAACTACGCTTTGTGATTGGCTAGTATTTTTAGCTTGGCACAGTACTGCAACATTACGGACGCCGGTGGTGTGATAACTTTTCTTTTCAAAGCTAATAAGTTTACGTTTTTTCTGTGGAAATAAAAATCAGACCTTAAACTTAAAAAGTTAAAATATAAACTAAGGAAATGAGTAATGGCAGTGACGTAACATCTTTAATTCCTCAAGAAATAACTATTTCAATTATCTTGGGTAAAATAAGTCGGATAGTAGAACTAGACAATATAGTACTTACGATATTTAGTTTTCTTATATAGGTACTCGTATTAATGATTTAAATTATTAATTTTAAACTCGTACAAAAAGTATTGTTCACTATAGTGTCATAATCAAACTTTTTAACTCAGCAAGCTTCGTGGCCTAAACACGGTACTCGACTAAAATGCTCTCTATTATAACAAGATTGTGAAAAATACTATTACTGGGCCTCTATTCAACTGCAATATAACGATATCGTTTTTGACCTGTTTCCGTATTGTCAACGCTTTGATAACTCTTATGTCATCTACAATAATGGCGACTGTGACATAAACGATTCTTAAACGTGTCAAACACGATATCGTTTTAACGCACCTGAATAGAGGCCCAGTTCGTTTTATAGCATAATAATGTTTTGTTAGTAGGTATTTTGTAACTCGATAATGTCAATAATGAAAACTTTGTTAGAAATTAAGTTCAATGAGCAAGTAATGTTATCAAGAAAGCTTGGCTTGATGAATACTCGTAATCAAAACAATCTCTGATTTCATAAAGCAATTAACAGACCGTTCAATCTGGTTTGACTGCTAATCAATACATTTTAGCAATTAGTAGCTTTGATCCTTTTTCAGTAGCGTACGTATTAAACCAATTAGGCTAAGATTAGATATAACCTGAGCAGGTCTGTCCAGATCGCTACCACCATCTTATCCATTAACCTACCGCCAAGCAGTATTCTTCGCATTGTTGTGTTCCGGTGTAGGGGTAAGACAACGGTAAAATTACTAGCGTAGCACTCCATCCTAGTCCTCAGGGTTGGCAACGCATTTGAGGTCTTAGGATTACAGTCTTGAGATTTCAAATGTCTATAGGTCTCAGTTTCCACTTACCATCAGGTGGCTTGAGTGATCGTGTGCCAACTCCTTGTTAAAAAAAAATGTTTAAATTTACGGCATTTTTTAGGGTTCCGTATCCGAAGGGTCCAAAAGGATTGCTGCCATGCAAGTGTCAATCTGTCCATCCTTCGTCAGTCACACAGGTTTTACAACTAAACTGTTGAAGCTACTTTCTTCAAATTTTAAACATTTTATTGACCCAAAACAATAAAAACTGACACAAAATACTTTTAAACATTTTGAAGGGCTTTCATATAGCAAAAAGGGGGCACGAAAAATATTTTTTTCCTATTCCATCGAGTGGGGTATTGTTGTTTAGAGCTCATGAAGTACATCAGCACTGTAAATTTTGTTAAACAAACCCATGAAATTGAAATTTGGTGATAATGTTTATTATGACGTATTTTTTGCTAACCAATATTGATATATTACATTTTGGTACGGAACCCTAAATGTGCCAAGCCCGACACGCACTTGGCCGGTTTTTAATATTTCGTAACATTTTGTAACGCCAGGGCCGATGTCACTTTATTTGACGTTTCTAATAGTAAGATCTGGGGGGTTATCATGAGCTAGCTTTGCAGTTCATTTTACGGTCAGCGTAAAGGACAGAGCTATGGCAGTAATATAGCTCTGTCCTTTTCTCTGAGCGTAAACAGAACTGCAAAGCTAGCTCATGATAACCCCCCTGTAAATTGGGCAATCGAATTTTAATTTTAAAAAACGAAGCGCACGCTAGAGCAGCATTATCCACACGTACACAAATGCAAGGCTAAAATGTTTGAGCTGCAACTAGTACTTACAATGTACAAGACTTCGTTGCTATGCCAACAGTATAAGAACAGTTGCGACACTCCAAATACAAGGTATTCCACTTGAAGAATCAGCTGCATCAAGTTTGTTTCCGACTGTAAAGTAAAATAATTAGTTACAAAAAGCCTATAAATAACAAGAGAAAAGAATTGGTTTACGCGATGCTAAAAATAAAATAAATACAAATATCAGCAAAAACATTTAAAAAAGAACGTAAAACACACTTACATACATATCCCGCCTTCATTCCCAGAGTGGGGTAGGCAGAGCTACAGAAATAAGAACAAATAAAAAAATACGTGTTTATTATTCTGCAAACACATTTTGCACAATCACATTGTATTTTGGGAAACAAACTCTTAGTACTTAAATCTAAAATTAACACCAAAATGGTTGCCACCTGGCATGGTGTCTGGCTTCTTAGCTTTGACTGGTTTTCAGGGCCACCGGACTGAAAAAAGACAAGAACGCTGCCAGTCCATCTCACTACTATTTAGTTAAAGTAATTCATACATAAGCTAAATTAAAAACAAATTTTCAGACTTCTGAATTATTGCTTGAGTGTGTGCGTGCGCGTATGAGTTTATATCATTTTGTATGTACTATGTTTATATCATTTTTAAATAGCAAATAAATGTCTTTTATGACATAAATAACTCAATGGTCTTCCGATAACCGAATGAAAGATGTCCGGATGTTGTGAATGAAAATGTGTGTTTCCGCTAATTCAGTTTAGTTTAAAAGATAAGCAAGGGTCAAAATAGGTAGTGCATATTCACCAATAGCTGATGCATGTTGATTCCGTAACGTATTCCCGTCTCACTCACGCATAAATAAACATGCCCCAAGTTCAGGTAAATATATTCTACCTATTCCAACCACTTAAGATGATAATGAATAGTGTAAATGTAGCGGTATTGAATTTCCTACAAATAAATAAATGATGTATAGGTATAATGACGGTAAAATTTACTCGCTTTTCACCTGTTATAACCGTGTGATTGGCAACATCTGTGTTTGACTTTACGTTGAAAAGGTTAAGTATTAGTTATTACCCCTCTATTCATTAGTAGTCGAACGTAAAGAGGTATAATTATGGGTAGTTCATTGAGTTTATCAACAATGCGAAGTTTTTATGCCGTGGAGAAGGTAAAGAACATATACCACTAAAGAGTACCTGAGACTCAAATACATTTGCAATCCTAAAACTGCAATTTTAAGACTACAATATCATGTTATGATGCTAAGTACCAATTTCACCATACGATGTGAACCACATAACACACGATTAGTTTAATGTTCCTTGTTAAATTTAATCAATGTTAGTCGACCGTTAGTTCATACATTTTGACAACTGTTATCGCTCTAATCGTCTGTTAAGTGGTTTACATCGTATGGTGAAATTGGTACTAAGTCTTATATCGATGACATTAACGTCACAATTAACAAAGTTGTCACATGGCTGATGAAAATAATTTAAATTTGAACGTTAGCCAAACTACATACGGGTCATACACATACAAAAGTTGTCTTTCCTGTGGTCAATAGTTAAATTATGTTTTTATATGATAGGTCTAAAACGTTATATTGAGTCCCCAATAACGTAGTAATGTATTGAATTACATAATTAAGTATTCGAAAATATGAACGAATTTAAAATAAATTTACACTTTCTGAGCCACTTAAGTATTTCTCAATTTTCTTTCAACAACTTTGACTCATACTGAAAAACATTAATGCTTTGGACAAAAAGGTGGCGCAGTTAATCAAGGTTAAGAAAACGTGCAACATGTACAGTTCTACTTAATATGGGCAATAAAGTTACAGCTCCCATGCCAAAATGTTCAGAGTTTGATTCAGACAGTTCGAATGTTGCACAATTTCTAAATTTTGATTAACTCTTCGAAGTTCTGAGATAACACGCCAAGTTAGTCTAGAGCATTTTTTTTTTCAGTAAGATTAATCAAATTTGTTCAATGGAAAACTAAAAGTAAAGTTTTAGTGGTGGTAGGACCCTGTGCTGGGTCCGTCCGGATCGCTACCACCATCTTATCCATTAACCACCCGCCAAGCAGCAGTATTCGCATTGTTGTGTTCCAGTGTGGGGATAAGACAACCGGTGAAATTACTAGCATAGAGGCATTCCATCTTAGTCCTCAGGGATGGCGACGCATTTGAGGTCTTAGGATTATAGTCTTGAGAATTCAAATGTCTATGGGTCTCAGATTCCACTTACCATCAGGTGGCCTGAGTGCTCGTGTGCCTACACATTAACATAAAAAAGTACTTAAGTGGCATATAAAGTATGGGTTTGTTTTGAATAAGTTTTAAATAATTACTTTTGCAAAATGCTGGTCTGTGTGCATCTTTCGCACCACATTTTATGCAAAATAAAGATGTTTGTAAATGCATTGCCAACCTTGAGGACCAGGATAAAATGACTATGTAGTGGTAAAATCCATTTAACCGGACAGTACGAACCGTGATCTGGTAAGCGGTGACGCAGAGCATGACGGAACACACGAACATGTAGCAGAGCATGATGGGTGACAGACAGGAGTCGAAGAGCTGGGAGTATCTGAAAAATGACGTAAATGTTAGTGGGGTACATAAATATCCAAATATATCCTGAGGAGGTTACCTTTGTTTTATCAAAAACTTTTTGACAA
Source organism: Acleris holmiana (assembly GCA_949316455.1). Lineage (NCBI taxonomy): Eukaryota > Metazoa > Arthropoda > Insecta > Lepidoptera > Tortricidae > Acleris > Acleris holmiana. Next base: position 8,827,900 of record OX438785.1, read on the forward strand.
ACTGATTGATAAAAACATATATTATCATTTTAGCAAACTGGTTTTTTTCCAAAACCGTAAATATTTCTGATTTTTTATAAAACTTAACTTGCCTAACCTATAACCTACACTATAGTTAGCCGCTTGTGCGCCCACGCCTCTACGCTGTCTCGAGTTTTAAGTATGTGAGTGACTCCGTTTACACATACGCGCCACAAGCAAATGACGGGGCGTTACGGGTCCAGCTCGGAGGGCTTCGGACTGCGCGAGCGCGGAACGAGCGCGGAAGGGCACGTCAAGCAGCAGGTCGGTCTTTATACACGAAGCGCGTTCAAGGATTTTTAATAAAAAAAAGAAGTGCATATGCAAAAATAAACCTCATTACAATGACTCAAAACTCTGTTTCAAACGTGGTAAAAATCTGCTCTCCTTTCCGAGCCGATCTGTGTGAACGGACCCTACCAGGGACTGATGGTTCTGAGCCACTAGAGGTGGTGCCGTTGCCGCGTTCAGCTGCGTATTAACGGAAAAATGCATAATGTCGTTATCTTCGTCTCAACGTGTCTAAGGATGCTGAAAGTATCTTACCTAACCTAATTAGAGTAGCTAGGCTTTATAAGATATTAATTTTACCACCAAGGCCAGCAGTTAACATTACACTTACATGCAAATCTCAGTACATGTATTATTATTTGTTCATAATCTCGCACCGCTTGCGCGATCTCGCCTGCTATTGTATAAACCTTAGAATTTTCTGATAGTGCTTTTAATAGTTAATTATAATAAGTTGACTGAAGACCGATGCGCACTTACTCCACGGACAAGAGCTCAGCTTTTAAATAAAGAGAAAGGGGATTATATAATATTAAAGTAATATCCATGATAGAAGTATAATGTTGGTTTTTATTCAAGAATACAAAAGTGCATGAAACAATATTATGAAAACCAAAAAAGAGAGATTTTCTTTTAGTTGTCAAAAAAACATTAAACTGTTATGATATAAGTTATATTAACCAGAGATGATCAGATACTAACAACAGCAAGTTATTTAGTGATTCAACCAACATCTTAGTTGATGTACCTATCTAACATCTTGTTAGGCTCGTAGGGCATCAAAACGTTTATCACAACAATCTCAAGCAACTCTTGGCATCTGATAAAATCCAGCAAAATTGCGTTCAAAAGGTGACAATACAACAGTGCATCTAACTTTATATCTCCCAGAAAGTCGTAAACAACGGGAAATTTATCGCGCAAACATCGCCCAAAGAGAGAGTAAGTTAAATTGCCTTTTGCTGTTAATTTGGAATTTCGCACGTATGCCGAAGTTACAGGTTTTTCCAAGATGGTGGAACTGATAATACGTAAATGTTATTATTGTATTTTGATAAGGTGTTTACAAATTAACAAGTTAGTATGCAGTCGCATGGAATATGAAAGGACTCGTTGGAAAAGTTTACGGCTTTGGTTTCTAACGTGGTTAACTTTTAAAATACATATTTCCTTTAATTTCAAAATTTAGACGTAGGTAGAAAATGCTTCTTACACAAAAATAAAAAACAAAAAATAATTAAAATATTGCAGATATCAATTGCTAGTAGTTCAAATTTTTAATAATAATACCGTAAGGCTAAAATTACCTGAATGAAAAGTAAACAAAATTAAAAATCAATTTAATAACAATTAAAACGCCAAGAGTCCCGTGGCAAAGTACCATAGATACTGGCAGCAATTCCTCATTGAATAGCAAATCCCACCCACTGCGTCGAAAGATTAAAACTGGTATAAAAGTAATTAATTTTCAATATGTTACAATTTCTATAACATGCAATATTTGGTCACCTGTTTTAGAGTTAGGAGATACCAAAAGGCAAACTTTAGGTTGCACACAGTTCGAAAGCTCGCTGTAACGCTTGCAGCTTTTTTGCTAGTTTCACCGACGAGCTTTGCCGAACTTTTGTTATTGGAATCACTGTTTGTATTTTGAATATTCCCGAAGTTACATGGTTTAGTCTTCAATAATATATTTCATATATAACACTGATTAGATGTATTTTTGTAAAAAAAAAACTTAAATGATAAACATATAAATGTATATCTTTTACGCAAAAGTGGTCTGAAATATGGCTTTGTTGTAAAAAAAAAAAAACAAATTATGGTTTATCCTTCTCAATCACTGATACAAATAGGTAACCGCTGTCTTAAAAAAAAAACAGCTAAATAGCTTTGTTTTGTTAATACTTAAAAATATCTGTGGTAAGGTCAAGCTATTACTGTTAATACCTACGAACATTAGATCGAACAACAAGAAAATATATCTATCCAAAAGTTTTTATTACTTTCGACGCATAGGTAGGAATATTATTTGCAAAAAAGATTGGGTTACGAGTAACGTGATATATCTTCTAATATCTTGCAGCGCCACTACTAATTTAAAAAATAAAACAAAAATAATTAAGTTAACTCTATTACCTGACCAATTCAACGTGTCTCCTATGGCATTCTTTCAATCTCTCCTTAGCTTCCGCATCCGAGACCACTTCTTTCCCACTCCCAAAAATAGCAGCAGAATCCCTTCTGAGCAACTCCAACTCTCCTCTAAAGAATACCATGATCACAATTGCATTGGTATCAAAAGACGTGATCCAGCCCCCACCATAGATAGCTGCATAGCTTTGAATAGCGCAGGCTGCTAAATACCCTGTGACAGTACTTTTATCAAATGGTACCCAAGAACTGACAACCTGAAGGTATGCTTCTTCGCCAGTTCTAACGTTCTCTCTATACGATGAAGAGAAAACGTATTTCATTATAGGCTGAACCATTACCACAGCTACCGTTGCATACATAAGAGACCAATATAAGTAAGTGATCTTCCTGGCATACTTGGTGAATTTGCTTATGATGGTCTTGTTTATGTCATCTTGGGTTTCACGCTGCTTGATATCTGATTGCGTCACATATTCTATGATGCTTCGCCATTTGTTTTGGGAAAGCAAAAACGTCGTCACTTTTATCACGCTTACAGTTGCCAACATGGTTATTTTTAGGTTTTCCAAAAGCATATTAATATCTGAATTTATAAACCAAATATCGACATATTCGGTTGCTGTGAATATTATGATCGTGATGTGAAGAAATATGTACAAATACTTAAATGCAATGTTTTTTGGGAGGAGTAAACCCCAGAATTCTAATGCTTTTACATTTGGTCCTAGGAGGGGACGATCGGGATTTTCCAACTTTTGTAATATGGCCTTCAACATGTTGCCAAAGAAGTGTTTCCTTTGTTAAAGAAAGTAATCAAATAGAATGGAATGGAGCTGAGTGCGGGCCTTTATATGCCGTTTCAGCGGAGTTAGTGATGGAAAATTAGATTATATCGATGAAAGTATCCAATATTACTTTATTGATTCACTATGAAGCAAGCTGCCTGCAATTAATATCAAAATGATATTTGTCTTAGATTTGAGCCTTTGAACCAAATTTGGACTTTAAAGTATGAGTATTTCTCAAGAAAACATTTTTACAGAAAATAGACTCGCAGCAAAAAGTTAAATCTGGCACTAATATAAATTGCAGTTTAGTTGTGTATGGAACTGTCAATCTGAAATTAAGATTTAATAGTGCATATAGTTCCTTAATTATGTTGGTAAAAATGTAAGGTGGTTTAGTATATTTAAAATCTATAAAGATATGTTTTGTACATTTGAGTATTTGTATTTTTGACGATAGAAATATTTATTTATTTTAGATGAAATTTAGGTGTACGATAGACTTATAGTGACAATTTGAGACTGCAATCATGTAATATAACTAACTCTCTCTTACTCGAAGATGATTCAGATTTTAAAGCTGAGGTTCATGACCACCATTTTGTTTTAGATAAAAAGCTTTGATAAATACCATTAGATGATGATTGTTTGCATTAAAAACGACTGCATCTGAAATATACAAAAGATATCTTTTTCTCTTTTGCTTTCAATGTTGCAAAATTTTCTTAAGACCCTCATATTTTATTTGTTTATTTGGTATGGTATTGTATGTTATGGCATTATATTACATTTCTTTAAATTTCCTTTTTTTTCAACTAGCGATAAAAAAGTTTTCAGTTCTACGCAAACATCACTATAATCGTAATTAAAAACTTGGCATAGCCATTATTCAATCAACTTTGAAGAGCGACGTCAAAACTTGAGGCTGAATAGTTAAAATGATTATTACATGGTTTTAGCGTTAGTTAGTTTAGACATGATAATTGGAAGAATATTTTATAAGGTTTGTTAGAAATACTGATCAATTTATTTCCTTTCCATATACTTGCGGAAACAGATGGATTTATATTTATTAATAATTATTTCTTAACAATATTGTAAAGGGTTAAAAATAAATATGAAGATGTTCAAAAAGAGAATTAATAATGTAAAAAATGGTAACATTTAAAAAAAAAACTAATCGCCTGCTCAGCTTCTCCTTTATTTTGTGGTAGTCACTTTCAAATATTGTAGCTCCATTATTTATTTTTCGCTTAGCAAAAGTAAATTTTGTTACTTTGGCAAGTTTACGTAAGGAACGTTTTTCTGTTTTGATACCTCGCTAGCAAAAAGAAAGCACTTAATATTAACGTTGCACGCTTGCATCAGTTTTTGAAAACTAAGGAATGGGTCGAAAACGCTAAAACATTACCTACACTCTTTTTTTGGGCAGCCACCGTATTATTTATTTACGGATCGGATTACGAGACGTCATGACTTTTTATAAATAAAAATCTTGAAGTTAATTTATATTTGTCTAATAGTGACCAGTTTACTGCGGTGATGTTTCTGGACCGGTACCACTTAGGGTCCTTCAACGGACAATGTTACCCTTTTTACAAAGGCCGGTAACACCTCTGAAATCCTCTCCTGATGGTCAGCGATAGGTGTGTGAATCAACTTTTTCACCCACGCGACTTTTGTCTCCTAGGTTACGGTATGATTAACATCCAGAACAATTTATACTTAAACCCAGCTTAATTTTTTTTCAAAATTCAATTCTATTTCGATTTTTAACAGTTGATATAAGGAGTCCAATGGCATAATAAAATAATTACAAAAATACGATTTCTAACAAACCATGATCACTTGTCTCTTGCGTTACCGAACAAAATAGTGTGGGTCGTCAACATAATTAACGAAGATGGCGTGTTTGCCCTCCCTAGCATAAAAAAAATGGTGGAAGTTAGTTTTTTTTTTAAAGTTCCCTTTTAATAAAATAGTAATGACTTTTATTGCAGGTTCTACAGCTACCTACCTTAAATACATATTCGTCGCTGACGCCGATCAGGCCAATCAAGTTAGATTTGGATCAATTAATCGGTATCGGTTACGTTACATATACCTTTTATTGCAATACTTTCCACACTTTCCTTACTTTTTCTTTTTTTTCTTTTCTTTGTGTGTGTTTTCCGTGTGGTTGCCGGATTAGAATAGTGCCACTCCATGTCTTCCCGTGTATGTCGTAAGAGGCGACTAAAGGAATAAGGGCTAGTAGTACTGTTAGGCGATGGGCTTGCAACCTGTTACTAATACACTGGTAAACATCTTAGCCTGATTGTGCAAAATGTGGTTACAGAATTATCAACAAGTTTTTTAGAGTTGTTGGTAATTCTGTAGCTCTGCCTACCCCACTCTGGGAATAAAGGCGTGACTTTATGTATGTATGTATGTGTACTAAGTACACCATTGACTGAAATAAAGAACTATCTGGTTTATCTGACCACCTAAAACGACGATAAATAAACGAAATCTTATCTATCAAGATTAAATAAAGACCATGTATATTTAATTTTAACACGTCGCTGTCGCTGGACGCATTTCGCATATGAAATGAGATTTTTTACCGCGTGCTGCGACCACGTGTCGTCTCATTACCATATGTCGCAACCAAACCTGTCCATAACGTGTTGCAAAAAACGAACAATCCTATTTTGAATACGACAAAGTTAACTGACTTCATAAAAACAGGCGACTGTAAAATGAGCGATTTATTAGGCGAATATTTGTGTGACGAGCGCGAGTATTTCGCATCTTTAGAATTATAGTAACCTAATCCACATAATTTTGAATTTCAACTTAGGTCTCAACAATGTTTGAATTAGGTCACTATAATTCTAAAAGTGCGATTTATCTGTCTTTAATATTTTATTAGAATTATGAGTATACATTTATTGTCTATTTATCATGTCCACTACCTAGAACCTGATAGAAAAAGCACCGATAAAAATTTAGATCTTAGTTTCAGACCAGGATTTGTGTTTTATTTATTTATTTTTGATGAGTTGTAAGTTTGTTTACAGAAAATAAATGGTGACAAAATAAATCTCATGACTCATTCAACACGAGAAGATATTCTCGTACTCATTCCATAAGAGAAGTTTTTATGCCAAAAAATGCACGGTTTCCGAGAAAATGCGATGAACACAGACAGAAAATAATCTCTCAAAAAAGATCAAAATATACGTGTGTATCCCCAAATAAACGTATAATATGAACTGCAGCATTACCGCTGCAAAGTTAAACCTTTTTTGCACCGTCGTATTGTTACCTCAATGTTCCGGTACGTGATGTTATTCTTTGGTCGCTTGTCATGTATGTTTTTAAATTTTTAAATTTTTAAGTTCAAAAACTTTCGAATTTTTCCTGACGTTCTCCGCTCGCTTGTTCTCGGTCATTATGAATTCGGAGCTGACATGTTGATAGTCACATAAAGATTATTTTTTTTGGAGAAAAGTCATGTTTTGATCAGTGAAGGCTCTCTAGTGTATCGCCTGCAAGATTCCTCAGTCTTCAACCTTTTTTTGGCCACTTTTGAGTCTAGTACTGCCTCACGAAGGCACCGCAGTACCGGTTTATTCCCCGGGTAAGTTACGCTTCGTCTGTGTTCGTTTTTCCAAGATTCCGTTCCCCTCGTTTGATTCTCGTAGATTTATTAGTCTATTCTTTCCAGTTCCTACCGCCTACCCCATTTGGCACCAGTGCTATTACGCACCAACCAGGCTCCAGTCCTTCCACCTACCCTAACCGGCACCACGGCGTGGAGAGGTTGACTCCGCACCACCACCGCTCAGCCCGCACCAGACTACACCCGGCGCGCGTGCATTTTTCCTTTTTAATTTTTATTATCTGTATAAGTTGTTTTAACTGGTAGTCTCTGTACACAAACGTCACCCCAGAAACCGTGAGTATACCATTGTCACATTTCGTAGTGTTGCTTTAGCGACGTCTCTAGAGTAGCATTCCAGTATTTGTTGACTGGTATTTTAGTCACCATCTCACACCCTTCATTCAACCCAGTAACCCCCCTAAATTCAAAAAAGGCCCGCGCGCCTGATCGAACAGCATTTATAATGTTCTTTTTCGGTTTGTAATTTGGTCATCGATAGTTGTATTTGTGAACACATAACCGGCTCGCTTTCCTCTTTTACGGTGTGTGTATTTCTCATTTGTGTATTTCGACTTAGGATTTAATTAAAATAAATCTTTGTCTTTAAAACGTTGTTCGGCATTTTTAATTCCACAAATTCTACGTATTGAGCACCGGTATACTCCGTGTGTTCGGTAGTACGATCATTTAAAAGTTTTTTTTAAATAGTCGTGCTACAAATGGCGCCCGAAGTAAGTGTAGTTCATTTATTTTGAAATTTAATTGTATTTTTTTTTTCATCATCTTAACTATACCTTTTTTTTCTTTCCCACCAAAAAAGAGGACCCCGTGTTTTATTCACCTGTGTTTAGTAGTTAGAACTGTACAAGGTGAGTGTTTTTTTTTTCTTTCCCTGTGTGTATATTTCTGTGTTTGTTTTCTGTGTTTGTCCCTAGACAGGTTTCTAGGTTCCGTCTGTCTTCGTTCGTTATTTTTTTCCTGTTAGCGATGGAGCGCGGCGACGAACCCTATACGGACATGGAGACTCCACAGCGGAATACACCACCTAGTCCACCCGTCAGGCTTCCGGAACAGTTAGCGTCGTATCTCCTCAAGTGTTAGAGTTGGCCGACGTTGATTCTCGGCATGTCGGTGTATACCATGTCAAGGACGTGTTAAAGTAGGAAGTAGTTAAAAAGTTTTTTTTAATAGGTCGTGGATGGTTCCATGCTCTGCATGTTCATATCCATTTCGTTTTTATGTTCCTGTGTGGTTATTTTAATTAATAGAGATAATAAGAACACTAACACTGTGCAAATCAGTTTTATTTTCAACTGCCACAGACACTACATTAAATTAAGTTAAGTTTTAAGAATGCGATAGACGAGTGGCGCCCCCTGTTGGTCGTTCTGACAGTAACATACTCCCCCCAAAAGGACAGGACTGTCCTTTTTCTCCATCTGGTAATGGGCAGAGCTTTGAGGTGGTTCGGGTGAATACTCCTGACACAGTGCGTACGTCATAAGTACGAGTCAAGTTATCTGATCCAGGATACTTCTGCAAAATCCGTCCCAATAACCATTTGCTCGGTGGGAATCTTTGGTCTTTGATGAGCACAAGGTCTCCTATTTCAAACTCTAATTTCCTAGTCTTCCACTTAGGTCTCTCTTGTAGTCTTGTCAGATATTCTGTTTGCCATTTTCTCCAGAACACTTGCAACATTTTCTGTGTATTTTGCCAACGTGACAATGAATTTGATTTATATGATGTCAAATCTCCCTCAGGTATTGTGATCAATGGCTCACTTACTAAAAAATGTGCAGGAGTCAAAGGTTCTAAATCATCAGGGTGATCACTAATTGGTGATAAGGGTCGCGAGTTAAGGCAGGCTTCGATTTGAACAAGGAGGGTACTCAGCTCTTCAAAGGTAGGTGTTGCATCTCCAATAGTCCGTTTCAGGTGAAATTTAATGCTCTTCACTCCCGCTTCCCATAATCCTCCGAAATTTGGTGATCTTGGCGGAATGAATCGCCATTTTGTGCCTTCAGAATCAAGAAGTGAGGCTAGTTCATCGGGTATGCTAGCTTTACCAAGTTTCCATGAGTTAAGCAGTTCTTTACTAGCTCCAACAAACGTCGTCCCGTGGTCGCTCCACATCTCCTTGACGAATCCTCTTCGCGACACAAATCGTCGAAATGCTGCCATAAAGGCCTCTGTAGTCATATTACTCACACACTCAATGTGGATAGCCTTTGTCACCATGCATATGAAAATGCTAATGTATGCTTTGGTTGATTTTGATCCTCGGCCTGGACTCATACGTACATTTATAGGACCGGCGAAGTCCACTCCACTAACGAAAAATGGTCTTGAAGGCTTCACTCGTATCTCAGGTAAGTCGCCCATAAGTTGCGTTCTGGCCATTGCCTTTTGTTTAAAACAGGGTACACAATTTCTTACAAAGGTCTTGATGGTGTTTCCAGCATTGATTAACCAATACTTCCCTCTCAGGTAAGTTGTCATTAATTGTGGTCCTCCATGTAACGTCTTCTTGTGTGCATCATTTAGTAAAAGTTGTGTAAGTACGTTATGTTTGGTTATAATTATAGGATGCTTTTTCAGGAATTCTAAATCTGCATGTCTCAGTCTACCTCCAACTCTTAATATTCCCTTATCATCAAGAAAGGGGTTAAGCGCAAGCAAACGACTCCCTTTTTTTAATGGTTTGTTATTTCTCATGGCTTCAACTTCATCAGGATGTTCCAGGTGTTGCGACAACTTAATACAAATAGTAAGTGCCTCTTCTCGTTCATCATGTGTTACATATGTAGGGAAATTAACTTTATTAATTCCTTTTCCTTTCAGGTGCAGCCATCTTCTACAATAGGCAACCACTGCGGTAAGTCTCTTCAATTTTGAAAATCTCTTTGTCAATGTCACTATAAATTCTTCTTCATTTTTTGCTGTAATGTTACAACATTTAATGTTCTTTTTCTTTTCCAGGTCAGTATCTTCTGCTTCACAGGTATGTATGTTTAATTCTCTTTGGTGTAAAAATGTTGGACCTTTTAACCATAAAGTGTTTTCTTTTAGTTTTTCAGGTGCTACTCCTCTCGACGCTGGGTCTGCAGGGTTCTCTTTGGTGTTCACATATGACCAAATTGTTTTCCAGGTGTTATTAATGGTTATAACTCTGTTCTTTACAAATGGTGTCCACTTTAATGGATCGCCAAGTATCCAAGCTAATGTCACTTTTGAATCAGTCCAAGCGTAAGTATTCTCTTTCTCAATTCTCATGGCTGTAGCAACATGTTTCAATAGTTTGCTTAACAACACTGCTGCACTAAGCTCAAGACGAGGTAAGGTAAGCTGTTTCAATGGTGCTACCTTAGTTTTTGCCATGATCAAAGCCACGCCTACTTGACCATCTGGTTGGATTATTCTGCAGTACACCACCGCGGCATAAGCGACCATAGACGCATCCGCAAATCCGTGTAACTCTACAAGTTGGTTCGTTTTTGATGTTCCAATCCATCTCTCTAATTTCACTTCTGTCAAACTTTCTATTCCATTACAAAATGACATCCACTCTTTTCTCAGGTCTTCTGGTAAGTCTTCGTCCCAAGAAAATCCTTTTGCCCACAATTTTTGAATAAAAATCTTCGCTTTAACTATAGTTGGAGCCAACCATCCCATCGGGTCAAACAATGATGCTATAACAGTCAGAATATTTCTCTTGGTTATTCGTTTGTCAAGTAAAGTATCAATTTTGTTTGCTACTATGAGTGTATCTTCCTTTGCGTTCCAGGTGATACCAAGTGTTTTTATAGTCTCTTTCCTGTTGATATCTATCTCTGTACTCTTGGCTCTCTTCTCTATCTGTATTGTATCCATAAACTTTTTGTTATTTGATGACCATTTTTGCAGCTCGAAGCCTCCTTTTCTCAATACATGTATTAGTTGTCTCTTTGCTTCTAAAGCAATTTCTTCCGTATCTCCCCCGGACAATACATCATCCATATAGAAAGAATTGTTGATAATCTCTCTTGCATGTGCGTACTCTTCAGTGCTGGCTTCATCAATTGCAATTTGCCTTAGTGTTTTGATTGCCAAGTAAGGTGCACATGCTGTTCCAAAAGTTACAGTAAGTAATCTGTACTCTTTAATCTCTTCCTCTGGACTAAACCGCCAAAATATTCTTTGGTAGTCTGCATCTTCCTTCTTCACACTTATCTGCCGGTACATTTTGATTACATCTGCTACAAAACAGACTTTGTACATTCTCCACCTCATCAAAATGTCTCTCAGCTCCTCTTGCAGTGATGGTCCGACTAACAGCTGATCGTTTAGTGCAACTCCGTTGGTTCCTTTACAGGAAGCGTCGTAAACTACTCTCACTTTAGTGGTGTCCTTGTCTTCACGTACCACTGCATGATGTGGTAGATAGACAGCTCTCTCATGTTGGTTTACTCTCTCGTCATCCACTAGCTCCATGTGATGTAATGTAAGGTACTCTCTCATGACCTCATTGTATGCTTCTCTCAACTCTTGATTCGCTGACAGTCTTCTCTCAGTATTAATGAATCTTCTCAATGCGATTGCTCGTGAATTCTCTGGTAAAATAGGTATTTCACTTGTGAATGGAAGTGTCACAATATATCTCCCATTTGGTTCTCTGGATAAAGTTTTCTCATAGATTTTCTCGGCTCTCATTTCATGTGGTGTGAGAGTGTTGCTCATCTCTGACTCTAAACTCTCTGCCTCCCAAAATCTCTCCACCATTTTCTCTAATGTAACATTTAGATGCATAGTCTTGATCTCTCTTTTGCCATTACTAGTGGAGCCCCCTGATAAGATCCATCCCAAGCTTGTTTGTTGTGCTATGGGTGAACCAGGTTCTCCTTTAACAACTCCACTCATCAACACATCTGTGTAGATATTTACTCCCAACAACATATCAATATTGCCAGGTGTATGATAAGTTGGGTCCGCTAATGACAAATGTTGTAGATGTGCCAACTTCTCTCGGTTGACTTCTGCTGTAGGCATCATATCAGTAACATGCTTGACAACAAATGCTGTACACTCTCTCTTAAAATTGTTGTTGAATCTTGAATAAACTTGTATGTCAGTCGCATATTTGATTCTAGTAGACATCTGACCAACTCCTGTTACTAGTCCATCAGCTGGTTTTCTGGGTAGTTGCAATCTCTTTGCAGTAGCCTCGCTGATAAAAGACTCTTGGGAGCAAGGATCAAGTAGAGCTCGTACCAATTGCAAACCTTTTCCAGTTTGTATGTTCACTAGTGCAGTAGCCATCAGTGCAGTATGACCTTGTGTTACTAGGTAGTTTCTCATTATTGGCACTTCAGATGTTTCAGGTTTTGATGTCTCTCGGTTGCAGGTTTCTGTAGTTGTCACTGAGTTTGAAGTCTGTGCAGGTGGCACTGTTGTTTGATTAGTTGAATTCACGTAGTGTAGCAATGAATGATGTCTTTTCTGGCAACGATGACAGGATACTTTACTTTTGCAGTGCAGTACATTGTGTTTAGGTGATAAACAGTTGAAGCACAATCTCTCTTTTTGAACATGTTGTACTCTTGTGTTCACATCCAAATTTGCAAATTCTTTGCAAAGAAACAATAGGTGAGCTTGTTTGCAGTAAGTACACTGTACATTGGTAGAAGTTTTTTCAGAAGTTCGGCTAGTTAGAAATGATTTCTGTCTCACTAAAACTCTGTCCTTCGATTGTTGTTGTTGTTGTGGAACCATTTCTAATACTCGAAAACGTGTCTCTAAAAACTCTTGAAACTTCTGTAGCTTAGGTAGCTCTTGCACAGGTAATGTACCAATCTCTTCTTCCCATTGTTTGTGTGTGTCATCATCTAATTTATTTAGTATTATGTAAATAATAATTATATCCCAGTTGTCCACAGTAATTTCGTTGTTTTTCAGGCCATTTAAGCATTCTTGTGTCGTATCTAGCAGCTCTTTGATAGATTTAGATGTTCCATGCACAATTTTCTTTTGATTGAATAATCTATTTAAAATTGTGTTCACTATCATACGCTTGTTATTGTATCTTTTGTTAAGTGTTTCCCAAGCCACATCATAATTGTTCTCAGTAATTTGCAGGTGTCTCAACAGCTGTTCAGCTTCTCCGGTAACGCTGCTTTTTAGGTAATGAAGTTTTTGTACCTTGCTTAGCGTTGCTTTATTATGAATGAGCGTTGTATAAAGATCTCTGAACGAAGTCCATTCATGGTAGTTTCCGGCAAATTGAGGTAGATTGACCTTAGGTAACTTAACCTCGTCGGTATGACTCTTCTCTGCCGCAGGTCGCAGCTCTTGGGTAACATTGCCACTAAATCTCTCTAAAATATCTGCTAAGTCTGCTTTAATGTTGACGTACTCATCTTCACCGTGCATAAATGTATTTTTTGCAAAGTAATCGTATTCTTGTTTTTCTGCTAATGTGACCAATTTCAACATTTCAAAATGATTTATTCTAAATTTTCTCCAATATTCGTCTAATGTGTCTATTTTTGTTTGTACATAACCTTTCGTAATGCGGGTTTTAGGTGACTTCTTAAAGTTTACTCCAATATTCTTTATTAACAACAGCGATTCTTCTTGTTCCGAAATCAGATTCTCCATTTTGGTTTTTGTTTATGTAGGTTAGTTGTTGTAAAAACGCACGCGTAACTATTTGTTGTTAATAGTAAATACTGTAGTTTGTAAATTCAGCATTTAAATCGTGTAAGTTCACTAATTTAATATATTGTTTCAATCTACGAAGTCAAAAACAACAAATTGTTCTCTCTTTAGTTCGACAAATAGGTTATGATTTATGCCGGCACGTGATACCAAATACCAACTAAAGTTTCTGCTCAATCACTTATCTAAACTGTTTATTTAGTATTGCACATTACACTATGTTCGATCACCAGTTATTTATAAGTCTTATTTATGTAAAATACGTTCACTTTGCAGTCAAATGTTCCAAGTTCGTATCACAAAAGTACCATTGTTGTTTTGTTCACTGCTCACAATACACTCACTCAAGTTATTTATTAATAGTCACTAAGTTCAACTTCTATTACTATTCGGTTCGATTGGACCACTTTGTGTGGTTATTTTAATTAATAGAGATAATAAGAACACTAACACTGTGCAAATCAGTTTTATTTTCAACTGCCACAGACACTACATTAAATTAAGTTAAGTTTTAAGAATGCGATAGACGAGTGGCGCCCCCTGTTGGTCGTTCTGACAGTAACAGTTCCCTTATATATTTTTTTCTTTTTTCTCTAAATTTTAAAAGGTCTTTGTCACCACGATGCACCTAACATTGGTCATTTTTGGTCATTTATTTTGGTCTTTTTGTTTTGGTCACCTTTTTTGGTCTTCTCTAAATTTTAAAAGGTCTTTGTCACCACGATGCACCTAACATTGGTCATTTTTGGTCATTTATTTTGGTCTTTTTGTTTTGGTCACCTTTTTTTTGGTTCTTTCTTTCTAAATTTTAAAAGGTCTTTGTCACCACGATGCACCTAACATTGGTAATTTTTGGTCATTTATTTTGGTCTTTTTGTTTTGGTCACTTTTTTTTGGTCCTCTCTAAATTTTAAAAGGTCTTTGTCACCACGATGCACCTAACTTTGGTCATTTTGGTCATTTCCTTTTGATCATTATCGTTTTGTCCTTTTCCAAAATATTAGTGTACTCGTTTTTTCTTTGAGTGTACTAATTTTTTGGTCTGATCCAAAATATGTTTGGTCACCCCTTTTTTGGTCTGGTCCAAAATATTGGTGTACTCGTTTTTTTCTTTGGTCACCCTTTTTTTGGTCTGGTCCAGAATATTGGTGTACTCGTTTTTCTCTGTGGTCACCCTTTTTTTGGTCTGGTCCAAAATATTGGTGTACTCGTTTTTTTCTTATCGTTTTGGTCTTTTCCAAGAATATTTGTGTACTCGTTTTTTCTTTGAGTATACTAATTTTTTTGGTCTGATCCAAAATATGTTTGGTCACCCTTTTTTTGGTCTGGTCCAAAATATTGGTGTACTCGTTTTTCCTTGGATGACTGTACCTAGTTTTTCCAGTACGAGTGTAAGTACCTCATTTTTTCCTAGTACGGAGTAACTTCCGTACTATGTTCGCGGCGTTTTGCGTTCCAATTTTGAATTTGGTCGGCCGTATGTGCTTCATTTGTTTGTTTTGCATACTACGCATTTCGCGCGGTTTTGCTTGCGGAATTATTTATCGTCAGACGTTCTGTCCGTTTCGACTTATATTGGTCTTATCTGACGGTTCGATTCGGTTTTTAACCGGAACCTTGTTCCTTGGGGTTCCGTACTTTCACGGTATGTTCGAGGTTTGTGGTTTGTCGTCGTTTTTTTGTCGATGGTGAGCTGCTTCCTCTCACTCTGTTCTCCGAACACCTTTTTTTGCGAGCTAGCGAAATCATTGTTTTCTTGGTAGTGGTGCCGTTGTCGCCTTCTGCTAGCTCATTAGACGATTTACGCTTGCGGACTAGTTTCGTTGGCTGTGTAGTGTGTAGCATTTTGCGTATTTTTTTGATTTAAAATCTGTATATAGAGGTAATTATCTGCGCTTTAGTCCGGTTGTCCGTACGTTTCCTCCCTGTTCGGACAATTGGTGATCCCTCGGCCGTTCCTGTTGGGTTGTGGTCTTGACACCAGTCGGCACTTCGCCTTTTTCTGCGTTCGCCTGTACGTTTTGGTTTAATCCCGCGTTCGGAGTTACCGCTATCTTGGTTCCCGGATTTGTTTTTTTTGTCAGATTGACAAAAACTGTAGTTTAAGCTACAGGTGTACCTTTCGGTGACTGACTCCTTTTACTTCCTACCTTGTTAGGGTTGTCACTTCTTAGATTGTGTAGGGTTTTCACTTCTTAGATTGCTAGGGTTGTCGCACACCATTTAATTTACTGTATGGTTGTAATTTTTTTTTTTTCTTCTCCTTTGTCTAGAAGGGGGATGATTGCAGCATTACCGCTGCAAAGTTAAACCTTTTTTGCACCGTCGTATTGTTACCTCAATGTTCCGGTACGTGATGTTATTCTTTGGTCGCTTGTCATGTATGTTTTTAAATTTTTAAATTTTTAAGTTCAAAAACTTTCGAATTTTTCCTGACGTTCTCCGCTCGCTTGTTCTCGGTCATTATGAATTCGGAGCTGACATGTTGATAGTCACATAAAGATTATTTTTTTTGGAGAAAAGTCATGTTTTGATCAGTGAAGGCTCTCTAGTGTATCGCCTGCAAGATTCCTCAGTCTTCAACCTTTTTTTGGCCACTTTTGAGTCTAGTACTGCCTCACGAAGGCACCGCAGTACCGGTTTATTCCCCGGGTAAGTTACGCTTCGTCTGTGTTCGTTTTTCCAAGATTCCGTTCCCCTCGTTTGATTCTCGTAGATTTATTAGTCTATTCTTTCCAGTTCCTACCGCCTACCCCATTTGGCACCAGTGCTATTACGCACCAACCAGGCTCCAGTCCTTCCACCTACCCTAACCGGCACCACGGCGTGGAGAGGTTGACTCCGCACCACCACCGCTCAGCCCGCACCAGACTACACCCGGCGCGCGTGCATTTTTCCTTTTTAATTTTTATTATCTGTATAAGTTGTTTTAACTGGTAGTCTCTACACAAACGTCACCCCAGAAACCGTGAGTATACCATTGTCACATTTCGTAGTGTTGCTTTAGCGACGTCTCTAGAGTAGCATTCCAGTATTTGTTGACTGGTATTTTAGTCACCATCTCACACCCTTCATTCAACCCAGTAACCCCCCTAAATTCAAAAAAGGCCCGCGCGCCTGATCGAACAGCATTTATAATGTTCTTTTTCGGTTTGTAATTTGGTCATCGATAGTTGTATTTGTGAACACATAACCGGCTCGCTTTCCTCTTTTACGGTGTGTGTATTTCTCATTTGTGTATTTCGACTTAGGATTTAATTAAAATAAATCTTTGTCTTTAAAACGTTGTTCGGCATTTTTAATTCCACAAATTCTACGTATTGAGCACCGGTATACTCCGTGTGTTCGGTAGTACGATCATTTAAAAGTTTTTTTTAAATAGTCGTGCTACAGAACATATATTCCACGTCTATCCTAAATCATGGCTATGAATCCATTAAATCAGTTAGCCTTTTTAAAATACAGCGTGTTACTGAACTGACACGTGTAATAATATACTATTGAATTTGTTAGAAAACGAGAACGGGTTGAGTAAAAGTTGAGTTAGTTTTTAAGTTTTCTAATTTATGTTTTACCTGAGATACGCAAGTTTTGTGACATTTTGCTTTTATTTCTTGGCTGCCCTGCGTGGTTTAAAAGTAGAGTGCTGGCAAAGAGAATTCTTTATGAAGCACGTAAAAAGTATTTTATGTTGGATTTTCTACGAACCAATCCGTCCAAAAGTTAGGGCGTGTTATTATTTATTGCCAGACTCTAAATCAAAAAAGTGTAAAATAGGCGTCTGTGGTAAATTGCAAAATTAAAATTAATATTTTGTGACTTTTTAGCTTATGCAGATCAACGATTAAATACAGGCAGAGCTACAGAAATGCCAACGACTCTAAAAAGTCTTGTTGATAATTTTGTAACCACATTTTGCACAATCTGGCTAAAATATTTACAAGTGTATTAGTAACAGGTTGCAAGCCCATCGCCTAACATTACAGTACTCGTACATCTAGCCCTTAATCCCTTACGAGATCCACGGGAAGACATGGAGTGGCACTATTCTAACCCGGCAACCACACAGGGAAAGATATGGGCAAAAATTTAGAATTCGTAATAAATATGTAAAATGCAATAAATATTAAATCACGCCTGTTTATCAGAGGTGTAGGCAGAAACCACTTCTTCCCACCTGCTACGATCCTGACAAATCTCTTTCGCTTCTTCCACATTCATATATCGAGTTATGCATGTATAGAAGGAATTTTATAAAATGTCGGAAACCCTAGTACATTCTCTCAAGTGAATTCCGACCTAATTGACATCCCATGTAGGTCAGAATACATGTACTAGGGATTCCGACATTTTATAAAATTCCTAGTATATAAATATTATCTTGTGTTGTATCCAATTCTTATGTGTATGTATTTTCCGTAGTTTTATTAATTATTTGCAAAATAAATGCATTTCTTTCTTTCTTAAAGCTGATCTGAAGATGGAGTCACAAGGTGGCAACAGAATCCCCACTCATCGTAGACCTACCGAATTTGAACTTGTTGGGTCTTTCTAAGTAGATAATCCTTTAAAAAGTAGGTAAAACCGATTGCAAACTAGTTTAAAAAAATGAATGAAAGCGTACACTACGACCCGTTAGCTTAGTTGGTAGTAGCTAGCGGTTCCGGTTCAAATCCTGATTAGAGCAAATATTTGTGTGATGAACGAGAGCATTTACTTCTTTAAAATGTTGTCTATGTGTTGAAGTATTTATCTAAATAGTTTACTTGCTATAGTACAAATAGTTCAAGCCTAAAGCTGAGTTTGGGTCTGGGTTCTGTGCGAATATCCCATGATATTTATTTATGGAACAAAAATAGTAAGTTTACGTTTGTAGTAATACTTTGGTATAGGATGTACATTTTTTAGTAGATTTCTGTATTCACATGCTTGGTCCTACTATTGTTTTGTGCAAAACGCGACATAAAAAAGACGAAACAAATGAATCTGAAAACGATCGGAAACAATAAAGTCAAGACAAAGGAAAATACACAGGTTTCAATGTTGGTACAGCAACGTTTCTATACGTATTAAGTGCGGGACTTCGCTAGCTGTACCCTAATTCTCGCTTGAAAACATCCCATTAACTAAACGCGCCTTAACAACAATTTGTAAATGTACACCTTAATATATGAATGGGTCACTGAATTTCAAAACTTTCGAGAATCTTCCTTAGTAAATACAAAAAAACAGTCCAATCTAAGAACTCCCCTATCAGATCTCCGTACAGTTGAGTTTGGCTTGTATATGTTGGTATAACAGACGTTGTTCCTCTGAGATGGCTTTTGGACGGATGCCAGACTCTAAAATCTGAAACTAAGCCGTGAAATTTAAGGTTAGGTCACACGGAGTACAAAATCAGTAAGATGTAGTTTATTGCTTCGGTGTTACGTTTGCAGACGTGTAAGCATGCATAAATATATGACAACCGCAACTAGTTTTTAATGCGCATTAGACTAGCGTTAAAATTTGCACAAGTTAATGGCTGTCTTATTTAGAGCCTTATTTCCTAGGTTAAAAATTAGAGTAACAGTTATAGCAGTTAACTTTAGCAATGTTTATTGTAAGTATGAAAAATGTATTTTAACTTCATATAGGGCGCCACCGTTAACTCACAATGAAAATACAAAATGGCAAAAATTCAATAAAAGTCACAATCTCCACATATTTCGTAGTCAATTAATATCAATTACTAGCATATACGTATTTCATCTTAGTCTTCAAGGATGGCAACGCATTTGCGGTCTTAGGATTGCAATCTTTAGATGGGTCACAGATCCCAAGATCCCACTTACCATCAGGTGATCTGTGCTCGGTTGCCTTCCACATACCATAAAAAAATACCCGCAAGTAAATACCTCAATGTACGTACACTCGTTTTGAGAAATACTCCAACTTCCAACCAGCCATGTCATAGAGTGGTTCGTTGAATACAACGGTTATGGTACCAGTGTGGGACACAGCTAGCTGAAAGGCACCAATAATAGACAGTTTACTCTATTCTAAGTTTACAAATTTATATTTACAAAATAAATAAATAACTAATTCTTTCAAATAATCCGGTTCAAAAGTAGAGCCATTACAGTCATAAAATACCTACATTGCACCTTAAAACGATTATTATGTACCTATGTACAAGTATGTATTGTAAACACTATATGAATCGTCACTACTTTAAAATACCTCTTGTGTCATATTTTGTGATGTACGAGTTTAAACTTATTTCTCTTCATATTTAAGTTTATAATCGTACATCACGAAATCTGAGATACGAGGTTTTTTCAACGTAGTGACGATCGATGACGACCGCAATAAGGACAAGACTTGAGACAAGTTAAAATTAGAGTTCCGCACGTGTATCAAACGACGTTTTTTAATACATTTGCAAAAAAATATCAATAAAAAAAAAAAAAACTATTACAAGAGACAATTTTACTTTTAATTGACACAAACTTTATGAAATGGAAACGATTATGACCTTTCAGAGAAATAAAAAAATATGACACATGGTAATTTAATTACCTATATTTAAAAATAAAAAAGTATAATCCTCTATTAACCAGCGGCAATGCATAAAGGTGGATTCACATTACGCCGTGTTGGGCTACGCCCGGTTTCGGCATGGTGTAATGTGAATCCACCTTAATACCAATCCGATCATTCGTAATATTAATTTAGATTCAACCATCTTGATAAAAGCTGTTTTTTACTTTACTTAGATCAATTTTATGTGTGTATTTATGTAATTTTTATATTTTAAATTATATTTTCTACCTATGTAAAGTTTCAATGCTAAATGACGCAATCAAAAAGTAGTTGAACATGCAAACTCTTTGGTTGGATCCACGGCTTGGAAGTTGAAACAAAATTATATTTAAAAAGGTTGGAAAAGTAAAACGAACAAGTTCGATATATCCATCTTTCCGCACGATATACAGCTACGAAAAGTACCACTTTTTGAGCAACGGTGTCTGTGTCTGTGTGATCAACGACGTTGAAAAAGGAACGAGTAACATAAAGTTAATAAAGAATCACAAAAGGCCCGTTAAAACGTGTAGGTACCTATTGTCTTGACAGAAAAACTCAATCGAAGAATCGAATGAATCCTAGATTTAGCGATGTTTTTCCTACCAATATTGCTCCAGTTGGCTTTCCGCTACGCGTGCTGCGTAGGCTTAGCCGAGTTAAAAAAACAAACGCATTTACTATTTCCCTTATCAAAATACCACAACAGAAAACAATGCGGTATTTTCTCGAATTAAGTCCTTTGGAAAACATAAACTTATAAAAAAACTTGTTTTTTTATTTAATATAAAAGAAATATGTATAACTATGTTTGTCCGTGTGGTTGCCGGGTGAAAATAGTACCACTTTAGTCTTCCCGTGTATGTCATAAGAGGCGACTAAGGGAATATTTAAGGGCCTGTTAGGCGATGGGCTTGCAACCTGTCACTAATAATACACTGGTAAATATAACCTGATTGTGCAAAATGTGGTTACAGAGTTATTAACAAATTTTTTTAGAGTTGTGGGTATTTGTGTAGCTCTGCCTACTTCACTCTGGGAAGGCGTGGTATTATATATGTATAAATAAATAAATAATAAATATCACGGGACAATGTCATACAAATTGACCTAGTCCCAAATTAAGCTCTACGCTTGTACTATGGGTACTATACAACAATAAACTTAGATAGAGAAATAAATACTTAAATACATAGAAATCATCCAAGACTCAGGAACAAATATTCGTAGTCATCACACAAATATCTGCCCAAACCGGGATTTGAACCTGGGACAGCCGGCTTCGGAAGCAGGGTCACTCCCAACTAGGCCAACGTGTCGTCGTATGTATGTATGAATATCTTTTGATCCTTAGACATTTTTTGTGTGTAAATCTTACTTTCCTAATAACGGCTGAACAGATTTTTATGAAACTTGGCACAATGATAGATTATAGTCTAGAATAGGGCAGACATTTTTTTCCCTCGAAAAAAATGGATAAATCTTGAAGGAAAAGCCATAAACGACTTCTAAGCGAACGGAGTCACTGAAAACAACTAGTCTAATATGAAATTCTCGTGTCACAGTGTTTTCTTTTATGTTAATGAGAAGGCACATGAGCACTCACGCCACCTGATGGTAAGTGGAATCTGAGACCCATACACATTTGAATTTTCAAGACTATAATCCTAAGACCTCAAATGCGCTGCCAACCCTGAGGACTAAGATGGAATGCCTCTATGCTAGTAATTTCACCGGTTGTCTTATCCCCACGCCGGAACACAACAATGCGAACACTATTGCTTGACGGGTGGTTAATGGATAAGATGGATGGATGGATGGTTGGATGGTTTTGTAACAAAACTCCTCCGAAACGGTTTGAACGATTCTTATGAATTTTTAAGTGTATATTACGTACATAGGTTTGACAATAGGACGTGAACTATTTTTGATACCCCTAAGTGATATAAAAAAAACACATACAGCGGGGCAAATCCGCTGGTGGGTCGCTAGTAATATTATAAATGTGAAAGTTTGGATGGATGGATGTTTGTTACTCAATCATTCCAGAACGGCTGAATGGATCTGAATGCAATTTGGCAATTTATATAGTCTTTATTAGGACATATGCTAATTTGTATCCCGAAACATTGGACATTTCCCGAGGGAATAGCGATAAGCAACTTCTACATGGACGGAGTTGCGCGTAAAATCTAGTGATGTATAAATTGCATTTTTAAGGTGTTTCATTGCTGATATGATGATGGAGTATGGCAACAGGATCTCCGCTATAGTTAACGTTGACCCACCGATTTAAGTAAGTTTATCTCAATAAATACAATTATGACTGAAAAAAAATACCGTCGACATCTTATTTTCGAATATTGCTACATTATGATGAATGAAAAGAACATTAAATTTAATCTCAAAAAATACTTTTTTTGAATATTATTTACTGTATTTTTATTGAAAATGTAAGTTAAAAAACCTATTTACTATGGCAATGTATTTATATTTAAGACAACCGGTGAAATTACTAGCATAGAGGCATTCCATCTTAGTCCTCAGGGTTGGCAACGCATTTAAGGTCTTAAGATAGTCTTGAGAATTCAAATGTCTATGGGTCTCAGATTCCACTTGTCTTACCATAAGGTGGCCTGAGTGCTCGTGTGCCTTCTCCTTAACATAAAACTAAATATATAAATATGGCAACATGTTTTAATACTAAGACAATTTTGTTATGATGTATAAGCTAAGTAGAAGGCAAATTATTTAATTATTTATGTTTTTTGCAAGGCACATGAGCACCTGATGGTAAGTGGGGTCAGAGATCCATGGACATTTGAGTTTTCAAGACTGCAATACTTCAAATCCATAAGATGGAATTCCTTCACGCTAGTAATTTCACCATTCTTAACAGACATTTAGTTCAGGCCTAGCCACTAAGCCAATGGTATTAATTTAAATCTCAAGTCCATTAACTTGGCCTTATTCTAGGATCCCTCTTGTACAAGTTTGCAAATTTGATCCTTAAAGTAACCAATTAAAACTTAGAATTTGTAAAAACAGTTAAGTCGATACTTAAGTGAAAACCGACCCTTCGAGCCTTGAAAGCAAATCTGCTAACTCAAAGCCGGCTTCGATACAAAAGCTGAAATATTTCTTATCAGAGATTATTTCAGATTCTGTTTTTTGTTAGATCCAGATTCATTTTTTTTCATAAAATTCAATGGAAACGGAATGTTACCCAATAGTTTTACTAAGCCGATTTAATATGACTTTTTAATGATTTCTAGTAACATTGTAAAAGCAAAATTCATTCGTCATCATCATTCATTATTATTGGAAGCAATTTTTTGAAATAAGTAGTATTATTTTGTTTTTTTTTTAAGTTCTTTATATTTTTATCATGGACTGAAGAGCAATAGAACATGTCTGACGATGATGTTGAAGTCTGGGACGGAGCTCGCTGGTTCAGCAGAAGGCTAAGCATTCTTGATTTGAACTTACCCAAATTATATTCCTTATAGACGAAGGAAGCGAATTCCATTGTTTGAAAGTTTGTAATAAAATGGAAGCAGCGAAATTTTTTGTGTGAACAAATAGTATTGCAACAAAATCAAAGTGAAAATGATCCTTCCACCTAGATGTCCGTCGTAAGAAATATGAGGATATATACAATGGTTTTCCCTTTGACACTAGTCGAGACCAATGAGTCTTGACAAAATCGGCAATGGAGCAAGCTTACGAAGGAAATACGGACGCCATCAGAGTTCTGGTGTTAAAAAGGAGGTGCCGGAATCAAGTCATGCTGATATATCTCACACTGTCCAAGGTATCCTTTTCGGTGCACTCAGTCAGGTTGTGGCATCTGCTACCGGCCGGCTTCAGGCAATCACAATCAGTTGGTTCCTTAAAAGGCAAATTGATGAAGTTTTGGCTTGACCCTAGCTCCTAAATATTGTATTAACTGTCGTTTACATAAATGTAGTGTGTAAGTATGTATATTGATTAATAAAAATATATTTCTATATCTAGCATATTTATGTACGTATTTGAATGTTGTTAATTTTATTTTTATAGTTAGGACTTATTTGTATGCTCTTATCCTAGAGAAATTTGTAAACTTGCCTACTCGATGCACAACTTTTCATCTTTATCAATCTCTCAAGGGTTAGCTGGAAGGGATCCCTTAAAGGGATAACTTCGCCTTTGTACATTCTTTTCTTGTATCTTCATTGTTTAGTTTCTGTTTTATTTTGTACAATAAAGTGTTTACATACATACATATATTTTGTCTTATAGTCTTTAGTCAAGGCTTAGGAAGCTCAGTTCTAACCAGTGTTTTATGACTAACAAACCTCCACGCCATAGTATACATACAAAAGTATTTGGCTCTTAGGAGTTTCTGCTATTTATTACTACTCGGCCGCTCTTGTTTCGTTTACGTATATCGGTGTAACATTTGTTTTAAGACAAATTACTGTTTATACTGCGCCCAAACTCTGCGTTTAACTGAGCCTAGCATCTTTTTGATTTCAAGTTCTCTGCGCCAACATTACTAGTAAGATCAACAAATTAAACAGGCCGACAGACCGTCAGAAACACAGGGAAGACGTACAGATGAACAGAAAGACTGACAGATTGTCAAGCGAACAGATAACTGCATATAATGGACACGAGAGATAGCCCACGAATGAAAAGGCTTTTTAGAATTGTTGGTATTTCTGTAGCTCTGCCTACCCCACTCTTAAAGGTGATGTTATGTATTTATGAATAGTAGGTATAAATTTTGACCGCATCTCGAGTGAGATGCCCATTTCAGGGCGGTTCAGATGACTTGATACGACTCGCGCACGCGTTCTGTGTGTTTTGCATTTCACTAAAGAACAAATTATTAATTAAGTAATGTTAAGTTACAAACATTATATACATAGCATCACGCCTTCATACCCAGGGTGGGGAGGCAGAGCTACAGAAATACCAACCACTCTAAAAAGACTTGTTGATAATTTTGTAACCACATTTTGCACAATCAGGCCAAGAAGTTTACTAGTGTATTAGTGATGATGAAAGTTAGGTTTTTTTTAAAAAAACTTTTCATAAGAACAGCATTGTATTAGACACCGATCAAAACGTCTGAGCCCGCTCCAAACTTGGCGGAGATTAATTTTAAGAGAACTCGGATCCGCTTGTTTTTCTTTACTTCGTCTAATCTCCTTTTATTTCTCCGTGTGACGGGAGATTATGGGATCAACGAGGGCCACTTAACAACTGTTACAGCTCGCGCTAAGCTTTTTTAAGGGCTTGTTGAGATCAAAATAATAAAAGGTATAGGTATTAAAACTGTACACTCAAAATAGTGAGAGGCAGACAATAGATTTTGTCTCTAAGTTATCAAAAAAATAATACAATAGTTATGCATCAACCAATAGCAAGTTCCTTAAGGCCCGTATAAATAAACTGATCTCGATTTAAATGCCCGTCTCAAGATACGTAAAAAGTGACAGTTTTCTATGGTTTGACGTTTAATTTGACTTATCTTGAGATGGACATTTAAACTGAGACGAGTTTATTAAAACGGCCATTAGTGATCCAACTAACATCTTAGTTGATGTATCTATCGTCTTGTCAGGCTCGCATGGAATCAGACGATTATGCACAACAATCACAACGTTGTTAGAAGCAACCATTTTATTGTGTATTTATTAAAACACGTGCAATTTCAGCTAGTTTAATTTTGGAGCAGAGACTGTTTAATGCCTCTGACATAGTATCGTATAATCAACATTAGGAAAGATTGTAAAACTTGGTAATGATGGCAGCCAAGATAAAAAAAATATAGCAATATGCGTAGACAAAGTAGAATAAGGCCCCCAACGACGTCGCGCGATTATGTCATATGATAAGCGCGATGTTAGACATGTCTAGCGAAGACTAGCGACGTTTCTCTTCTTCGACATATGTCGCTGGCCAACATAGTGCGATGTTGCCAGAAATTTCAAGCAAAGTTTGAGAACGTTACGCCACTTTGTCTCTTTGTTTTGGGATATATTATTACGTCTAGTATTAATACGAGTATATACGAAACGTTTTAACCTTGGCTTGGTAAAAGGATTATTAATATCGTAGGTTTTTTGCAAACATTCGTTTCAAAAGTAAAACAATCCTGGTGTTTTGTTTTAGGCTCGCGTTATTCTCTCCTGGGAAAATATAAGCGATGTTTGCCGATGAAATGGATTCAACTGTAGTTATATGAATTTATCAGTTAAAACTCAAGGTAAATATTTTAAGCCTAATTTACCTATAGGGTTCTGTACTCGACGGGTAAAAACGGGACCCTATTACTAAGACTCCGCTGTCTGTCTGTCACCAGACTGTATCTCATGAACCGTGATAGCTAGACAGTTGAAGTTTTCACAGCTAATATATTTCTGTGGCCACTATAACAACAAATACTAAAAACAGAATAAAATAAATATTAAAGTGGGGCTCCCATACAACAAGCATGATTTATGCCGTTTTTAGCTCGATATTTATATCGGCAACAGATAGGCGCTAAATTGAAAGAACATTTAGCTATACATACACTTTTTTTTTTTTTATTAGCCTATTTTGTTGTCCCACTGCTGGGTAAAAGCCTCCCCTCTTTTTCGCCATTCATCCCGGTTGAGTGCATGCTCCCGCCATTCGCTTTGAAACGCGTCCAAGTCGTTCCGCCATCTCCTTTTTGGTCTGCCTCTGCTCCGGGAGCCATCTTGCGGAGTCCATTCGGTGGCAACCCTGGCCCACCGTTCCGAATGCATTCGGCAGACGTGTCCAGCCCAGTCCCACTTAAGCCTAGTGGTCTTGTCACCCACATCAGCAATGCCAGTTTTGGAGCGCAGTTCGGTGTTTTTGATCTTGTCAGTTCTACGAACCCCGAGTATGCTGCGCTGCATTGCTCGCTGGCAAATCTTGAGTCGGGATTTTTGGGCTTCAGTCAATGACCAAGTTTGGGTACCGTAGGTTAGGATGGGAAGAATACCGACGTCGACGAGTTTGCGCTTTAGTGAAAGTGGAAGGTTGCCCTTCATTAGCGCCTTCATGGACCAGAAGCTCTTCCAGGCGTTTTGGATCCGTCGATCAATTTCCTTAGCCTGTCTTAAAAATAAATAATTAAATTTAAATAAAATACACATTTAAGGGGCCATATAACAAACGTCATTTCTTGCCGATGCCGACAAGACACCTGGAGAGATAAAACTAAAAAAGTTTTGAATGTAGTGTTTAATGTTGTATATTATATAATGGTACGGAACCCTTCGTGCGCGAGTCTGATTCGCACTTGGCCGGTTGTGTAATATTTACAATAACACTGGCTAGAATTCCACAGATCGACAGTTCTTTGGTCGGTACTCTCACCACCATGCTTGTATTACAACTAGGGAATGCAAATAACCAAGGATATTGACCAAGGTTGGTAAAAATATATTAATTAATCTAAGACTCATCTGTATCAAAATTATTCTTAGGTTTTTGTGTGATACCTTAAACTGTTCAAAGTAAGTTATTAGTTTTCCTAATTTTCAATTTACGTTTATGCCTTTCCTGAAAAATCGGCCATCGGCGGTTACATTAATTCATATAAGTAACGATATAGAACTTCTTTAAGACCTATAACGTCAACGACTATGTAAGCACAACTAAAACTATAACATAACTATGTTGAAAGTTATATATTTGGTCGAATTGGTATTCGACAAACTTCAGAACTACTTAAATTAGTTAGGTGGGTAGAAACAATTTGGACCTATCTATGCGGTTTGAGAAACTTGGATGTTTGATTGAAATGTTTTGAGCGAGTTACTGACCTTACCCTGAATTTCTAATAGGTAAGTGATGCAGTGAAGTCAGGCACAGTAGGTAAATACCTTCTAGCTTTGTGTGTATGTTAATTAAAATTTAATATTGGCTGGACCTGGGATCCGTTTGGATTGCTACCACCATGGCCAACACACATGAAATGACACGACGACGCGTTAGCCAAGTAGGGAGTGACCCTGCCTCCGAAGCTAGCGGTCTTGGGTTCAAATCCCGGTAAGGGCAGATATTTGTGTGATGAGCACGAATATTTGTTCCTGACTCTTATGCTTTCGATGTATTTAAGTATGTACTTTTCACAGCAACAGTACAAGCCTAGGGCTTAGTTTGGGACTAGATCAATTTGTGTGAGATGGTCCTCTGATATTTCATTTTTTATTTTGACCATCTTACCGACCAACCTGCTACAAAGCAGTTATGCTGGGTTTACACGGGCTTAGTGTTCGTCATTAGTACTAATCGTTTAGTACTTAACCAATTACATTTTTTTTTTTTTATGGAATAGGAGGCAAACGAGCAGACAGATCGCCTGATGGTAAGCGAATATTGTCACCCATAGACACCTACAGCACCAGAGGAGCTACAGGTACGTTGCCGGCCTTTTAAATGAGAGTACGCTCTTTCCTTGAAGGTTTGAAGGTCGTGTTGGTCCGGAAATACTGCAGGCGACAGACCATTCCACAGTATAGTTGTGCGTGGCAGGAAATTCCTAGTAAAACGCACGGTTGTTGACTGCCAACTATCTAAATGATGGTGGTGGAAGTTCTGCCGCGTATGTTGGTTAAGTAGAAAGATATAACTACTAAGGTACAACATATCACTAAGCACTTGTAGCTGCTTATACACGGTCAGCAAGCGACAAAGTGCTTGGTAAATTTGGTAACGGTATCGACTTGTCGCTAAGTAAATAGGATCGAATTCTATTCACATGCAGTGTATACAAACACTAATACTAAGCATTTATGTGCTTTGCCTTATGAATTGTCTAAATTACTAATATATCATGTGTGCTGTTTTTAACTGTTTGTTTCCCAATAAAGAAATAGGTAAATAAATAAATGCAGCATGTTTATTACACATTGGCGGTTTCTGTTTCTGTTATTGGGTATTTATGTGTGTGTTCGAGTCTAAAGCCCAGACTGCGACAAAAAAGCTGGGCGATCTCAATAGGGTGAAGCGATAATTCAATGCAGAACAAATTTTAACCTTATACAAGGCCCAAGTCCGATCGTGCATGGAGTATTGCTGTCACCTCTGGGATGGCTCCGCTAAATACCAGCTTGCCACGCTGGACTCGGTTGAGCGTAGAGCTAGGAGGCTTGTGAGCGATAAAAGGCTGGTTGAAAATAAGCTACAAAGCCTTAATTGTAGGTGTAGGTTCGCGTGCCTGTGCGTGTTTTACAGGCTGTATTTCGGAGAGTGTGCACAGGAGCTGCATGACATGATTCCGCCTTCTCCCTTCTACCACAGGAACTCTAGACGGACTGCGGGGTACCCCCCATACTTAGTTGCTGTGCCTAAGATCAGAACCAAGCGCTTAGAATCTACTTTCATAATGCGCACAGCCAGGATTTGGAACACCCTGCCGACGTCCGTATTTCCGTGTGCGTATGACCCGGTGTCCTTCAAAAATAGCATTAATAAGTACCTTCTGGGTAAGCTCACTTCATCATTAACCCTGTCCTGACTTTCTGGTCTCGACTAGGGTCAAAAGAAAACACATTTTGTATAAAAAAAAATAAAAAAAAAAAATGACTAAGCATTAGTTTCTAAGCCCGTGTAAACTCAGAAACACATTATTCTGTTAAAGCGTGGCGGTTCAAAACCCGGTGAAATGAACAGTAGTCCTTATAGTTGGCAAAGAAAAAATTACAATCTTGAAGACATTTTTTTTGTGATATGGTAATAGAAATACACTCTGTGAAAATTTCAACTGTCTACATGATTGATTCCGTTTTCTTCGTATTCCTGTTTCGACCTATTCTTGTTTGAAAACATTCTTGTTTCGGCGTTTTCCGCTTTTGATACATTCTTGTTTGGACACACTTGAACTACCAAGTTATACTATACAATGCCTATGACTTTGCTTGCGTAATAAAAATAAAATACTAATTAGCTATCAAAATATCAGCAATATTAAATTGAAAAGTTTTTATGGTATTTACGTATGGGAAATACAGTTTTATTTTTAATACTGTAACTAACTACTTAATCGATGTAGGTATATACCTATATATGTATGTATATAATATTAGTGACAGACTGACTTCTCTTTATGTAATCATTTATGTCGAAGGAAAAATGTCTCTAAACAAGAATACATCGAAAAGGAAAACGCCGAAACAAGAATGTATCCAAACAAGAATTTATGTCGATTCAGGAATATGACAAAAAAGGAAAAAAATCGTCTATATATTACGGTCAGGAAACCCAGTTACTGGCCAAATGATGGAAAACAGGAACTTTTATATAAGGTTTGATGAAAAAAAAACATGCTTAATAGATATTTGTCTCTAAACAAACTATAAGTATTTCATTATTTACTGCAAGAAAAAACAAATTGCTCATGGCTAAAATACTTAAAAACTTATTAATTTCACCATACGATGTTTCCCACTTAACAGACGATTAGAGCGTTAACAGTTTACATGTTTATTTCGAGAGTGACACTATGCAAAAAAGGATTTCATTCAAAAGAAAATTATTTTTAACCGCAATAATTTCACTATTGAATTAGTTTTGTTTTTAGTTTGGTGTCACTCTCGAAATTAACGTGCGGGTTGTCAAAATGTATAAACTAACAGTCGATTAACATTGATTAAATTTAACATCGTATAGTGAAATTGGTACTAAAGGTCGTTTCTACTTCACACAAACAAAATTATATCATTCCGACCAGTCTAAAGCGGGCGTAGCAAATACTGGTAATATTCAAAAATAAGTTTCTTTATTATTATTACATTGATTACTTTGAATTTACATTTGTTATTATTTTATTTGTCCTAGTAGTAATAATTGTTATATATTAATTTATTACTTTGTAATGTAACTTGACCAACAATATACATGGCTTGGGTGAAAAAATGCCCTTCTTCTGGAGTTTCTTGCCTTTTCTTTCTTCTCCACAATGATCGTCTAGTCCAAAGCGCTAGTAGATTCACTGCATATTACCGACGCACTTGACAACCGATAAATGATTTAAATTTATATTTTGAATTTGAACTGTAATCATTTAAAAACGTTACGATACGTATTGTTATTTTAGTTTCATAAATAAATAAATAATAATAAATATCAGGGGACAATCTCAAATAAATATTAAAAATAAAATGCTAACTCTCCCATCAATATACATACTAGAAACGGCAACATTTGTTAGGAAACATATACATCTTTACACTTTCAATAAAAGCACACGTCGCAACAATAAACTGGCCCTACCAGAACCAAATCTTAGTATTTACAAGAATAGCCCATGCTACCGTTCCATAAATATATACAATAAAATATCTGATAAAATAAAAATAGAAGGAAAAACTAAATTATTCATAAAAAACCTAAAAGATTTTCTCATCAAAAAATGTTACTACTCTATAGAAGAATTCAAGACGGACAATTTAAAATAACTAAAGTAACTATTAATACCTACTAAGCAAATTTCATTTTTATTATACTTATAAGTGATAAGATAATGACATTATTAAATAATATGATAGATAATGTTTAACTGTTATGAATGTTACAGATATTCTATTTGTGTTGTTAGAATTACTATGGTTAAATTTTATTTATATTGTACCAAAACATTACAATACCCTTACTGGGTTGTACTTAGGAGTAAGTATCTTTTGACCAAAATGTAATGTAATAAATAAATAAATAAATTGACCTAGTCCCAAACTCAGTCCTAGGCTTGTACTATGGATACTAGACAAAGATAAACATACTTATATAGAGAAATATGTAGAGAACATCCAAGACTCCGTAACAAAAAATCCTGCTCATCACACAAATATCTGCCCTTACCGAGATTTGAACCCAGAACCGCTGGCTCAGAGGCAGGGTCACTCCCAACTAGGCCAACGTGTTGTCAATAATAAACCGAATAATAACCTTGATCGGTCAGAAGTGTCAATCCTAACCGCGGTTGTAACCCGCCTAGTTATCTTACTTTTCGTTGATCAAAAGGGTTTCGTCAAAGCAATTCTGCTGTTCCTTTGTCTACTTTGTAAGGTAACCATTTCCCCAGCCTGCCAATCCTCCTTAATTTGGTTACGCCAATCACGGCACTCCAAACAACACGATTCAAATATAATTACGACCGTATTATGTTGTCACAGCCGGCTTTGAAGTATTCAAGGGTATTGTTATATTGTACTGCTCTGGCATTTGGAATAAGTAATTTTAGCTAATCAAATAATTATGTATCTCACTAATTAGTTTTCAAAGTCCACTTTCCTTTGTATTCTCGGATAAAGATTATTACAGGTAAAAGACTTAAAAAAGATGTGCTGCGTTCTGCGTTTGTGTGCTTCTTTTTACCTGACTGAGTAGAAAGGAAGACTGACAGAAGGAAGGTATTGTTTTTCGCGTGTATGTATGCACATATGTCCCTTCCATTGTGACCTCCTGTAGGTTAAACGGCTTGACCGATTATGAAGAGTAAGGTGTCATTAGATTCGTTTTAAAATGGCGAGTGTCACTGAAAAGTTAAATTAAAAAAATCACCAAGTCGAAATAAAAAAAAAATAGGTAATTAACAAATTTGCTAATGTTATAGTACAGGTAGGTAGATAAAACCAATCCTGACATTACACAACCAAAAAGTTTCTGAATATTGATAATGTTGACGGCAGTAAAACCATACAAAATGTATTTGCTGCGTGTGATAGTAATAACAATATTTGCATTGTGAACTTGTTTCATCGAAACACCTTTCAACAAACGTATCATTGCAGAATTTTCATTTCATCGAAATTCGTTTCTCGCCGCATTCGTTTTTTATTTATGGCAGTCACAAATCCAACCTTACCTTACCTACGCAATTAATGGTTAAGAGGACTGGGAAGGAAAAAAAACCTATACAAAATGCGAAAACGTTTTCTCCCCTTAAGCGTTGTCCGATTTTTACGATTTTTAAATGTGTTATAGAAAATTTGTATTGGAATGAAAACAAAATAAAAAAACAAAAGCGGAAACGTACAGACCTAGTTTTCCATTATATCTACAACATATTCAAAAATAGTGGAAATCGGATTGGATTTAGGGGTGAGAAACGTTATCGCTCGGAGCTGAATTTGTATGGATTATTTTTGACAGCTACGCGATTTAGGCATCGCTACACAATCCTCTTAAGATATTCTGAAAACATCATAGTTTCAGCAGCAGATGATGTTTGATATTAATTAAATTCGATGAAACGATGCAATCAATAAAATGATGGGTTAACATTATTAGCATTGGCAGATTGTTTTGGCCTCCAAATTATTGGTATTTACTGCGAGAAAAATGATTCGATCGATGTATTAACGCTAGTAATAATTATTTCATTGCAGTCATTAAGTTTATAAGCCGAGTAACCGCCAAATTATTACATACATGATTTAAGATTAAATGCAATAAATGTGCAATTTGTTTTCATGTAAAATGCAATGTTGCAATTAATTGACTTGTTAAAATTGCAATCTACCGTTTATATTCAGTATTTTGCAGCTTGATTATTTAAATTTAAATTAATATTTGAATCGCTGTTTAATTTGTGAAATTGCCACATATGCATATAATATATTTGACATCAGGATGAGGATAATGATCTTATGCCAAAAGCAAGAACTAGAGCTCGTTTAAAAGCATTTCATTTTTTTGTACAAAATTATCTATTATAATCAGTGATCGGTGTACGAGTAGGTAGTGCAATTTCGGGTGAATGACCTTAAACATTATACTTAATATGGATAAGACCCCAGATTCCGGGACTCGTATTAAATCACAGAATATTTTCTTGCCATGACCTTAATTAAAATTAAATGGGAACATGCGAAAAATAAAAAAAAAGATACCTATTTTAAATACTTTTTTAGTTTTTGTCATTGCAAGTGTCTACATATTTCGTCAATGCGATATTCTATGTTAGCAAAATAATCGTTGAAATCATAATTATTTTAATAACATTTCTGAACCAAACACAAACTTTATCACTTTGCAAATGTAATCCCGGGGTTACAAGCTATATCCATACTAAACTTACGCTCCGAAGTCTCGCAAAATTGCACTACCTATTCCGATCACTGATTATAATTAAACACTGCGGCGCTAAAAGAATAAATTTGGAAATCTCTCATATAAAAAAATCATTAAACGGCATCCTGCAATAGCTAGTTTTAAAACTGGTAGCCATTAATTGGTGCAATCAGTTTGCATAAACCACTGTTAGTAGCACGTTTTAATTAAAAAACTATGAAATTGGGTATTTATTTGACCTCAAAGCAATGGCAGACAGGCACACGCACAAGAGCTTCAGCTTCAAATAAATATCACTCCTTTAATTAAGTTGAAAACAAATCTATCAAATCAAGTCAAAGTTAAATCAAATAATTTTAGTGGCAGAATACAGTTTACATAATTATGGTACTTCCATTTTAAATGACTTGTGTATTCCTATGCATGCTGTCGTGCAAAACATAATAATCGAGGGGTTAATTTAAATCACACACAAGCTTCAAACTATATTGAATAATAAATAAATAAAAAATATCACAGGACAATGTCACACAATTTTACCTAGTCCCAAACTAAGCTCTAGGCTTGTACTATGGGTACTAGACAACGATAAACTTATTTATACAGATAAATATATACTTAAATGCATAGAAAACATCCAAGAATCAAGAACAATTACTCGCGCTCATCACACAAATATCTGCCCTTACCGGGATTTGAGCCCAGGACCCCTAACTTCGAAGGCAGGGTCACTCCCAACTAGGCTAGCGTGTCGTCAAAGAAGATTCAAACTATTATAAAGTTAATGTACTACAAACATAACATCACGCTTTTATTTCCAGAGTGGGGTAGGTAGAGCTACAAAAATACCAACAACTCTAAAGAGACTTGTTTATAATTCTGTAACCACATTTTGCACAATCAGGAAGTTTACTAGAGTAAAGTGGCAGGTTGCAAACCCATCTCATAAGAGTACTACATGCCCTTATTCCCTTAGTCGCCTCTTTCAACATCCACGGGAAGACATGGAGTAGCACTATTCTAACCCGGCAACCACACGGAATTATATTAATTAAAAGATTGAAAAAAAACCATCCTAACACTCTTTTATCTATTTTAAGGTACGCTTTGCCCCCAGCAGGTCGGTTATTGCAGAGAAGTGTTTGCTATCTGTCATCCATAAACCTTGTTACAGGAAAACTAGACGAATTGGGTCATAAATACATAGTAAACGAAAAGTTTTCTTGCGTTATTTTACTTAACTACCGGCTCAAATATCGTTACCAAGTACACAGGTAATGTCATGGGTCAATTGGTTTTCATCATCTATATATCGCACCTTCGGTAGAACAAGGGCAAAATAAACAATATGACTAAAGAGGCAATTATGCCCTTGTACACAACAACAAAGGGCACAATGTACAAAGTGACTAAAAGGGCAATTGTGCCCTTGTTCTACCGAAGGTGCGATATATTTTTATCTTACATTACTAATACTGTAAATAAGAAAGTTTGAATGTTTGTTATTCAATCACGCATCAACCGCTTCGCTACGCCTTTTTATCCCAAAAAAACCGGGCAAGAGCATGTCGGACCATGCTCAGTGTAGGGTTCCGAAGCCGTTAAGTACTAAAAACATAAAAATCAACAAGTAATAACTAATTTTCTATCTAAAGTCATTTGGTGCCGTCTTAGATGATTTTAGTAGGTATAAACTCTTTAATCGTCTGTATCTCAACAACCAATGAAGTCTACTTAGGGCCGTGTTCACCAACAATTAATCGGACGGTTAAGTCTTAATCAGCTGTTAATCAATACATCTGACACCCGTTAAACTGCTAATCGTCCGTTTAATTGTTGGTGAACACGGCACTTAGTCGTGATAGTTTTCCTTATAAATTCGTTATTATGCGCTTTCATTTCAGTTTTTTTCTGATTTTTAGTATTTGTAGTTTTGGCTTTAGTGGGGACGACGACGACGGTTGATTCTAATAAAAATTAGCGCTTTAAAGCTTAATATTTCATTAACGGGTCCCGTAGTCGAAAAATTGTTTTACAAACCCGCAAAATTTTTGACAGACGCATCCAACACTATGGGGTAGACGAGAAAACAAAATGACATTCCCACTTTGCGTGTAGGGGCGGTACACTAAAAAAAATACATTTTTTAATTAGTAATATTATACATATATAATGTAATATAATGTGAAAATTTAGATGGATGGATGGATGATTGTTTGTTACTCAATCGCGCCAGAAGGGCTGAATCGATCTGGAGTAAATTTAGTACAGAGATAGATTATAGTCTGAAATAGCACATAGGCTACTTTTTATCCTGAAAAATGGACAGTTCCTGACGGAAGACGGAGTCCCGCGAAA
Source organism: Acleris holmiana (assembly GCA_949316455.1). NCBI lineage: Eukaryota > Metazoa > Arthropoda > Insecta > Lepidoptera > Tortricidae > Acleris > Acleris holmiana. The sequence continues at coordinate 8,864,503 of OX438785.1, forward strand.
AGCTAGTAGGTAATAATATAAAACTCATTAAATTGATTAACAACGCATAGGTTAAAATTTATCATCCATCAGGTTACCGCAATACCTATTAGCCACGTCGTCAGTCCATCTTGGAGGTCTACTCATGTTTCATCTTCCAATACTGCCCTTAAAGCCAATAAGCAGTATCTTAAAATCAATAGCCAAAGCAGATTCAATCCTATCCCGATAGTAATAAGGTGGCATTTGCTGCAGGAATTTTGTCTGAGATACTTCAGCATTATGCTGAGCTACTATACCGTTCACTGCCACGAAGAGACACCCCCACTTTGCTTTTAAGTTACTGTTTTTAATTTTATGGGTCTTGTGGTGTTCAGTGAATAATTTTTTTTTTCTTCTTTTTTTTTCTTTTCACTATGCCGAAGCCAATCGAGAATTCTTTGACCCCATGGACCATTCTACGAGCCATAGCGCTACCACGTCGTTTATTCATAACTTGATAGAAAAAATGCGTAAAAGAACTTCCCTTTACCACAAAAGCATAAGCTAGGCATCAGGAGTTCCACGGGTAAGGCCAAAGATCCTTTGCCAAAGCCCCACATTCCAGCTCAAACGTTCTTCTAAACAATGGCACCAACTTCACTCCTCGTCAATTTCATATCCGGTGGATCCTGTATTAACCGGTTCGATGCTTGTCGATATCCGGATTATCCGTATTTGGGGGATGACACTAACAAGGGTAGCGTTTTCTGCCCTGTCGCCGACGATCCTAGGGGTTAATTTTTAATGGCCTCTTATATCTTTGGGAGACTGCAAAGGGTCGCTGATATTGATTCACGCAGAAATAATTAATGGGATTCCTAGAGTCATTAGCGTTGGAATCCGTATTCCCTAAAACGCACATTTAATGTTTGACTAGATTTTGCGCGCCACTCCGTCCCTGTAGAAGTAATTATTCGCTATTCCCTCGGGAACAGTCAAATTTTCGGGATACAATTAGGCTTTGTCCTATTCCAGACTATAATCTATCTGTGTGCTTCATTCAGAGCCATCCATCCAAACTTTCATATTTATTACTTGCTGTTTCCCGCAACTCTATCCGTGTAGAAGTTGTTTATCGCTATTCCCTCGGGAACTGTAGAATTAGTCGGTATAAAATATTAGACTTTGTCCTATTCCTTATCTATCTGTGTGCTAAATTTAATTCAAATCCATTCAGCCGTTTTGGCGTGATTGTGTAACAAACATCCATCCCTCGAAACTTTCATATTTCTTACTAGCTGTTTCCTTTATCGCTATTCCGGAACCGTCTAATGTTTCAACATAAAAAGTACCTTATATGCTTCCCCGGGACTCAAACTACATCCGTACCAAATTTCATACAAATCACTTCAGCGGTTTATCCGTGAAAGGGTAACAAACAGACAGAGTTACTTTCACATTTATAACATTAGAATAGATATTAGTAGGATTATAGGAGGAACGATCACGGGGTTCTTGATGTCACACTATGATTTTTTAATAAATCACTGTATAAAAAAAATTAGGTAAAAGGGGCTTAAAGAAGTGCTTGGGGGTTACCATGACATGGCTAAGCAATTCAGTTTACAGTGAGAGAAAAAGACAGAGCCGTGTAACTGATGTAGCAGAGCTCTAGTCTGTCAATTACCCTCATCCTAAACTGAATTTCTTAGGCTTATCATGGTAACTTTCAGATAAAGCTACCTTAACCAAATCAAGTAGGAAGTTAAAGTTAAAGATTTTAGCAAAAAACAGAATAAAATAGTATGGTTGGTCACTTTTATTGACAATAAAGTACCTCTTGAATTCTGCGCTGATTTGACAAATGGTGGCATCTCATACAAAACTTTTGTAGCAATTGCAACCTTATTTCTAACCACAGAGAGGATATAATCTGCTTTGGCTATTGAATTTGAGATACCACCTATGACTCAACGACGCAGTGGTTGTAAAATACATAATGCCCATGGCCATGGCTTCATGTCTCATCCCCGAAACGGATAAACAATGCGAGTAGTTTTAGTTTTTATTTGTATTTTACATTTCATGCTGTATTTGTATGTGGTGTTCAGTAAAGAATATTTGTATTGTATTGTATTGTAGCTTGGCGGCAGGGGTAAAGGGTAAACACATTAGTTGCAAACTAGGTGGACTCTGCACAAGATTATCTATTCCCACTATAACTGAGCAAGATGCTAATGCAATAATGACGCTTAGGGTAGGGTCCATATTGACTCATATGAAATTATTATACTACTGATTTGTTTTCATAATTGTCACTCTTCATATTTTTTTCCTCGTACATACATATATATACATAACATCACGCCTTCATTCCCAGAGTGGAGTAGGCAGAGCTACAGAATTACCAGGATTATAGTCTTGAGAATTCAAATGTCTATGGGTCTCAGATTCCACTTAGCATCATGTGGCCTGAGTGCTCGTTGGCCTTCTCCTTAACATAAAAAAAAACCATCAACTCTAAAAAATAGTTTTACTGAACCTGTTCTGATTTTAGGACACTTATAAAAAAAAACCTAATCTAACCTTATTTACCGGATGTTTTTTTTTTAAATCTCGTAGTTTTTTTTTTTTTTTGATGTAAAATAGTTTGAACAATATTTTTATGAAGAGTGATCACTATGATGTAAAATGGTATGAGAAATATTTTCGGAGTTCCGATTATAGGACTTAAAAAGTTATGTGAGAAAAAGCTCACCCATAGAGTTTACATAAGCGGCCGATGTGAGAGATCGTCAACATACAACAATCGTAAAGCATTTTGCCTGTTTTCGAAAATCACTAATGTTACCGTGATGTCTATCCCCCAAGAAGTTACGAAACGGGTTACACCTTCGTTAACATAACATAATAACATTGTCCAGAATACTATGCTATATGTGTCTTAATTTTAGTACAGACTGTTTATGCATGCTTCCGCTTGCACTGCCTCAGGAATCTTGTAGTGGCAGTGCAGTTTGGACAACGACTTTACATAATCCCCGTAAGGTAAACCGTATCTCCTAGGGAGCTGGTTGTATCTCAAGGAAATTAACCTGGCGGTACATACACTTGTGAGTAGAATTGGAAACATGCATACATTTTTTCTTACGCTCTCTGGAAAGTGCTATGTAAGAGAGGAATAACTGTGTACGCGAAGTAACTGTCGTGTATTTTTTTCATAAGATTATGAAGTTTTAAAAAGCCATAGTTCAGACCCCCCCCTGCAGAAACATTCTTTACAAAATCGACGACAGGAATGACGTTACAGCTGTTGTTCCATGTTCAAAATATAACGAACTTATAAGGATATTTAAATTTATTTCGTAGATTAGTATGTTTAAGCCAATATCGTCGTATTCAAATATTACGTAAAAAAAATGAGAATGCCGACAAAACAATCTAAACATGAAGTAAAAGAAGTTTTAAAATTTTAACAAATTTGAATTCTAAATGAAATCTTAATAAACGGGTCAAAACTTAGTGTATTGCGTTATATTTGCTTTGAGTTTGTTTAGGGTTTCGTACCACAGTCTAAAAAAACGGATTCTTATGGTATAACTTTATTGTCCGTCTGTCCGTCTACAAGATTTATGAAAAATTGCTTCTTAGTCGGTACTCAAAACGGTCAAATGCTTATGATGCAGATCGAAAGGGTTTTGCACATATTTAAGAACTCGAGAACATTAATATGCTCTCAAACGTTGAGATTCCATTTTCTGTAACGTGCACATTGCTAGTTGGAAAGTATTTCTGAAAAAGAAACTACTTACTTACTATTTTTAGAAGTCATGAGCAGACACTCGGACGAGCTTGTTTTAAAAATAATCTTGAATTTAACCTTTTCAACGCCATTGACGGATATTTCCGTCATGGTTTACAGCGCAAAATAGACCTAAGAATCTATGTGGCAAAGTTGACATTAGCTCTGGTTTTGTATTTGACATAGCGTTGAAAAGGTTAAAACTAGTCCGCAAACATTTCGTTTTCATTTCACTGTTCTAGTTGTTTTAATATTACTGTAGTTTTGTTATTCCAATAAGAGGATGCCAAATGATTTATAATTAATAAATTATGTATGGTTTTTTCTTTATTACTATTATACTGTGGTGTATGGGGTACTGTAAACGGCTTTCTATTTATTTACTTAAATTTGTTTATGCGTGCCATACTTTCTTAAAGTTAAGCACCCATTATAAATCTATTTTATGGCATGTGTTATGTAGGACTGTTTATATGTTTATTTTTAAAAACTACGAGAGGTTTTATACTATTGTTGCATATATTTATTTAAATTACAACCACCTTTTTTCTATTAGTATATTTTCTTTACCTTTTACCCATATGAGAAATGACGAGCGACGCTTTACTTTTTACTTGAAAATATATTTGTCTCACTTTGCTAACTGGCGTCATGCAACCTTTTTAAGACTATATTTATTGAATTGTAAGTGGTGTGAGATACTTTATTCTTTTGTTTTTCAATTTATTAAGACACAGTATTTATCCCTCGGGTTGCTAAACCCTGGTTCTCTCGGAACTCGTCATAGCGAATTTCTCGTCGCGATGGAGCGTCATGACGTAGACATAATGGCCATTAATGAAACCTGGCTTAAGCTTGGGGAAGAGGCGCGGGCTCCGGCACCAGCCGGCTACCGCTTGCGTCACGCGCCGCGAGCCGAGGGGCAGCGCGCGCGAGGGGGTGGAGTTGGTTTCTACCTCAAGCGAGGCATCAACGCGCGGCGCCTCGATCACCCGGCGGCGCCGCTCGTCGAACAGATGTGGCTCAGTCTCAGTGTCAGCGGGCTGCGACTGGCCGTGGGCACTGCGTACCGTCCGCCCTGGCTAGATGCTGACGCCTTTTTGGACGCACTAAGTGACTCGTTATCATCTTTTTCTATGTTCGATCATATTGTTCTGCTCGGGGATTTTAATATTAACCTATTAAACAGTCGGGATCCTAACACAAAAAAACTGCTAAATTTCTTCAATTACATGCAATTCGAACAGCATGTTGATCAACCGACTCACTTTACTGAACATAGTGAGACGCTGATCGATATTGTATGCTGCAGTACTGGTACGCGCGTCTCTCGTGTCTGTGTCGAATACATACCCGACCTAAGTGGTCACGCTTTTATTACCTGTCAACTAAACATAAAGAAAACAAAACCACCGCCTAAGTGGATAACGTATAGACCTATAAAAAATATAAACATGGATCAGTTTAACAGTAGCGTTAGTGCCATTGATTGGGAAGTTCCTTCTCTACATAACATCAATGATATGGTTGCACACTTTAACTCTCGCATATTAAGTCTCTTTGATACCTATGCTCCTTACAAGACACTGTACATAAGAGAAGTTTCGCACCCGTGGATTACTTTTAATATTAAGGAAATGATAAGACTGCGTGATTTAGCTCATTCTCGAAGTCGCCGTACTAAACTAGACAGCCATAAACAATATTACAAAGATTTAAAACACATAGTAAATGTTGCCCTTTACAATGAACAGTCTGCGTATTTTCAACACAATATTAATAACAATTTAAATAAACCCCGACTTCTTTGGAAAAACATTAAAAGCAATGTAACCAACTTTAAAAAACAAGAATCTGAATTACCTTCTCATCTAGCTAACCCAGACAGTATAAACGTGCATTTTCTTAACCTCCCTGGTAACGACAAATTTAATTTATCCTACTTAACTTACTTTGAGTTTCATCGGTTTAAGTCGGTAGTTTTCGATCTAAGTACTGTAAGTGAGACCACGGTTGGCAACATCATCAAATCAATCTCGACGAACGCACAGGGTATAGATGGAATCTCTCTGGATATGGTGTTGCTAACACTTCCTCGTACTCTGGCAATAATCACGTCAATTGTTAATAATTCTATTGTTACTGGTACTTTTCCTGAGTTGTGGAAAATAGCGATAGTGAAGCCTATTCCCAAAAATAGTAATCCTTTGGACTTTAAAGATCTAAGACCGATAAGTATCTTACCATTCTTGTCGAAAGTCCTAGAGAGAGCTGTATGCACGCAACTTACTACGTTTATAGAATTAAATTCTATTTTGCCCCCCAAACAATCCGGTTTCAGGAAAGGCTACAGCACCACAACGGCTCTTTTGGATGTTGTAGACGACGTGTTAGCTTCACAGGATGTAGGAAAAGGGACAATCCTTGTCCTTCTGGATTTCTCTCGGGCATTTGATTGTATTAACACTACTGTACTTTTGTCCAAGTTGGCATATTACGGTTTTAGTGGTGGCGCAGTGAAATGGTTTGAGAGTTACATTACCAATCGATCACAACTGGTTGAGGTGCGTGATACTAGTGGGTCGGCCTCTGTGTCAAAGACACTTTCACTATCAAGGGGAGTTCCACAGGGCTCAATATTGGGACCAGTGCTTTACTCCATTTATAGCGCAGATATAGTAAATAACATCAAGCACTGCAAATTTCATATATATGCTGACGACCTCCAACTATACATATCTTTTAAACCTTCTGCAACAAAAGCAGCTGTAGATAAGCTAAATGAGGATTTACGACGAGTCGCCATCTGGTCCGAACAAAATTGCTTAACCCTAAACTCTGCCAAATCCAAATTCATTGTACTAGGTACAAAAAAACAGGTCAATGGAATAATAAATTTAGACCCCAAGGTTAGCATTTTAGGACGTGAACTACAGCGGGTTTCCGAGGCTCGTAACCTGGGACTCGTGATGGATGGCTCGTTACGTTTCGAAAATCATATCCTTAGGACTGTCCAAAACTGTTTCTACAGACTTAAGGTTTTATACAGGGTGCGTAATTTTCTTAGTGTAGACCTTCGGGCTAAGTTATGCGATTCGCTTATTCTCTCTAAGCTCAACTTTGGAGATTCTGTGTATGGAGAGTGTATATTAGCAAGAACTAAAAAAGTAGTCCAGCGTATTCAAAACGCGTGTGCACGTTTTTGTTTCCCTATACCTCGCCGATCACATATTACTCCACACCTTAACAATAATAAATTGTTAAATATGAGCGCTCGACGTTCTTTACATTTCGCCACGCTTCTTTTCGGTATTTTAAAAAACAAAAAACCAGATTATCTATTTGACAAGCTCGCCATCTCTCAGCGACAACGAATTGTTTGCAGACTATTATGCCCTAGACACAGTACTGCTGCCTTCCGTGGCAGCTTTCGCTACGCTGCCACGAAATGCTGGAATAACCTTCCACCACCGATCAAAAATTGTAATTCTGTTAGTAGCTTTAAGCATAAGCTAAAACAGCATCTCTTGAACCAACAAAAGGCATAAAGTCTGGGGCGTGTAGTCATGCAATCAGCTTCTTTATACGTCACAGTAATGATTTATTTAAGTGGCTCTCTATATCTCATTTATTTCCCTTCATTCATCACATTTTGTACATGATAGTTCCTCTTTATGTTTATTTACTTTCTTTGGAGTCTCAGTATTATAGCTATATTGTGTATGTATGTATGTATCGTCTATATTGAATCCCTTGTAATGTATTTGTCCTATGTAAGTCACAGTACGCTGTCCCAAGCAACCCGCCGCCTGGCTCCCCTGAAAATCAGCAAGGTTGACATCCTCATGCCAACCATTTCGCTGAGTGGAGACCATTTCGGCACACATCATCATCATTAAAATTTGTTATTTTTTTTTTTTTAAAACTGTCACTTTTTTATTTTATTCTGTTAGTGCCGCTTGTTAGAATATAAGAACTAGTTTTATTATATCACTGTATTTCTTCTACTAAATATGTAACCCTTGCTTTGATGTGTTTGTCGAATAAACGTTTTTCTATTCTATTCTATTCTATTATATGTATTAGAAATAAAATCAGGTCTTGACGCGATGAAAGCTTATAAGTATACACATACCTTGTTATTAAGCCGACGTTTCGGCTTACAGAAGGACTAAATAATGTAACTAGTGAAGGTCAGCTGTTCATCTATATACACGCTTTCATACTAATAAATATAACAAATCAGTTACTCTGTTTGTTTGTAGTACTTTCACGGCTTAACCGCTTAATAGATTTAAATGAAATTTGGTAAGGAGATATTTTGAACCCCACGGAAGGACATAGGGTACTTTTAATCCTTAAAATAGGACAGTTCCCGAGGGACAGATGTAAAAAATAACGTCACATTGATTTGATATAAAATAGTTATTTTTCAAGTACGTAAGAGGTCAATAGAAACACAATCTAAAGAAGGTAAGAGTTTACTAATAAGGATAAGTGTTACATTGACAAGACTATTTATATTCATATTCATCTTCCTCTTTATATTCACATTCATTTATTCCGTGCAATATTGGAAAATATATAATTAGCAGATAATGCTTTTTAAGCTGTATTTATGTTCACCTCGCAAATCTCTATTCACCACACTTTACCCAGTATAATATTTAACGTTGGCTTCCTGAATAATATTGACCATGACTGGCCCTGCCTCGTTAACTAGTTTTAACTGGTTCCAACTCTCTTACATAGTTTGTTTTTGTGTTAAATTTAATCTACACTTTGTTGTTCGCGGTTAACTTCTAAACTTAATCATGTAAGCGTTCACTTTTAGTTCAGTTTGAAAACAGGATAAATCAAAATTTAAATACTAACAAGAGCTTTAAACAGGAAATTTACATGTAATTCCGAACGGTTTGTTTTTAAATATTTAAATTTTAAAACGATTTAGTAAGCACGGCATAATAACAATACCATATAACATGTCAAAGACAAGCCCAAGGGGTTCATAGAACCAAGGAAATCTCCCACAACATTCCACAGAATTTGACGCTGGCAAGGCGAGGTACTAAGATCACAGGACAGGCAAAGATGTCGAAAATGCTGATGACCGCCATATCAAGGGAGACATCAATAATTATGCGTATTCAAAACAATTTTTACACCGTTACATCATAAATGTCAGCTGGTAATAGGGTCAATCAACTACAATTATATGTTTGTAGGACATTGAAGATTTATAAAAAACTGAACTTAAAAAAAAATCAGATTTTGCGTGTCTTATTACTTAGATAAATAGTGAATTTAATTATTCGGTCGATATATTTATTTCATACTAGTGACCTGCCTTTGCTTCGCTTTGGCTTAATATGTGAGTTTTCTGTAATACCTATACATAAATCAGAATTTATTATACATATTTAAAAACCATTCGTAAAAATTATCAAACTGATGGTGAAAACCGCATGATAGACAGACAGACCGATAGACAGACGCGAAAAGCGACTTCGTTTTATACTATGTAAAAATAAAGGAAAATAGTCTTATTTCATTATTTCGATAGTAGGCACGGTTGTCGCGGTTTTGTCTGAAAACAATGTTTTGTCTCCTTCAGTTCTGATGTGGACAACTTATTTGCATATGTACTCGTAATTATAAAGAGTTTATACCTTGCTTTGGTTCAACAGTGTCGTAAATATAGAATATTCCTAAATGTCATTTATTCGAAACACAAGAGGCCACTTAAATCAGTTGTCGATGTGGAAACGAATGTGACAACCAGCGGTCCTGAATTAAAAAATCCCAACTGTATTTTAAATCCAACCTAAATCGCATCCTCTCAGACTGTTGATAAGGTTGTTTGTTGAACACGGGTATTGGTACACATGTGTCCTTTCTATAAAAAAGCAGGCAGCTACGTTGCAGATACGTGACGGGAAAGTCTGCCTACTGAAAAGCGGCGTGGGAGGGACCACGTCAGGAAACTTAAATTTGGCAGTAAAAATACGAAAAGTCAATGGACTCTACACGTTTTTATGTTAGAAAAGCATCGAGTAAAAAAAACGCAATGAAAACGGGTCACTTTCTATGGTAATTCTGTACTAATTGATCCGTTTTCATTGTTCTTACGGTTAAAATATTTATTTTTCTCAAAAGAATTCCATAATTACTTACAGAGAAAATAGTGTTTAACAGTGAGTAGGTATATTACTTAGGGTAGGGTTCAATCCAAAAGCAGAAATTATTCTACCTCCGAACCAGACCCATAATGGTAAATACTTTATAAATTACTTCTGCCAGAATAGTATTACTATTAACATGCAAAAAACCATCCTTATTACTTTAAGTAGGTAGGTGAGTAGGCAATGTAAGGTGTAATTAGGTCGGTCATGAAATTTGGATAATCTTTTTCCAACTAAATACTGTTTGCTGTTTTTTTAACACACCTACATACTTAAAACACATAATACAATTAATTGAGCTTATAATATTACAATCCTATCTAATCCATATTTTATTTATTTAATAAGTGGGTAACCAGTTGCAAATAATTTTAACAAAATAAGTTCTTGCCTATTATATAGTTTAGTCTGGGTGATTCTTAGCAAGTTTTATGAATATCGGTTTGGCCGTTTAAGAGATCTCTCTCTGGTTCTTATCTATTTAATTGTTATCAAAAAATCTTATTATTGGACTAAGAGGATTGTGGATTCCACACAAAATGCGGTAACGTACCTTTCCCCTTAAACCTAGTGCCTACAAATTTTATGATTTTTTAATATGTTGTCTATGTAAAACTAGGTCAGTACGATTTCTTTTTTAAGAAAATGTTTCTTGGAAAGAAATCAATAAAAAAACTAGGCAAGATCATGTCGAACCACGCTCAGTGTTGGGTTTCGAAGCCGTAAGAACCATTGATGTCTAATTAGTCGTGATAGTTTTCTATTGGCTCTGGGGGGGAATATGACGACGACACTCGACTCTAACAAAAAAAAAATTGGCCAAGTGCGAGTCGGACTCGCCCATGAAGGGTTCCGTAGCAACAAGTAACATAATATAAAAGTTCGTTGTAGCTTTGATCAATGTTTTTATGACGTATTAAAAAAAACTACTTACTAGATCTCGTTCAAACCAATTTTCGGTGGAAGTTTGCATGGTAATGTACATCATATATTTTTTTAGTTCTATCATTCTCTTAATTATAGAAGTTACAGGGGGGGACACACACATTTCAACACTTTGGAAGTGTCTCTCGCGCAAACTGTTTAGTTTAGAAAAAAATGATGCTAGTAACCTCAATATCATTTTTGAAGACCTATCCATAGATACCCCACACGTATGGGTTTGATAAAAAAAAATTGAGTTTCAGTTCTAAGTATGGGGAACCCGGAATGACCGGAGACTGATCGATCGCCCGCCTGTTCCGGCCGGGCGTCCCCACCCATCATCATGGGGAACCCCCAAAATGTATGTTTTTTTTTTCTATTTTTGTGTGAAAATCTTAATGCGATTCACAGAATGCATCTACTTACCAAGTTTCAACAGTGTAGTTCTTATAGTTTCGGAAAAAAGTGACTGTGACATACGGACGGACAGACAGACATGACGAATCTATAAGGGTTCCGTTTTTTGCCATTTGGCTACGGAACCCTAAAAAGTACTCATAAATCGTGGAAATTGGACTTGATTTAAATGGTGAGAAACGTCGTCACCTTTGCACCCCGCGCTTAATTTGTATGTAAAAAAAAAAACAGCTACGTAATTTAAGCAACGCCTCATGACATAATCCTTTTAAAACAGAATATTTAGCGAGTGTAAAAAATATGAAGCGAGTGTAAATTTATTGTAGAGCAGTTCCAAGAATTTGTAATAAGACTCTTAATTGGATTGCCTTAACAATGTATCGTATACAGAAAATCTAAAATTAATATCCCCTTATTTCTATCGTTGCTAATTTGTACAATGTTCTCGCTTGGATAATTCTTATTGCTGAGTAATTTTAAGCAACTGAAAACATTATAATTAACAAGGTCGAGGTGACGAAACATCATTTCGGTTTGAATCTTATAAATATTTTATTTAAAACTGATGACCAATATTACTTCGTCCTCTAACAAATTTACGTTTTCGCAAACTCACGGAGTACATAAAGTGATTAAGGTTCAAGTTCTACAGTAAACTGTATGGTGACTGACGACCCACTTGTACTTGTAGATACGTTAGAAAACCCAGAAGCTTTTTGTCCATTACACTTTTTTTGCACTCACTATTACATCGAACCTCCAGTATAAAGCGGCGTTTACACCAGAAATGTGCGAGGATGCGTTGCGAGGGATGTGTTTGTTATGAACAGAGATCGGACAAATGGGTGTCATTACTCGCAATAATGTGGACATGACTCCAATTTAAATTAAACAAATTAAATTATAGTAATGTATTTCTTACCTGAACTTTAAACTTGATCCTTTGCAGGATAGTTATAAATAAATAATACAGGAGTGGCCGTTGATATTATATTAATTTTAAGTACATAAGTTTGCTCTATTAATATCCGTGGATTGCGAAAGGAGCTTTCACCTCATAAGTTTATTTTAGCCATGAAAAGGAATAAAATAAGCACGGAAAACTTATTAAAATACCTGTTTATTTGCTTTAATAAATATACACAATAACAAATCTTTGTATCATTTGTTTATTAATTATTACTGCGTTGCAAAGGATCGATATGATTTTATTTTATAGGGTAAGTAATCAATTAATGTAATTTAATTTATTTCATTAAAATCTATGGAGTCATGTCCACATTATTGCGAGTAATGACGCCCATTTGTCCGATCTCTGGTTATGAACCAATAGTAACACTTCATTTACCTATCCTCGCTCAGCTCAGCTCTGGTGGGAACAGTTGACGACACGGTGGCCTAGTTGGGAGTGACCCTGCCTCCGAAGCCAGCGGTCCTGGGTTCAAATCCCGGTAAGGGCAGATATTTGTGTGATAAGCGCAAATATTTGTTCCTGAGTCTTGGATGTTTTCCATGTATTTAAGTATGTATTTCTCTATACAGGGTGTCCCAGGAAGTAGTGTCAAGCGGAAGTCCAGAGGTAGTGCACCTCAAGGGGCATCTGAATGACCCCCATGTATGTTCAGCGATTTTTCGTAGTTTCGGAGTTATTGATCATTTTAATCGGAATTATTGTAATTTTTCCTTATGTCCATGTTTCGAAAGACCCTTAATTTCATGTATTATTTCAATATTTTTTCATTGGGTACCTACATATTGGTAGAATAATTATGAACTTAGGATGTATTTAAAGCTACTTGCCAATTTCTTTTTAAGGTAATTTTTGTGTGTAATTTCACGAAGTTTGTTTCTCCATACTAGATGAAATGGGAACTAGGGCTCAATTAGTATGGAGAAAGTAACTTTGTGTGATTCCACAAAAAGTTGACATAAAAAAATATTGGCAAGTAGCTTTAATAACATCCTTTGTTCATAATTATTTTGTCGATTTAAGAATCCACTGAAAAAATTATGACATAATACATGAACTTTAGGGTTTTTCGAAACATGGAAATAAGGAAAAATTACAATAATTCCGATTAAAATGATCAATATCTCCAAAACTACGAAAAATCGCGGAACATACATGGGGGTGATTCAGATGCCCCTTGAGGTGCACTACCTCTGGACTTCCGCTTGACACTACTTCCTGGGACACCCAGTATAAGTATGCTTATCGTTGTCTAGTACCCATAGTACAAGCCTAGAGCTTAGTTTGGGACTAGGTCAATTTGTGTGAGATTGTCCCCTAATATATATTATTATTTTTGTACATACAGTTGCATTACATTATGCAACTGTATGTACATACATATTGGTGGGGAGCGGTGATTTTTTTTAACACTACTTCCAAAAAAATATATTTTTAAAATAAAATCTTGTACGAAGGTAACCAACATCTTTTCTTACTTGCTCCGATCTCAAATCTCCAGTCACGAATTCCCTCTCTCTTTCACACTCGTCCATAGTCTTGATCATCCTTGCTCTGTCATTCAGTCATTCTTACGTTCCTTTCCACTCATCCAACATACTCTAAGATGAGTTCAAAATCCGAAGGCAAATGACCTGCATTGCTACCAGTGCTACCTGTATCATATCTATAGATGCTGAGCTAAGTTTCGTACTGCCAATTTTTTTATTTTAATTGATGCTAGAAGTGGGGCCTATAGAATTTGACTCAGTTTTGGAAGATGTTCCAAAGACATATAACTTTATCATAATATAATTATAAGAACATTACCACACAACCGCATATAACAAAATTGAAGGATGTAATGCTGGTCATTGTCAACAGGTTCTAAACGCATTATAGGGGACTTATGATACGTGTGTACATAAAATTCATTATTCAATAGGATTGCACAAATAAAGCACCCAAGCTTTAAAAACTAGGTTTTAACTTTAACATCTGGGGCGTTGCTCATAACTAGCGGGTTCTCTACTAGTATAAATCACTGTCGTGCCATAAATATTTATTTAATATCAGTTCTAGATATCTGAAGCATGCAATACAGTCTGCTTGGAACGGCGGTCACGTACAGGGAACCGAGTCGGCGGGTGCCAAATGCATAGTTGCCACCAAAACTACCACTACTGTTTTAATCCACGAAACTGTGATATGTTATAGTCACTTATAGCAATAAAGATAATACTAGATTTAGGTTTAAGTTTACTTAAGCAGTGTATAAATGTATAGAAATATCAGTCTTAAATTCCTATTTCGATGTAAGTTTTATTTGACCCTTCATTTACTCGGATCCTTACTCAATCACGAGAGAACGGCTGAACAGATCTGGATTAAATTAGGCACAAAGATAGAACATAGTCTGGAATAGCACATAGGCTATGTTTAACATGAAAAAAGAAACAGTTTCCGAGGGAAAAGCAATAAGCCACTTCGACGCTGACGGAGTAAATCATGCGAGCAGGCCGTACACTGTTTCACCGATACTCATTTTATAGATCGTATCACTTCACAGAATTTTAATTTCATAGGAAGTTAATTTCTGCTGAAATCTTATTGTTTTCTGCTTATTTTTTGGTGGTCACAGGTCTAACCTATCTAACCCACTTAAGATATGCAAACAATAGGGTTTCAGCGGAAATTAGCTCGGTATGAAATTCTGCAAAGTGATACGGTCTATGTAATGAGTGTTATGAAACAAGGGGACACCAATGCGAATATATCTATTGAACGTAAGAGACAAAAGCTTTATAGTAGGGGTAACAGAATCCATATGATCCTGAAAACTCGCGAACATTAATCACACTCCACCGCGACGCTTAAGCAATTCCAAGGACTATTTACTCTGGAAACGCATTTAAACCGTCGCGTTGGGCGGTTCGTGTGCGCCGGCTATTGGTGCCCACGGACGTGGCATATCAGAGCTTCATATCGGGAAAAATGTTTGAAATGATGCTTTGGAGTTGCATTTTATTTATTAGAGAAATATTATGTTTGCTTTAAGGGAATAAGGGCTTGTGGTACTGTTAGGCGATGGGCTTGCAACCTGTCACTAATACACTGATCTTAGCCTAGTTGTGATGTGATTACAGAATTATCAACAAGTCATTTTAGAGTTGTTGGTATTTCTGTAGCTTTGCCTACCCTACTCTGGGAATAAAGGCGTGATGTAGAAAATACGCGATTTATGGATGAGTCGTACAGGCT
Source organism: Acleris holmiana (assembly GCA_949316455.1). Classification (NCBI taxonomy): domain Eukaryota; kingdom Metazoa; phylum Arthropoda; class Insecta; order Lepidoptera; family Tortricidae; genus Acleris; species Acleris holmiana. The sequence continues at coordinate 8,879,999 of OX438785.1, forward strand.
GAAATGTACTTTAGGCCCTCTAGTGAATCGATACTAATCTAAACTTAATAATATTATAAAGCCAGCCTCCGAAGCCAGCGGTCCTGAGTTCAAATCCCGGTAAGGGCAAATATTTGTGTGATGAAAGAAAGTATGTATATGTTTATCGTTGTCGAGTACCCATAGTACAAGCCTAGAGCTTAGTTTGGGACCAGGTCAATTTGTGTGACATTGTCCCTTGATATTAATTTATTTAAATGTGAATGTAACTCTGTATATTTGTTACGTTTTCACAGATTCAATTTAACCGCAGTACCGATTTCTATATAGGACAAATGGTACTTTTTATCACAAAAAATTGGACAGTTCGTGAGGGACTAGCAATAAACGACTTCTACGTGGATATATCGATAATGTGAGACTGGTTTCTGAAATGTAACTATTGGTTACGATTTTAAACAACTCGTTACTACCTACGGATCAAAAAACTAGGGAGTACTGAATAAGGGACACTGTAGTTAATCCTTCAAATGTCACTAATATCCCCTTACAACTAAGAGTAAGCAGTAATAAAAACAATATAAGGCCTATTGCAATTTTATCGACTAGCGTTTTTCAAATAAGAGCAGGGCCAGCACAAGTTACACTTTTTTGTCGCTCGGATCTCCCTTTCTATCTTGTCTGTAACGATAGAGACGCATTGAGCGGAAAGTGAGAAATACAATAACAATGACTATACGATAGCTAAATAACGAAAATTAAAATGCCCTGCAAACAAATGGTATCATATTATATAAAACTGACGTAGAAAATACAACCTTATTGACTCAATCTGCTTTGGCTATTGAATTTGAGATGCTGCCTATTGGCTTATTAGGACCATGTTTTGTGTGCTAAAACTGCTATATTTAACGACGCGAATAAATAGGGCCAGCGCGCTGGCCCCAAAAAAACAGTTTAGGGTAGTTCGCGGGAGACTGTCATTGGTCGGAGGATTGTGGTTAAAGAATGTTAAAATTATGGTCCGAAACCTAAAAAGAAGCATGGAATATCGTATTTACATTATTTTTAATGCATGTCAAAAAATAATTAAACCCTAGCTATAAGCAACCAAAATTTTGGAATCATGTCCAAAATGGCGTTCATGACAGCTCGATGTAGCGACAGAGGACGCGCCACGTAACCTTGGTCTTGTAAGGGAGCCTTGAGAAGGAAGCCTTGTTTCAAACGTATTTTATGTTATAACTTATTTAAGTAATTCTGTATTTCAGTTCGAAAATATGTAAGAAGGATCTGGGGGTTATCATGATATAACAATGCAGTTCTGTTTACGCTCAGAGAAAAGGACAGAGCTATGACAGTTATATAGCTCTGTCCTTTACTCTGAGCCTGTCCTTTACCTTTAGCTGAGGGAGGTCCCTGTAGAGTATAATAATATAGTACATTACTGCAGAGACCGGAAAGAAAGGGCAGAAAAATATTCCTGAACGCAAAACAAGGTTACATTTTACACTGGTTGCGTTCGCGGCAACGTAGTTCGTACGAGTTGTGAGAGATGGCGCTAATAATTCCTTGTATGAAGACGATTTATGTCAAATGTCCGATGGGTCGCATCCCTCCTTTTGAAATCATTGTATTTAAAATTAATATTTATTATCAGATCGCATATCTAGTAACCCAGCTATTGAGATCTGCAACAAATTATTTGTTCCTGATTCGTCATATTCCAAATTGGTCATCTTCCAAAGTCGACAATTTCCTAACTGGTCATATTCCAGATTCGTCATCTTCCAAACTCGTCATATCATGTATAGCCTACACAAAATTATAGCAATCCTCTGTGGTAAATGTTATAATTATTCCATTTTTTGCCAATTCTTTTGGACTCCGCATTAAGTAAATTATTGTCTAATAGCCGTCGTACAAATTATAACTACTAAGTACAACCTATAAGTAATACTTATTATTCCTGTAAGCACGTGTTCGCGATTTAATTTGACTGTACAATGAAGAGTTTGGAAGATGACGAATCTGGAATATGACGAGTTAGTAATGTGACCAGTTAGGAAATTGCCGAGTTTGGAAGATGACCATTTTGGAATACGATGAATCAGGAACAAATCAAACAAATGATAGCCAGTTTATTTTTGTGTCTGGCAGAGTGATATGTAAAAAACTGCCCGTTTCAAATTAGTATTCAAAACCGAACGTGGCCTAACCAAATTTAGTTACGTATAGTTATTTTTAGGACAGTACTATTTGCAGCGCGCTTTGGTGAATAAATTATTTTGACGTATTCAATTTTTAAATTATTATACTGTATTTTACTTTCCGTGCTGTTATTGTGTGTGGTCTGTGGTATTTAATGAAGATCTATTATATGTAGTTTTGTATTTATTTTTTAAGTAGAACCTAAGTGTTGAATGTGTCTGTTAGTATCATAAAAAACCCTTTAAGTTAACACTAAATGCATAGAGACAATATATACCTACAGCTTAAGTTTATGTTAAAATCAACTGCAACTTGTTTGCCAGCCACAAATTTTAGTTGTTCGAAATAATCACCCTTTGTTGTAACTACTATTTCAATTAAGTATACCTAATATTGTACATATTGACATTATTTTATTTTTATATTTAATCCTATTTTAAACTGACTTCAAAAAAAAGAGGTTACACGTTCCATCATATGCTTTTTTTTATGTGTGTTCTCCGATTACTCCGTCAATTGTGGACTGATGTTAAATATTTTTTTTTTTTTTTTATTTGTTAGAGTATACTTCCGAGGTAGTAACATTGTCACCAAATCTGAATCTGATGAGGGGATCAGTGAGGAATTGAGGGAAATTCTCAAATATTGTAGGCAAACATAGCGATTTTAGTATTTTTAGTAATAAGTGTAGCATTTTCATTCAGAAAGTATCACTTGGGGAAGTGGAACTGATGATGAAGACCACAGATGGCCGGAACTCCTCAACGGTACCTATTTCAAGGGTGGCGATAAGATAACTCGATTAAGGTAGTTGAGCGACTACAACAAAGAATATTTACTTGTTGAAATATGACTATGACTTTCAGGCGGCGTTGCTTGCGGCGCGCTTGAAACTTAAAGTTTCATATCAAATAATAAGTGGGAGTACGGAACAGAGTATTATGATCACTAAAAAATATAAAATAAAATTAATATTAAAAAAAATAAAACAACCGCCTTCAAAAACGCAAAAAATATAACTTCTTTTAAAATAAAATTGTAGGCACCTACCTAATAGGTTAGTCCAACTGAAGTCGGCGACCACAATTTTTGCGTTTTTGAAGGCAGTTTTTTGTTTTTTATGAATTTATGAAATAACGTCGTGAGGCCCACGAACAAGGTGTTTTGTGTAAGTGGGAATTTGAATCTTCCACCAAAGATAAAGTCCAATATTATCCTTTGCTCTTAAATACCATTTTCATTTGTTAAACAAATAAAAAATAATTTTATGCACATTCACATATAGTTTAAACTAAATGGTCTTGATTATATACCTCCTATCGGGGAAGTCATGAGTGTAATACAACTGAACAGGCCTGAAGTTGGCGTGCTTCAACTGAGTCTGTTCTGACGTTCGTGCACAACTGGTAGCAGAGTGGAACAAAACTAGTATCGCCTCGCAGATCGAGTCATTCCATACCAAGGTCAGTCTGCGAGCGGATGCATCAAGCCAGGAACAGTTTTATTTAATTGTTTCAAAAAGAAATAAACCTAATCAATTGTTTCTCGAGTGTTTCTTTTTGCCCGCACCCATATCTACGCTCACTACATGTCGTACGATGAAGCTGATAGGCCATACCGGCCGACACCTCCTATATTTATTTATTTATTTCCATAAAAAGAGATAAAGTTACAAACTCTTTTTACACTTAATAGCAATAGTAAGGTTTATATAAAATATAAGCTATTTGAGTTGTGTGTCCTCCGACCCCCGTACTAGTATACACTGTATTGCGGTGCGGCGGAATTCAACGTACTCAGCTTTGCAAAGGTACAAACACATAAGTAAGATTTTTGTAGACATTCTAGAACTATATTTAAAACAAAAGATTAAATTAAGTAAAATAATGTGAGTAGAAGGTAAGTTTACACATGATGTATTCTGTTGCTAGTTAAACAAGTAGTATACCTACGTAAAATTTCATCATACTTTTTTACAACTAAGATGTTATTTCACACGCGGATGAAGGCTGTACCAATTTACATAGCTTAAACATATTTTTAAGCAATGAAGAACGTAAAAAATGAGTCATCTTCCACTTACAACTTAAAATTAACTTAGTCTCCTAGCATAAAGGGGCTGAAAATGTTTCAAACTCCTTGCAGCACAATGCTGGAGTTTGGGGGCGAAATTAAAAAGTTTCAAGTTCTGTATAGAGCCGGGTTCATTCTGTTTATTGTAGCAGTTAGGGCTTTATTCGCCGGTTAAGGGGCTGTCCGTCGATTATTCAAATAATCATTTCAACACAGAAACGTACGAAGCAAAAGCATAAAAAAGTGGGGCTCTGAACAAAAGGCATAACCCTAACGTTAACTATTATTGAAATCTGACAAAATACTCGTCGCTGTATATATAGATTAGGGAACATGCATATTTATTCTTCTTTTGCTCCCATAAATGTGCTATGAATTTTATGTATTATTTAGAGAGTCATAGTTTAGATTCAGACCCCCTGCAAAAAACATTCACACACGTGTTTAAAATACAGAAAGTTGCTTTTATATCAGAAATTATCATGTTTAAACCAATATCGTTGCATTAAAATATTACGTAAATAAAATGAAGGTGCCGAAAAAAATATCTAAACCTTAAAGTAAGTTTAATTTTTTATCATGTTTTTATGTAATTTTATAATTATTTTTATATTTCTGTATCTACTTAATAAAAACTATTGTCATTTCAGTTTTGATTCTGTGTAAAATCATAATAAACGGATCGAAACTTAGTGTAGGTAATTGCGTTTTATATGTTTTTTTTTACCTTTTCTCCTAAATCAGGGAGAAACAATCAGTATCAATGTAACTCAATTCTGTTTTACATGTGTGTTCCCTATTGACATAAGCATTTGATGCGGCCGTTCGGTAGCTTACGCCAATCCTATCCATTTTCGATAATAATAACGTTCAGGGCCACTATTCACTGGATACGTTATGGTATTGTTTTAAACGCGGCCGCCATTACTGTCAAGTAAATAAGAGCTATTATAGCGTTGGCAATATAGAGACCCAGGGCGACAGTTCAGGTAAAGTCGGTTAGATGAGAGTGAGTGAGAGACTAGAGGCTATCGCACTCTAACGGTAGGTAATTTTATATTCCAATTTGAATTCAATTTTGAATGCTATCAGCAGTAGCTTAACTCACACTTGAACATTATTTAGTAAAAAAAATCTTCATATTTTGTATTATAGTCAAATCAAATTCGACGCTTGTAATTTGACGCTGTATGTTTTACTGTTTTTAGGGCACAATAAAAATAAAAGTACGTTGAAAATAAACTTTTCGTGTATGCATTATTTTCCCGCCCCTTATTATTAACACTACACACTTACACACACACACACTACACTTTACACTACACTTTGTTTTAGTGAATCCGCCGTATTACATATTCGGAAAAAAATCAGTCCGCTATCATTTGCAGCTCTTTAAAGTTAACAGACAAGCGTGGGTATTTATAGTAATAGAGTCCCGTTGGGCTCTCTTCGGGTACGGAATCTAAAAATCTCAAATAAGCCTTTTACATTTTGATTTCTAACAAAATTTCACTTAACTTGACCGTACATTTTAAATCATAATTTCAACAAATGGGTTAACTTAAAAATGCACACAATTTTCGCACTGGTAAAGCATGCACAACAATTAACGTGGGCCTGTTGTAAAACTATCTGCATATCTGCGAATGTTTAATATGGATTTTCATTTATATTTCCGGACTCTAAAAGACGGTTGGTACATATTACGGTAACCAAAACCCTTCAAGTGACAAGTATTGAATTAGCTGATTTAAAATGCTCATTAATCTTGAGTGAATCCTTCAAGGTGATGCAGTTCATATTCCACGTAGTGTTTATCTATAGCTAGTTGTACAATTAGCATAAGTCAAATTGTAATAAATATAATATAACCATGTCATATTGTAGCCACTGTTGGTAAGACCTAAAATTATTGTAATTCCGTGATGATTAAATCATTAACTTGGAGGAGATTTTGTGTTTTTTCATTCTAACTATCGTCTCATAATAATTATTTTGTAAAATAAACAATAGGGCATATTAATTTATCTGTGAAATAACAAAAATCACCCCTTAAAGCGGTTAGAAATGGGCAAAGCGTTCAAATTTATTTTGAAATACGTCTCAACAAAATATAATAGCGACGAGAGCACCCCTTAAGGCGCCTTATTGTTGGAGAGGAGACGTAATTTGCATCTTTAGTCCGAAGTTAGAGGTCAAACACTCCCGCTCGCCTTATACAGCTCGTTTGTTTATCATTGTTTGGCAATTTATAGGGTGTGAATTTTAACGTGTAAGAAAAATATGCTTAAAAATATATTGTTTCTTTAGAAATAATACAAAATGGTTCAATTTTTAAACCTTTAAAGGTTAGCTTCTGCCCACGATTCTGCGTAGAATTTATAATTTTGCCATCCCACGGGAACAGTGATTTAACAACAGTGTTCGCATTGTTGTGTTCCGGTGTTATAAGTTACTGCACCTTTTAATGCTTTGTCACTTTAACGACATGTTTGAACTGACGTCATCCTAATCTATCAAAGGCATTAAAGCGACAAGGTACTAAAATTTGAACCTACTTATTAACTATGGCATTTACTCGGCTTATTTACTGTATTATTTGCTATGGGAATAAAACAACGATAAACATACTTATATTAATAAATACATAGAAAACATCCAAGACTTACTTGCGCTCATCACACCAACATCTGCCCATACCGGGATTCGAACCCGGGACCGCTAGCTAGTTATCTTTGATGATTGCTGAGTCTTGGATGTTTCCTTTGTATTTAAGTATGTATTTCTCTATATGTATAAGTATGATTATCGATGTCTAGTACCCATAGTACAAGCCTAGAGCTTAGTTTGGGACTAGGTCAATTTGTGTGAGATTTGTATAGATAATACGTATTGACAGAAAAAAAACTACCTGTCTTCATCATTAGCATTAAAAAAAAACTAATAATTCATAGCTACTTTTTTACTGAACCACTCCTTAATAACGTCATTATTAGGAGGTTCTTATTTAACCTTAGAAATCTTTGAAATTAATAAATAATACAACGATACCCTGTACTTTAAAATCTCCCAACGCGTTAAGAGGACACAATGACATTTTATTTGACCCCGTTATCGGAGGATAATTTGGTACCTCGACGTTCTTAGGCATGGGTAAAAATATGATGTCGATATCGATACTTTTAGTTTTTCTTCATGATTCGTTTTATATACAATTTTTCAGACAAAAAATTATCACTTTTATTTTGTATTCCATGATAATCAAAGTCATCAGAAGCAGAAATCAGCTATCAGTAAAAAAAACACTATGCTATTTCACATTTTTAAAGTTACAAATTAACTTTTATTATGTTTCGACGCGAGAGGTCAGGTGCTCGCCGTGACCAATATTGTGGTTACCGACTTGAGTTGCAATAAGCTATTAGGTAGGTGCCTAAAATTTTTAAAGAAGTTATTTTTCGCGTTTTTGAAGGCGGTTACCATTTCCCGAATTTATATTTTCTGAATGCAAATGCTAGACTTATTACTGAAAATACTAAAATTGCTATATGTTTGCCTGCACTGATCCCTTCATCAAATTCAGATTTGGTAACAATGGAACCACTTCGGAAGTATTTTCTATCAAATCAAAAAAATAATCAAAATCGGTCGAATAATCGGAGAAAATACAAAACAAAAACAAAAAATACAATGGAACGTATAACCTCCTCCTTTTTTTGAAGTTGGTTAAAAAGCCGACTTAAATTGGTCTAAAGGTATTTTTTGCGTTTTTGAAGGCGATTACTTGTTTTTTAAAACATGTATTTTTGATTAAATAGTTAAGTATTCAAAACCTCTTAATCTTGGTTAATCAGTTTTTACGGTTCCGTACTCAAATGATAAAATGGGACCCCATCACTAAGACTCCGCTGTCCGTCTGTCACTAGGCTGTACTTCATGAACCGTGATAGATAGACAGTTAAAATTTTCACAGTTGATGTAATCCCGTTGCCGCTATACCAACAAATACTAAAAACGAAATAAAATGAATATTTAAGGGGGCTCCCATACAACAACTATGATTTATTTGCTCGTTTTTGCTCTATATTAATAACGGCAATCAGAAATATTACCAGAATTTTAAGTTTTATGTTAACTTAAAAAATAAATAATTAAATAAAAATAAAACAAATGTTCAAGGGGGTTCCTATAGAACAGACATGTTTTTTTTTCCGTTTAAATAGATCGTACGGAACCCTTGACGATGTTGTGGTTTTAAAGTAAATACTAATTTTATTTAAATTTGACGCCACCATCAAGGCGCGCGCAAACTATCTCCATCTCATTTGTTTCACGCGTAAGCACAAAAATCCGTCCCTTTTATTCTTGTGTAGGTGTGGCATCATATGTGACCTCTTAAGTCTAAATTATATGTGACCACCTCACAAAAAAACAGCATAGTATGCATACAGTCATCAAACGTTTGGGCCGTAGGGACTGGGAGTTTAATTACTGTCTTTTCAAGGAATCCTCTAGGCGCCTTTAGGTCACGCAACTTACGACCAAAGAGCTCGAGCAAACGAAGCAATAATGCTGCTGCCAATAAGCAGTATGTTAAATTCAATAGCCAAAGCAGATTCAATCCTATTCTTGTGGTAATAAAGTTGCATTTGCTACAGGAGTTTTATTTGAGATACTGCAATTTGTGTTAGAAGTGCAGAGTAGAGAAACTAGATGAGATTAGTATTTATAATATATAGTTCTATATAAACAAATTAAACAGCAGTGTGCTTTGTCACTTTGACGCTATGTTTTAACTTCTGCACCAATCTGGTAATGGCGTTAAAACGACAGGGTACATAAGTGTGCAGCTTCTTATACACTCGCATAAGAGAGCGAAGGAGAGACATGGACACACCCGAAGGTGGTTTTAAGAGCTAAATACAGTATAGTTATTTCTACAACTAAATAAAAAGATAAATACCCTGTCTCGTTTTATTAATAAATGCCCTAAACTAACCCCCAATATATCGAGGGTTGAGTGGTCAAACCAAAACAAGTTATATCGACTTATCGGGATTGGCCACTCAACCCTCGATATAGTCCATTCGCTTAGATAGTGTCGCTACACCCGCACGCACTTTTGGTTATTGTGATAAAATACTAATTTAATTCGATGTAAGTAAACTGCCAAATTCACTTGCCGGTACACTGTTTGCATTCTTTGTTTACGCGGCGGCATCCTTTGACAAAAGGCGGCACGTGCCAAGGCGGCACCATACAAAGGTAACGACAATATCTAAGCCAATGGCCTATACATCATTTACTATTGTTCTATTCTTTAATTGACTATTTCCTTTTACAATTGTGACCCACAAATCTAGACTTTTCACTTGGCGAACTTGGTTTACTTCTGTTTTTCTCGGATTGATTTAAGTAGATATAACATACACACAACATCACGCCCTTACTCCCAGAGTGGGGTAGGCAGAGCCACAGAAACACCAACAACTCTTAAAAGACATGTTATTAATTCTGTAACTACATTTTGCACAAGTAGGGTGAGATAATTACTAGTGTATTAGTGACCGGTTGCAAGCCCATCGCCTAACAATACTAGAAGCCTTTATTCCCTTAGTCGCCTCTAGATATAAGTATAACTTAAAAAAAAACTGCATCCAATTCGGTTCACCCGTTTAAGAGCTACGGTGACACAGCAGACACGCACACACACACACACATACACACACACACTTACAAATCAAACTTATAACACCTCTGTTTTATGCGTCGGGAGTTAAATATATGAAATTTAAAATTTAATTACTGTGCACCACCTGCCTTAACCTGTCTTTATTGGACGTCTTTTTTATTATAAAGGTTATCTGGGCCTCTATTCAGGTGCGTTTAAACGATATCGTGTTTGACACGTTTAAGAATCTTTTATGTCACAGTCGCCATTATTGTAAATGACATAAGAGTTATCAAAACGTTGACAATACGGAAACAGCTCAAAAACGATATCGTTATTACCTTGTAGAATTCCAGCCCTGGAAGAGTTCGCTATATGTAGCGATACGACCCATGTAACATAAAGGACTCGCAGAGCCAGGAACTGTCCAACGGCCAGGGCAATAGCGCTGCTTAATGAATTTCTGTCTGAGGTACAAGATGCTGACGTGTTCGCTGATGGATGGGGGATACTCAGGTCTAAAATAATGTTATTTTTATCTTAACTGTAACATGACATTAATAAAGCACTGGCGACACCACATTTTTCTGTTAAGAATACCATAGTGAATGACTACGTCACTTCCAGTCGGTCGTTCGTGACTCAGTTGACTCACTCTGGAACGAGACGTCTTCGAGTAAGGTTAGTAATATTTTGATAATTACTTGAACATCTATGATAATAAATAATCATGATACACTTTAATGTTTTAATTGTTTCCCTTTTGAGATATTGTAACATCTCAGAAGTGGGATGATCGCGAAATAAAACAAGTTTTGCATACCGCGCCATGAGCTCGCCCATTACTCGCCCGTTACATTTAGTGATTGTAAACAAAAAAATAAAAAATAAAAAAAAATGGTATAGAATCACATAAATATACATGACATTCGAAAGAACAGTGATACCCTTACAAATTGAGTACTTAGTTTCACCAAAATAAGCGGCTAATAAACAGATGAATCTCGATGTAAAATTAAACATTTTAGCCGTCACATTGTTATTTGTATAAAATATGGCTAAGATATCTATAAATGCTATTTAACTGTATGCGGCGAATAAAATATAAGGGAATAAAATAAACAAAAGCCTAATTATCTACATATTAAGGTAATATTTTATCTTTGTTGTTCTTGTCCATTTTCATTTCTTTTGCTAAATGATACATAATAAAGGTAACAGCAGGTGCATTGTAATTGATATTATCATGCTTGTACTTATACAACTTACGCAGCGTTCAGACTGTGTATTTAGCTCACATAAATCTGTCTGAGTTTCAGAGAATGAGCGATAGAAATATGGATGGTAATCCGCGAAGAAGCTCGCGACGCAGTCGCAGCCGCAGTCGCTGTGATGATCGTGCTACGCGGAAGCGGCGCAGCCGCAGTTGCAGTCGTCGTGATGCTCGTGCTTCGCGGACACGGCCCAGTCGAAGCCGCAGTCGCCGTCGAAGCCGAAGCCCCAGCAGTGATGGATCACTTCGTGAGCGAGAACTTGAGCTTACCCGGAGGCGGGAACGCCTTAGGACACTCGAAAAGGAGGTACGTAGGGAACGGGCACGAATTCATGACGATGAGCAAGACATGCGATCGTTAACTTCTAGACCTGATCCTAGCGGTCAGATAAATAAATCTGTACAACAAAACCGTCATATTCGTGATCGTCACCTAACCACCCCAACAAAAGAACGTATATCCTCTAATCGTAATGAGAATAGAGATAATCAAAAGCGTAGATCAAAATCAGATTTATTCGAAGAGTTTTTAAGTATATTGAAATCAAGGTCCGGAGGTCGGGAATCATTATTCTCTGGTGCGAGTTTAAATAATGTTGTACCTGAGTTTGACCCGCTGTTAAAGGAACAAACTATCAACATTTGGCTTGACAAAGTTGACGAGTGTTCAGATATTTATAATTGGAGCGAGAAACAAACAATTCATTATGCCTTACCTAAATTAACTGGACTTGCAAAGGTCTGGTACCAGGGCTTGCCCTCAATTAAGCATACTTGGGTCGAATGGAAGGATATGCTGATAGAATCATTTCCAGCTACTGAGAACTATGCTGAGCTACTAACAGATATGCTTAATAGACGGGTGCGCCCTGGAGAATCGTTTGAGATGTACTATTTTGCAAAGATTAATCTTTTAAATAGATGTAAAATATTCGGAAAGCAAGCGGTGGACTGTTTACTGTATGCGATTGATGATAGGGGAGTACGCGTTGGTGCCCAAGCAGCTAAATTCGATAAGCCCGAAGACATACTAGAATTTTTTAAGACTATAAAGTCAACCAACCGAAACCAGATAGATCTCAGCCGTGATAAACGTCATAGCAACATGCCTACAAGTAATAATTACCCAAGATCCTCTGACGTCGTCAGTGGCTCGTCAAAAAACAATAGCCTAAGGGGACCTATTAGGTGTTTTAATTGCCAAGGTGTAGGTCATCCCAGCTTTAAATGCCCGAAACCAGTAGTAAAGTGTACCAATTGTAATTTTCTCGGTCATGACTCGTCACATTGCACAAAATTGAAAGAAAACCCGCCTAAAGATAAAAACGTTCTTGAGGTGACAGTTTCTGAAAACGCGAACGATAAATATAAAATGGTGATAAACATGAACGGTAATTCCATAGCGTGTCAGGTGGACTTAGGTAGTGAGGCTACTCTAGTCCGTAAAAATACCGCTCTGAGTATGGGTTTAACTTGGGAAGTAGTGGCTGGACCTTACTTGAGGGGATTAGGGAATGTTCCGTACTTACCGTTAGGTCATACATTAACCGATATAGAAGTTCAAGGTATCCTAGAAAGAAATGTTGAAGTATTCGTAGTCGACGATCATTTAATAAACTGTAATGTCTTACTAGGACATAGTTTTACGGAGAGACCTACGTTAATGATTATTAAAACGCCAACAGATCTCAAATTTAAACGAACGGAGCATGAGCTAGATTTAAAGTTACATTTATATACAGTAAGTGACTTTGCTATAAATGTAGGTGAAATGATATCAGTCCCAGTTAAATCAGACACTACCTGTACTGGCAGTATTTACGTAAGCGGGTCTGTCAGAGGTTGCGTAGGTCAGGAATACTACCTTCTGCCGGGTGAATATCAAGTTAGAGGTGTTGATTGCAACTTGCTGATTCAAAATGTTGGCGCAATACCCGTACAGTTTAAGCAAAACACACTCATTACAAGAGCGAAATTTATAGGTCATAGTAAAAGCGTCTTACAGATCTCAAATGAATTGATCTCTCACGAACCTGTGAGTCCTAAGTGTGGTAATCAATTATCAGATGACCAAAAACGTAAGTGTACAGAGTTACTTAATAAATATAAAAATTGTTTTTCTACCGGGATGCACGATTTAGGATTTACAAACGTAACTGAAATGGAAATTCACCTGAAAGACTCCTCCCCGGTAGTCTATAGGCCGTATCGCTTGTCTCACTCCGAGCGTAAACTAGTCCAGGATATGGTAGAGGATATGATGAATCATGGAATTGTGCGGGAATCCGAATCCCCTTACGCTAGCCCGATCGTTTTGGTAAGAAAAAAAACTGGGGAAAAACGTCTTTGCGTGGACTATCGCGCTCTTAATAGTCGCACAAAAAGAGATCATTACCCCTTACCGCGCGTAGACGAGTCTTTATTTACGACCTTAGACCTGGCTTCAGGCTACCACCAAATCCCGATAGCTGAGCAATCCCGCGAAAAGACTGCATTTGTTACACCCGATGGACTCTTCGAATATAATAGGGTGCCTTTTGGGTTAGCGAACGCTCCCGCAGTCTTTCAAAGAGCAATTCATAAAGTTCTTAGTAAGTCTAAAGTCAATTATATTGTAATTTACATGGACGATATTCTAATACCATCCAAGTCTTTCGAGCAAGGTCTTCAGCGTCTCGAAGAGGTGCTTGGTCTGTTGAGAGAGGCAGGGTTTACCCTCAAAATGGAAAAATGCAATTTCTTCCAAGAGCGAATCGATTTTCTTGGGTTTGAGATAGATAAGGACGGAATAAGGCCCGGCTTCTCTAAGACTGAGGCTGTAGGAAAGTTTCCAGCCCCAACTAATCAGCATGAAGTGAGGAGATTCCTTGGACTTGCAAGTTTTTTTAGAAGGTTCGTCAAGGGGTTCGCCATGATAGCGAGGCCCTTGACAAACCTTTTAAAAAAGAACACACCGTGGGCATGGAGTGACCTGGAAACCCAGTCCTTTCAGACCATTAAGAACCTACTAATAGATAGGCCAGTTCTCGCATTATATGAACATACCGGAGAAACACAATTGCACACTGACGCTAGTAAATTCGGAATAGCGGGTATATTGCTACAGAGGAAGGGATCTGATCCTTGGCGGCCAGTCGCATATTATAGCCGTCAAACTCAACCTGATGAAACGAAACTCCACTCATTTGAACTCGAGACCCTCGCTGTCGTTAGCTCTCTAAGTAAATTCCGTTCATATCTTATCGGCATACATTTCACCATAGTCACTGACTGTAATGCCTTACGATCAACGTTCACTAAAAGAGACCTCATTCCGCGCATATCCCGATGGTGGATACAGTTTTTGGAGTTTGATTGTAGTATTGAATACCGTCCTGGTGAAAAAATGTCCCATGTCGATGCCCTCAGCAGAGGACCTGTATCAGTGGAAGCCGAACCAATACATACACTTGATATTTTATCAGTCAGTACCGAAGACTGGATTTCCACTGTGCAATCCTCTGATGATGACATCAAACACATCAAGGACATTCTAGAAAATTCAGAAACTCCTAAAATTGCTAGTATTCATAAAGATTACACGGTCAAAAATGGACGAGTATTTCGTGTGTTAAAAGACGGTGAAACTAGGTGGGTTGTACCAAAAGGAGTACGTTGGCAACTTTTAAAAGCTAACCACGATAGCGTAGGTCATTTTGGTTTTGAAAAGACCCTCGAGCGCATACGATCCTTGTTCTGGTTTGCAAAAATGCGCAAGTTTATAAAAAAATACGTATCTGCATGTCTCGAGTGCGCTCATCATAAGTTGCCTGCGGGTGCACGAGAGGGACTATTACACCCCATCCAAAAAGTAGAAATTCCTTTTCACACGCTACACGCTGACCATCTTGGCCCTTTCCCAAAAAGTAGACGTGGTTTTACGTACATTTTAGTAATAGTAGACGCGTTTACAAAATATGTCAGCTTATTTCCAGTTCGTAGCACTAAAACAAAAGAGAGTATAAGGGCATTCAAAGTTCTATTTAGTTATTTTGGGTCCCCCACCCGCTTAATAACAGATAGGGGTACAAGCTTCACGAGTAAGAAATTTAAAATATTCGTACAGTCGATCGGCACAAAACACGTCCTGAACGCCGTCGCTACACCACGAGCCAACGGGCAGGTCGAACGTTACAACAGGACGATTCTGGCTGCCCTTGGCTCTATGGTACATGGCAAAAATAAGAACACGTGGGAGGATTTGCTTCCTGACGTACAGCTAGGGCTAAACACCTCGGTCCATGACGTAACAAGGAAAACTCCTACGGAACTATTATTTGGTAGAACGGCCACAAATCCATCCCAAGGTATATTAAATGAAATAATAGGTGACATTGGAAGCGTTGCGGAAGAAAATAAAACAATAGAAGATATTCGATCTGAAGCCTCTGAGAGGATTAAGCAAAATCAGAAAAAAAATAAACATCGATATGATAGGAATAAGAAGAGTAGTACTAATTACAAGGAAGGTGACTTGGTTAGGATTGCGAGAGCAATAGTGACGGGACCAGGGCAATCAAAAAATTAGAGGCAAAATGTAAAGGGCCGTATAGAATTAAAAAGCTATTACCAAACGATCGTTTCCTTGTGGAGGATACTCCTCTTACCAAGACGGGGGCTAGATATGAAACAGTAGTAGCAGTCGACAAAATATTTCCATGGCTCAGTTTTAACGCCGCTGCTTGCTCTTCAAGTGAAGATAATGATGAAGATGAAAGTAGTGATAAATAATATTAATGCATAATAATATATAGCCAAAAAGAATTCCTAAATATAATAAATACAGTAAAATACTTTCAACTCTCATCATTGTCGGTAAAATAATATTTTTGAGGAGTTGTTATCAACAATGTGAATCAAATGATTAATTAACTATGTAAATGTAGTGTGTAATGTTAAAATATTAATAGTAAATAAGGAAAAAGAAATGATTTTTGATAACAAAAAAGAGAAGTAGTGAGGAATTTTAACCGGGCATGATTGGCGTATGAACTCGCCGCCCAGAATTGGTTCAAACTCCAAAATCAGTAACGGTGTGTCAGCGAAGGAAGTAGCTTTCACACTGCTTAATTATTTTTGTGATTACTGAGTGAGGGTGCTGGAACCGGGCATGATGGGCGTACGAACTCGCCGCCCAGGAGTGGGTCCAGCATCGCAGCCATTGATAGTGTGGCGGGATGGGAGGCAATCACCGTCACGCTTCATAGCTATATTTAAGATTAGAGTATAAGGTAGACATGGAGTTGCGTAATGGAAGGCTCCTGAGCTGGGCATGACTGATATATGACTTTGTCGCTATGAGTAACAAAATACACTGTGTGATATTATGTAAATTGAATATTTTTATATTTAATGTGATAAGATAAGATAAGATAATCATTTATTTGCGTTAAACAAATGATGGTTCATTATTTACAACTTATGTTAGTAATCTAAACTTAGAACGAAGAGACTCGTTCCTGGAGGATGGCCGACTGTAACATGACATTAATAAAGCACTGGCGACACCACATTTTTCTGTTAAGAATACCATAGTGAATGACTACGTCACTTCCAGTCGGTCGTTCGTGACTCAGTTGACTCACTCTGGAACGAGACGTCTTCGAGTAAGGTTAGTAATATTTTGATAATTACTTGAACATCTATGATAATAAATAATCATGATACACTTTAATGTTTTAATTGTTTCCCTTTTGAGATATTGTAACATAACTTTTTATAATTAACGAACTAGGCGCTTTGGTTTAAAACTGTAAGTCTACCTTTGTAACTTTAATTAAATAAATAAATAAATAAATAAAATAAATAAAATCGTTACTATTGGTTTCAAATTGTGATTCTGTGTTGTGCAATAAAAAGTATTTTAAAGTGTTGTAACCCACTATATTTTAATGTTATTTTCAGCAAAACAACAGACTTTATTAAAATATGGCACCTAACAGACTGTGTGATGAACGCACACTCCGCTATTCTATGTATACTCGATGTAATAAGATGTTGAACGTCGGTCTTGTGGCTAATGAATAGAGATGCTACGGACACCATAGATACTTAAGAAGTTTGGATAGTCTCGTAAAAACATGTTAAATAAAAATCAGGGAGTTGCAGGATATATTTTTCATCATTTCAATTCGATACTTGTAAAAATATTGATATTCGCTGTAGTAAGTCTTTTTGCATATTATTTATTAGAGAGGATTTATCGTTTAGAGTAAGATGATCCTTATGCAAAATGCGTGATTTGAAAAGTGTTAAGTCTTTAACTAAAATTAGGAAATGGTAACTATAGTCATTGGCGTCGCGAAAATCAGTCATACTGCCCTTATACGGCCACAGGCGGTATCTCAAATTCAATAGACGAAGTAGATTAAATCCTCACCTGTTAGTAATACGGTCGCAACTTGCTACAGGAGTTTTATCTAAGATACCATCATTTGTCTCATAGCAATTTTAGTCCTTAACTATGTACACTTTGTTTGAAAACTGCCTGAATATTGTTATGTTTTTTAACTGGATGGATTGAATACAAATAAGATTATTTGTTTCTAGATAAATAAATATAAAAATGGAAGCGTTAGTTACAAACATTATATGGCCCAATCCTCCAGCAGCGAACATGTATTCAAATTATGAAAGTAAATATGCAAAACTAAAGAACGATTTTAAATTAACTTTTTTAATCTGTACAAAAAGCCACCCATAAAAATTAAATGCTAGGGAGTTACTAACTCGTTCTCTCATTGACGTATCTGTCAAAAATGTCCCCTCTTTTCTCAAAACATGGTCACCACCAAACTCCTATTAGCTGACACTTAACTCTGAGTGTACTTAACTGTGACATATAACACTCTGCTAATGAAGCCGGCATCTTATCTTATCTATTACTTTTTCTTTAGAAGCTCAAAGAAGGTTTAATTAAATCGGTGGTCCCCGTTGTGCTTAAAGAATAGGCGGATTAATTATACGGCTAATTTGTACTTGTAGTTACTGAAGATTCACGCCATCAGTTGTACTTAATTATAAATACAATGGACACATTATTGCTCTAACGATATTGCTTTCAACATGTTAAGGATGGATGCCTGTCTCTCTTCAGTCTAAATGTTTTCTCATGGGAGCCCATTGTTTCTCATGGTTTTTGTTTGGTCATGTTGTAATTTTTGTAGAGAATATAGACCCGTTTCTTATAATCTTAATGTCATCATAATTGTGTACTGTTATTGATATTTGTCTTTTTATATTATTAAGGTGTTAACCATTGTTATTTTTGGTTTTTATAATCCACAGTGCTGTAGTGTTTTACTGTTATGCTGTGTTTTATTATAAAAAAAATAAAAAATGTTAATCATATCGTCAACGTTAGCTCTTATTTGACAGTAATGGCATTCGTTAAAACAATACAATACCGTGTCAAAAGCAATAGTGTTTCACCCCGTAAATAAGAAGAGGCCCAGTGCTTTTTACTCACCGGACATAGAACACTTACTTGCACAATGTTGCAAACTAACACACACGCACACTTACACGTATCACACGTAAATGCACGCACAAGCACGCCAATGCATGAAGTTTTTTGAAATATTATTATCTTGTCCTTTTTGTCTATAAATTTGCTCGTTGTAGCTCTGTCGTTCCTCGCGGTTGTGGCAGAATATCAGCGTATTGCTCATCGTGAGCAAAGCTATACGCTGAGCCATTTCCATTCTGCACTGCTGCAACGCACAAATTCTTTTGGCCACTTTTTGTGTATTTTTAATGCAATTGTGTTGTTTTTATTTACCTTTGTCAATTGTGTGTGTGAGTACGCAAATAAACGTTTTATCTATCCATTTATCTATCTTTTTTTTACTTAGGGCATTTTCCAAAAATATAGCTACTAAAATTAACAAAGGTAACTATTCCATTACTTTACGAAAATTAACTATTACTGCTTTAAGGGAAATAGTGGCATATCAGACAAACTCCTGTAGTAAGTTCAACCATATTACTGACAGGGCTGGGTTTCTACACGGTAATAACGATATCGTATTTGACGTGTTTCCGTATTGTCAATGTTTTGAAACTCTTATGTCATTTACAATAATGACGTCAGTGACATAATAAACGATTCTAAAGCACGTCAAACGCAATATCGTTATAACGCGTTATGCTTATTTAATTTGAAATATCGCGTGTTGGCTTATGAGGGCAGTATTTATAAATATATGTCAAATTTTCGTGACGTAATGGAAAAATTACCGTAATTAATTTTTGCCCTTAACTATAGATCCTTTTTGGGTAACTCCCAGTATTGGGGTTATTTTTGGAAAATGTATAATAGTTCTTGAGATGTTAGCAAAAAATGTTCGCGCTTTTCACATATCTATCCTTACTGGGATCTTTAGCTTCGTAGGCATGGTCACTATCCACGAGAAGTTTATTTGCAAAAAAACAATCATTAACAAAAGTTCGATCCAAAAATATTTTTTTCGCCAGAAACTTATTTGTACTTCAATCTGTTGGCAATGATCAAACCCGAGACCGCTACCTGGGTCATACAGGCCTAATTTTCTGGCTAAGCCTTTTATAACGCCGTCAGGATTGCTTTAGACCTATCAAATAGAAACAAAAATTATATGCACACAAGCTTTAAAGTATTGACCACAGGAGAGACAACTTTTGTTTTTAAGATCTAGCATATCGACTAAGTAAATAACATTGATTGTCTTTAGTCTTAATCTATTTATTAAACGGTATTTTCTACCCGACAGAGATAATGTTTCAACAAACAACCGGCTAGACATTTTTCGGCCGTAGCCACATAAAACCCTGGTCTAATGATACGACTAATTGGGTATCTGGTGACATTAATCTGGACATTTTGGAGGGATCAGATGACGCTATGTTGTCAAGTAGTGCAGGGTACAGTTTGGGATCAAATAATTATAAATGTTGTTTTTAGGGTTCCGTAGTCAAACTAGGAACCCTTATAGTTTCACATGAATATGCATATTACTCACGACAGCAAAGTGGAACAAGAAAATGTAAAAAAAAAAAATCGGTCCTCCCCTTCACGTAACGTGGGGATGATTTTTTTTCTCGCCTATCCTATAGTGATGGATAGGTCTTTCAAAAATATTACAGTTTTGTGAAAATACTATTTCGTTTAAGTAATCCGTGTATGAAACATTAAGCTTTATTAAGCTAAATCTTAAAATGAAAGAGCATATAACGAATTTTAAAGGAAAATTATTACTTGTAATAGTTTAGGGTATTTCTACCAGCGTTTCAACCGCTTTGACTTCGGTGTCGCATTTTTAACCATTTCCCTGTACGAGTAGGATAACCATTTTCGGTTATTTTGAAGAATGCCTGGACTCCTAGAAAATAACCTGGTTCTTGAGATACAGGCGATTAGTGTTTATACCTACTAAAATCATCTAAGACGCCACCAAATGACTTAAATAGAAAATTAGTTTATACTTGCCGACATGCTCTTGCCCGGTTTTTTATTATTTAAACACAAAATATCTTTAATTTATGTATTTGAAACATAAAATACAAAATGAAGTATTTTAGCTATTTTTATTTGAAATACAAATTACGTTCGTAACAATAAATTTTATTAATTAATAAATACCCAGAAGTTCTGAAAATTAACCGTTAAAGAACGGAAACGATACTTCGCTTGACACTTGACATTGACATTTTGAGGTAGAGTAACAGGTGCAGTGTTGTCAACTCTAAAGATTGACATAATTATTATTATTTACCTATCGCTAGTTTACTCATTAATAGGATCGCTAAATGAAGGTTAAATGTATTTTGAAGCTATAAGTATTTGAAATAATAACTACAAAATAACTCGGCGTATTTGAAATACAAATTACAAAATAAATTTTAAGCAAGTAAACGAATATTAAATACGTATTTGTATGTTAGTTACAAGTTATTTAAATACTGCCAAATATTGGATACAACCCAACATTCTCCGGTACAATAACATTATTGGCAGCTAAAAAACCATACTCAGTCCATACTCAGACACTTTGAGATACGATTACTACTCGTTCCTTTTTCAAACTTGTGTATGAAAAATTTACATTAAGATACGACTTAATCGTCATTCATTAAGTATGCTTGCTACACGTGCTCATTAGTGCGTAATTATGCGACAAGTATTAAAGAGCCAATGCCATTTCGTAACATGTATGAACAAAAACGTGTCGGTAATGAGCATGCTCATTAAAACCGTCAATGATAAGTAGTCAAAGACATGTTGAATAAGCAACTTCTGCCTTCGAAGCTAGGGGTCCTGGGTTCAAATCCTGGTAAGGGCGTATATTTGTGTGATGAGTCTTGGAAGTTTTCTATGTATTTCAATGTATATTTCTCTATATAAGTAAGATTATCGTTGTCTAGTACCCATAGTACAGTCACCATCAGATAGATCTAACCGGACAGCGAGCCCAAAAAAATGTGTTGCAATGGATTCCCAAAAAAGACTAACACGTGAAACCGTCAGAAAAATGACACGTAACACTTCGTTTAAATTATTTGCTTGGATAAAAAATCAAGAAGATGTAACTGCATAGTCGACCGAAAAGATTTAACTGGACAAACATTCAGTGTATCTAAGGTGACAAAAGTTCAAAAAGATCTTTCAAAATACCTCTTTACGGTAAAACTTTTTGGGAAGTTTAAAAAAATCAGGACAGAAATGACAAATGCCAATATTGACATTAAGCTCACAATGTAAACAATAACCATAATATTTTTCACATGTTCAGCGTACAAGAGTCGTTTTAAAATATTATGCGTGCTTTTCAAATATATGCGAAAACGTTAACCAGTTTGTCGCCGTGACCAAACTGCCGCCTCGTGTCGACGGCATGTTGCCGTGGTCTCCTGTTGGTTACTCTCGCCGTACCGCCCCTAAACTTGATCAGTTTCCAGCAGCCGTTCATGTGATCACATGAACGGCTTTGAAACCAGCACGATGGTCTCGTGTTCAACAAATAATCTCAACGCAGTTTCGTCTCGTGCTGCGAATCACAAACACGAGATAGCTTGAATCAGCTTATTGCTCGGTGTGTAGTGTTTATTTATGTGTGTTAATTGTATAAATAAAAATAAATTTTACTTTAATTTGAACGTATCCCTTTATAACTTTTATGGTGCCCCTTTTTGTAAGCTTTTATTTAACTTGCAATTTTGATAAGTTAGATCAATTTGCAAACCATATTTCTACCACTTGCTGCTACCGGATTGCGCTGAAATTCGGCATATTTATGTAAGTAAGGTGACAATGCAATATTATTATAAAGTGGTCATAGGAACTTCGCATCGAAAAAAGATAGCCCCATCGTGTTTGGGCTCGTTGGGTTTTTCGGTATAAGCAGTGATTACTGTGCACAAAAACGTACAGATCTTAACCCAAACCCTTGTAAGTAGGTACCAAAAACAAAATTTCGGCAGACACTTATCTCAGCAATAGCTGTTTTAAATATAATTTAAGGTGTCAATATACAATTTAGCCCTTGAGGATTTCCTATGGCTGCCTTCTGTCTCCATCAGCATAGCTCGATGGGACCGTTATTATTAATTATTATTATAAGTAAATATTCTCATCCAAATCGCATAAGTACGAGTATGTTAGTTACAAGACTTACAAGTGACGCTAACGTAAGTGTGTTAAAAATACTGCACCAAGAAAAGTAAAAACAGTAAGAGTAAAAGAGATGTCTAAATTCTGTCACGGCGTAAGTAACAAATATCGCGTAGGGGAGGCCGGGGCTTGTTTTAACGAGGATAAGTATTAACACGTCAATAGCGGCCAAATTACTATAATCTAAATCTCGTTTTTTTATTCCTTCCATGGATTATGATATGATACCAAATACGTAGTGACCCATCAGTTGTCAGCAGGACTCCAAACGGAAAAGTTGTGCGCCGCGGCGGTCGCAGACCCACCGTACCCCTAAACCGTACCGCTGACCCAAAAATTGTATCATAAATATGAAGTAGGTTTAGGTTATGTTAGTTCTTCAGCAGGCCCGGAGGGCCAAACTACCCAGAAATAGGAGCTCTGCGACAGCATAGCTCCGTCGACTCCGTTACATTCGATTTTAATAGTAATAATTGGTCAAAGTACCACCAGTGGTACGGCCGAGGGGTACGGTGGGTCTGGAAGGCGCCGCGGCGACTTTTTGCAGATAAATAGAGTTTTTTACGATTGCAATTTTTTGACTTCCTCACTAATTGTTGCCACAATGAAAGAAAAAATTAAGATATTTTGATACTAAAGTTGATTATTGTTTAACTTCGCTTGTCTGTAAGGCTGAAAGTAAATTAAAGTTACCACTATGCAATGTTATTATTTTTTAGTCATTCGATTTTTATATCATTGTCGATTATTGTGTTACAAACCCCTTTGAAGAAAACCTCTTTTTTATAATAATGGCGACGTACTTTGATTTATTTTTTATTTTAACCACCGATTAAATGGATATGAAAATAAAACACGTACGTTATGTACTTTTAAAGCTACAGGTATACTTATACGTCTATCCATTCTGTGCTACAGGTAAAAGCTTGAAGTGTAAGATTATGCCCGGCTTCCCCTGCAAGAAGTCACGGGGACTTTCCTTGACAGCTGACATATTGTGAACAAATTCAATTTTAAACTAACGAACAGTGTTCAAAATGTAAGCCAAGTTCGCCTACAATAACCATTCAAATATCTAAAATGAATACCACATACAAGTCTATAAACAGTACTTTATTTTCCTCAATCCTACACTTACTTGAATTAAATAAGTTATATAAGTTATAACTTAATGCCATAAAGTTCAAAATGATTTATTGGAATATGGTCATAAAAAAATGGGCAAGAGCATGTCGGACCATGCTTAGTGTAGGGTTCCGAAGCCGTTAAGTACTACAAACATAAAAATCAACAAGTAATAATATTTTTTTTATTAAAAGTCACTTGGTGCCGTCTTAGATGATTTTAGTAGGTATAAACACTTTGATTGCCTGTATCTCAAGAACCAATGATGTCTACTTAGTCGTGATAGTTTTGCTAGCGCTTAAATTAATATTTCATAAATGGATTACCTAATCGAAATACTGTTTCCACAAACTCGTTATATTTTTGAAAAACCTATCCAACGAAGCCTCACACTATAAAGTAGACGAGAAAAAAATACATCCCAACGTTATGTGCAGAGGAGGTACCCTAAAAATTTTTTTTTTGTACTTTTTATTGCACCACTTTGTTGGCGTGACTTATATGCATATGCATGCCAAATTACGGGACGGACGGACGGACATGGAGAAACTATAAGGGTTCCTAGTTTGACTACGGAACCCTAGAAATTGAGTATAATGTACCTATATTTTATACTTTTTTAATGCTTTTTTCAACACAATTACAGCCTATTAGGTACATACCATTATGCTAAATTTAGAGCATGTTGGAACTATTTATCATTATATATAAGAGTATAAAATCTTTCATGATTTTTTATTTACGAGTCCTATAATCTGTTCATTACGAAAATTCAAGAATATTCTCTGTTACTTGATAGACTTTATTCTAAGCTGGGCCTGAAAGAGTTAAATAACACAAATGAAAAAAGTATTAATAAAAATACGAGGTAACGGCACCAGTACTCGACATAGGACCAATGTTCGACACTGACTCTTGTTCAAAGAAGATAAGAGTTATTCATTTGTTTTGCAACAATCAATTTATAACCCTATGATCTTTGAATTAAAAGCTTCTGTCGATTACTGGTGCATGCCAGCTAAAAGTGTCGAACATTGGTGCTTTTACCTTACGTAGAATAATATCCCGTCGATAAAAATTAACTTGGCCTGCGCACTTCTAAGAATCCGAATGAGGGTCTGATATCTCTAATACCAGCAAATCAGTTCATATGAAATTGCGCATGTGTGCGTTCTATTCTATACCAGCCTTCAACAAAGTACTTACCTATAATGGCGAAAGACAATATTAAAAAAAAGAGTTCAAATATTTATTTGGTTACGATACGGACCGACGGACGGACGGTTTTGTATACCATTTGCGTTTTATTATAATTACTCTCTTAGTGCTTTAAGGTTTTATAAAAATACGATTAGGCTGTTTTGTAATTATTAGATCGCATAAATAGTGTGTGGTAACACTGGTTACATGGAAATATAATAAGTATGGAAGCCTAACTGATGCTGAAAATCGGCTCCACTGACATAGTGCTGGCGGGGATGCAGCTAATACTGCTCTGTGGAGTCGACTTTTTGACGTAGTGTCAAACAGTTGTTTATAATTGCAAAAATAATTCGATTTTAATGATTACCGGATTTAAATAATGCTGCAAAAATGCCAAGTAGCTTTGTGAGTTTGTGCAGGACCCACACAGATGCAAAACAAAGCGATATTTATTTGACTACTTAGTGAGTTATTGAAATTTTCATATTTCCATACTAACGTCATGTCCGATTTTTTGCAATACATCTTTGAAAAATATGAATTACAAGCAAATGCTTCGAATGAATAGCAAATTAAATTTCATGTCATCTTTACTATAGTTACTTTACATAATAAAACAAATAGGTGATATCGATGGTTCCACCGAATAAAGGTGCAGTATGCCAAAAGCTAACTTTCCAGGAAAAAATAAATACCAGTAGATAGATACCAAAACATGAATTCTATTAAAATATGAATACATTAAGTATAAGTGCTAGTACCATTTCATAGCTTTTATTCTAGTGTAGTGAAGCGCAGATAGTTTGTGCTATAAAAGTTTACACGTTTCTAGGATTCCATAGTCAAACTAGGGACCCTAATGGTTTCACGATGTCGATCCGTCCGTCCGTCCGCAGCCTAGCTCAGAGACTCTTAGTACTAGAACCCTGTAAATTGGCATGAGAATATACATATTAGTCACGCCAACAAAGTCGTAAAGTTAAATTTTGAAAAAAAAATGTTTTAGTGTACCTCCCCTAAACGTAACGTGGGGATGTTTTTTTTTCTCGTCTACCACATAATGTGGGATGTCGTTGGATAGGTATATCAAAAATATTAGTAATGCAACCTTTCATTACTTTTTGTGTAGAATTAGTACTAGTCTATTGCCTTGATTCTTTAGGACTATTATTCGACAGTGGAAATTTCAAATAATCAAATCAAATCAAATAATTAATTGTTAATATCAGTTTTAAACAATTGATAGCTTACTTATATAAGTTTGTCTAAGAAAATTTCTTAACAATAACCAAGGCGTTCTAATTAAAAAGGACAAGAATGTAAAAAGTACAAAAGTTGTTTATTCAGTAAATAGGCCGCACGGGCACTTTTACACTTCAAAATTTTAAATTCCAAATTCTATCAGCGCTTCCGAAGAGGAGACCACTGCTGAGAAGAAACGCCGCAAGAAATTCAGCAAAAAAACTGTTAATATTTTGTAACTCTCAACATTTATCAATCCAACCATATAATCAGGTCCACAGTCCTTTGCATCTATAAAAAGTCAAACTTCGAAGTAAACTGAAAAAAAGTTACGGCCGCTTATGCAAGCCGCAAGTTCATATCATAAAATTGTTAATTTGTTGCTCCATCACAAAATAATAATGTTTTTTGTAATTGAAATATAAAAATGTTAAAAAACAAAAAAATCGCCTTCAAAAACGCATAAAGTAACTTTTTTTAAATTGTAGGTACCTACCTAATAATAGCCGACTTCGGTTCTGTTGGGCTAACCTATTAGGTAGGTGCCTACAATTTTAAAAGATGTTATTTGATGCGTTTTTGAAAGCGGTTTTTTTATTTTAAAACATTTATTTTATTTTATACTTTTTAGTGATCACAATACGCTGTTACGTAGTCATACTTCGTAGTTGATATGAAACTTTAATTTATTTCAAGCGCCCCATACAACGCCGCGGGAAAGTCATAGTCATATTTCATCAAGTAAATATTTTTCGTTGTAGTCGCTCAACTATCTAAATCGAGATATCTTGTCGCCACCCTTGAAATAGGTACCATTGAGGAGTTCCGGTGACCATCTGTGGTCTTCATGATCAGTTCCACTTCAGCAAGTTATACTTTCTGAATGCAAATGCTAGATTTGTTACTAAAAATACTAAAATCGCCATACTATGTTTGCCAATCGCTATATTTGAGGAATTCCCTCAATTCCTCACTGATCCCCTCATCAGATTCAGATTTGGTGACAATGGGATCACCTCGAAAGTATAGGTACTCTATCAAACTAAAAAAGGATTTTTTAAAATCGGTCCACAATTGAGGAAGTAATCGGTGAACATACATAAAAAAAAAATACATACCATGGAACGTACAATCTCCTCCTTTTTTGAAGTCTGTTAAAAACCAATAGGAAACGGCTTTCCAGTCAAGTGCGAGTCGGACTATGCACTACGTATTAGGGTATCATTTAAGAAATAACATTTTTCGGGTTCCGTATCTCAAAAGCAAAAACGGAACCCTTATAGGATCACTTTGTTGTCCGTTCGTCCGTCCGTATGTCCATCTGTCTGTCCTTTTATGCCGCAAAAAACGTATGTTTCGACACTCTCAATGGAATCAAAATGTATAGGGTACTTCCTATTAGACCTAGAATCCTGAAAATTGGCAAGAAGGAAGGTTCCTTCAGCACAAATTATGAAAAAAATCCGAAAAATGTTTTTTGCGATTGCAAACTTATTTGCAGCTGTGGTGAAGCGTGGCCCAAACCAGTAAGGAAAGCCGGTCCAGTTAAGTGCGAGTCGAATAACGCACTACGCATTAGGATTTCTTTGATAAAGTAACATTTTTTATGACCAACTAAATTTTGTTTGTTGTTGACGTCGAAATAAATAGTTTTTTTTCATCCTTTTTTATATTTTTTTAAGAAAAGAAAACGCACTCAGAAAAGACCAGCAAACTAAGACCCCCGAAACTTTATGAGATTGTATGAAATCAATAAAATGCTGATTTGTAATCTCAAACTTCTGTTTAGATACCTCGTTTAATATATATTTTATTAAAAGTATTAGCTTTCAGAGCTCATATCTACCTAATATAAATATCAAAATCAGACTTGGATGTTATTTTTGTGATATACTTACCAACTATTAATAATACATCTAAATTATTAATATCTAACGAGCCGGTTACATTTCGAATGTTGCTAGAATAAAGTGTGTAAGTGTATATAAGGTCAAAGAATAGGTTCAACCCTAGAATTCACCAGCAGCTTATTCAATTTTTGCCTATGACAGTCATGTTTTGTTATTTTTAAAAGATGATTGTATTAATCTTATATACCTACTTTAAACATTTCCCAATAAAAGATGACTTAGAAAACCTTTGTCAGTTCATAACTTAGGTAATTTCTAAGATAAATACTCTATTTGAATTTATGCGACCATTTCTACTTACATTGAAGTAAACAAACAAACCTCCGTCGCCTCCACCGCAGTACAAAATCACAACAAAACTACACATACACATAACAAGTTATACTTCACTGGTTGAGGCTCTTATGCTGAGTAGGGGCCCTTTTCAACGCCATTTTGTGCTATTTTTAGTTGTCTTTTGTTTTAATTGTATTTTTGTAGGCGTTAAATATTATAACCGACTTAAAAAAAAGAAGGAGGTTTCTCAATTCATCGGGACCAAGACGCCTGGAACGATATTTTTTTTCGTCCGATTGTGTCTACTTTCTAGTTGGACCCATTTTCAGCACGCCAACATCTGATGATGAGATCTTGGAGAAATCGAAAGAACTCCTCAAATATTATAGGAATAAATAAATATACGTGGACGACGTAACAGTATTATTATGATCACTAAAGGTATGAAATAAAATAAATGTTTTTAGTCCGACTGACCTTTATTTTTATTACCTATCATTTTAAAATAAGTTATTTCTTGCATTTTGAAGACGGTTTTTAGTTTTTTCAAACATTTATTTCATTTCTACTCTTTTTCTTTAAAACATCACCTAACGTTTTGACGGAAGAAGACAATAAATTGGCAGTTAGATTTCCGTACTAGGAACCCTTATAGTTCCGCCATGTCCGTCCTTCTGTCCGTCCGTCTGTCCGACCGTCTGTCTGTCCATCTGCCAGTCCGTCCATCTCTCCGTCCATCTGTCCGTCCGTCCGTCTGTCCGTCCGTCCGTCTATCCATCCGTCCATCTGTCCATCCGTCCATCTGTCCATCAGATCTGTCCGTCTGTCCATCCATCCATCTGTCCGTCTGTCCGTCCGTCCGTCCGTCCATCCGTCCGTCCGTCCGTCCACAGCTTAGCTTAGAGACTCTTAGTACTAGAAAGCTGTTATTTGGCATGAATATACATAGGATCTCCCCTGCACGTAAGTGAGGATAGTTCTTTTTTCTCGTCTACCCCATGGAGTGGGGTTTTTGTAATTTCAAAAATATTGCGGGAATGTCAAATATTTTTTCGATTAAAGGCATCCGGTTGTAAAATATTAAGCGTTACATTGCTATTTTTGTTAGAGTCAAAACTATAAATAATAAAAACAGAAAAATGTATACAAAAAAGTGTTTATATCTACTAAAACCATTGATTTAAATCAGCACCAAATAACTTTAAATAGAAAATTAGTTCATACTTGTTGTTTTTTGAGACGGTATTGTTGTGTTTGTAGTATCAGCTTCGGAACCCTACACTGAGCATGGTCCGACATGCACCTGCCCGGTTTTTCGGCGGTACTCGGTACAAGTCCTGTCCATCTGTCTCGCCCGTCCGTCCTGTCCGTGTCCGTCTGTTTGTCTGACTGTATGAAGTTCACATCCATTTTACTTGGAACACTAGACACTGCTAAAAATCTTGTAAAGGAAAACAATATTTTTAGAGTTAGCACCCCATTCTGTAACAATTTTTTTTTGGAGGTAAAATTTCATGTTATTTTGTTTATTAATATAAATAGTTTTGTAATGTCGCAGTGTACTACGTCTAGGTACTTCTTACATTTAATTCTATAGTAATATATTCTGAAGTGACGCAGTGTCACAGATCAGTAAGAGATACACGTTTTTCAAATCAAGATGTTTGTAATGTAGCTCTAAACGTAAACTATCCATCCGTCCTCTCCGTCCGTCCTGTCCGTCCGTCCCGTCTGTCCGTCTGTCCTGTCCGTCCGTCCTGTCCATCTGTCCCGTCCGTCCGTGTTCGTCTGCTTGTCTGACTGTATGAACTTCACATTTATTTTATTTGGAACACTAGACACTGCTAAAAATTTAGTAAAAGGAAAAAAAAATTTTTAGGGTTATCACCTCATTCTGTAACATTTTTTTTAAGCCAGTATTATAGCGTCATTACATCAGAAGTTATAACCTCATGTTATTTTGTTTATTAATATAAATATTTTTGTTTCAGCCTACTATGTCTAGGTACTTCTTACAGTTTATTCTATTAAAATAAATTCTGAAGTGACGCAGTGTCACAGATCAGTAAGAGATACACGTTTTTCAAACCAAGATGTTTGTAATGTAGCTCTAAACGTAAACTATCCATCCGTCCTCTCCGTCCGTCCTGTCCGTCCGTCCCGTCTGTCCGTCTGTCCTGTCCGTCCGTCCTGTCCATCTGTCCCGTCCGTCCGTGTTCGTCTGTTTGTCTGACTGTATGAACTTCACATTTATTTTATTTGGAACACTAGTCACTGCTAAAAATTTAGTAAAAGGAAAAAAAAAAAATTAGGGTTATCACCTCATTCTGTAACATTTTTTTTAAGCCAGTATTATAGCGTCATTACATCAGAAGTTATAACCTCATGTTATTTTGTTTATTAATATAAATAATTTTGTTTCAGCCTACTATGTCTAGGTACTTCTTACATTTTATTCTATTAAAATAAATTCTGAAGTGACGCAGTGTCACAGATCAGTAAGAGATACACGTTTTTTAAATCAAGATGTTTGTAATATATGTAGCTGTTAACATAAACTGTCCGTCCTGTCCGTCCGTCCTGTCCGTCCCGTCCGTCCGTGCTGTCCGTCCGTCCCGTCCGTCCCGTCCATCCCATCCGTCCGTCCTGTACGTCCCGTAACGTCCGTCCGTCCGTTCTGGCCGTCCTGTCTGTCCGAACCGAGGTACTGCTTAACATTTTGTACACAGATCAAAACTTTTTTTTAGGGTTAGTATCCCATTCCGTAATTATTTTTTACACCAGTATTATCGCGTCATTACATCGGAAGTCATAACCTCGTATGTTATTATATTTCTTAATGTAAATATTTCTGTTCCAGCCCACTACGTGTAGTAGGACCTTCTTTTATTTTATTATATTAGAAGAAATGCTGAAGTGACGCAGATCAGTACGAGATACACGTTTTTCAAATCAAGATATTTGTATCATGGCTCTAAACATAAACTAATAACGAATTAACTCTGCGACAAAGAGATTGCATACAAATTCCACTGACGTGAATACTACTTGACTTAGCAATGTATACCGAATTGTCACCTGTCACATATCCTCGTCAGTACGGTGGAAAAGGGGGCTGATAGCGAGTGGGATCTGAGACCCTGTGGGACATTTGCATTCTCAAGACTGCAGTCATAAGACTGCAAATACGTTGCTTATCGCTCGAATCCTATTTTCATGTTTTATCTTTTAAGCGATCCGAACGCACCCTGCACAAAGCCCTACCAACATTAAACCCGTCCCATCTTGCTTTTTAACCCCCGACGCAAAAATAGGGGTTATAAGTTTGATGTGTAAGTGTGTGTGTGTGTGTGTCTGTCTGTGGCACCGTATCTCTTAAATGGATCAGCCGATTTGAATGCGGTTTTATGATTGAAAGCAGGTTTTCTAGCGGCGGTTCAGTCGTTTTTGAGATATGGAGCTTTTAGGGGGTTAAAAGCCCTAGAGGTTCATTTCAGAGCTGATATCTCTTAAACGGCTCAACCAATTTTCATTAAATCTTGCTAGGAACCATCCTGATTAGTGTAGCTTTATTGTTTTTGAACTAAAACTAGAAAATAGCACTATTACTTGTGGAAAAGATTGCGTATATATACTCGTATGTTATCGACCATCTAGGGCAGGTCAAATACAAAAGTATAAAAAATGTACCCCCTCTACCAGCCCCCTATTTCACCATCTTGACAATGACATGTGATAGGTGACAATTTTGTATACATTGCAAAGTTAACACGCTGATACACGTTTCATATAAGCTGCGCCACGTACACTAAAATGTCACCTGTGAGTGTCATTGTCAGTAAGGTGAAATAGGGGCCAGGAGCGCCTGGCGACATCGGTTGGCAGTTTTACCCCTTATTCGCCGTCCAGCTCTAAGTAACCAGCTCTAGGTTCCTCGGGGGCATTGACGACAAAGGTCTTAGAGTCTCTGTTCGTATCCCAAAATAATCGTTTGAAAATTGGATTAAAAGTTTTAATGAAAATACTACTATGTAACAATAAAACAAATTTAATTTTCTATTACGTGAAACAAATTGAATGTATTTTTTTAATTTTAATTGCTAGATGTGTACAATATGATGTGTGATGTGATCGAAAAGGATGATGATGGCGCTGGTGGTCAGAGCGAACATGATAGCCCACAGGTTCCGACGATGTACAGCGGAAGTCGCAGTAACGCGTTTTAGAGATTTTCAATTGCTTTATACCTACAGCCTGAGTGCTTACTTGTCGCAAAGGTCTATTATATCAATGCCCTCCGAGACCAATATAACAACACGTTTAGGGATAAAGCATGCAGCGCGTCGGGCTTACTGGCGGATGCGCGTCGACGGCTCTCCGGCGCAGGCGCACCAGCAACAGCAGCATCCTGCATCATAACGGACAGACTGCACCTTTTGTACCTTCTAATCAAGCTCTAATTCAAATTGATACATCCAAAAAATTATGGCCCATTTGTACGAAATGTATTTTTTTTACCTAAAATGAACTACCACTGGCACCTCACCTGCATAGAATAAGTCTATAAAAATATTTTGGTTTTACGAAGGTAGTTTTGATTTGTTACGTGATTTTCATAAAGTCATTTTTTCAAAGTAGCGAATTTTCACATTTATCGTTCTTTCATAATTGTTTAATCGATTTTCTTCATGTAACGATTATATGTATATATTTAGTATTATATGTACCGATATAGAGTTAAAATGTTCGCGGTTTATTTTAATCGCTAAAATTACCAGTAGATTATTTAATTTTGTAGCATTTTTTCCATTCTAAAAACTTTAATTTGACAAAATCGACGGAGCTCCGCTGAGCGGAGCTTCTATTTCTGGGTTGTTTTGGCCCTCCGGGCCTAATATGAGACCGAAGCTAACCTAACCTACATACGCATATTATGATGTAAAAGTAATTATTGGGAAAATTTGCGATGGAAACATTGGGAACATATAAAATGTGAATAGTAAAAATTACGAATATTTAATAATGCTGTATAAAAATCGCTACATGAAGAAAAACAATGAAAAGAATTGACAATTGTAAAAGAACGCGATGTGAAAATTCGCTACTACGAAAAAATGCCTTTGTGAAAATCATTAAAATCATCTAACAAATCGTGTTTTGACAATTAAGGTGTCGTTGGTTTTGTCTTATACACTGTTGCCACATCTACAGGATTCAACAAATATACGTACCTTATACTTGCCTTCGGGGTCGTGCTCCTACTAGGAGCATAAAAATATTACAATTGAATTCCTCGTTTTCATACTCTAATTAAAGTACAAGCATTATTTATTATTATCATATCAATAGTACTTCAGCAGCAGCAGTTTTTTAGTGGTGGTAGGACCCTGTGCAGGGTCCGTCCGGATCGCTACCACCATCTTATCCATTAACCACCCGCCAAGCAATAGTGTTCGCATTGTTGTGTTCCGGTGTGGGGATAAGACAACCGGTGAAATTACTAGCATAGAGGCATTCCATCTTAGTCCTCAGGGTTGGCAACGCATTTGAGGTCTTAGGATTATAGACTTGAGAATTCAAATGCCTATGGGTCTCAGATTCCACTTACCATCAGGTGGCCTGAGTGCTCGTGTGCCTTCACCTTGTCATAAAAAAAAAAAAAAAAAAAAAAAAAAAAAAAAAAAAAAAAAAAAACAAGTTATAGGTTTAGGTCCGTTTCTGCGGAGCTCCTGTTTGATATCACTATAAGTCAGTGGTATCGTTTAACTTTAAAATACCCACTGTACCACCAGGGGTAATGCCAGGGGACGGTGGGTCTGAAGGGATATTTTGCGATAGTAAATAATAAAATTTGAAATAGGTACCTATATCTTCTTTTCGTTGCAGTAGGAGAATCAGAAATTATAGTATTCATGCTCCTACCAGTGGGAGAATCAGTACTATAATGTCTTCGTGCTCCTACCAGTATGAGAATTTAGCAGGAGCACGACCCCGAAGGGAATATTCGTATTGAAGTCTCTTTCTTTATCCTATACAATCTGTCCCTGCATAAGGTGCACAAAAAAATAGGAATGAAATACGATGCAATTTCACCGACAAAAAAAAATGGTGTCTATTTTTTTTAAAGATTTGTAAAAAATCATTGATTGCTGTCAACCCTTTTACTTTGTTCTGATAAACAAAGTATCGCCTCACATGAGGTCTATTGAGATAAAATAAACGGTTTTTTAATCGTAGAGCATTTTCTGTGCCAATTAAATAAATAAAAGAATGTAAAAAAACAAACAATACAAGCATCTTTAAAAATTTTTTTTTTTTGAAATTCCTGATAAATCCTATTTATTCTTTAATTACTTGAAAATATGCCCATATGACCTCGTGTTATTATTAGCTATAATTATTTAACAACTCATTATCTTTAATTAAAAAAAAGAATTACGTGTCTAAAGCAAGCACGACATTTTTGATAAGTGGTCAAAGATATTATGTCGTTTAGCATGTGTTGTCTTTTTTGTGTTAAGCGTATTTTTTCGTATTTTTTTTATTTGGTTGACACAGGAAATGCTATAGGATAAAAAACCGTTTATTTCATCGCAATAGACCTCATATGACCTCATATTTCCCTTTGTTCCGATAGGGTTGACAGCAATAATTGTTTTTTTATATAAAATTGAACAATTTAAAAAATTACGTTTTTTTTTGTCGGTGAAATTGCATCTAGTTTCATCCCTATTCATTTGTGCGTCTTATCCAGGGACACTGTATTTAATTTTTAAGGGATGCCAACACGATCCTTTGCCGAAGCTTGTAGATGTACTCGTATGTGGCCGTAACGTGTATGGCGTGTAGAAGTTATTTCGGCCGTTTTCTCGTGGTCCTACTATTTTTGTCCTACTGACTTTCGACGGAGCCCCGCCCAGGGCGGGGCTCCTACTTCTAGGTGGTTTTGCCCTTCGGGCATCTGAAGATACCTAACGAACCTAACCTACCTACTTTTACAACCATAATTAGTATTTAGTGATCAAATCTAGGTTCACTTTTTGACTAGTAGGACAAATTAGTAGGACCACGAGAAAACGTGTGTTATTTCATAGAATAAGAACTAAGCATAGAAGGAGCTATAAAATATGCAGTCTTATTGGAAAAGACGGTCCTATAAGCTAAAACCAATTAGTATGTTCAATATCATATTCGCAAAACACGATTTTCGCAAAACTTGATATTCTCAAAACATCATTATTAGCAAGACGGCAATTAGACAGTGTCGACGGAGCTCCGCTACCGCGGAGCTCCTATTTCTGGGTAGTTTGGCCCTCCGGGCCTGCTGTAAAACTAACATAACCTAAACCTACATACGATTCTATAACCTAATTCCACTATTTGCAAATATCATGTTTTGCGAATATCATGTTTTGCTAATATCATGTTTTGCGAATATGATATTCTGCGAAGTATGGGCTAAAACATCATGATCGTACACTATAACGATCAAGGTGACCAGGGTGTTGAATACACGAGTTCACAACACTCTGGCGTGTACGACTAGTTTTAGCGAGAGCTGGACTCTATACTCTTTCCTTTTTAACTTATTGAACATTCATATTCAAATTTTTGATATAGGTATAGATAAGACGCTTTCTTTTTAAGGCTCCTTCTATGCCTTTATTTTTTATTGTATGGGTTATGTGCTTATGTGACATGTATAAGTTGCTATTGTAAGTGTTTTTTTACCTATATGTATTGAAGTTGGTATTACTATTAAATAAAAGGTTTTAAGAGGTTTGAAAGCTTTTATACTTCGTCACAGGAGGGCTAGCACAAGTGGTTCGTGACTTGTTTGTCGCTCGGATCTTCCTTTCCATCTAGTCTGTAACGATAGAGACGCACTGAGCGACAAGCGATAAAATACAACTTGTGCTAAAAATTGCATGAGAGACGACATGATATCAATATTTTATTTTAGTCTGGTTTGGATAAAACTTTATTTTATCCAAACCAGACTAAAATAAAATATTTAACCTAACCTTAGACGAACGGCTAAGATTAGGTAGGGAGCTATTAAATTATTGGTATCATAAATACGTCTTACATTATGCCTATGTTAACAAGAAAGAGTTTGGATTCAAATTATGGCACTGTTTGAATGGAAATTGGCAGCATGATCCACGTTTACCTAGCATCTGATATTTCTTTGTGGCGGACATTTTAAAATATTCATATTCCACCTGTCGCCAATGCAAACTCTTTTTTGCCGAGGTTACTAAGCTTTTTGTGAGGCCCCGCGGCACTAAAGTGCGCCCTGTTGTGATCCTTATTAGTGCTGATAGACGAGCATAGTCGCTAGAATGCTCGAGTAAATGCGCAAGTCTATCGGCACCTTAAGATATAAGTCAATTAATATCTGGGGACAATCGCACACTAATTGACCTAGTCCCTAACTAAGCTCTAGGCTTGTACTATGGATGGGTACTAGACGACGTTAAACATACTTATATAGAGAAATTAATTTCCGTGTCAAATACACGCACATTTACACACACAGTCGGAAACATACTCAATCTCATCACACAAATATTTGCCCATACCGGGAATTGAACCTGGGACCGCTAGCTTCGTAAATATGCAGGGTCGCTTCAACTTTCTTTATAGCAGCAAGTGGTAGAAAAATGGTTTGAGAAACTTAAAACAGAACTTACAAATCAACATTGCAAGTTAAATAAAAGCTTTTAATAAAGGGCAGCATAAAAGCTTAAACAAACAATACATTCTTAATATAGTTCATTTATTTTGATTTATATAATTTACACACAAATTAGAAACACAACCCAACACCACACCCAGTAATAAACTTATTCAAGCTACCTCGTTATTGTGATTCTTAGCACGAGACGAGACTGCTTTAAGAGTATTTGTAGAACAGGCATCATACACGAGACCATCGTGATTTTTTCAAAGCCGTTCATGTGATCAAGCTGAGGGGCGGTACGGCGAGAGTAACCAACAGGAGACCTCAGCAACACGCCATCAACACGAGCCAAGCCGCCTGCGCGCGGCCTACATGCACTCAGTTTGGCCGCGGCGAACAATTGGTTAACGTTTTCGCACAATATTTTACACGCACGCATAACATTTTAAAACAATTCTTATATCGCTGAATATATTGTGAGGAATGTTATTGCTATTGTTTACGTTGTCAGTTTTGACATTAGTCATTTTGGTCCTGATTTTTTAAACCTATATAAAGTATTCTAGCGAAAAGAGGTAGTTTGAAAGATCATTTTGAATTTTTGTCACCTTAGATACAGCTGAATTTTTGTCCATTTAAATCGTTTCGGTCGACTATGCAGTTACATCTTCTTGATTTTTTATCCAAGCAAATAATTTAAACGAAGTGTTACGTGTCATTTTTCTGACGGTTTCACGTGTTAGTCTTTTTTGGGAATCCATTGCAACACATTTTTTTGGGCTCGCTGTCCGGTTAGATCTATCTGATGGTGACTGTACAAACCTAGAGCGTAGTTTGGAACTAGGCCAATTTGTGTGACATTTTCCTGTGATAAAGAAAGAAAGAGAATTTTAACTGTTCTCCATATCCTACCTCACAGAAGCGTACAATTATTATCCTTAAGTCTAATTTGTCCCTGAGTATTGGTTTTTTTCTATGTATTTTGTTATGGATGTCTTAATGTTAGTAACCGTTGTTAGTTGTCTAGTACCCATAGTACAAGTCTAGAGCTTAAATTGGGACTAGGTCAATTTGTGTGACATTGTCCTGTGATTATTTATTTATTTATTTATTTATTTAGTAAGTTTATCGTTCCGCCGAGTTCCACCATCGAACCCCCCGTCGTAAGGCCAGGTTCCATCAACATCACTTTGATGAATGGCGTTCTTCCACCGTGCATTTCTCTAAGCACTTCTTCCCTCGTACGGTGAAACTGTGAAACGAACTCCCTTTGGCGGTATTTCCAGCCAGTTATGACATTCGTCGGTGAAACAACAATACCGCGTAAGTAACCAATTCAGTAAATTGCAAAGTGTACCTTATTAACTTATATGTTAAGGTGTATTTTGCAACTTGTTAAATTTGTTAGTTACGCGGTATTGCAGTTTCACCGACAATATTATGATCCTTCAAGAAAAGAACTTTTATTTTCCATAAAGGCCGGCAAAGGACCGACAACTCTACTTGAGTTGCTGGTGTTCATGGGCGGTGGTAATTACTTCCCATCAGGTAACCCACATGCTTACCACATGCTTTTAGTGGTGGTAGGACCCTGTGCAGGGTCCGTCCGGATCGCTACCACCATCTTATCCATTAACCACCCGCCAAGCAATAGTGTTCGCATTGTTGTGTTCCGGTGTGGGGATAAGACAACCGGTGAAATTACTAGCATAGAGGCATTCCATCTTAGTCCTCAGGGTTGGCAATGCATTTGAGGTCTTGGGATTATAGGTCTTGAGAATTCAAATGTCTATGGGTCTCAGATTCCACTTACCATCAGGTGGCCTGAGTGCTCGTGTGCCTTCTCCTTAACATAA
Source organism: Acleris holmiana (assembly GCA_949316455.1). Taxonomy (NCBI): domain Eukaryota; kingdom Metazoa; phylum Arthropoda; class Insecta; order Lepidoptera; family Tortricidae; genus Acleris; species Acleris holmiana. The sequence goes on from OX438785.1 coordinate 8,919,190, forward strand.
AAAAAAAAACAAAACACATAATGTGTTATAATGGTCATAATTCATAATGGTTTTATTTTTGTAAATGTAAACTATTCAGTGGTGCTAGACAAGTTGCATTCGACAATCGCTAGCGATTATGTTTCGATTGAAAAATATATGGAATTAACGTAAGTGTCACGTTACTATCTCGGTGGCTTACGTCAATTCCATACATTTATCAATCGAAACATAATCGCTAAGGATTGTCGAATGCAACTTCTCTAGCACCACAGGATCACACGTTTATCGCTATTTTCTCAGAAACCATCCAATTTTTCGGGACAAAAGGGTACATGTCCCTATGTCCTTTCCCGGGACTTTAACTATCTCTGTACTAAATTTCATCCAAATCGGCTAAGCGGTTTAGCCGTAAAAGCGTAACAAACAGGCAGGCAGAGTTGCTTGCAAATTTATAAATTTAATATTAGTATAGATTTGGTGTGGAGATAGGTTTGAGTCCCTGGGAAGGACATAAGGTACATTTCATCACAAATTTTCGGAGGACGGTTTCGAAGGGAATAGTGACAAACGACTTTCACCTGGACGGAGTCGCGCGAAACAGCTATATTTTTTATATAAGGAGCCTTAGGACGATAATTAACGATAAATGTTATTGAGGGTACGGACCATATAGGGGTTTGTTAGGATTCCGTAGTCATCAAAGAACCCCTATATGTTCGCCATGTCAATTACCCGTCTCTCCGTCTGTTTGTCTGTCTGTCTGTCCGTGGGTCTCAAAGATATTTACTACAAAGCTGTAACTTGGCATAGTTATACATTTAAGTAAAGCCGAATAAATAGTAAAATAAAATCTTGTTTTTTTTTTCTCTTATTATAACATCGAGAAAGATATCAATTGATAGCTCTTAAAGAAAATTTTGTATGTTTTATCAATTTTTAGATTTGGGGGGTTTCGAAAATATTAAACTAGGGCTTTAATTTTGGCTAGGGTTGCGCGTTGCGAATGTGTCAATAACATAAAACTTCATCCAAACTCCCGTCTGAAGCGTCCCAACAGTAAACACCAAAACTTCAACTATTCCTAGTACGCAACTATGTCACAAACCAAGTTGAACGGAGCTTCGAAAACTAGGACGCAATTAAGGTTCAAATTCCTTTGAAGTAATATTTTACGATGGCGTAAAACGCCTTGTCATTTTCACGCGTTCCTGCGTATGCTACTTACTGTCGGAGAAGAAAGTGGAAATGTTTGTAGCAAACTTAATTTTAAACTGATTTTAAACGAAGGAGATTTTCAGGTCGACGAAATTCATTTGTTTTTAATTTTTTACTTCAAAATTAAAAATTGAGCATATTTTGGGCAACGTTGATGGATTATTGTTTAAAATGTTTTTTTTAACGTTACTTTGTCAGCATTTTTAGTTTAAATCGCTACGCAGACTAATATAATAACTAACCAAGTAAAGTTTTTTTTTTATTTATGCAATTTAATTTTGACAACATAACTAATTAACTAATTGTCATACCTAATACCACGTATAACGTACATATATACACATTTATGGATTAGGTTAGGCCACTAACCACTTAAAATGATTAAAACCTCTAAATTATAAAAGAGCAATTTTTGAGTTTATTCGTATGTGTGTGTGTGTGTGTGTGTGTGTGTGTGTTATTTTGTTACTCTTTCACGCTGCAACGGCTGGACAGATTTGGATAATATTTGCAATAGAGAGTTTGTACTCCGGATTAACACATAGGCCATTTAATTTAAAAGTTCCCAAGGGTATTACGATACTCAAAATGCCCTGCAATATGGGATGGTTGAATAACTAGTTCTACATGGAAAAGCCATTATCAGAAGCTTGTATACAAATAAGTGTGTTCATAGTACGTATCGTTTCACAGAATTTCACTTCATCGAAAGCTATTTTCTGCTGAAACGCTATGGTTTTCAGGTTATTTTAATCTTTCATTACGTAGGTAAGCTTAGTGACTGTCACAAATTCTAACCTCCTGCGCCTAAAAAGGCCTGTCTATGAAATGAAAACGTTCTATGAAATTGGTGTGCGTAAAACAAGGGTAAACCAAATAAAAGCCACTTCTCTCCCCAACAGTACTCCTTCAAATGTGTCCCAGAATATGACGGATGCTTAACAAGATTTGAGCTTTTAAAGCACAATAACGGCGAAATCAAGCAGTTAAGCTGTTTTCAGGGTTCCTTCACGCAAATCCCATTAGCGTAGTAATAGGATGAAAGGAGGAAAATCGGTTTTCTTACGGATTGGACTGGAATTAAATGACTGTTGATATCTGGGAGGTAAATAAGGTTGGAGTATTATCGTTAAGGGGTTATGGAGTTGAGAGGGGGGGTAGGGAAGTCTCTGTTCTTCTACAAGTTATCTGTTCAATGTTATGATAGTCAAGCTTTCTTCGAACAAAAATACGAATGCTTTCTTGAATTAATCTACGAGCTCGCAATATTCCGATTTTAGTGGTATTAAACCTTTTTGCAACTCACCGATTTGATAATTAGAAAGTTTGGAAATTTAATTTAAACTTTTTAACCAAAAAATTAAACCGCCAAAAAACTGAAAAACAATAATATTTTTAACCAAAAGCTGAATTCAGTTGGACCTACCATTCAAATAAAAAGCTAAATAAAACAAGTTTTTTTTTTACAGTTTTTTCGAAAAAAAAAAAATTCTGAAAAAGTTTTTAAATTGTGGCTATAATTGTATTACACAACTCATCATTCAAATACGTGAGTGAACCCCACCCCCCACATCACCCCTATTCTCGGGACCAACTGTTAGGTATAAAAAAGAATTATCAAATACGGACTACTCTGTAAAAAGTTATGCGGGTCATACATTACAATTAGTGCATGAATAATCAACAATCCCCTGTTTTCCTACCCTCAGGGTCAGATTTAAAAAAATATATATATGGAACCAACTTTGCGGAATAACCATTCTAATAAAAAAAAACGGAGTACTCTGTAAAAAGTACCAAATGCAAGCTCATAAATAAAATAAAATATACTTGTCGACTTGAGATCCTCCTTCGTTTTTCCGTCGGTTAAAAGTCAATATTGTTGTAGAAATATATATATTATTTGATCGTATAACTGTGTATACATATACAAAGGTACAATATCAGAAAAATCTTAGATTATTTATTTAATCCAGTTAGCTAAAAGACTAACTCATTAAGCGGATTAACATATTATTAAACGTGAATATTTTCAAACGTGTTAACATTCCTTAATGAGTAAAGAAGCAAATTTCCAAGGGACTATGTGAATTTTTTTATTACAAAAGTAGTTTATTGAAAACTCGAACAACAGTAGTAAAAATACTTTTGTAAATAAGCTTATTATAAGCTCTGGGATTCATATAGTTAAATTTATACCGACAACGCAGGTTATTTCTGAAGGATGACTTATTTGTGAAGAACTCATCGTTATAATATTAGTGTAGATAACATCACGCTTTCATTCCCAGAGTGGGGTAGGCAGAGCTACAGAAATACCAACAACCTCTAAAATCTCTTATGATATCCACGGGAGGGTATAAAAATACCCAACTTTAAATATATCCCGAAAAATTGGACCATTCCCGAGGAAATAGCGATAAAACCACTTCTACGCAAACGGAGTCGCACGCAAGAGCTAATGCTTTTTATCTTCGAATTAGGATCGGAAGTGCTGCGAACATATTATTATTAATTAATAAAATGACAATGACATCTTATTATAATAAAAAGGACTAAATGTTTAGATATGTATTGTAATGTATTTACTAAGAGCATATAAGAATTATGTTCAATCACTTGATAAATTAAATCATAATAACTCGTAACTCATTTCGACACGCTAGCCTGGTTGGGAGGACCCTGCCTTCGAAGCTAGGGATCCTGGATTCAAATCCCGGTAAGGGCAGATATTTTTGTGATGAGCACGAGTATTTGTTCCTTAGTCTTGGATGTTTTCTATATATTTAAGTATATATTTCTCTATATAAGTAAGTTTGTCGTTGTTTACCCAATAGTACAAGCCTAGAGCTTAGTTTAATTAATGTCGTATCGATGGGTCCAGCTGTAAATCAGCGCTGTGGCTACATGCTGCAGCATTAATGCTGAGCTGGTTGCCCTTTTAGTGCCTTTAGGTAAAAATAGTTAAGTACATATACAAGTTGTTTGCACTTAGTTTTGCTATTGTATATTTAGGCACTGAATAAATGATTTTCTTTCTTCTTTTTTCTTTTCTTTTATTAGTTTGGGACTAGGTCGATTTGTGTGACATTGTCCTGTGATTATTTATTTATTTATTTATTTATTGACCTTTGATTTATTTATATTCTTCAAACTTACCTTTTTAAACCTAGAACCTACTTAATTATCTTAATAATCTGTTTAAGGCAAGTCACCTTGTTTATTTAAATCTTTATCACTATTTTGCTTTCATACGCTAGGATAAAAATAAAATAAAGCGACAAGTCATAAAGTGACCGATCATAAATAAAAAAATGACGAAAAAAGTCAATATATATAAATAGGCCGCTCGAATTGTATCCGCGCTCGAAGCACGTTCGTAGCAGCTTTTCGGCTACAACGTTATTGACGTGCTACACAAACGCGTAGCAATATTCGTCAGCACAATATGCTCGTGCTATATTTGACCGTTCACATCAAAGAGAACCTTACCGGTTGTCGGTGGTTCCGACGTTTTTCTCATTTGTTTTATTGAAAACACCATGGCATCAGTGATTATAACAGCGTAACCGCCATTTTGGCATAAGGTAGTTTTTTATACCTACACACTTTATTAAAATCTGAATTTCGATATTTAGAGATCGATGAATTTATAGAAAAAAACTTTTTATTTGATATCACTGTTTTTTCAGAATTCAGTCCATAGGATTAAGGGCATGCGTATACAGAGCGATTTAATAAAACGTTGAAGCCAACATTTAAACCAATGTTGGTTTCAACAAACTCGTATTCAGTAACGTTTTTATTTAAATTGAGCTTTTTTAAATTGAAATTGAATTGGCATTTTAGTAGCGTGTAAATTGGTAAACGTGAAACTTAAAACGTAAATAGGTTTTTATATTTCCTTTATACAAAGATAAAGTTATTTCACAATGTGTACGAAAATAATCATAATTATACTTCCTGTTTTGTTACCGAGTTACTATCGCTTATTGGTAACCGAAAGGAAGTTTTATAAAAATATAAATGCCAACAATTTTATTTGTTTTATTGCAAAATAATTAATGTGAAAAAAAAAATATCCGTGCATTTTAGATTGCCCATTTTTCTGAAAATTTGTAAGTGTTTTGAAACTACAAAAATGATATACTCAAATAAATGACGAGATGTTAAACCTTAAACCTCTTTCTGTTTTACCTTTAAAACAATTCCATAACATATTTGTTATAAAAATTCATTGAACTGAGAACATTTTGCAATACAGTACAAGAAATACGAGCAAACTCACGTTATAGTACAAGAGCTTACGTTCTGAAATATTTATATTAAGCATTATCATATTTTTTTAGCTGATACTGTGTTTAATATGAACATTTCCGATCTATCAGCTGTAACCCAACAAGAACGAATAAAGCACTATTCATATTAATAAGAAATTTACTTAAATAATTTATCTAAATTTTAAGTTTTCATATAACGTTAACTTCATTGAATTTAATTATTATGAGCCCAGAATGTCCCACTGCTGGGCAAAGGCCTCTCTCCTTCTCTTCCACTTTACCCGATCTTGAGCGGTTTTCCTCCATTTCTTGTCCCATGATCCCAAATCATCACTCCATCTGGGGCGGCCACGCTTTCGCTTAGCATTTTCGGGAAGCTAGTCTATTTCATTGAAATGACATTTTTTTTTAAATTATGAAAACAAAAACCTCAAAGACCTCACAAGAATTGGTTTATTTGATTAAGCTGGATAAGTATAGCTAGAAAACTTGGTCAGCCGCGCCCTGATTTAGCAGTTCAGTTTACCCGGCAGATTTCCAATTGAAAGTCGTTCTATATCTTTGAGTATCAGCAATATCACAAATCCAAACTCAACTTTGAATCCCTTGGTCTACTGCTCTCCATTTTTTTTAAAGTAGGGTATTTAGGCATCTTATATAATAATAACCTTTCAAAAAGCCGGCACATCACGTCATCGGAAATTCGTCGTACTGACGCCAAACGTCGGCAATTCCCGTCAAATTTGATTGTTTAAAATACTCTGTGGCGTCTGAGACACGTCGTCGTTGCTTGGCGTTTCAAAGGTTAAAAGGAAGATTTTAGCCGTTATAACATTACTTTTTGTGCGCCCGTTTGTCTGTTTAATTTTTGTATTATTTTTTTCTGTCTATATTGACGATTTCATTTCTGAAACATAAATCTAAATACTTGTTAAATAATAGCAAAGGCTTAATTCCAATTTCACTATACGATGTTAATCGACTGTTAGTTCATACTATATCGTCTGTTCAATTCACATTCGGTCTCACGCCTTATCCATTTCTCGTTTAATGAAATAAACCATTTGAATTTGAATTTGAATTTTGAATTTGAATTTTAATGTCGTATGGTGAAATTGGTACTTAGGACTCAATTTTATGATCAGTGGTTAACTGGGGCCTTAGCTAAGATGCAAACGCTCCTAACGTTTTTCTTTTCTATTGCTCAAAATGTATGGGATGACATTCTCGTGCGTTTTGATAAACCACGTGGTCAACTGTCATCCCATACATATTGAGCAATAGAAAAGAAAAACTTTAGGAGCGTTTGCATCTTGGCTAGGGCCCCTATACTAATGGTTATTATTCGAAAATCGAATCGAAAATGTGACACATTAACTAGAGCTTCAGCAACTCGCCCCGCGCTGAAATTCTACACGGTAAAAACGATATTACCTTCGACGTGCTTCTGTATTGTCAGTGTTTTGATAACGCTTATTTACTTGACAGTAATGGCGGTCGAGTTAAAAACAATAATAGAAGCCCCGAGTGAATTAAGCAGTGACCAACGTCCTAATGTAACATTAGTTTTGGAAGTTTGTGCAAATTTAGAATAGAATATAATTTATTTGACACCAAAAATTAAAAACTTTGGAAAAAAAAATTATACAGTCTGCACGTATTCTGGCGCCAAAAAGGTTCCAACTCAGCACAATGCTGTGGTCAGGGGACCGCAGCGCTGGTTTTCGGTTGGCACCTTTTTTACCCAATCATCCTTAACATAATGCAGAGGCATGATAGGGTTATAGCCTTAAAGTACTTAGGTCATTTAGTAACGTGCAACCTCAAGGCCGATAAAGACGTTGAACGGGAACGGAGGGCTCTTTTAGTGATCGCGCGTCAGTTTAAACGTTGTAAATTAACGTTGTTTAGAGCATTCTGTACCTCCCTTTACACGTGCAGCCTATAGATGTGATATACGCAACGAGCCTAGGGAGCCCTAGGCCCTTACCATGAGTTACATTACGATACACGCTAGACATTCTAATGCTCTGTCCCTCTTTCTTTACTACAATACTGTGAAGGACAGAACATTCGACTCGCTAGTACGGTAATTGCAACTCATGGTAAAGGTACAGTACAACAATGCATTCCGGGTGATAGTGGGGCTGCCTCGTTTCTGTAGCGCATCAGGGATGTTCGTAGCTGCCGGGGTAGACTGTTTCCACACCACCATGCGTATGCGGGCCTCTTCCTTGGTACTCCGCGTGTGGGCCAGCCCCAATATCATCCTTTGTATGATAGGGAGCAGTAGGTAGTGACCCTGCCTTCGAAGCTATGGTAGGTATTCCTATAGCTCTGCCTACCCTCGTCTGGGAATGAAGGCGTGATGTTATGTATCTATAGTAGAGATAACTGTTTTACGGTTCCGTAGTCAAACTAGGAACCCTTCTAGTTTCCATCCGCAGCCTAGGTCAGTGACTTTTACTAAGAGAAAGCTGTAATTTGGCATGAATATACAATATTGGGTTCAAAGTTCAGGGTAAGACAAGATATTTGTGTGATGAGCACGAGTATTAGTTCCTGAGTCTTGGATGTTTTCTATGTATTTGAGTATATATTATTCTACATAAGTAAGTTTATGGTTGTCTAGTACGCATAGTACATACAAGCCTAAAGCTTAGTTTGGGACGAGGTCAATTTGTGTGACATTGTCTTGTTATATTAATTTACAATTATTACTTCTAACTATTAGATGCAAGGAACTACTAAACTGTTATTATCTCGAAATAAATGCTTCCTATTAGAATTCTAAATTGGGTGTATACTTTCTATATTATGAGAAAATATGTTTTTAAAGTCGCTAGCTCTTCGACTGTGGTGTGTGAAGTCAAACAAATAACTCGCTTAACCTACTTCGCCGAATATCCATCAAACGAATTGCCGAGCATCAGTTGTGTGAATTTTACTTGCGTAGGAGTCAGTGTGGATTGTTACTCGCAGTAATAGAAACCTATTTGTTACACGGTAACTGCAGGGTTTGGGTAAAGGAAGATCTATGTCTCGCCTTTTAAAGATTTAAGGTATCTTATAAATGGTAATTGCATAGTTTGTCTTTATACCCTAACGCCATAGGGTCATATTTTTAACTTACATGTGTCCGGTTTTCCACGGTTTAATAAATAAATAAAACCCAAAAGATCCCCCGTGTGGTTGCCGGGTTAGAGTAGTGCCACTCCAAGTCTTCCCGTGCATTTCGTAAGAGGTGACTAAGGCAATAAGGACTTGTAGCACTGTTGGGCTTGCACTAATACACTGGTAAAAATCTTAGCCTGATTATGCGAAATGTGTTTACAGAATTATCAGCAAGTCCTTTTAGAGTTGGTGATTGTGTAGCTCTGCCTACCCCACTCTGGGAATCAAGGCGTGATGTCATCTGATGTTTGTATGTAAATAAATACTTGTCTTAGTATTGACATTTCGATAGCTTATCCACGAAACAGTAAAGTTGACCTTATTTAAACAAAACCAATAATTATGGCTTCGAAAATAATATGGCTTACAAATTACCTCAAAGTGAAATGAACGCTTTTGTCCATATTTATAAGATTGCCAAACCTTCGTCTATGCTGTCAACATAAATAATCAACTCAGAACAACAAATTACAAATTCGCCTTTAATTATTATTAAGATTAAGAGAATCGTTAGAACCAATTAAAGGAGTTTAGGTAGCAAAGTCTATTGCAGTCGACTTACAAACTTCCGGCCCTGAAGTTTACTCGAAATGGGAATAGGAAGACAGTATGCCATGTTAATTTTTAACTACCTTAACTTAAGACTTGAAGAGAAGACAAAGAGAACCAACATTTATTGATACAAAAAACCAGGCAAGGCCGACATGCGTCGGACCATGCTCAGTGTAGGGTTTCGAAGCCGTTAAGAACTACAAACATTAAAATTATCAAGAAATAACCAATTTTCTTGACTTAGATGATGTAAGAAGGTAATAAAAACTTTAATCGCCTGTATCTCAAGAACCAATGATGTCTACTTAGTCGTGATAGCTTTCCTTTAAAAAATTGTGCTTTAAAGCTTAATATTTCATCAACGGATTACTTAATCAAAAACTGTTTTCACAAACCCGTAATATTTTTGAAAGACTTATCCAACAACGCCCTACGCTATGGGGTAAACGAGAAATAAAAATACATCCCCACGTTACGTGTAGGCTAGGTACCATGCGGACGGACGGATGGACGGACGGACGATGGCGAAATTATAAAGGCTAGTTTGACTACGGAACCCTAAAAAGGTTTGTATCAACAAATGTTGGATTTCTATCTAAGTTTTTGTTAGTTTTGTTACACGGTTAATAAACAACAAACTAAGACAGATAACATATTTTTCACTGCTGTGTCAGTTTGGCGAGGAAAAAACTGTGACCCATAGACAATTGCATTAACAAGACTGCAAATGCGTTGCTAACCCTGATGACTAAAATAGAATGCCTCTATGCTAGTTATATCACCGGCTGTCTTATCCCAAAACCGGAACACAATAATGAATACACTGCTCCTTGGCGGTAGGTTGATGGATAAGATGGTGGTAGCGATCCGGACTGACCTTGCACAAGGTCCTACCACATGCAGAAAATAAATATAAAAAAAAAACATCTGTGCCGTTTCGTCGATAAGGGACCCACTTAGTACGAACCTTTGGTACCGTTTCATAGCTAAAAGTTCGAAACGGGAAAAAAAACGTGTTTTCTAACTGGCAACTGAACGGGACTTTTCCATTGTCGATTCGTAACTGCGGTTGGTAACCAGCTTTGAAATACGTACGAAACAGCACTTCGCAGGCCCATTACGTAGCCAGCTACAAATAGGGAATTTTAGATTCTCATTTTGTCGTCAGCTATTGCTAGTGGTCCATAACTAAGTTGAATGAAAATGGAATCGGTCATTATTAAAATGTTAGCTCTAAAACTTTTAGTTTTGGGGTTCTGTGCCTCCGAACAAAAACAGAATCTTCACAGGATTATTCGTGCAGCTGTCGGTCAGCCTTTCACTGCCAATTTGGCTTGAATCTACTGAACCTTAATAGGTTCGGACGTGCAACGCAAATTAAAAATAATTTTGATAAAAACCGGGCAAGAGCATGTCAGACCAAGCTCAGTGTAGGGTTCCGAAGCCGTTAAATACTACAAACACAAAAAACAATAAGTGATAACTAATTAAATAATAATTAGTGACTCTAACAAATATCAGCGATTTAAAGCTTAATATTTCATAAAAGGATCCCTTAATCGATTCTTTTTCATAAACCTGCAATATTTTTAAAAGACCTATCCAATGACAACCACTATGGGGTAGAAGAGAAAAAAAAAACATCTCGATACGTGAGGGGCGAAACAATAACATAAAATACAATATTTTATTTAACCACTTTGTTGGCGTGACTAATATGTATATTCATGCCAAATAACAGCTTTTTAGTGTTAAAAGTCTCTGAGTTACGCTGCGGACGGGCGGACGAACGGACGGACATGGCGAAACTATAAGGGTTCCTACTTTGACTGCGGAACTGTTTGGAAGCTACAATGCCACAGACAGACACACAGATAACGGTATTATTTTATCAAAACACCTTTCAACGATCAAATAATTAGGTCCAAATCGGATCTGTTTGGAAGCTACAATGCCACAGACAGACACTCAGATAAGGGTATTATTTTATCGAAACACCTTTCAACGAACAAATAATTACGTCCAAATCGGATCTGTTTGGAAGCTACAATGCCACAGACAGACAAACAGATAAGGGTATTATTTTATCGAAACACCTTTCAACAAACAAATAATTATGCAGAAGAAGAAGGCTTATTGTTAGGTTCTCAAAGATATTTGGTGATTTTTAAAATTGTTTTCAAATATGTTTTGTCTTGTTTTTAAAGGAAATTCATTTCTAAAGCTTTGGCAAAATATTATATTAAAAGAAGTCTATGGTTTGCTTCGTTTTGGTCTGTTTAAATGTCCAGTATAAACTAAGCGTCACTAAATATGTGAGTGCATGTTTAGCGCATCTCAGCTAATAGTGGAACACCATTACGTATGGAAATCTTTCCACTCACACTTGTCTCTATTTTTCTGATGTCTCTTCTATTATTTATAACAATAATAATATTAGAAGACAGTTTCACACAATTTGATCTAGTCTCAAACTGGCTTGTATTTGCCAATGGGTATATGTGAAAGATAAATATAGTCATATAGGCAAATAAATACTTTAATACATAGAAAACATTCAAGACTCTGAAACAAATACTCGCGTTTACACACAAATATCTGTGATCCTAGTGAAAAAGTATACAAGTCTCCCAGGGTTTAGGTGAAAAACGGTATTAGTATACTTGACTGATGTATGTATGTTGTGTATCGAGTTGTAAACGGTTTATAACAACATTGATATAATATAAATTTTACTTAACTGGTCTAATTTCAAAGTACCTAGCTATTTGTCCGTGATTGAAAAAATATATATTATTCATGATGTGGTTACATTACACACCTTTTTGGGGCAGTCGAGTAAAAAAACCAGCCTGCTGTATTTTTAGCAGTAACGTCGGTCGTTAATTTCATTTGGACCTTTCGCCAGCAGCTAATGAACCTAATTCGGAGTCCAAATAAATTATTAAGAAAATGAACTGAAACAATAACATTGAAACGACATTTCGTCGAATTGATATTGGTAAATAAAATATTTCTACGACAGAACGAATTAAGCAAGTGAAGGTGTACGTTAATCAATCCAATTTAGTTTAAACTATATTTTAATGATCATAAAGTTCATTTTTATTTGTTTCATGTTAAAAATGAATAAAAAATAAAACCATCTTCAAAAAGCAAAGAATAACTTCTTTTAAAATGATAGATAATAGGTATGTCCAACAGAATTCGGCTTTTGGTTAAAATTATAGTGGGCAGCCGACTTCAGTGATCTTTCATTATAAAAGGAGTTATTTTTTGCTTTTGAAGACGAATCTTAGTTTTTAAAAACATGTTGTTGTATGAAATAATTTCATACCTTTTTTGAGATCATAATAATACTGTTATGTCTATGTATATTTATTCCTGTAATATTTGAGGAGCTCCCTCGATTTCTCTAAGATCCGATCATCAGATCTTGATGTACTGGAAATGGGACCAACAAGAATTCCAAATCAAACCAAAAAAAAAAAAAACAAATCGGTCCAGCGGCATGCGTGTAATCGGGGAACATACATAAAAAAAAAACCCGATGAATTAAGAACCTCCTTTTTTTTAAGTCAGTTAAAAATGGCATTTAAGAGTTAAGGTAACTAAACTTTATGTCGTTGCTGGTAGATTTAAGTTCCCACTTACAAAAATCTCCCTGTTTGAAGTATACGGGGTTAATATAAACGTACAGCGAATAACTTGAATTGTGAAGCCACTACATCCTGTCACAGCAAACCAATAATTAATTTCGACGTAATTCCACTCTCGTGACTTGCAATTGTCATTTTGGGGTATTATTTTATCGAAACGCCTTTTAATGAACGCATCATTATGCAGAATTTAAATTTCATCGAAAGGTATTTTTCTCCGCATGAGTTCATTAATTTTAGTAGTTACAAGTCTAACCTAACCTGACCTATTAGGTCGATTCACAGGAGTTGAATGGATCGAATGAGTGAATGGTAATCTATGTGTGCTTTTCAAAATGGTTCCATACAGGAAGATTCAATCGTATTTTGGCACGTTCCTGTCCTATAACCGCCCAAATACAGTGTAAAATATTTAAAATTGGCTGGTAACATGCTTCATGCCACTAGATCCGTAGTCAATAACTAAATCCGTAGTCGCAATCCCCAGTAAAAATACTGCCCTATATTTTACCTGATTGGGCCTAAAATAGTGTGCAGACTATCATGTATTTTTTATTTCTATAACAAAAATGTTCCAGCTGCTAACAAAATACAGGGATGCCCTTGTATTAAAACGGCACATACAGTGACAAGTGAGATTTCTTACGTTCAGTCTATTCGTGCCGGTTCTTGTGAATTGACCTATACTTAATTAGTAGTGATCGGCACGGACGGAGCAAAACTTTAACAAAACTTACATTACAGTACATTACAGCGATGAAAATATTAATTTCCTCATACCAAATCCGAAACTCTGATACTCGTATAGAGTTATATTGAACACAAACCTGCCAATAATATTCTTATTTCTCTTGGTTGTAAGTTCTCCTGTATCGTTGCCCTCCACAGATTAGATATTAAATTGGATCACCATAGACAGGGTTAAGGCTACACAGTCATACTTTCTTTTAAATTTGTTTTACTTTATTCTTATACTACGAGTATTATAGCTATTTTGCTTTTTTTGTTATTATTATTACTATTATAGTTCACATTTATTGTGAATTTATTTTAAATGTTTTTTTTAGTGTCACCTTCCGTTGTCACCGAGCGGTCCCAAAGGAAGACCAGCGCTCGTTTAACCGCCAGCACATGCTGAGTTGGGACCGTTTCGCAGCAACTGTAAATGTTCTGGTTATTATTATGTTGTTATTGTTGCGTAGCTGTGAATAAATGTATTTTATTTCTTTCTTTATTTCCTTTACAGTCAGCTTTACAAGTTTTGTTAAAGTTTTGCTCCGTCCGGCAGTTCACTACGAGGTAATTAGTGTTTAAGATATCCTGAAAACATCATGGTTTTAGCAATTTGACGAAATGAATGATACAGTTTTATTTACAACATGGTTTTGTGGTGATTCAACAAGAAAATTGAAGATCCTATAGTACTTAATTTTTACCGCTCTTGATTGTAATTGTAAGTTACAGAGAACCAGATTTTTCGTTTGCACAATTCAATGCGAAATAAATCGTTAGTATTGAGTGGAACTTTTTTTTTTACTATCTGTAGCCCTAGACATGATTCGTTATCTTTATCGAAAGATTATATTAGATTGACGTAAGCTGCCGAAAATGCCATACATTTTAAGAGTTTTCGAGGCGTTATATTTAATTTCAAGGCTTCCTGTACGCATTTTATTCATGGTTCCGACATTTTTGTCAACGAACCTGCCCGCATAGAAGTATTTTTTTTATCGGGATTGTATTTGTGTGATAAAAAGCACTCTGTGTCCGTCCCCTGACTATAAACTATACAACGTGTAAATAAACAGTTAATAAACACACTAATTCACATAAAAACTTGTGTCACAGCAACACTAGTTGTGTTTTATTTTTTCTTACTAATTAATTGAGCAAGCAATGAATCACACATTGCGCTAATTAAATTAAAGCATCTACGTTATGGTAATGTCATGACTCATGAATTATGGTTCGCCATTTTGTTTACTTCGCTAGTAAAAGTCAAAAATAAAGATTATTAATGCAGGCAGTTCACTCGCCTGAGATAGGTACTTATTTTCCACATTTCTTCCTTGCACTTGGACACAGGCAATACATTGACGACGGATGGACGCTCGCACACTGCGTACATTGCTCCTAGGACAAACTTTAAAAAATTAACTGCTCTTCAATAATAAATTACCAGCAAAATATCTTTCTCACATGATTTGTATGATCGTTAACTACGTCTGGATAAAATACATGCCCATATGAAATTTACATGCTGTATTTGTACCAAATGTTACGTCGATCGGTTAAATCGTGAAAATACAAACATACAAACAGACAGTAGGCTGTTGCCCGCCACTCCGGCCGCTTAGAAATGTTTCGCTATTTGCGGTAAAAAGTATTCTATGACCTTTTTGTAGGTTCAAGCTATCTCCACACTAAATTTCGTCGGAATCGGTTCAGCGACAGCGATTTAGCCATGGAAGCGTAACAGATATACAAAGTTACTTTTAAATTTATAATATTAGTATGCATTTCCTTTTTTTTGACACGCTAGCCTAGTTTGGTAGTGACCCTGCCTTCGAAGCTAGCAGTCCAGGGTTCAAAAGGGCAGATATTTGTGTGATGACCACGAGTATTTATTCCTGAGTCTTGGATGTTTTCTATGTGTTTAATTATGTATTTCTCTATGTAGTACAAGCCCAGAGCTTAGTTTGGGTCTAGGTCAATCTGTGTTACATTGTGTGTTATATGTATATATATATATAAAACATTGTATTTCCAACTAAACAGCTTTCATAATATGTAGATCGCTTACATATTCAATATAATGTAAGATGTAAATAGTTCTCGGGAAATCGAGTAATGGGAGACGAGACGTTATGCATTAAACATTATACGAAACAAGTTCCGGAATGCCACACTGTCAATAAAGCTGTTCAATCTAATTTAATATATGAACGTGACACAAGTTTAACATAATCTTGAAATAATACCCGCGACTTTGTTTGCGTAGAAGTCGTTTACCGCTGCTCCCTCGGAAACAAGTTTTCGGGATAATAACTATTATATGTCCTCCCCGGGACTATTTCCATTCCGAATTTCATCTAAATCGGTTCAGCAGTTTATGCGTGAAGAGGTAACAGCCAGACAGACACAGATGTATAGTAC
Source organism: Acleris holmiana (assembly GCA_949316455.1). NCBI lineage: Eukaryota > Metazoa > Arthropoda > Insecta > Lepidoptera > Tortricidae > Acleris > Acleris holmiana. The sequence continues at coordinate 8,935,208 of OX438785.1, forward strand.
TAGGTTTTTCGCGCGGCTCCTCCGCGTCGAAGGCGTTTATCGCTATTCCCTCGGGAATTCCAGATTAGAATCCGATGAATCTGATGAGTGTTCGCATTGTTGTGTTCCGGTGTAAGACAACCGGTGAAATTACTAGCATAGAGGCATTCCATCTTAGTCCTCAGGGTTGGCAACGTATTTGAGGTCTTAGGATTATAGTCTTGGGAATTCATTTGTCTTTGGGTCTCAGATTCCACTTACCATCAGGTGGTCTGAGTGCTCGTGTGACTTCTCCTTAATATAACAAAAAAAACCCTGTGACAATTTTCATCAAAATGTTTATTTTTTGTATTAAATATAAATAATTGTGCTGTATTATTTTAATATTTGAATATTTCTTGTAGAAAACCTTACTTACAGGAAAACAAACAAGGATCAAGAAAAGTGGAAAACTGCTCGTGAATAGTTAACGTAACACATCTCTCTTTTACCATTAATATTGAAGATGTTCTGAAATGTTAACTTCAACGGAAATCTAGTAATGCAAGACGATACATAATGCATAAAACAAGGAGGCAACTTATCCCAATACGGAAGTTTCTATTAAGTTTATCAATGTTAAATTTAATATTAAAATGATGTTGATGTATATCTCTAGATCATTTATCATTACTTTATCATTTAACAACCCCTATCTTGTCGCACTGACGTCTCTTTCTTGTAGGCGTTCAATGTTTAAAATCGACACCGTAGAATAGAGGCCCAGAACGGAGCTAACGTAGTTCGGGTTTCGTATTTTCAGGACAAGGCCCTAGGTTTTGTTTTTGGTTTTTGGTTTGCCTGTTTAATTGTATTACTGTTTTCTCTTGGTTTGTTAATGTTAGTTTAGTGCGTGTGCTATGTGTGTGTGATCTGCCCTGGTTGCGCTGGATGGTCCCAACGGAAGACCAGCGCTGGTTTTAATTCCAGCATAACGCTGAGTTGGAACCATTTCATGACAACACAGATCTTTTGTTTATGTCAGAATTTTGTTCCTTTTTGTTTGTCAAAAATAAATGTTTTTTCTTTCCTTTCTTTCAGAATTGAGATATTTTGAGAGTTATTTTAAACTTAATTTTACTCCCTGAGTAAAGCACAACTATAAAAATATTTAATAACTAGCGTTAGCCCGCGACTCTGCGTAGAAAAAAACGTAGTCTATGACACTCACAAATGACGTAGCTTTCTGTTGGTAAAATAATTTTCAAAATCGGTTCAGTACATCCAGAGATATCCCCTACAACCTCACAAACTCACAAACTTTACCTCTTTATTATTAGTATAGATAAATATACCTAACTATATTCTACGTTCACATATTTATTTAGTTTTTAAAATTAAATTAGTACCTTTCCCTGTTGTTACAGATTCAATTAAAATACCACACTAACCATATATGGGTCATACACACTCTTAAAAACAAAGTTATGTCTCCTGTGGCCAATAGTTAAGAGCTTGTGTGCATATAAATTATGTTTTTATATGATAGGTCTAAAGCAGTCCTGACGGCGTTTATGCGGGTACGGGCTTAGCCAGAAAATTAGGCCTTAAAAACGTTAACTTTCGGTGTGTCCACAGGAAAGACGGTAACCTAAATCTGTGTATGACCCATGTACCATTAACTATTGAATTCAGGACGTACCTTCATCACACACATAAATAACGTAGCTTTCTATTGGTAAAAGAATTTTCAAAATCGGTTCAGTAGATCTAGAGATACCCCATACAACCTCACAAACTCACAAATTTAACATTCTACGTTCACAGATTTTTTAACATTCAATTTCTACCTTTCCCTGTTGTTACAGATTCGATGAAAATACGACACTACCCATATATACCATTAACTATTGAATTCAGGACGTTTCTTCATCACACCACTCTCAAACCAGCTCTCAACTAACCTTAATCTAATTTGATAACCAAACCAAAATAATCGGAATCGAAACTTCGTAAATATTCCTTATCGGCGCAGAGCGCGCATGCGTTGGTTCAGTTCCCGGGTGGGGGGCATACAGCCTCCACCGAGGGCTTGCAACGCGCGCGTCGCGGAGTGCCCAAGGGATGAAGTGAAATCGAGTGAAGTGAGTGAAGTGAAATGAGTGCGTCGGAATAACTATTTGGTGAGTGTTAAAAATATTTTTGTGTCTTTTTTGGGTTTGGCAGACTTATTGAAGTTTGACGAAGTTATGTTTGCAGCTAAGTTAGGAATATCAGACGTGTTTTTATGTTAATAGATTTGTTATCAAGATATATTATAAGCGCGTTGTTAAAAAAATTATGTACCTATTTGAAAACTTATTAACTTAGCCTGATTGATTATTTATGGAGTATATTTAACAGTGTTAATAGCGGTAAGCGTCTTATAAAACAAATGACAAAATAGGTTAATAGTTATATCTCTTTTTGTGTCTATATAAACTTTTTCTATTATACTACGTATAAGCAAGTTGTATTTTCTAAAACATAATAAAAATGTACAAAAAACGGGTAAAGAAAAATGATTCTCTCCTAAAAAACAATTTTATTAATTGTAGGTCAAAATGCCACCTAAAGCTTAGTTTACATATTTGTTGTCTCCGTTTTCGACCTCTAATGGATAAAACTTTTAGGTTTAAAATATTTCGTAAGTTGCTAAGTATCTATTGGTATTAATCTAGGAAGTGTAAATTGATATGTACATTAGAAGGACTGCCTATCTAAAACGCGGGTTCTTGGGGTTTTTTTCGTTATGTGTCATGCTGAAAGTAATACTTTATTTTAGTACCTAGGTACTTAGTTGAAATGTTTATATCGTCAGTCTCGTCTGATATGGTAGGGGCAATATTTGTTTTCAAAATGTAGTCTGGTTATAAAAGGTTTTTGGAAGTCCAGTGACAGAATGAAAGGTCGATACAGGCAAGTACTAGGCTCAGCTATTATATAATATCTCTGTCACTTTCACTGGAGCAGGGCAGCTTGTGACAGGTTGTTATGTGGTTTCGAATATCATTTTTTTTTTATTTGTAATTGTATATTATTTTTTAATGAACTGGTTGACCGTTTTTTAAAAGCCTAAATTCAGTGGTGCAACTTAATAATTATTAATTAGCGTGTACTTTGTCGTGTCTTTGTTTATCCTTTACGTTATAATTTTAAAAAGTAGTACTTTATTATTAACTTGACGACGCCTGCGACTTTGTACGCATAAAATTGTTTTTCGGTTTCTCTTTTTCTTCCCATTGTAGGTTAAATTTTCAGAGTAATTTCGATGCATGTGCGGAAATCATTTTACACGAATTGACACAAGACTCGAGACAAGTGAAAATAATAGTGTATCTAACGACATTTTGTAATAGGCAAATGTGCGAAAAAAATACAGTGAAACAAAAATAAAGCAGTAAATAAAGAACACAATTCTACTTACTTCTTAGTCTGATAAAAAACCACAGTGCAATTTGAATGTAAAAAATGGAGGATCTAGAACAAAAGTGCATAAAATCCAACTTCCCGCACGATATACTCGTACAGCTTCAAAAACCACCTATATAATCCAAGTATCTAGTTGTCTGTCAGTCCATCACGAAAGAGATTTCTACATGTAGATAATATACATAATAGATGGATATCTCACTTTTTAGGGTTCCTTAGTCAAACAGCGTTCGTAGTTTCGCCATGTCCGTCCGTCCGCTGCCTAGCTCAGAGACTCTTAGTACTAGAGAACTGTAATTTGGCATAAATATACATCTTTGTCGCACCAACAAAGTAGTAAAATAAAAACCTGATAAAAAAAAATTAGGCTGCTCTTCTACACGTAATTTCGGGATGTATTTTTTTTCTCGTCTACCCATAGTGTGGGGTATGATATCATTGGATAGGTTTTTCAAAATATTTCGGGTTTGTGAAAACAGTATTTCGATTAAATGATCCGTTTATGAAATATTAAGCTTTAAAGCGCTAATTTTTGTTAGACTCAAGGGTCCCCCCCCACCTACAGCCCAAAACAACAAATACTAAAGATCTGAAAAAAAAACTTAAATGAAAGAGCATATAACGAATTTTAAAGGAAAGCTATCAAGTCTAAGTAGACACCATTGGTTCTTGAGATACAGGCGATTAAAGTGTTTATACCTACTAAAATCATCTAAGACGGCACCAATAGACTTTAAATCGAAAATAAGTTATTACTTGTTGTTTTTTTATGTTTGTAGTACTTAACGGCTTTGGAACCCTACACTGACCATGGTCCGACATGCTCTTGCCCGGTTTTATTGTACTGCTAACAGTTGATCCTTTCATGATGATTTTGTTGGCATTCGGGCAACCAGCACAAGTCGTACAAGACCAACATACTAAAAAAAAATCATTAGTAAATATTTAGCAAGTTATTTCAAAACAAGGTAAACAGCACATATATGAACTATTGAAAATTATAATGAAGAAGAGACTGCGGTGTTATTGCTGCTAATTAAAAATATGTTGGCAAAGTATTTATCGTAAAAAATCGTTTATCGTTTTAGTGGTGGTAGGACCCTGTGCAGGGTCCGTCCGGATCGCTACCACCATCTTATCCATTCACCACCCGCCAAGCAACAGTGTTCGCATTGTTGTGTTCCGGTGTGGGGATAAGACAACCGGTGAAATTACTAGCATAGAGGCATTCCATCTTAGTCCTCAGGGTTGGCAACGCATTTGAGGTCTAAGGATTATAGTCTTGAGAATTCAAATGTCTATGGGTCTCAGGTTCCACTTACCATCAGGTGGCCTGAGTGCTCGTGTGCCTTCTCCTTAGCATAAAAAAATAAAAAAGTATTTGACGCAAATTTGATTTGACTTGTGTCATTTTCTCCTTGGATCCCAAGGAAGTGGAATGAGCGTAACATAGGATAGCTCAATGGTGCTTGCTGACTCAAATATAATGACAAACAAATAGTATTGAATGGGGGGACCCCGATTCCCATAGTATTTTTGGTCATAATGTCATTATTGATGTAATTATTGATACTCATAATTTTAAGAGATTGTACAGCGATGCTTAAATCGCGTAGCTGTCAAAAATAATCCATACAAATTTAGCTCCGGGCGATAACGTTTCTCATCTCCTATATCTAATCCGATTTCCACGATTTTTGAATATGTTGTAGATATTATGAAAAACTAGCTATGTACGTTCCCAATTCTTTTCCAGTAAATATTTTTTGTACAGACCTAGCATTACATGATATCTACAACATTTCAAAAATCGTAAAAATTTGACAACGTTTAAGGGGAGAAAAACGCTATCGCATTTGTATGGTTTTTTTTTGCTTCACAGTCTTCTTAACTAGGTATTCAGAATTGTATATATATATAAATATATATACGTGTTTATTGATGTATAAAAATCCCCAATAATAATAAATAATAATAATAATAAATCACAGGACAATCTCACACAAATTGACCTAGTCCCAAACTAAGCTCTAGGCTTGTACTATGGGTACTAGACAACGATAAACCTACTTATAGAGAAATATACTTAAATACATAGAAAACATCCAAGACTCAGACCGACCGACCCGGCCGACTGTGATTTGAACCCAGGACCCCTAGCTTCGAAGGCAGGGTCACTACCAACTAGTCTAGCGTGTCGTCTAAACGACACGATAAGTAACTGCTTCTTCCAAAAATACGTTAAAACTTGCGATAATTTTGACCTGAAACACATTATGATTTAAAATAATTATGTCAGACAATATAGACCCATCAATTACTCTGATATGCAGGATATTTGATCACAGATTACCTAGTAGCAACTGTCTCTGTCTTGGGTTCTATTACTCATTATAGATTTGAGTCAACGTAAGTGCATGAGTAAGATTCAGATAGAGAAAGTGGAAGTTTGTATGTATGGATGTTTGTTACTTTTTCACGCAGCAATGGCTAGACTGATTTGGATGAAATTTGGAATGAAGATAGCTATATCCTAGATTAATACAAAGGCTACTTAAAATCCCGGAATATTAAGTTCCTGAGGGAACTTAATATTCCGATAGGTAACGATAATCGAAATCTACGTAAGTAAAGTCGCGGACAGAAGCTAGTAATATATTTAAATGGACTAACTAAGTGTCGTAGTCATACTCATTTATTGATTATACTAAAAATATTATCATGTCAAAATATTACAATTCTTAAATTATCTTAATTTAATTTTTACAATTTCATTCCTGTACTTAAATTAATTAAATCTACCTAGCTAATAACTAGCCCAATTAAATAAGCTGTCTTTAAAACATACCTCCTAATTTATTTATCAGTTTAGGACCTACGATGCCGCAGATAGACACACAGATTCACATATACACAGTTACACAGATACACAAACACATTTATGTATATCCTTCTAGCCTATGTGGTAATCCAGGGTATAAGCTATCTCCATTCCAAATTTCATCCAAATCCGTTCAGCCGTTGCAGCGTGATAGAGTAACAAACTAACACATACACACAAACTTTTGCATTTATAATATTAGTAGTAATATTTATATAAAAGCTCTGGGGTCTAATTTAAACATTAAATACTTTTTGAAAGGGCAGCAGCGCAGATCTACAATTCGGACCGTGAACGTGATCGTCGAGAAATCTGGGACCATATTTTATCGCGTTTCGATCCGAATTGGACGCAGTGCAAAAATGACTGAGAATTTTCACCAGAGATGTAGTTGGCATTTTAGCGGTTCGCGAGGAAAATACGACCAATAGGAAAACGTTCAAGTTTAGAGAATGATATAATCTTAACGGGTGTCTATCATTTCATCGAAACACGTTTTATAGAATGTATCATTTCATCGAATTTCATTTCATCGAACGCTATTTTCTGCTGAAACCATAATGTTTTCAGGGTATCATAAACATCTAACCTAACCTAACCTGCGTAATTAATGTTTGAGATACTCTAAAAACATTATGGTTTTAGAAGAAAATAGCGTTCGATGAAATGAAATTCGATGAAGTGAAATTCGATAAAGTGATGAGTTACCAATCTTAACACATCATTACAACAGTTCACATTACCTCGTGAGGCACGATACCAAAAACAGGGATTGGGAATTTGAATCTACCAAATAGGAATTAAAGATCAATTAACTTTTATTTTCATTGCAATTTCCAATCTTTAAAAAAATATTATGAACCTTATACTCTTGAAATATAGAACTAAATTGCCTTAGTTATGTACCTCCTATAGAATACCGGGTTTCACAATTATACTCGTAAGCCAATAAGTTCTTATAAAAGCTGTGAAAGTGCTTGTATGCTGTGGAATGACTTTTTCCACAAAAATTTGTCTACTTAGAGGATTATTTGTTCTTCGCACGTCTGGAATTCATTTTCCGGGGTTATTCCGGGCTGATCTGTCCGTTACATTTTTAGTCGGTGAACAATTTGCTATTCCGATTGCGTCTATCAGTAGACAGAACAAAATAAGGAAATGATGCGCATTGGGGACCCGAATGGAAAATTAAATAATTTTAAAATTTCAATTTTAATAAGTAATTTTAATTTTAATTTTAGAACTCTTATTGTAAAATGGTCTTATTCTGCTTTTAGAGTGGTAACTTTACTTAAAAATAAGCATAGTTATTTTCCAGATAAACAAATTCTGTTGTACGTTTCAACATTTTTATCAGGCAACACTAGCTTATAACTCTTATAATGCAACATTGGTTGCATTGACTGTGAAAAGTTTCAATATTTTGTCACTAAAAGTTACGTTATAAAATGTTCCACTGTAGAAACAGAGGTAAATCCGAGGCCTCTTGGAGTAAAATTTGCTTCAAAAACAAAGTTCAAAGAAATTAATTTACAATATTTACTAAACATCAACAATATATAAATTAAAAGAAAGGCGAATAATATTGCTATGTATTAAAATTGCAATAAAATTTTAATAAGTGGAGGCAATTTTGGAGCAAAGTAGGTTACATCATACCTATCTTCAGATAGCAGTACTAAAAAGGTGTAATGCCATCGGATTTGCCTTATGTAGCGTAATTGTTTATTTAGACCGCTCTTCCTGCTACTCGTACAAGTAACAGAGTTCGCACTGTGGTGTGTTAGTGTGAAGGTAAGACAGTAAAATACAAAAACATCGTAAGTAAAAATGTTTCAAAATTGTCTAATTTAAATACCATCCCGTGACCTCATTCAACGTATAGGTAGTAAAAGGTTCTTCATGCTTCTTTATTATGCTCTCATATTTTATTGCGCGGTACGGTTGTCCACGGAGTAATAAAATATGCTCCAAATTTCGTTTCGGCAAGAATTTATTTCGTCAGGTAATACGTTGTGACAGGAAACCATTAACTGTCAAAAATGGGTCACGAACTAAGTAACTCGGTGTTGTACTGCGATCATAAACCAAGTCTTCTTTTTTAACCCCCAATGTCGACATTGAGGGGTGGTATATTATTATGTTTAACGTATTTATCTAGGGATCCTATCATTGCATAACCAACGTTTAACATATGATTCATTTCACAAACGTATCATTTGAGAACCCGCGATTTTTCCCAAAACTGTAAATAATTCTGGTTATATTATAGGACCATTGTTGTGTAGAACTCTATAGGTTAGGTTAGTTTTATTAAAATCCTGAAATATTTGTAGTTATAGAATAAAAAGCGGGTTGGCAAATGAATAGGTTGCGAAACGATGCATTTGTCAAAGATTTGTCGGCGAAATCTGCCTATTTACACGACGAATGTAATACCTAATCCTAAACTAAGCTCTAGGCTTGCACTATGGGTACTAGACAACGATAAACCTACTTATATAGAGAAATACATATTTAAATATATAGAAAACTCCAAGACTGAGGAACAAATACTCATGTTCATCACACAAATATCTGCGGTCCCGGAATTTGAACCCGGGACCGCCAACTTCGTAGGCAGGGTAGTGACCAACTACGCCAAAGTGTCGTCAAAAATAAAATAAAATATCTACGTTTCAACCTCAGCTTTCGGGTTCATTCTACATTGGTAAAACCATATGGTTTTTAGCCCCTGAAAGAGTAATGTTATTGTCAATAGCGATTTTATTTAGTACAATTAATTGAATGCTTGAAAAAACATTAAGAATTTGGGAAAAATAAAAAGCAAAACAAATTCCCAAAAGAAAATTTCGTCCTTCATTTCATAATGTACATTAGCAAACAAATTTAATAATATTGAGAATCTAACAAAATTCTTCCTTATTATTCTTAAATATCATTTTCAAATCGAGAAATTTCATGAATTTGGCGTTGCGTAGCGGTCATATTTTGATGCTTAAACAACCGAGAAGTCTTTATTAGCCATTAAATGTGAACAATTTTTACAATTCAATTAAACAGAGTCACTGGGGCCTTACCCAAGATGCAAACGCTCCGTCGACCACGTGGTTTATCGAAATGCACGAGAATGTCATCCCATACATTTTGAGCGATGGAAAAGAAAAACGTTTGGAGAGTTTGCATCTTGGCTAGGGCCCCTGTTCTTCGCGGTAAAACAATATTGCCCTTGACATATTATCGTATCATCTACGTTACGATAGCTCTTATTTACTTGACAGTAATGGTGGCCGAGCTAGAAACAATACGGTATGTCAGAGGCTATATGATGTAATTAAATACAATATGCTAAAGGCAATATGGTTTACCACTGTCTTTCAGCCTGTCTATACAGTGTGGAAAAGTAAGTCGGACCCTGGAGAGAAATTACCTTTAATCCTTAAGTTGGCTTATTTTACTTAAAGGAGATGTCCCTTTATTTTAAAAAGAAACAAAACTGCATTCAATGATTTTCTAAAACTCGCTTGCCTCGCCCCGGACTCGAACCAACTATAATTAAAAATAAAAATCGGCCAAGTGCATGTCGGACCACGCACAGTGAAGGGTTCCGTAGCTGGGATGAACGTTCATGGTTGAAATTCAATTTTTTTTTTATTATTAAAATCTCAAAAACTACACAGCGTATCGTGTTCAAAACAATTTTGGTTGGAAGTATTTTGTATGTTCTACTACTGTAATTTTTATTAGAATGTTCTAATTAACAGTTCAAAAGCTACCCACCCGGACAGAATTTTTACGACTTTAGAAGCGTATATCTCGCCAACTGTTCACTTAAGTAAAAAAGTCATTTAAAAACCTCCGTATCATTTTGGAAGCCCTATCTAAAAATACCCCACACAATGATGTAACTTAAAAAATATGTTTTAGTCCCCTAGTTACATGTATGGAGTGCCACCCCTAAATATATTGTTTTTTCAATTTTACTACATCATTGTATAGCGGTTCATAGAATACATCTATCCTCCAAATTTCATTTATATAGTGCCAATAGGCTCTGAGTAAAATGGCTGTGACATACAGACGGACAGACGGACAGACGGACATGACGAAATTATAAGGGTTCCGTTTTTGCCATTCGGCTCCGGAACCCTAAAAACAAACACTCGCTATTTTATTATACTAATCGATAGGACGACACGTTGGCCTAGTTGGGAGTGACTTTGACACTGAAGCCAGCGGTCCTGGGTTCAAATCCCGGTAAAGGCAAATTTGTGTGATGAGCTCGACTATTTCCTGAGTCTTGGATGTTTTCTATGTAGTCTATCGTTGTCTTGTACCCATAGTACAAGCCTAGAGCTTAGTTTGGGACTAGGTCAATTTGTGTGACATTGTCCTGTGATATTTATTTATGATATTTATTCAGGATAAAATTTCTCTAACAAACATTTGGTCTAGTAATAAAGGTAATGTTAGATTTTACGATTATTTTTATTCTTAAGACCAAACGCTGGTTAATGGTTTTTTATTCGATGTGTAATAGCACCCGAGCGACCTACTCGTACCTATTAATAAATACACATCTTTTGTATTTTATCTCATCTTTTATCAGCTGTTCACTCTTTAGAATTAGAATATACAAGAAAAAGCTAAATCTCATTAAATTTCAGTTATTTCTCGACCGAAATAAAAAGACAGCCTTCTATTTTATGGGTCATCGGTTTTCGCAGAATTTGTCTCATCCATCATATGGCGAGTGGTGACCGATCGGTCGGCTAACTCGCCTTTAGGCATGTTAAAAGGGATGGATTACCAGTAATTTTCATAAAAATACGTGCTCATTTTTGCTTAACTCTAATGTTTATAGTTGTATCCTGTATTGAGAAAGTTTCTTTAACATAATAACCATCGAGACAATATGTGTGGCGATTAGTTATTGCGCCCCGTGTCTGTATTTATTTCTCAACTAAAATTTAACACTGTAGTTGACTTTCATAATCTTCATGAAGTATCCTATATATAACACGTACATATAACCTCAGCACCTTTCTTATAGGCTCATTAGTTGTGGTAGAGAACGCCTTTAATGTTTTAAATCAGGATTTTTTTAAAGTTGCTTTTGACACCTTTATCACTCTAAAAGGGGCTGTATTCTAGTAGGTTACATCATATTGTTTTTGACATGCCAACGTCACTATAGCTATCATTTTTATTTAACAGCAGAGCCCGAGTTAAGTTAAAAAGGGGCCCCTGAAAGCCATTAACTAATTGATCGTAATCAAAAACCTCAAACACCAATACCGATTGAAAGGTTGAATTATTATTCAAGCCAAGCCACTTCACCCATTAGCGGGAACCGTGAAATTATTAATTTCAGAAATAATTGAACCGTGCATCATTGTGCTTAATTGTAAGGCTACTGCACACTGTCGATTAAAAAGCTACGTAATATTTTACACCAAAAATCTATGAAAAAGTAACAATTTACCTACCAAGAATGAAATATCGACAGCAAATTAGCCAGATGATTCGGGGAAGCTGATTCATGTAGGACCGTTGGAAGGAAAACGCACCCGTAACAGATCACCTACCCGATTGGGCGACGCAATGAAAGAGGCCTGTCTCTCTTTATTTGAGAGCCATGCTCTTGTCGGTGGTGGAGTAATCACCAACGGCGTAACCAACCTTCTCGCTTTTATCTGCTCAAAGTAATTTCTATTTTCCATTTTCTCAATGAGGTCGACTAAACCAATTTGCAGAAGTCTATGCAAGGGGCCAAAGATGGAGTGGTTTGGAGAGCCTTGGTGGACCAAGCAATTACTGATAGCTGTCGTGACCCTCATGAGCTGGAAGAGAGAGTAATTTAAATCATAAAGTGTTCTAAATCGCTTCGGCTTTGCGATTGCGAATACCAGTACAGTGATGAGTGTGAGGCCATTTTGTTGTGAAGCATTGCTTCATTGATAACACAATCTAAAAAATAAATAGGCTACCGGTATCACTTTTCATTCATCAAATAGGGGTTATTTTCTTTTTTGACAAACTATACTGCTTTATTCATGTTATTGTATTGTAAACGTTTAGACAGAAAGCGATAACATGTGAAAAATAATGTGATTTTATAACGTAGAATAACATCCATGAATGATTACAAATTGTCAGTTATATATGTTAAATGACAAGGTCAATTGTGTTGGTAAAGTGGAGAATATTAAATAATTCAAAAAATATTTGCAACAACTGGCCAAAATACTCTTAATCGTACAATATTTGACTTCATTGTATCTTAAAATTAAGTTAAGTCAACAACTTGAGCAAGAACTGAACCGGACTGACAAAAAAAAAAAACAGCGGACCCTCTCACACAAATTAACCTAGTCCCAAACTAAGCTTTAGGCTTGTACTGGGAACTAGACAACGATATACGTACTTATATGGAAAAATACACACTTAAATACTCGTATATAATATGAAACATCCAACACTCAAGAACAAATATTCCCGTTCATCACACAAATATCTGCCCTTATCGCAGTTTGATTCCAGAAGCTTCGGAGGCAAGGTCACTTGAGAAATAGGCTAACGTGGCATCAGCCTAGATAAATAGAATTGTAAAGTGACATATACCTTCAAACAAAATGGTAAAAAAACTCTCCAGTTTTAAACCATCAGTTTCTGTGATCAAAGCATACAATTTACACGTGCCAGTCGACCGTCCGCGGGCGGCCTACCCCGCCCGTTATACATGAAATCGGATTACACAAATGACCCCGACACGTGTGGATGAGCTCCCGGAAAGTGTCATTCCATGTGAACAAATAGGAGATTAATTGAAACATAATATTTTTACGGGCAACCCTTAGTCAAGGCCTGCTTTGAAGTTGTACGTGATGGAAAAGTGTAAGTGTTGAGAGGTGTTTAATTAAAATCCCGTGCCCGTAATTTTGTAAAACGCTTTAGGTTTTAAAGCAGTATACGCATTGTTGTGTTTCGATGAGGGGATACAACAGGTGAAATAACAAGCAAAGGCATTCCATGTATATCAGTCCTCAGGGTTGGCTACGCATTTGCATCCTTAAGATAGCATTAAGATTGTAGTCTTGAGAATTTAAATATTTATGGGTCACAGATCCCAAATCACCATAGGCATGCTCGTTTGCTATTAAAAAAGGTTCTACATTTTTTATTCTAAAATGCATTTCTGCCAATGATTATTATAATCAGCTTCAACTGCAGGTTATTTCACCCAGTAAAACACAAGTAGTACGAAGCCAGCATACCCTTAAACTGCCCAGTCCTACATTTATCACAACTAATTGCGATAATAATTAAAAAAGGAGATTATAATCCAATGGTTGGGTAGCGTTCGATAAGTTACAGAAAATTTTCTCGTCCCAGATATCGCAGTATGTACTCGTACAAATGAAAGTCTTTGACCTATGTCTTCCTAGTTACACTAGTCACCCAAAGAGCAATGGAAGTTTCTTTAAAAATTCGAATTTGGTATGAGGGTTGGAAATTCGATTTTAAAAAGAAATTTCGAGGGAGGCCTTTTCCGTTTCGCTTTGCATAAACGGCAGTATGACTAAATTTGAGTATTAAAAAGTGGCAATAGACCCTACGTCTTTATTCCCGATGGCCGTTAAGTTTCAGGTTTATTAGCGATTTACTGACGAGTTATTACAACATTATTCAGCCAGGAGCTATTTGCAGCGATGTAATGTATCACGACTAGCATACCATGCATCGACCAATAAATTTGTGCCTGTAGAGTGGAAATATTCCGGATTGACAGCTACTCTAAAGTGTAATATTGACTGTCACAGGTGTTCCACAAGAAACCGCCTAATGGGAAAGGCTAAATGATGAAAATTTCTAATCTCGAAAATGTGTAATGCGTATTTATATATTCTGTGATGTGGTATGATAATGTCCTATTTATACACGCTGCCATTTTTCTATTTTGAAAGAGATGCCTCAAAGGAAACAGTTTTTCTTTTCACATTATTATTTTATAAATAATGTTCATCGAATTTATCGATTGTAGCAAACGAATTTCATTTCATCGAACACATTTTAACATTAATTATGGCTAGACTTGTATCTTCCGATAAAAATAAACATGTAGCGAGAAATGCCTTTTGATACGTTTGTAGAAAGGTGTTGCGATAACGTAATAAGTACCCGTCTAGAATGCATAATGAAAATATTAAAATCTCTCAAGGCCGCATTACCAACTAATCTTGTCTGAGGTACCCATGTAAAGAAACGTCCGAAGTGACAGTTATCAGATTTATTAGAAATGTAGTTTACTTGACGTATCTTGAGACGGGCGTCTCGGTCTCGGTTAGTTAACGGCCCTTAGAAACTTATAAAGCGATAGCAAAAACGAAGGAAAATAAAAACTCGCAATGAAGAGGATAATTACATCAAAATATCAGACGAACAGAATTTCCAGGACAATGATTACCTTGATTAAGACGAGATTGTTCTCGGGTTCAATAGAAGCCTTTGTTATAGTAAAATTACTTAACAGGCCCTGATTGAAGTTCGAATTGAATGACATTGTTGCTCAAAAATACAAAGCTGTAATAATCTTTAAAAGATGACTTTTGTCATTTCTTAAAAAAAATACATTGAATTAAATAACAGGCAATTTTACAGAGAAATGTTTGAAAAAATACAATATATATTACTTAACACGCCATGGAAGATATCTAAATACAGTTAAAATTGAAGTTCAATGAATTTCAATACATAACCGTAATATAAATTCCAATAGGTGTGTATTTCAGAGCACCAGACAACAAAACAACGGTACGTAAACATAGAAAACTTTGCAACGTAGACTTTCATAATTAAATTGGGTATTGATATTCTCTCAACGAATTTCATTGTTCACTTCGTCCGACAACCCTAACAAAAAGGTTTCGTCGACACCTAGAAGCAAACAATACCATACTCCTTCATTTATTTTGTTTCGATTCTCTATAAGGGTTCATAATGCCTTTTTCTACGTCTATTAGTTAAAAAAGCTGCAAAATATTCCTTGCTTCATAACTTAAAGATAAAATTGCTTTAAGTATAAGAAGATTTATAACAGTTTTTCCTTTTTTGGGTTTAACGGTATCAGACGAGACCCTATTACTAATCCTACCCTGTCAGTCCGTCCATCTGTCCTTCATTAAATGTGCTCTATCATTTTATCCGTACGTCAGATGTCTGAAGTAATAATAAAAAAATCTAAAATATAAGAAAATATTTTTTAATGTTAGTTTAGGTTTTATTTGCGAGTCCAACTTATTTTTTATATTTTTTTATTAAGGGTTACCAACAAATGATACATTGTAGCAAACATCTTAAAAAGTCTATAGTTGTAACATAAATACGTATAATGCTCACTTTATTATAGGCCTTGTCCGTTCTTGACCGTTATTTTAGAAGATGAGATCTCAAAAGGCAGTAAGGTTTAAACTGTTTACCGTCATTTACGGTCTCAAAATGTTGCCCCAGTCGTATTATGGGTACGTGAGCCGAATGAAAACATTTCCGATTTTTACCGGTAAATTTATCGTTCGTTTTTACCGGTACTCCGGTCGGGTAAAGCGTTAATTGTCTTTTTGTAGCTTCGGTGTTTATAAAATTGAAAATATCTGTAATGGAGAAGGATGGGGGCGTGTGAAATACAGAGAATGTTTGCATTCTATGAATTAGTTTTTACTTGGAATTCTATAGATTCAGGATAGGTATATTCTAGGGATTATATTTTTAAGAAACTACTCTTAAATCTTATCGTTTAGGGAACGGATAGTCTAGTGTCATTGAATATTTGTCGATATAACGTAGGCAAAGTAAGAAAACGCCGTTTCGCGCAATTTGTGTACACTTTTTATGGCACTAAAACCAATTATCATGACTTATTAGTTAATGAATGCGTACATGAACTTGATAAAGCAACCACATGTGGCATCTTTCGTCGCATTAAAATTTATAAGTATTGTTATATTTTTTCTTGTATTCGAGGTAAAAAATTGTTCTACATTTAAATCATAGCCACGATCTATACAAAATACACATTGTGAAATTGAATTAATACGAGTATAGGATAAAGAAAAATTTAAAATTTAGGAAAAAACACGACATCCAAAACAAAAAATGTAATTATTATGCAAAACTAGTAAACTACGTTCCGTTATTTTTTACTTTATTCCATAAATCTTTTTTCTGAAAAAGATAAAGTAGGTATAAGGAGTTTACCATGACATGGCTCAGCAATTCAGTTAAAGTAAGAGAAAGAGAGAGCTTTACACCTAATTGCTATAGCTCGGTCCTGTACGCTCATCCTAAACTAAATTCCTTAGGCATATCGTAGGTAACGTAACGAAACCACATCTGTCAGTAGTAGAGTATAAACGCTGGATGGACTCTGGTGCACTTAATAAGCCTAAAGATTGCGTCAGTAGAATAACATCGGAAGAGACATCTATTTAAAGCTAGTTAAAGACTGATTAAGGTGTACATCTAGCCTAGCTACATCACACATCCACACCAGAGTCTACCAGACCCCAGCCAGAGTTAACACTCTACTACGCAAATGACAGATGTGGTTTCTTAAGTTTATACTTAAGATTGCGTTAGTGGGATCGTGAGTTCGTCGGAAGTGACATCTGTTTAAAGCTAGTAAAAGGCTTATTAAGGTGTATATCTAGCATAACTGTAAATGGAAGCGAAACGTGGACAATGACTCAACGGGATCGAGAAAGACTGGAAACCTTCGAAATGTGATGCTGGAGAAGATAGAAAGACTTAGCTGGATTGAAAAGAAGACGAATGAGGAAGTACTTAGTATAGTGAAGGAAAAAAAAAGTCTATTGCAGACAGAAAATAGACGCGGGAAGATATTTGGTCACCTGTTACGACATGACGAGTACATAAAGATGGTAACTGAAGGAAAAATTAAGAAAAAAGGAAAACGGGGAAGAAGAACTTACTTAGACCAACTAAAGAAAAAGTAGGCATCGTGTCGTTAAAGAGAAGGCTCGGAATAGCGAAGAATGGAAATGACTCCACCGACAAGAGAACAGTTCTGAAGTAAATGATGATGATGATGTCAGAAGAAGACTTTTTTGTTTTTGTTTTTACTTTTTGATGTATGTCTATTTATTTGGCACGCTCTTCGGCCTGAACGGCTTGATGAATTTTTATATTATGAAGTGATTTGATATGTCTTGGTTGAAGAAGTGACGTAGGCTATCATTCTGATCAAAGTAATGAGAAGGCGGAGGGCTAACTTTTAACATTATACTGACAAAACATTATCGAAAAATGCAATTAAGTTTTTAAAGCTTCCTTTTGTATTATACATTAAATTGAACACAACACGTTCCGGCGTTTGTGTCGGTGTAAAAAAACGTCGCTTTTATTAAAGCCATAAACTCGTACGAGAAGAAAGCTTCCGTGAAACGGAACGAGATTTACAGCGTACTTCGTTTACGTAGCTTGGGCTAAGAATAAATAAGATTAAAGAAGTATTTATGAAGATAAGGCAGTTTATAATAGTATTTCGGCTTGCTTGATAAGTACACAATGCGTTTTGTGCCAAGGGTCATCGGTAAGATCAGGATCCCGCTAGGAGCAAACCTTTGGATCCATCATCCAAAGTTTGCTGCTAGCGGGATCTTGATATCATAATAATGATTAGTTTTTATTGGAGTTTTATTGATACAGAGTGTAAGAAACCATATAGAAACACGAAAAACATGTTTCTTCAGACCTTTCTACTGGTCTAAAAGTCAGTGTTACTTTTTCCGAAAACGTAAGCTTCATAAGTGGTATTTTTGGGCTCACTATGCCACGCAGATTTTTGATATGGAGAATCGGCAGAATTGTTTCCGGATCTAAAGAGACCCTTATCTCAATGACATTACACATCAAATTGTAAGCATTTTCAAGGAAAAGTTAACTGTAACCCGGTTCTGTTTCCGATTGTTTATAGTTTACGGTTTTATTAGAATTTGCTTTAGTATGTTATAATACCGTCTTTTATAAATCCGGAAAGATATACATAACAAAGCGGGAAAATTATAGTCGTCACAGTTGTAGCACTGTTCGATATAACGTAAATTACATAAGGGTGTCGGGGTGTAGCGTTACAGCCAATAGGCGTCAATTATTCACAAGAAAATTGACGCCTTCCAGTTGCTGAGCTTGGCTAATGGTGTCACTTCACTTGGAGTTGCGTATCGGCATCAGATTGACATATCACCAACAGAACCAAGGTACAAGGATCTCAAGATTTATATGTCAAATAAGTTTAGAAGCTTATTCAGAATAAACAGCCATGTGAAGATGGCATATTTGATCCTTTTGATGCGACTCCAAAACCGAAAATCACGCGGCAACGCTATACTATTTGCTATTAGCTTTGTTTTGTTAAATAACAAATAAGTAGTTGTACTGGAGCTAGACACGTTGCATTCGACAATAGTGAGCGACTATATTTTGATTGAAAAATGTATGGAATTGACGTAAGCCACCGAGATGGTACCACATGACTATATCGGTGGCTTACGCCAATCCCATACAGTAGTCTATTAAAACATAATCGCTAACGATTGTCGAATGCAGCTTGACTAGCCCCACAGGGGTTTTACTTTGCAATCCGTAATTCGAACTTCGTCTATTGCTATCCCGTTTGCTCTCGATGCGTAAATAAATTGCAAAAAAGTGACGGGGCGATCCGAAGTTCGAATAACGGATTTCAGAGTAAAACCGCTGGGTGACCGAGCTCTACTTGGACGACACTATTAATTCACAATTTGAAAATGTCGTCAACATTTATGCCATACCATACATACCTCGGAACCCGATTTTTCAGCGGCAATCCGAATTTTATCGAAGATGACAACTTGACAAATAGATTTTTTGCCCCAAAAAACTCCTATTCCGCAATTTTGATTTAAATCGTTACAGAGAGAGCATGATTACAAATATATATAAACAAATAGTCATCGTTTAAAAATATAGGATAAAATACCATTATATTATAAGGTCCTTAAAAAAACTGTTTTACTATAAAACAGTAGTTTGGAAAAGCTGTTTAATTTAGGAAAAGTTTTTGTTTTACGCTGTTTTATTTTGGAAAATATTTTGTGAGGAATTACATTTTTGGAACTAGTTTTAGCTGCCAACTTTTTAATTTTTTGCTTCTGTCTGTCACGACAAAACTAACAAGTCCCAACAAGGTCTAAGTCCGTAAGTGTAATAGCGTAAATCCTGTCGCAGTTCTCCAAATCCTCCATCAGATCAGCTTTTAGATACCATCATACGGCATTGTCATCGGGTTTGCATACATGGTATGAATTTCAGCCTATTTTATCAACGGGGACTGCCTAGTTGGTAGTGACCCTGCCTACAAAGCTAGCGGTAACGGGACCGATTCCCGGTATGGGCAGGTATTTTTTTGATAAGCGCGAGTATTTGTTTCTGAGTCTTGGATTATTCTTTGTATTTATTTCTCTTTCTAAGCATTTATATCTATATTTAGTACCTACAGTACAACCCTAGAACTTAATTTGGACAAACATTGCAAGTTAATAAATTTCTTGTAAGAAACAACTTTTCGATTATACTCTCAGTCTGTGTCTACTGCCACTTAGAAAACCAATACCTATTGAAGGCAACGGTAATACCTACTAGAACAGGTTAATGGCTTTCTAAGCTATTATTGGTACGACGTCAAAGTGACGCAATCGGTCGAATCGTATAACGTTTCTTAGGATTTCGTTAAATACACCACTTATATAAAGTTCCAAAGTTGGATTAATAATAACTAATAAACTGTTCCCGCGAACGAAGTATATCGATCAACGCCTCAAGAAACTCTCGCTAGATGGCGCGATCAAGAGAAACACGCATTAGAGGTCCTGAACCACATGGCACGTATTGTGAGGAGGTTCCTCTCTCTGCAGCCCTAACCACGGGTAGGTTGAGCTCTGCCCCGCAGCCAGCGGCACCCGTGGGCTAGGTTTTCTATGCTGTTTTTTTATATTCGGTTCGTTATTTAATTTTTATATTAGAATATTGTAGAAAACCTAACGTACTGGGCCTTTTATTTAGAAAAGATTTAAAACTTCATTTCATATTATCAAAATGTCATCAACATCGGCTATGTTGATCCTGAGTTATCCTTAAGCCATATTCTTCCTGATCGCTTATCTTATCAACAATAAATTCAGAACAACACTTGTTATTTAATTTTTCCACTCATAAGCTATGAACCTATCGATTCTATAATAATTACATACGTATGCTTCGTCTTAATATGATAATAACTCCACATTTATTACTCACGTCGACCACTTTTCGCGTTATTACCTAACACAATTTAGTCGCACATCGCTTGCTGTTTCGCTCACACTATAACACAGCGGTCACCACATTGATTAACAATAAATGATCAGTTTTCAAGAGAGCACCGATAAACTCAAAAGCTAGTTTTAAGATAAATCTAATAATACCCAGCATGATGCCAAACAAGCACAATTGAAAAAAAACTCTGTAAAACTGAACAAAGCTTGTAAGATGAACTTCCTACAAGCGTTATTCCGGCCTATTGAGAAAGTTTTCACAATTACTTGTTTCCCAAGTTCACTACAACTAACAATGAAAAAAGTAAGATAATAACAAGCTCGCCTTTCTAATAAAGGAGTGTCGTTCGCAAAGAAAAAAGAATCTAACGCTAAATTGACCTAATTTGGAAAATAAGTGTCTCAAAAAAATGTGACGTATGTCTTTGCCAACGGTACATGAAGGGTTCCGTACCCTAAAGGGTGCCAATGGGACCGTAACTCTCTGTTGTCCATCTGCATGTCTTTCCGTTAATTCGATGTATCTCCTAAACCGTAAATAATACGTTTAAATGTTTTAATAAGTGAGTAAGTGATACTATTTGATTGAATAAAAATATTATTTTAAAACACATTATAAGTCTTAACATTAAATTTGTTTTTATATGAATAAAAAAAATAATTAAAAAATAACTATTTAATATGGATGTCAAGTTTTCACTAAACGCCAAGACTTATATCTGGAATGACCGTAACCATGGTAATAACAATGCTATTATTATTATTAAAGAAGAGTTATTACTATAGCAACGCTCATTATCGAACAGTTGTCACGCTTCAGTTACGCTATAGGTGTCGATATTAACGGGTTATTACAAGAAAAGAAAAACATTTTAATGTATTTAGAATTTAATGGTGCTGCTTTTTTTTTAGGTGAGGTAATCAAATAATGTATTTCATTAAAAATGCGTTTTGTTGAAAGTAATAATCGTAAAGAGAATTATTTTGATATCGGTTTACTACAGCACAAGTTCACTCCCTTGGGCCGAAGTAATTCGACATGATACTATGTAAGCACTAAAAAATTAACTTTATTGTTTTCTTTTACGTTTGAGTAAGCCACAGGGAATTGGTAAATGAAGCTTGATTTAAAACATTATTTTTCTCTACGGTACCACTTAGAGGCAACTTTAGGCATAAAATATTGTTTTTATTATTTTATTATAAACCACTAGTATTATTTTTACTTTAGTACAGTTACTGCCAGAATTCTAGAGCACAAAATTTGTCATAAAGGTCAGGATGCCATGTCCTGTTGCTTATAAAAATGTGTTTTATCTTAGATGTCTAGTCTAAGGTAACTAAAGGAAACCAATAGATCAGACACCCACCAAGTAATTTTAAATGGAATATCTTCTCTGTAGGTGAAAGTTACTTACCTAACTCTCATGATCTTAAAGCAAGTGTCACAGTCAAATTTTTCCTACTTCTTGTTTTAACAGAGATCATTACAATTTAAATCAAAAAATATCTTGAAATAAACACTACGAGTGATTACAGTTTTAGTGCAAATCTTAGCCAAGCGAAGTTTTTTTTGGTCAAATTTGACATTTCAAAAAATTGACACTCCCAGAAAAAACATTGTCAAATATTTTGTACGAATAGTAATATATTATCTGTAACCTATCACAAGTCCAAAAAAAGTTTGGCCGCTTTTTCGTTTGCCCAAACTTTCATAAGTTAGAAAAAAATACTGAACTTATTAGCTTTTGAAAATGTTTAAGTAAATTTACAACAGAACCTGTGGCTTAGATTAGGTTGGTTTTATAATAATATCCAGAAAAGTAAAACAGTACATTAGCACCACCTATATATTTTACTCGGTGAAACAATATTCCGTGTGGTTGCCGAGTTAGAATAGTGCCACTCCATGTCTTTCCGTGGATGTTGTAAGAGGCGTCTAATAGGGAATAAGGGCTTGTAGTCCTGTTAGGCGATGGGCTTGCAACCTGTCACTAATACACTGGTATACATCTTAGCCTGATTGTGCAAAATGTGCAGAGTTATCAACCAGTTTTTTAGAGTTGTTGGTAATTCTGTAGCTCTGCCTACCCCACTCTGGGAATGAAGGCGTGGCTTTGTGTAAACAATATTACTTTTGGCGTCATATTGTATTGTTTTCAACTCAGTCGCTATTACTGCGTAGTAAATAAAAAAATAAATAAATATCAGGGGACAATCTCACACAAATTGACCTAGTCCCAAACTAAGCTCTAGGCTTGTACTATGGGTACTAGACAACGATTAACATACTTATATCTCAGACTCAGAATCAAATATTCGCGCTCGTCTCACAAATATCTGCCCTTACCGGGATTTGAACCCAGGACCGCTGGCTTCGGAGGCAGGGTCACTCCCAACTAGGCCACCGTGTCGTCAACAAATAAGTTACGACAGTATGTCAAAGATCACATGGTTTTACCGAATAGAAAAAAAGCCCCTGAATATAAATACAAGGCAATAGTCAGCTTGCGGCAGTTTATTCAAATGGTAATCCACTCTTCCAAAAAAGGACATCAAAATCCGGTACCGCCACCTCACCAATCCATTTCATAAAATGAAAATCAGCAAAAAACTGGACTTTCCTGTTCACTGACGGATAGGAGGTTATCCCCATAACCCACCCTAGGGTTAAAATGCCAGGCTCTGCATCCATCACGACTGTTTGGGAACAATTCGAATGATTTATAGCACATACTCGGGAATTTTCCCCCTTATTGACGTATAGCCCGTCGTGAACACAGATTTGTAACAGTTAGACGGAACGATTTGATTTTTCATGTTCTTTTCTTCAAAAATATTGATGCTATAAAATAAAAACAGACAATTTTAATCTAAAAATGGCACGCAAGAGGGTGTCTATCATTTCATCGGAACACCTTTCAACAAATGTATCATTTCATCGAATTTCATTTCATCGAACGCTCTGCTGAAACCATAATGCTTTCAGAGTATCTTAAACATGTAACCTAATCTACGTAATAAATGTTTAAGTTACCCTGAAAACATTATTATGGTTTCAGCAGAAAAAATCGTTTGATGAAATGAAATTCGATGAAATTATACATTCGATGAAGTGATGAGTTACCCACGCAAGAAGATTGGTTCCAGATAGGGGCAAATAATTGTTGTACTATTTATTTGAGCTCCATTATTAGTTGTCAGGGTTGGCAACGCATTTACATTCTGAAGATAAGAAACCTAAAGGCACTGGCGGGGTTTTGGGTAGTAATATTTTCTGTGTATTTGAGTATTAGTACGAGTTATAGGTAGTATATCGACGGTTCTGTGACTATACCTCGTATGTTGAAATATGTCCAGTATAAACCGACACGGACTAAGTATGCACTCGCGTACTTATTGCGTGTCAGTTTAAACTGGACCTAATTTAATATACGAGGTTGAGTCACAGATCCGTTGATATGTAGTATTTTATTCATTTTTAAAATTTTATTTGATCAATATTGGGAATGGTGATAGCTGATACCATTAATAAACACATAGGCGATGTTTTCCGATAAAAAATAGTGTTTCCGTGGAAAAAGTCAACGAAATGAGAGATGAAGTCAATTTACGCAATTATTTATTTAAATTTATTTATTTCATTTTATTTTTTGTGATGAAGTCGCGGGCAAAAGCTAATTATTCACTACATAGAATAAAACAAAGTCGTTTCCCGCTGTCTGTCTGTCCCTATGTATGCTTAGATCTGTAAAACGCAACGGATTTCGATGCGGTTTTTTAACAGATAGAGTGATGGAAGAGGAAGGTTTATAAATAATATATTTAATAATTTAACCCGGAGCGAAGCGAGGGCGAATCGCTAGTTATACGATAATGTATAATTAGTTGTGTAGTACTAATATTCCAAAAGCTAGCGTTAAATTATTCGTACCTATACAGTAACATGATTAACTTAACCGTTGAAATTTCACGCCACTCATATTTAAATTATCATTCAACATTAATTGGCTCACGAGGGAATAATAAAATTAAACTATTACACTGTTTATTCAATTAAATACCCACATGATTGTATAAATTAACAGTGTACCCCCCTCCACCTTACTCCCTGCGGCACAACGCCCCCATAGACTACCCTTCTTACGTACTGTTATCAATCTGTGTGCTATGACAAAGGCCTTGTAAGGTTTATGCATATGTATGTCGGGAGAGTAGGCGCCTATTTGATAGCATAATAATACTAAGGAAAATTTCCCTTTTTTTGACAGACTAGTGGACATGATATAGCATTTAATTTAGCCATATGTAGTCAACGCCAAGCAGCAGTGTTGTGTTCTAGGGTGGGGATTAGACAACCGGTAGAATGACTAGCATTGCACGAGGTACTCTAACTTAATTTTCAAGGTTAGCAATGCATTTAGAGTCTAAGTATTGCAGTCTTAATATTGCAATTGTCTAGGGGTCTGATCAGGTAGCCTGTGTGATTGATTGCCGTTTCTAAGACAAAAAAGTTATAAATAAATATCATAGGACAATCTGACACAAATTGACTGATTGTAAACCTAGGCTCTAAGCATGTACAGCGGGTAATGTAGAGACATCATTGTGCACAGATAAGGTATGGTTGGCTCCTTGTTTTTCTTTTTATTGTTGTTGTTATGTTGGAAGAACGGTTGCTGGACTCATAATATATAGCGCGGCCCTTACTGCTTTTCGGCCGCGCTAACTTATACCCGTCCCGCAACAGCCTATTTCCCAGTCTCTGCAGTAATCCAGCAAGGCACATGTGCCTCATGGCCAGATATAAAGAAAATGCAGAAATCTTTATCTATATATATATACACATATATATATATTTATATATACCTATCTATCAATGAATGATTGTTTACGTGCGAGTATTATATATATATTTATAGATATATATATATATACTAGCGGCCCGCCAGCGGCTTCGCCCCGCTGCAAATTTCTGACTTTCCCGGTGGATTTTCAATTATTTTTGCACCTTTTAAACCTTCCCTGGACTATGACAAACATTTCATGACAGACAAACCAAAATCAGCCAAATCGGCCCAGCCGTTCTCGAGTTTTAGCGAGACAAACGAACAGCAATTATTTTTTATATATATAGATATATATTACGTATTATACATTTTAAATATTAAGTAGCATTTAGATTTAACTTAGATTTTAACACAGTTCATTTCTCTAATTGCACCGGTTTACTCTCTGTTAAACATTGTATGAAGTACAAATGGCGAACTTAATACCTAAATTTGTACTTCATACATTTATTTGTATTGTGCAAAGAAGATTTAATAAATACCTAATAAACACCTAAGAAAATATTCTATTATTATCGTCGTCAATTACTTAGATGATTTAATAACTAAACATCAAAGGCCTATCTAGTTACCAACTAAGCGTTCATTATATTTCTTTTGTCCCCTTTCTTTAACAATTAGAGTAACAATTCACGGCGATTAATTTATTCTTTGGAGCTGTATTATGAACTGTCAAAAGCTGGTACTGTCGAGCTCTCAGATATTTATACAATTTTGCACCTTAACCCATTACAATAAGGTACATATTTATTTAAGAACTTGACTGTACCATACGGAGAAAGGACCAGTTATTTAAAGCATAGAGTATGCAAAGAAGCACTCAGGCCACCTGATGGCAAGTGAAATCTGTGACCCATAGACTTTTATTTGCATTCAGACTTGAATCTGCAATATTAAGTCCGCAAATACGTTGCCAACCCTGGAGACTAAGTTGAAAAAATAATAAATCTTTATTCAAAAAACTTATTTAACAATATATAACACTCGAACTAGGAAGTTCCTGTGTTTCAGGCGTGAGGGAACGCTTTTATGCTGGTAATTTCACCGATTTTTTATATCCACACCCCGCTACTGGAGGATAATTTTCTCTTTGCTACCAACTAAATTCAAAATCACAATAAGTTAAAAAAAAAGTTCAGTGAGCAAAGTAAAGGCAAATAAAAACGCTGTTCGCATATTAATAGCCCAGGGGGTGATTCTCTCAACACAGCGCTGCGTCGATCTCAAAGGTGAAGTTGTATCCGGCAAGTTTAAGAAGTCCCGTCGGAGCGTACAAAACACATTTTAGCTCGTGCTTTCTCAATTAGGCAGCAGGCAGGTGAGTCGATTTCAGTGTCGTATAAAGCTGCCTAATTAAGAAGGCATGCGCTAAAATGTGTTTTGTACGCTCCGACGGGACTTCTTAAACTTGCCGGATAAAACTTCATCTTTGAGATCGACACAGCGCTGTGTTGAGAGAAACGTCTCCCTGGGAATGAAGGCGTGATGTTATGTATGTACAATCGAATTATTAGTAAAAGTCGTGAGTCGCGTATCTTTCAAACAAAACTGCTTTGAAAATTTAAATTACTTTTTCAATATCCCTAAAAAGCTAGAGCTACCAATTGCAACAAAAAGAAGTCAAGGCACTAATTATTGAGAAAACATCAGGAATCCCAGTCAAACTTTTTAACGACTAAGAACAAAACACGTCATTACCACTCAGATGCTGTCGAGTCTACGTTATTTGCGAGTTCCTCTGGGACAGGTTAGAAAACTTCTGAATTGCATTACGAGTTGGGAACTTCAAGGCTTGTTACTTCTTTTGGAGATGTTCCCGATCTCGAGCGTGCGTATGAAGTCAATGCTTTATGTAATGAAAAACAAACAAGTTAAGATAATTCAATTTTAAATTAAGTAACAAATGCAATGCATTATGAAACAAGAGAAAAGAAGATAAAGAAAACAAATAAATAAGCAATTATCAACAAGTCTTTGAGTTGTTGGTATTTCTGTAACTCCCCCACTCTAAGAATGAAGGCGTCATGTCATGTACGAGTATGTATGTAAAGTAAACATTGTTTAATAAGAAAGCAGAAAGACTTGGCGTGACGTCAGCTGCCAAATATATTTGAAGTGTGTCAAAATTTGAATGCGCGTTGCCTTTTGGTTACTGGGTTGTTCAGATACAAATCAAACCTGACACTGAAAGAAGTAAAACAGAGGTCTGTGCTGCCAAATAAAGATATACTTTCGTGTCAAATCTTGCATGGAAGATTTTGAGCCCAGTGGCCAATTGAACTGTTTAGTATACTTGCGTAACTTCAATGACAATACAATAATATGGCATCATCGAGCTGGTCTGATGACGGAGTAGGAAGGTGGTGACAGGATCACCGCTATAGTTTAAGTAGACCAACAATATTTAGACTCTTTACAAAAAAAGTACAATCGGTAACGAAAGTTTCTTTAATGTAAACTGTTCTTTGCTAATGCTGGTAGCAATGAGGACGAAAGAAAAGTGTGCTTAAAAGGTATCATTTTAATTTTTATTCCAATAAAAACTGTAATATCAGACAAAAAAGGCAGCAGAATTCAATCCCTGTTTGTAAAAGTCGTACATAGCACAGTAATAATAATATTAAAGTTCACCGTATGGTTGCCGTTTTAGAATAATGCCACTCCATGTCTTCCCGTGGATGTGGTGAGAGGCGATTAAGGAAATAAAGGCTTGTAGTACTGTTAGGCGATGGGCTTGCAACCTGTCACTAATACACTGGTAAACGTCTTAGCCTGACTGTGCAAAATGTGGTTGCAGAATTATCAACAAGTTTAGAGTTGTTGGTATTCTGTAGCTCTGCCTACCCCACTCTTGGAATAAACGGGGCGAGACGTTGTGTATGTATGCATGCACCATCATAATCACGAAAACCCTTCATTTATTTTTAAGATATGAGCCTAAAGCGTTGCCAACTCAAAGATGTTAAAATCCTTATTCCAAACTTGTCACGAAGCAAACATTTTACAAAACACTCCAGAATTCAAGGCATCGGTTTGATGGCCAGGCATCATACTTACTGGTGTTACGATTACGACCTCTTTACTATTTCCTTCTCGTTTACGATGGTAGTTTACAACCGTTTGAAGAATGCCTTCCAATACGTTAGCATGTAAGTTCAGTACAGGCTAATTTTATGACAGCTTTGAATAAAATGCTCAAACTATAAAATCCCGATATGGCAGAACTTCGCTTTAGGTTCGTCCAGATCGTTAGGTAAACATATTTATGTTTTGATAGACCATTGTATGGAGTTGACGTAAGTCTCCGTAATCCTTCCATACATTTTTCAATCGAAAAATAATCGCTAAAGATTGTCGAATGCTACTTGTCTAGCTTCACTGATCTTTTAACCTACCGCTAAGAAACAGTGTTTGCATTGCGTGTTTTGATGTGGTGATAATATCGTCTACATACAAGAAAAACTCACAAAGTTATTATTAAAGTTGTCCACACACAAAATACGGTGGCGGTGCGTAGGCGGGCGTATTGCCGTTCCAATGCTCGTAAAGTAACGCATTCTCCGAAAGGCCTTCTCATAAAGTGCAATGTATACAGCAATATGCCTGCCTCCGCGCCGCCTTCGACTTCTGTGAGTGGACAGGTTTAGTAACGTCTAATTATTTGGACACAGTAAAACAATCAAAAATATCACTATGTAAACATGCCTGCTGCGCAAGGGAATAAGGTTATATATATAGACGTGACCGTACTTAGTGAGTTTCTCCTTTGTATTAACGATAGTAAAGTCGGTGAAATGACTTAACATGCATTCCGGCTAAGGCCCCAGCCAATTGTAGGTTTGAGATTGCAACCTCTATGGGTCTCAAATCCTACTTAATATCAGATGGTCTGTATAATATCGTTTTGAAATAAAATAGCAGTATCTGTTACATACATACATAAAACCACGCCTTAATCCCCAGAGTGGGATAGGCAGAGCTACAGAAATACTCACAACTCTAAAAAAACTTGTTTATAATTCTGTAACCACATTTTGCATCAGGCCAAGAAATTTACTAGTGGATTAGTGACAGGAGGGGCACTATTTCTAACCCAGCAAACACCAGTATCTGTTACATTAGTGACTAAACAACTGATTCTGAAATAGGCATTGTATTCTTTGACCCCTCTTCCACTTCTTTCTTTTACTTTTCCAGGAACTGTAGACATGTTTTTATTTAAGAACAAAAATAGTAATTGACTATGTGTTAGTAGAAATGTGTATCAAAGTTGCCATAATCATGTGAAATAGATCTCTTTTACTATAAATTGGCTGCCAAGAGTAAGTGATTAAAATTATATATATCAAGGGAACAATATTCCAAGCTCTCACACGAATGTAAAAACCATTCAACAGCCTAAAGGTTCGTTTAATTAATACTACATAAAGATATACACTGTCTTTTTTGGCCTAATGATTGACTGGCAGAAAGTGCCTCAAAGTCCGTCTTTTGTACGTACGTGCAATACTTAAAGTTTAAATACGAGTAAATAGATAAACATTTTTATTTTGATACATAAACACATAAATACGTCGAACACGAGCAAGACCCTGAAACAGATTACCTAACATTCATGCTCATCCCACAAATATTTGGCCGCAAACATCGAACCGGGACCACTACCTCCGGATAAGGTCACTACCAACACGTTCTAATATCCATTGTATATTTTATAATACTTGATAATAAATACAATCTCTATTTTATAATACTTG
Organism: Acleris holmiana; assembly: GCA_949316455.1. Lineage (NCBI taxonomy): Eukaryota > Metazoa > Arthropoda > Insecta > Lepidoptera > Tortricidae > Acleris > Acleris holmiana. Next base: position 8,965,491 of record OX438785.1, read on the forward strand.
ACAATATGATGATCAAAAACCGGCGAAGGTTAATAACATTATATCGGATATGTTGAAACTTTTGCGTCATACTCGTACAACTTACCTCGTTGTTAATCAGACGTTTCCGCTGGGTTGCACCTTCCGTGGTCGAGAAAGAATTGCTGCCAGCTTGCAACCAGTCAAACAAAACACTGGTTAACATCTTACTTAGCCTGATTGTGCGAAATGTGGCTACAGAATTGTCAATAAGTTTAGAGTTGTTAGTATTTTGTAGTTCTGCCAACCCCACTCTAGGAATGAAGGCGTGATGATATTTATGTAGGTCTAAAGCAGTCCTGACGCCGTTTATGCGAGAATGGGCTTAGTCAGAAAATTCGGCCTTAAAAACGTTAACTTCCGGCGTTTCCACAGGAAAGACGCTAACCTAAATCTGTGTATGAGCCAAATATGCTCTTGATAAAATCAAGGGCGCTACTTTGACAGTGCCTATCAACCTGTTTGGCAACAACAAAGGCTTTTTATTGCTTTGCATCGCGCTAAGACTACCTTCTTACTTTATCTATGATATAAGGCTTTAAAATCGTTCTAAAAACCGGGCAAGAGCATGTTGGACCATGCTCGGTGTAGGGTCCTGAACCCGTAAACTATAAACATACAAAATCAACAAGTAATACCTATTTTTATTCTTATTTAACACTTTACTAATTACCTGTATCTCAAAAACCAATGATGTCTACTTAGTCGTGATTGTTTTCTTTTTTAATTCGTTACATGCGCTTTCATTTAAGTTATTTTAAATTTTTTAGTATTATGTAGTTTTGGATGTAGGGAGAGGGGGACACTTGACTCTTACAAAAATTAGCGCTTTAAAGCTTCATATTTCATAAACGGATTCCTTAATCGAAAAATTATTTGTCACAAACCCGTAATATTTTTAAGACCTATCCAACGACACCGCACACTATTGGATAGACGAAAAAAAACCATCCCAAAGTTACGTGAAGGGGAGGTACACCAAAAAAAAACAAGATTAGTTGTTCCACTTTGTTGGCGTGACTAATATGTATATTTATGCCAAATTACAGCTTTCTAGTATTAAAAGTCTCTGAGCTAGGCTGCGGACAGACGGACGGACATGGCGAAACTATAATGACAAGGGTTCCTACTATGACTATTAAAAACCCCCTTACAAACCCTTAAAAACCCTTAAAAAGTCTCCGTCCAAATCAGATCTGTTTGGAAGCTACAATGCCACAGATAGACAAACAGATACGGGTAATATGTTATCGAAAAAGCTTTCAATGAACAAATAATTACGCAGAATTTTCATTTCATCGAGAGGCATTTTTCCAAGCATGATTTTTATTTGATAGTCACAACTACGAATACGTAATCACATTGTTGTACAAAAATACCAAAACAATAAAATTCATATAAAAATTATATATAAAGGCCAACTTATCCCTTTAAGAGATTTCTTCCAGCTAACCCTAGAGAGATTAAGAAAAGTAAAAGGTTGTGCATCGAGTAAGCAGGTGTTAATTGAAAACATCATAGTTCGAGCAGATAATACCTTTCGATGAATTATAAGTCGATGAAATGACCCGCAAACACAATTCAACAGACACATTATAAACATGTAAAAAACGTATTAGTACTCCTTTTTGCGTGAACCATCTTTTACGTATATCCTCAATTTTCGTCTGGTATATATATACTCATACAAGTTCCGCCAGGGTATGTACGTTGTTAAACCTGTAACGACCAGGAGGACATAGGTCATCGGAAATATTCTGCGATCAATACAGCCGTCTGGACAATTCGGAGTTTCGGACATTTCTATCAAATTACAGCACTTTCTTTATGATTGTTTTTGTTTTAGTGCCATCTGTGTTTCGACGTTTATTTTATAAGACTGTTGTGCCCTGACAAGGTTCATTTTGAACCTTAGAGTGTTAGACATATGACCTTTTATAAGATAATCGCAATAAACGCTTTTGGTTTGATTTGATATTGACAGTAATATTTTTAACGCGGCAATTACAACGCGGCACGGACAATATGAGGTGGAACGGACGCAGACGTTTAGTTGTTAGATACTCGTATGTTTCGATCGTTTTCGGTGCGAAAATTTGTTTTGTATATATATAGATAATGAGTGGTTTTTTTGAAATTATTATGGATGTAAAAGGTATGGAAGTGTATTAAAATAACGAATGGCAAAAAAAACAAAGCGATTAAGCATTTAGTGTACATGAACGATAGAATGACAATAAAAAAGCTGTCTAAGAATTACACAGAATGTCTTTAATAATCTCAGGGAATACGTTACACCAGTAAAAATATATTTAATTGTTACCAACGAAGCACAAAGGAAAGCCACACATAATGCTAATAATACAAAATTTGTATAGGAAACCAACCAATAAAAATCCTTGAACGCTTACGTAGAAGGAAGCCTTTGACAACTGAATACGCAATCAGCATTCGTTAGAATGGAATGGGGCTCAAGCGGTTGTAGGGTGAAGTAAATTTAGCGGAATAATGATTCCGAGGCATTCACGAAAAACTAATCTATTAGACTCTATTGACCCATTCATTGGTAATAATTATAGTTGTGTCTAATAAAAGTAGGCGAGAGGTTCTAACATAACAAAAATAAAAGTAATATCAAATCCACAGTCTGTAGTTTATCCTCAAACAAAGTTATATCACGCGGCTTGCATGTGTGCGTGCTTCAATCGTACGCGGTGCGAACCACCACAAGCACACTTAGCAGGCCGGTTTAGTAGGGGCCGCGCATCGACGGCAAAATGTCATCACGTAAATGTCATATTTATTATATAAACCACCCTAGCCTTGGGGGTAATAAAATAGGTTACACAAACTCCTAAAGGGCCGCCGATTACCTACTAAATGTAAATAATCGCAAGTCAAAATACAGTACAATACAACACAATACTAATTGTCCAATACATGGTAAACAACAGGCGCTCTTATCGCTACATAGCGATCTCTTTGAGACTACCTTGACAATAGATGAGACGTCCAAAAAATAGATACATGCTTTGCTTTTCGTTACAATTTATTTCGAATGCTAGCAGTGTTTGTTTGTGCTTATTTCAAATATTACAATTTTATTTTGAACAAGTTCATCCAGAAAAGGAATGCAAGCGTATGAGCTTATCCAATAATGGAGGCGGATTCGATTTCGGAGTCGTTAGATTGGTTGAGTAACGTTAAAATCATTTAGGTTTTACGCCGTAGATTACAGCCCTAGACTAAAACGTGTCTAGATATTTCGCTTTCGAAACCCAATACCAATTCAATCGATTTTGTTGGTGCTACTTCAAAAACGCGATCGATTGTGAATTAGGAAACTGGTCATTTAACGGTATAGGATGACTAAGGATTTTTGTTAATTTGTGATTTAAAAAAGTCTAATTAATATTTCTAAACATCTTAATATAAGAGTAATAGTGATAATGGGATCCTGCCTATGGGCTGAAATATTTTTGGCTGAATGCATCGTTTCCCGATCTTTAAATTTGTCAAACCGTTTTTTTCTGTAACTGAACATATTTCAGGATTTATTTCATGACCATCGTTTAAAACAAGAAAATAGTCAAAATTGAATATTAAGTAAATGGTAAACGAAGTGTGAACGTTTTACTAAAACAAGTCCATTTACAAACAAAAAATGTAATAACGAATGATTAGAAAAAATCTCGTCTGACAAACTCCTAACTAGTAAAATTTATTTGTTTTCGTCCAACATCTGAGAGCAATAATGCGTAAATATCGCGTATTCCGGTCAAAGTTTTCGTTACTAATACATTTCATCGATAAATTTTATCCAAAATGAAGCTAAGGGCTAACATAATAAGGGATAACAAATAGCATATTGCTCCCGAAAAAAGGGAAAGAGATATAAATCTGTAAGTAAAAATGGCCCCGCTCGGTCTCTCTTGTTATTAAGAATTGGACGGTATTATGCACTAACAATCTGAGAGTAACAAAGTTTGTTTTGGTTGCCATTAATGAAGATATGAAAGACTTGACCGGTTTTAAATGTATAAATATAAAGATGAATTAAAATAATATGAGTGACAAGTTAATATTTTTTATTAATTCAGCTTAATATTTCAGCATCGTTGATCGTATTAAGGTGCTCTACAATTACGGGATTATCGCCCCGCTTTTAACAACACATTGACATTGTGATACTAACTTACTTTGTCGGAGGCGGGAAATTTACAACTACATAAAATTTCATCGAAATAATATACGCATATATCGTCTATTTTATAACTAGTTCAATGTGTCATATAAGTGTTATGTAACGATTCTCCTTTGATTGTTATTTTAAGCCACAAACAGTTAATAAAGTTCCAGATTACACTATTATTTTTACGTCGCAATCGATACTAGCTAGAGCCCTTCTGACAACCTTTGACAGCTTCATTATAAGCCTAGGACGTTAGCATGAATACATAAAAGTTGTAATAAACCTTCCTATATTGCATCGTCCACCGTAGCTTAGGTACCGTAGAGACAAAAATGCGATCTCGAACTTTTTCGAAGTTGTACATCATTAAATCATAGTCATAACCGAATAATATTTTTGTCATACATCAAATAAGTTTGCGAGTTGGTTCCGTCTCGCATGAGGGCTCCAGAAGTCACTAACTGTTGCCAGTTCTTATTGTGTCGTGGCCGGAGATCGATAGTAAAGCCTCAGCCTCTGACTCCTACACGACTATTAAGCTGTTAATATATGACTATTACAAAGCCACAATTTGACAACTACGCGAGAAATTTGACCAAATTAAAGGAGTAATATTAGCAATTGGGATGATTATGTTTGTATTTAGGTGAAAGTTATAATAAACAATACTTAATAATATTTAAATTAAAAATTAAATCCCATTTACCGTTAAATGGCCTCATGTCGGCGCAGCATGTCTTTTTCTTCCATACCTCCCTGTCACTCGTCATCTCGTCACTTACTTCCTTCCTCTTCATATCGTCTTCATTCCTTCTTTTTTCCTTGGCGTACCTCGTCTGTTCCATCCCTCCACGTTCATACTCTTTTGGTCACATGACTGTCATCCCTCCGCATAATATGCCTTTTACCACTCAAGGCGATGGGATCTCACTTAAACAAAGAGATTATTAGGTATTGAATCTGCAATATCAGATTTCCGAGATCTAAGTCTCAATAAAAGGGTCAAAAAACCATTATGACCCTCATACATACATACAGAGCCTCTATTCTTCACAGTAAAATAATATTGCAACTCGGCCACCATTACTGTCAAGTAAATAAGAGCTATCGTAACGTAGACGAAACGTCAAAAGCAAACTGAAGACGATGAAAATCATTGTTACAGCCAGGCAAAGATATAACACAAAGATATACACTTATACAACAAGCAACTATGCTTATACGACTATGTTAGTATATTGACTGCGCGGATTTAGGACACGCTCAATTCCCGATGAATGGAGTCGCAGATAGGAAAAGGTCAGCCATAACGCGATATTGAATTTTCGTGATATTCTAGGCATTTATATGCCTACAATGTGAGCTATATGTCTTTGGAGATAACAGGGCACTGACGACGCGTTTGGCCTAGTTGGTAGTGATCTTGTCCACGAAGCTAATGGTCCTGGGTTAGATTCCAAACATTTGTGAGATGCGTGCGAGTATTTGATCCTGAGTCTTGGATGTTTTCTATGTATTACCCATATTACAAAAGCCTAGAGCTCAGCTAAGGAGACAATTAGAGGGCCATTTGTGTGAGATCATTCTCTATGGGTAAGCATGCGTCTGAAACAATTAGGTATCTTTAATGTTTTATTGTTACATAATAACTGTTTTCGCTCTAAGATAATCTTCTGAATAGTTTTAGGCTAAGTATTAGTTATAGTGCACATGTAAATGTGTCCTAAATTGTCGAACCTTTTTTACTGCGACTATACTTCAGGAAACCTAAAAAATTACAACGGCTTTTCCGCATTGTATCCCCAGAATCAAAACTACGCAAAGTGTCAAATCCACGATTGATTGAACTCAAAATGTCGTCAAGACCTCAAATCTGTTACATTTTCCCTCGCCCGATCGCTCGCCTCAAATGTATTTTCCTTGAGGTAAAAGTATTCAATGTCCTTTTCCGAATTCTCAATTACGTCGCCCGCCCTACTTTCAATGAAATCGATTTAGTGGCGTTAGGCGGTTTAACATATCCTTTGATTCCAATTTTGGAGGGACATATCTGTCTAATCTTAGGTGTGGTTTTCTAGCATACACTTTTATCTGTAAACAAGCACACAATATACCACAATATATGACCATTGTCAAATCATACAAACTTTCCATCTATTTAATTGGCTTAAATCCACTCACTATTGGTTATGCATAGTATTGACAGTAAGTTCATCTACAAACAAAGGCATCTCGCGCGGCTTGCATGTGTGCGTTCGATCGGTGAGCCATCACAAGCATATTCAACAGGACGCACCAAGCCGGTTAAGTCTGGACCGTGCCGTCGCCGCGTTTGGTTGCATGTTTATTAAGTGCCAAACAGCGAGCATTGCAGCAATTTTAGCATCCTAGCGACAATAGGTAATAGAACAGAAGGTAGGTACTTTACAATTTTCGGTCATGTGCTAATCACATCTATTGTCTTCCAGCCATTTTAAGAATAGCACCCACCCAACCGATATGTCTTTTGATGCAGAATTAAGTTTTCAAATGCGACCCATAATTCTTAGCAGTCCCTCAACGAACACTTTGTAACAAACAAAGAAATAGCTGTACAGTAACTTCTTAATGCGAGAGTGCTATGAATTTCGAGCAGCGTCATGGGTCGTTGCCACCCACGCCACGGCATTATTTTCATTTGTACCCCATTTGACACTTTTTGTCCCTCGGAACTTTGTCATATACAAGGGTTGAGATTCTACACGGTAAAAACATATTGCCTTTGACGTGTTTCTGTATTGGCGTAATTAAAAACAATACTAAAACACGTCAAACGCAATCGTTTTAGAATATAATTGAGGCCGAGAAATTTTGAATTCCTTTTTTGTGTTGACGACACGCTAGCTTATTTGGTAGTGACCCTGCCTTCGAAGCTAGCGCTCCTGGGTTCAAATCCCGGTAAGGGCAGATATTTGTGTGATGAGCACGAGTATTTTTTACCGATTCTTGGTTGTTTTCTATGTATTTAAGTATATATTTCTCTATATAAGTATGCTTATCGTTGTCTAGTACCCATAGTACAAGCCTAGAGCTTAGTTTGGAACTAGGTCAATTTGTGTGACATTGTCCAGTGATTTATTTATTTATGTATTATGTCAAATTATAACGATAATTAATGTATGTCTCATCTTTTATATTTCTATTATATGTATAGTTACGTTTGCTGAATCGTATTCCAGCGAGCGTGAGGTTTAATAATTTACAAACATCCTCAAAATATCATCTCATAATTTTAAATGCTTTGCCAACCCTGAGGGCTAAGATGGAAACCATCTATGCTAGTAATTTTCCCGGTCTAAATCATTCGTTCATTTACCGCTGCGCTATCTTGAGTACTCAGTCTATAGACTGATCCTGCCGCTAGCTAGCGGAATATTGGAAATTAAAAGCAGAAGCGGTTCAGAAGCGAAATGTTTTTGGTATCGTTGTTTCTTCTTATTTACCGCAAGAACATTGTTACATAAAACATGCATAGTGAACGCTTCATATTTTTTTGCTGAAATTACAATGTTGACATGTTAAATTCAAGAGATGAAAGACAATACAAGTAAAATATTGAAAAAAGAAAAATGCCTTTATTGCAATCATTTAGTATAGGTGCAGCATTTTTTTTTCTTCCATACAACTGTATCATCCGTCATCGAAGTATTCACCGACCGTCTATCTCCTTTTCTCCTATTCCCCCTTTCCGAGTAAAATAAATCTTTGCTCTTCCCCGGGACCTCAGTTAACTCCATACATCGTAATCGATCTATCCGCAAAACCGTCACAAACAGACAATGTTACTTTTACATTTATAATTTTGGTATTGATGTGCGTGTAACCTTCACCTGATGTTTCCAATGGAAGACCAGAGATGAGCTGAGTTGGGACCATTTTGTGACTACATTCTTCTTATGCACATATCTCCGTTTTAAGGGTTCAGTAGCCAAATGGCAAAAAACGGAACCCTTATGAATTCGTCATGTCTGTCTGTCTGTCTGTATGTCCGTCCGTATGTCACAGCCACTTTTTTCCGAAACTATAAGAACTATACTGTTGAAACTTGGTAAGTAGATGTATTCTGAGAACCGCATTAAGATTTTCAAACAAAAATAGAAAAAAAAACAATACATTTTGGGCGTTCCCCATACTTAGAACTGAAACTCATTTATTTTTTTCATCAAACCCAGGTATCTATGGATAGGTCTTCAAAAATGATATCGAGGTATCTAATTTTTTTTTTCTAAACTGTATAATTTGCGCAAGAGACACTTCCAAATATATGATGTACATTACCATGCAAACTTTCACCAAAAATTGGTTTGAACGAAATCTAGTCAGTAGTTTTTTTTAATACGTCATAAATCGTCTTGCTGCTACGGATCCCTTCATGGGCGAGTCCGACTCGCACATGGCCGCTTTTTCATTGTTGTTTGCCATGAATAAATGTCTTTCTTTCATTCCTTTCTTGCATCTTTAGCACCAGAAACAGTCGCCTCATCTAATATCTATTACGGCCACTCCTATAGATACATCTCACGATTGTCTTCTTAGCCTTTGTCATTATCATTCGTCCGAGAGCAGCATTTATCTCAACTAATTTCCGACTTGGCTCAGAAATCTCGTCCCTAATGTTGAGCTACGGCGGCTATATGTCACGGTATATTGGACAGGGACCAAGTTACATTGGTACTTGTTTTGATATACATCATGGTAAATTTGGAGTGGGTACAGAGTGATTAATGTTCAAGCAGTATTCTGATAACGAACCGATTTTACTTGCTAATGAGTGATTGATGACTATAGAAGCTATAATTCCTTAAGTATCTCAAATTAATTTCTAATCTTTCATATAAATTATCAATCGCTAATGTAAATTTCACGCACCAATCCGTTATAATCGAAACTTACCTTGAAAAGTTATGAATTAATATGGTATTTATTCAATGTTTATGTATTACCAACGTCCTCAGAGACAATTTAGAGACAAATAATACGTTCATTTTTAGAGTTCCGTAGTCCAACTAGGATGTATTTCTTTTTCTCGTTATCTAGGCTTGTACTATGGGTACTAAGACGACAATAAAGTTACCTAAACAAAAAAATATATACTTACTTAAATACATAGAAAACATCCAAGACTCAGGAACAAATATTCGCGCTCATCACACAAATATCTGCCCTTACCGGGATTAGAACCCAGGACCGCTGGCTTCGGAGGCAGAGTCACTCCCAACTAGGCCAACGTGTCGTCAACAAACTGCGTCGTTTATTCATCTAATTAAAATCCCTAAAGTTCTTAATTCGCGATATCATCTAACAACGCATCTGTTGTTTTCTAAAAATAAAGACAATGTGACGATTTTGATACGTTTCGACGGCAAAAAAGAATAAGGAAAATTACAAAAAAAAACATTGAAACAAGATCTCGAGATGACGGAAATACGAAAATTTATTTATCAAAATTGAATTATTATTAACGATGCCTCTTGATTTTATTAAAGCATCAATCGTTTTTCTGGTTCTGAGACGTTACCAAATGTTCGTTCATTCTTGTATCATTAAAACGTACAAGTACACGTTTTCTTCCGTTATTTCGTTTGACAATTGATTTATAAAATGACTAGGAACACAGTTATTCTGCGTCCTTTTTGATGCCCCGTGGGAATATGTGGGATCAAGAGCAGCCTATGTCGGCTTAAGAAATATTTGTCAATTTCTGTAAAAAAACTACGCCAACATAGTACGGTCAAAAAAACAAATACTCTACATTTAGGTTCTATACCGATTAGATAGCAAACATAAACATGGAACGGTCAGCCAAAAAATGACATACAAAAATATCCAACCAAAAATAAATGATGGATTGGGAATTAAGTCTTTATCATTTTTCGCAAGCTGGTTTTAGAACCTTTTCGCAGTTTTTGAAACATTTAATTTCAACTACTCCCAGGTAAAAACTTTACTGCGACAAGGCACAAAAATGATCAGCTACTTCGTAATTCGACTGTACACAATTATAAATAAATTTTATGGAATTAAAACCAATAATGCAAGTTATCTATTCAAATCTTCAGGTAAAAATTTACACATTGCTAGCGGTCTGTTAGATTAGAATAGTTTTAAGTAAGTTTGTATGTTCTTTCGTTAGTTTTTATTGTTTTTTTGTCTTGTTAAATAAATCAATAAATTTTATTTTGTACGTGGCAAATCTTAAATTTTAAACGAAAGTAACGAAATGAGGATTCAGTATTGAAAACAGATGATAAAAAGATACTAAAATATGTAGAGAAGGACTATTGAACATAACAGATAATTATGTTTCCGTTCCAATGGCAGTAGGACTAGAATACATTGCCCTAAAAAAAACTCGCGCAGTGAACTGAACCGCCACTCACAGCCGCTTATTTAAACAACTAACTATATTGCAAAACTATGTATCCTACCACAGCTTGGGAATCGCTTATGCATCCAAAAACCAATTTGGCTGGTTTCGGAACTCAAACGTTTTCATCTGTCGATTTTTCCAAAAGTCACGTTTGTTTCAATATTGGGTTCAAACTTCATTCAATTGTTATTTGATTTTAAAATAAAACCGAAACCGATTTTTACTACTATTCGAGTTTTTGACATGAATTTCGCTTGAATGTATTTAATTTGGATGCCCTTTTAGCTAAAGATTCGACATGACCTCAATACTCGTCAACTGTTAAAGCTGTAGCTTTATTGTACGTTTGACGTAAAATATATCTTAGTAGAATAGTTTTTTGTGTTACAAATGTTTGTTAGAAAGCAGCACCTCTATTCAAGTGCGTTATAACGATATCGTTTTTGACCTGTTTCCGTATTATCAACGTTTTGATAACTCTTATGTTATTTACAATAATGGCGACTGCGACATAAACGATTCTTAAACGTGTCAAACACGATATCGTTTTAACGCACCTGAATAGAGGCCCAGTGATGTCGAAACGAGCGTTAGTAATTAAAATCAGATAGAGCTGTGACTCTAAAATAAATAGATCGATTTCCATGATTAAAACTTTAAATTTTCATTAGAGAACACTTAGTGGTGCTAGTTAATGGAATAACTACAAAGTATGTATTAACGTTTGTGGAACCTTTATTGGAGAAATACATAAGTAAAGACGGGTTATGCTGAAAATCAGAAAGAAATCTATCGAATGCGCCCAAGCAAATACTGGAAGTTTCTTAGGTAAGATCCCAAAAGTAGCCAAGATAAATGAGCCAGTGGGGCAAAACGAGCCACCGAACGAGGAGTGAATTTGGCACTTAAACGAGCTTTAGCCGTTTTTCTTGTAATTGACGTAAATATGCTCTCTGATTCTAAAGTTAATATAGAAACAGTCCGTGCCCATTTATAAGTATCTATTCTAATATAATGAATGTAAAAGTAACTCTGTCAATCTGTCTGTCTGTCTGTTTGCTTGTTACGCTTTCACGGATAAACCACTTTACCGATTTTGATGAAATTTGGTATGAATCTAACTTGCATCCCGGGAAGGACAAAGGGTACTTTTTAACCCGAAAATTCAACGGTTCCTGAGGGAACAGCGAGAGAAGAGCCCTACGCGGACGGATTCGCGGTAAACAGCTAGGACTAATATAAAAGACAGACTCACTGACTGACGCGTTATCTATAGACAATTAAACGTCTCAAACAATGGTCACGGTACGACATCGCATCGCTGCACGTTACAAAGACTTGTTACGAAACGGCGTTGCGTCGCAGATAATTGCGATGTTCAACGCCGCAATTGACTTCACGACGTCGTATCATGATACGATGCACGGCACGACACGACGTCGTATCGTGATACGATGCACGGCACGACACGACGTCGTATCGTGATACGATGCACGGCACGACACGACGTCGTATCATGATACGATGCACGGCACGACACGACGTCGTATCGTGATACGATGCACGGCACGACACGACGTCGTATCGTGAGGATTGTCACACAGAGTCTTATGGTGTCGTGCCTCCTAAAGTTAGAAAACCGATACTATTGACAATGTTATACGAACGTAATAGCTGCAAATAGATATAAGTGTACATATTTACTTAACTACTCCGTGGTTTGCCAAACGTATGTGTACATTTCATTCGCACATTATATTGTGTGCGTAAGAAGCAAGCGAGCCAAACATTGGTATAATTGAACCAATATTTGTTCACCAAATACCTAAGGGAGCCTGACTATTAAGGCGGTCGGCGGCTGATGAACCTGCATATTACTAAAGCTAGAAGATATCCGTTACGGATCCGGGAATTCTATCAAGTAAATATAAGGGTCGGATGAACAAAGGTACCAACTAACCTTCCATAAATACGTTAATTTCTACCCTCTGTGGACTATACAAAGTTCATGTTAGGGTAAGTTGGAAATTTGTGATACCTATGGTTGTGTAGCTGTTGTAATAAAGGACTAGGACCACAAAACTTACGAAGGTATGGTAGCATGTGGGGTCAAACCAGAATGACTAGCATTCTAAAGACACTTTCGTAGAGGATAAGCCAAATAGCAATTAATAACAATAATAATGCGTGTATTATAAATTTAGTTGCAGTACGTTTTTCACCTTATATATTAATAAATAAATAAATATCACGGGAAAATCTCACACAAATTGACCTAGTCCAAACTAAGCTCTAGGCTTGTACTATGGGTACTAGACAACGATAAACATACTTAAATACGTAGAAAACATTCAAGACTCAGGAACAAATATTCGCGCTCATCACACAAATATCTGCCCTTACCGGGATTTGAACCCAGGACCGCTGGCTCCGGAGGCAGGGTCTCTCCCAACTAGGCCACCGTGTCGTCAATACAATAATATTGGCGTGGCGACTTTGCCAGTTAAGGCTTCGTCGACAAATTGAAAGGCTACCTGTGTACTATTCCAGACTTTAATCTCGTTCTGGCGTTATTGAGGAACAACCTCGAAACTTTCGCAATTATGATATTTGTAAGATAGATAACATTTATCTATATACTTGTACCTAAGCATATTACTCCTGTCTCAATCCTAAACAATTAGTGGGTCCTAAAATAACATTGAAACGAAGTACTTAAATTGTTGTGAGATTTACCCATATTAGTGATTTTAGTGGTAGGACCTTCTGCAGGGTCCATCCTGATCGCTACCACCATACTTATCCATAAACCTACCGCCAAGCAGCAGTGTTCGCATTGTTGTGTTCCGGTGTGAGGATTAGACAACCGGCGTAATTACTAGCATAGAGGGATTCCATCTTTGTCCTCAAGGTTGTCAAGAATTTGAGGTCTTGAGAATGCAATTTTCTATGGGTCTCAGATTCCATTTAGCGTCAGGTGGCCTGAGTGTTCTAGTTGCCTTCCCATAGTCATAAAAATTATTTTGGTCGTCAATGGTACCTGCAAAGTTTGTCAAGTAATTACTCGTTGTGATATTAACTTTGAATCTACAACGTTAGTCAACCGCTTCCATGTTCGGTAGGTAACCTACCACAGCGTAATACTCCAGTGCTGGGATTTTAAAAGCTAATAATGATCTTTGACGTGTCTCCGTATTGTCAATGTTTTGATAACTCTTATGTCATAATAGCGACTGTGACATAAACGATTCTAAAACACGTCAAACGCGATATCGTTATAACGCAGTAGAATAGAGGCCCTGAGGTCACGAGTTCCAGAAAGTTCCAGTTTAATCAACCCTAGTAACAATGTCAGCGTACGAGAAATAAAATAAAGAACATTTTTTCAAGTAAAAAGGGAGACTTACGATCTTACAATAGGATGTTAAATTACCCAGGAAATGAGTTTCGTGAGAGCATTGTTTCGAAGTTTGACCCTCCGAAAACAATCGTCCTTTAAAAACTGGAAACATTTTTTATCTCGCATCTCGTGTTTTGATTACAACTACTTGAGTAAGGAAGTTCTTTTTCTGGTTCCTAATTGAACACATGCCCCGTGTGGTTGCCGGGTTAGAATAGTGCCACTCCATGTCTTCCCGTGGATGTCGTAAGAGGCGACTTAGGGACTAAGCGCTTGTAGTACTGTTAGGCGATGGGCTTGCAACCTGTTACTAATACACTAGTAAACTTCTTGGCCTGATTGTACAAAATGTGGATAAAGAATTATCAACAAATATTTTTAGAGTTGTTGGTATATCTGTAGCTCTGCGTACCCCACTCTTGGAATGAAGGCGTGATGCTATGTATGTATGTATGTAATTGAACACATTGATATAATCCCAAACTAAGATTAGGTATTATTGCTTCATTTCGCAGAGGTATTTCATGCCGCATTATTTCACATTTTTAACCCCCGACGCAAAATGAGGGGTATTATAAGTTTGACGTGTAAGTGTGTGTGTGTATGTCTGTCTGTGGCACCGTAGCTCTTAAAAGGATAAACCGATTTGGACGCAGTTTTTAATAAAGTTACATAAATCGGGATGGTTTTTAGCCAGATTTCATGTATATTGGTTGGGCCGTTTAAGAGTTATCAGCTCTGAAAGTAGGTGTCACCGTTATATCGGGAGCTTTTAACCCACTAAAAGCTCAATACCTCAAAAACGGCTGAACCGATTTTCATAAAACATTGTTAAGAACCATCGCTAGAAAACCTGCTTTCAAATGAAAAAAACCGCATATAAATCGGTTCATGCGTTTAAGAGCTACGGTGCTAAAGACAGACACACACACACACACACACATCAATTGTTTTATACTATGTAGTGGTTTTTTGTACAAATAGGTACTCTTAGCGAATATTTAAGTTTATGTGTCAAAGAGTACTTAATTTGTTTACATCTTTTGCAAGTCCAATTGACACAGACTTAAAAATTATGTCCTTATTGTCTTACTAAGCCGTACTCAGGCAGCAAATCAAAAGGCAATAGTCGACGCCCTGTCGCCAGCGACCATAAAGCGATGTAAGCATAAACACATAAAAGTTTATGCGCCGAGAGTACATATACAAGTGTCCCCGGCAAAGGGTTTTATACGTTTTAGTCAGATTGGATGCTGACGTAGATTGGGATTGTTGTTTTGGTACAAGTCAAGGTTGCAGACAAATAGCGAGATACTCGTTAAGAGGCCGTACATGAAATTTTGGTGGTTCTGCTTCTTTTTGAGATTATACAGTTAAAGTACTGCTTTTCTATAAGTTTGAATGCACATCATGAAATATCATTTCAGTTCTGATCGAATAAATCAATTACAAATAAATGCGGGACTTTTTTAGATTTGTCGAGTAGGTATTATAATGCGAGATTTATGTTATTTTAAAACATTGCCTTTTTTTTATATTTTGGATGTTTTTTTAAGGTAATGGATTGATTTTGAATTGAACTTAATTACTATTGTTTTAATTTTATGAACGAGAGTTTCAAGTAGTCGAAATCAAAAACAATGTTTTGCCCATTTTCTATAAAACTTTAACATGTTAATCATTTTTTTACACAAAAAATATATGAAGGTGGTAAAAAGTAATTCATACATATTTTAGATGACTTTTACAGCAGTAAATTGTAAATTTTTTATACTTTTTAGACGTCAAAACGATTCGTGAATATGCGATATTCTAAACCTCTAACAGCCAAATTCACAAAACACTCACCGGTTTCAGGCCAATTACTCAATATAAAATGATAAAAATAGAAAATTGAAATTACCTTTCGTGTTTTGCATTAAAATTTGTAGAAGTAAAGAATTTCAACAGTAAAAGCACGTCTGTAAAATCAGGTAAATCGGCGAAATGGGCAAAATTTGTCCATTGCGCTAGTAGATTCACCGCATATTACCGACGTGTAAAAGAGCCCTCATGTGGCCAATTTAGTAAATAAATTATTTGAATATGAATTTGAATTTTAGATGTAGGTATAGGGTTATGGTCCCGGTGTTGGACACTTTTAGCTGACAGGCACCAATGGACTGGTAGGTACCTATTATTCTGTCGAATTAAGATATCCTAAATAATATAATAGCGTTCGAAAAAATGACATGATACTATTACAATCGATGAAGTGAAATTCGAACAAATTATGGGACCATAAATGGAACTTAATTCTTATTTCAAAGCTCATTACAGTATCACACAAATTGAGTTAGTCCCAAACTAAGCTCTAGGCTTGCACCATGGGTTACTAGACAACGATAAACTTATAATTATAATATATACTTAAATACGTAGAAAACATCCAAGATTCAGGAATAAACACTCGCGCTTATCACACAAATAATTATCTGCACTTACCAGGATTTTAACCCGGGACCGCTAGCTACCAACTATTCCATCGTGTCGTGGTAAACAAATTTTAATGAAAAGCCCTTATCTTCTGCAAAATAAGAATCAAGGTGTCCATTATTGGTCCCTGTCCATTACTGGTTCCATCACCCTTCAGTGAAATGTCACTTGGTCATTGTCATGATGACGAAATAGGGGGCTAATGGTACCTGTACCTACGTAACGTCACGCCTTCATTCCTAGAGTAGGGTACTTATGCAGAAGACGGAATACCAACGACTCTAAACTTGTTGATAATTCTGTAACCACATTTGACACAATCAGGCTAAGATGTTTACTAGTATATTTAGTGAAAGGTTGCAAGCCCATCGCCTAACAGTACTACAAGCCCTTATTCCCTTAGTCGCCTCTTACGACATCCACGGGAAAACATGGAGTGGCACTATTCTAACCCGGCAACCACACGGGGGACCTGTGTACCTGTACCTAAAATATGAACTGAACATTTCTTGTATATCTATGTATTTGTGGATCTGTTTATCTGTCTGTGATTATATAGCTTCCAAACGGACATGGAATTTTAAAAAGGCAGCTAGTTCAATCAAAATGGTTCTTTGCTGGATTTCGTGAAAATTAGTTTACCCGTTTGGAAGATAGTCACTTTTAAAAAAGGGGTTGTCATTTTATAGTGGTATTTATCTGTTTAAATAAATAAATATTCACAGGACAATGTCACACAAATTGACCTAGTCCCAAGCTAAGCTCTAGGCTTGTACTTTGGGTTCTAGACGACGATAAACGTACTTTTATAGAGATATACATACTTAAATACATAGAAAACATCCAAAACTCAAGAAAAAATGCTCGTGCTCATCATACAAATATCTGCCCTAACCGGTATTTGAACCCAGGACCCCTAGTTTTGAAGGCAGGGTCACTACCAACTAAGCTAGCGTGTTGTTTAATAGGAAACATATACGTCAAAATGAATCTGGCATGAAGTCCAGAACAAAATGCTTTTGTAAAGCGATTTTTAGTATCGTACCAGTTAAAGCAACAACCCATGACGTGTCGAGGCTTGTTCTCAATTGCCCTTTGCCTGCAGCCTTTCAGCGGTAATTAAAAAAAGAACTCTCAAAGGGATTTCATTTACGCGGCGAAATCTGAACGATTCGAATCGGCATGGCTTTAGCATGTCAAAGGAATTTGCCAGTTGAAAATAACATGTTGTTGGGGTATAGTAGAGTAGGTAGATAAATTGTTTTTGATTTGGCCGATGGACAAGATTATGAGTATTGTGACTGAAAATTATAGTGTCATAACGATAGCTAGGTATAACATTGAGAACATATTCATCAGTTCGAATGTGCAGATCACCTCACGATGTTTGTATAATGTATGTATTGCATGTTAGCAATTTACTGTAAAAAAGACGCCAAACTATTTAAATTAATCTAAAAAATAGATGTGTCTTAGGCACGCAACTCTAGTGAAAATTTTCATGTTTTGAGATCAATATTAAAATTTACTAATAATCACAGTCATGTTACATAATGATTTTGTAAGAGCTGTCCAATGTTACCTTATCCGATGTCATAATGTAAATAAAAAACCTTTGCTTTCCCTGCCTAATTTGGCATCATTTAAATGTATAACTGTGCTATGGACAGATAGACAGACGGACACTGCGAAAGTATAACGATTCCTTCTTGACTCTGGAACCCTAAAAAGAAACCGGTTCATTTTGCCTAAATGTCTCCGAGTACAGTCAAGGACTTTAATTGTTATGCCACTATGGAACCCTGTCATAATGACGGCGTCAAACCACATGAAAGAAAGTTTAAATTAATGATTAACGCTGTCACAACAATTAAAGTCGTTGACTGTACCGGCGGTATCATTGCACACTGACGCTTTCTGACAGTTTAAGCACTAAGTCGACACACTTCACCGTGCCACCCACACAATATAATAAATATGCAATCGTATAATAGTTTAAGCGATTTAGCTATACCAACAGTATCAAAGTACATTCTTTATTCACAGACGTTTCAACAGAATGAGACGGGTCTTTCGGTACAAAACGTCGTCATAACGTCAAATTGAACATTACTGGTGCAGCGAGCAAATGTATATTGCTCGTCTAGGCCTCATTTAACACGGATTTGTTAGGAAACCGGCCAAAACAGCGCAAGAAATTAAATTTTATGCAAACATTCAGAGTGAATTTGTGTAACGCAAATAATAAAAAGTGGAGTCATGGTCTGAAATTAAATTGGAAATACAGTGTTACTGTTAATAGGTATTGGATTTTAATTTTATTTTGTGTAATGTATTTATTTTCCCATTACTACAGATGGGCGGGCGGGTAGTGACTACCAATCAGGGAACAAATTAAATTTTCACCGCAATACAATACAATAAAAAATATTCTTTATTGCTCACTACAAACAATTAAAACTATGTAACTATACAATGTATAAAACAGGCGATGTTATCGTTATATAGCGAAAAATAAGTGATGTCAAAAAAGATAACATAGAAACATACATGTATAACGTCGGCTTAATTATAATCACTATGTTTTGCCTTTATTGGCATACAAACATAATATAATTAGCATGCAGCATGCATGCATACCTAAGAATTAAATATACATTTTGACATTCTAATTTACATGATGTAAATTGTATTTCTACCTCTTATTACTAAAAACATATTTTACAATATTTTTTTAAATAGCAGTACATCTTGTAGTTTTACAATAATAGACGCCATACCTACTTTTTGCTAGAAGTGCCTGCGATTACTATTAAACTTCGGGTTCTGGCTTATGTTACTTCTCACATAAATAGCAGTTTCATAGATATGGTAATATCAGAATATAAAATATACTACATAAAGTTTTTTTTCTTATAGGTATAATGTTTTTCAATCCACGTCAGTCCCCGCCAGTCAAATTAACGTCGCATAGTTACCACAATACACGACAAAATGTGAAGGGCGGGACGTACACATACATAACATCACGCCTTCATTCCCAGAGTGGGGTAGGCAGAGCTACAGAAATACCAACAACTCTAAAAAGACTTGTTGATAATTCTGGAACCAGATTTTGCACAATCAGGCCAAGATGTTTACTAGTGTATTAGTGACAGGTAACAAGCCCATCGCCTAACAATACTACAAGCCCTTATTCCCTGAGCCGCCTCTTACGACATCCACGGGAAGACATGGAGTGGCACTATTCTAACCCGGCATCCACACGGGCTAGGGCGGGACGTCATAAATAGAAATCACTACACATATCCAAACCATCCAAACACCTCTATACACTTAAAACCTAAGGTCGGTCGTTTATTTGGGACGTTGCCTACCTCTACCCCGACGTAAGTATAGTTTGCCTTTCCCTATCTTATACATGATGTTTTTTAATAGATCATAAATAAATAACGAGTATCCCATACGTGACTATATTGCTACATGTTTTGATGTAATACTAAACAATAAAATATAAATCAGATTTGATTATGCGTAAAAGTGTGTATGTTCATGCCAAAACCAATTTTTCCTCAAACAATATGATTCCGAGAGTGCACACTCGACGAAACTCCGCCGGAAAACTTTTTATTATACATGAATATTTTGTATATGGAAATGGAATTCACGCAGCTCTATTTATTAAATTATCATTTCAAAATAGTTTCGCGCAATGGGAATACCAGTTTTTTTGCATTTGCCAATTTCTTCGCCGTATCATAGTAAAAACAGAAAAGTAGTTCGTCGCCGGCGCACTAGGAGTTTCTGTTAATTACGCGTCGCTTGAAAATACGCACGCAACCAAAGAGCGCCTCTATGCACCTGGATTAAAACCATATTGCCTTTGATGGGTTTCTGTATTTTTAACGTTTTCATAGCTCTTATTTACTTGACAGGAACGGTTGCTGAGTCTAAAACAGTGCCATAACGCGTCAAAGGCAATAATGCTGTTCACCGTGTAGAATCTTAGCCCTGGGTAAGAGCGCGCTCCCGATAAAACCGGCTTAGTGTGTATTGTTGAGTTTGCTTGTGGTGGCTCACAGATCGTACGGTCGAGGCACGAACATGCAAGCAAACGATATACCTATGCTTGAAAGATACATACTGTTTTTACTGTGACCGCATTCCCAGTAATCCGAATAGGTTTCTCTCTGGTTTATTTGACATTAACTGCCTTTTATCGCGGTGTAGCTGCGCCTTAGCGGCAAAGTGGGGACGTGAATATTTAAGACTTTTTTCTTGGTTTTCTTTGGAATTAATCTGTAATTTAATATAAGACTTTTGGCATTGGAAAGTCCAGTTTAAAACGAAGTTAGAAACAAAGGCCAAGTTGTTCAAAAATACAGAGGTATATTCTACTAAGCGTAACTAATTCTTAGTTTACTTACAGTCATTGATATTAATTTATACAATTAAGAAAAGAACCTTGTCGTTAAAAAATATAAATAAAATTGTCGTTGTTATGGATTTTAATTGAATACATTTTTTTTTCTGTAATTCATTATAATTGCTGCTTTATTAACTAAATAAAAGTTTTAACATAAAAAATAATTTTAAATATAGTTCTAGCCAAGGGGTAATTTTTACGTGAAATTTTAAAATTTTAATAATTTGTTAATTAGTATTCATAACTGCAAAATATATTTGAGACAGGTATAATTCTGAATTTTGGGACACCCTGTTAACCTGTGTTTGACTTTAGAAATAAAATTAAATGAAATAATTTGAAAACAATAAGTTTTAAAATAGGCTGATAAGGGAAAGACTAGACTGTAACTAGAATTATTTAATAAATATTAATCAACATATATTTTTTGTAAAAACATACTTCTTACAGTACAAACCGCTTGGACGCGTCTATTGTGTACCTATACAAAATGAAATTCAGCAGTGCGTGAATACCTTATCAAAGGGACTGAATAAAAAAGGGAAAGATTGTTACCTAGTGCCTGCGTTGCCTGAAATTCACTGAGCCTTGAGGAGGGTTTTCATACGTCCACCACCTTTGGAAAATACAGGGTGTTAGTTGAGAATTATGTGGTATGGAACTAAACTACTAAACTTAAGATCACAAGCCTTACATTTAAAAAAAAACATTGTTACTAATGTGCTGTTAAGGATATCCCTCATTATATTTCTCTTAATAACGTAACATAAACCGGCCAAAAATATCAAACAATACAAACCTAACTAAAAACCAGATGTTATATTCCGTAATCCATGAATGCAGTAGGTAAATAAAGCAATGTCATCATAAAATAATTTATTTTAAATATTTAACTCAGTTCCCTCCCAATAAGACATGAAGGGAATCGTCCTGTACATTCAAAACCTGAATAAAACCCTAATAAGGGATAGACTATTTACCCGTATTTGCTGAGAATACGCAAATCCAAAGGAAAAGGATATCCGAACGATATAGTTTGGAAGTTATTATTGTAATCTCCCTTTGTGATCTTATTGGGATAGATTTAGTTTTGATACAGGACACAAATTTTACTGCTTACATTTTGGTAGCTTTTGTACCCCTATTTTGAATCACCCTTTGTGTTTAAATCTGTGTTTGTTGTTTGGTTATTTAAAATCTGTTATTCAGACGAGCTTTTGTTGTTTGCTGTTGTTTTAACTTAAATAGGTTTTAGCGGTCGTATGTAGGCGTTATAGGTACAATATATCTTGATCCTTTACCCGTCTAAAGTCTAATTTATCAGTCTGATCGCCTGACCGCTAATTAGGAGGCTGGTTTAAAAACTATCCGGGAATCTATTGTTTTTTTTTAACCGTCTTCAAAAAAGGAGGAGTTTTTACGTTCCACTGTACGTGTTTTTGTATGTATGTGCACGGATTACTCCGTCAATTTGTGGACTGATTTTGTTTTGTTTTTTTTGATAGAGTGTACTTCCGAGGTGGTTCCATTGTCACCAATGGATCAGTGAGGAATTGAGGGAACTCCTCCAATATTGTAGGCAAAATTAGCGATTTTAGTATTTTTAGTAACAAGTCTAGCATTTGCATTCAGAAAGTATCACGTATCAACTCCTCAACGGTATCTTTTTCAAGGGTGGCGATAACGTCATATCTCGATTAAGATAGTTGAGCGACTACAACGAAGAATATTTACCTGTTGAAATATGACTGTGAGTTTCCCGCGGCGTTGCTTGCGGCGCGCTTGAAATAACTTAAAGTTTGCGCCCACAAAATTTTCAACAAAAAAAGCCGACTTCAGTTGGACTAACCTATTAAGTAGGTACGTACAATTTTTAAAGACGTTTGTGAAGGCGGTTTTTTGTTTTTTAAAACATTTATTGGTTATTGGTTACTAAAGTGAAATAGAATGAAATTCACAAATCAATCTTTAAACTTCAAGCATTTGAGTTAGGTCTTTACAAGTGTGATATGCAACATTTTGTCATGATAGTCGAGTTGATTGATTTACCCTTCAATCACCCATACTCATTCATTGAAATGTTTTACTTCGCCGAATTTTTATTTCATTGACAAAAATTTCCACGTGCAGGAGTTATAATTTAAAGTGGTCACAGTTTTAACATAACCTAACCTGCCCCATGCAGATAACTTAAGAACAATAAAGTTTCAGCGGAAATTAGTTTTCACTGAACAAAATTCAGTGGAAGGACACATTCGATAAAATGAGTGCCGGTAATCCCCATCATTGGTTTATATACTGTAGTACCTTTACACAATAACTGTTATGAAAATAGAGTACATTTTATTCTAAGATAACTATAATCTTAGTGGTGGTAGGACCCCGTGCAGGGTCCGTCCGGATCGCTACCACCATCTTATCCATTAACCACCCGCCAAGCAACAGTGTTCACATTGTTGTGTTCCGGTGTGGGGATAAGACAACCGGTGAAATTACTAGCATAGAGGCATTCCATCTTAGTCCTCAGGGTTGGCAACGCATTTGAGGTCTTGGGATTATAGTCTTGAGAATTCAAATGTCTATGGGTCTCAGATTCCACTTACCATCAGGTGGCATGAGTGCTAGTGTGCCTTCTCCTTAACATAAAAAAAAAAGAAAAAAAACGCGGGAAATTATTGCATATATTGCATTATATTTTAATGAGTTTTACATTAACAATCACGGCAACCTTAAATATGCGATGTTGCCAGAACAACTCTTAACGTTCGATTGACTGGCTCCACTCGTCATCACATAGAGAAAACTTTTATTACCATCACTTAGTCTTTTTCTATGTTAAGGTAGAAGGCACACGAGCACTTAGGCCATCTGATGGTAAGTAGAATCTGAGACCCATAGACATTTGAATTCTCAAGACTGCAATCCTACGACCTCAAATGCATTGCCAGCCCAAGATACCAAGATTCAAAATGGAATGCTTCTATGCTAGTGACTTTACAGGTTGTCTTATTCCCGCACCGGAACACAACAATAGGAACAATCTTAATGGTCACAAAAACACTTCATAAGTGCGGCAACGTTGACGTTATTGTTGACTTTACTTTCTAGATAACTGCGTATTATTTTATCTATCAAGGTCAAGAACGCAATAAAATAATTCTTAAAACGCCTTCATATTTTCATATTATGCAAATGCCGTCTCAACGTCGGTATCCATAACTATTATCGAGGGACGCTTCTAGAATATCAACGAGTCAAGGACTAGGATGCAAGGCTATGCCGCCATCTTTAATGATAAAAACGCATTGAGCTTTATACTAAATGGTATTGCTTTTCATTTTACGTGATAGGATTTATTAATTTTTTCTCGCTCGGGGAATTCCGATCTCACCTCATCTCGCAGTAGAAAGGCCGAGTTCCATTTGAAGTCTCTATGCAAACGCTTTGTCTATCCTAAGTTCCAACCGACGCAGTCACAGTGCTTAGCACTAGTGCATAAAGTAAAACCGGGCAAGAGCATGTCGGACCATGCTCAGTGTAGGGTTCCGAAGCCGTTATTCCTACAAACATTAAAAAAAAAACAAATTTTATATTTAAAGACATTTGGCGCCGTCTTACGGCCGAACCCTGTATTCAAACCGCGTATAGATAAGGCTTACTTCGGGTAGATATTTGACATTTGCCCATACAAAATGTGTCAAATTTTAATCCGAAGTAAGGCTATCTGTCCGCGGTTTGCATATAGGGTTCGACCGTTAGATGATTTTAGTAGATAAACACTTTATTCGCCCGTATCTCACGTACCAATGATGTCTACTTTGTCGTGATAGTTTTCCTTTTAAATTTGTTTTATGCTATTTCAATTCGGATTTTTTTCTGATTTTTTCATTTTTATTTCATTAACAGGTCCCTTAATTACTTCAAGTAATAAATTGTTTTGACAAACCCGTAATATTTTTGGAAGACATCCAACGACATCCTACACTATGGAGTAGACAAGAAAACAAAACAGGTTAAACGTTACTTCTAGGCGGGGTACACTATATTATTAATTTATTTTACCAATTACAGCTTTCTAGTACTAAGAATCTGAGCTAGGCTGCGGACGGAAGGACATGGTGAATCTATAAAGGCTCTTAGTTTGACTACAGAACCCTAAAAATTTACACATATTAACCGCGTCCTAACCTAAGCACAGGGCTTGTATACCATAGATACGATCGACCTTATAAGTAGCCGCACACTGTAGTGCTTTGTCACTTTAACGTTATGTTTGAACCGTTGCACTAATTTGTCTGAGGCGTTAAAATGAAAATGTACCAAACTGTGCAGGTACTTGTGAGGCCAACTGTACTAGACAACAATACACAGAGTAAAAGCAGAGTATTTATAGTATCGCTGTCACACTCTTTTTGGCATCTTTCATTATCCTACAAATACATAAGCAGACATAGAAGCATTTGTGGCAGGAACGTCAATTAACTAGGGACTTCCTTCCGATATTGAAATTATCGATATTTGTTTCACTTCACATACTTATTTCAATGTGACATTTCATAGTAGATAGGTATCGTTCACCGAATTAAATAGAAATTAAATTAAATGCTGATCACTACCCATCGATGGGTTTCTTACACAAAAACTTATTTTAATGCTATTCAATCGATTTCCATACAAATTAACTGAAACCAAACAAAAAAGGCCTATTAAGGTAAATTGTGTGACATTGTAATATAATCCTCATCTACTCAGTTTTTGGAAAATGTATGGAAAGAACTCAATAGTACAATTTATCGATAAATTAACATCGTTCGGAAGTCCCTAGGACAATTTTATTCGTGCAACAAAAACTTCTATGTACAATATACTTATGTACAGACATAGTATATGAAACGGAAATGGTATTATATAAATACGTCATTTTTGTTTAATAGTTAAAATCAACCTGGCGGCGTATAACAATACTCTAAAATGTTTTTTTTTATTTTGAAGCTCTAGCTAATTTCTAGCAAAATATGACAGCAACTTTCTAAAGTTGCTGTCATATTTTGCTAGAAATTAACACTTTACATGCATTTTTGTAAATTTATACACAAACGCTCCGCTTGCCCTGTAAAATTAGGATATTTTGGACAACGGCACTTTTTTTTTTTCAAAATTTCAACGCGCGGCTTTTGCTTTGCCACAAAGATTTTGAAAGCGATTGACAGCCGAGTACAATAAACACTCTGAGTTTTTACTGTGCTTATATAAACAATTAATCACTTGAAAACAAATGGTTCTAGTGGTGGTAGGACCCTGTGCATGGTCCGTCCTAATCGCTACCACCATCTTATCCATAAACCTTCCGCCAAGCAACAGTGTTCGCATTGCTGTGTTCCGGTGTGGGGATAAGAACCGGTGAAATTACTAGCATAGAGGCATTCCATCTTAGTCCTCAGGGTTGGCGACGCATTTGAGGTGTTAGGATTATAGTCTTGAGAATTCAAATGTCTATGGGTCTCAGATTCCACTTACCATAAAAAAAAACAATTACTCAGAACAAATATTAATTTCATGCTCGTCTGAAAAACAAACCTTCGCGAGGATCGAAACTGGAGCGCTACTTTTGTATTCAAGGTCACATCGCTAATACTAACCGCCCCGTTAATACTTTTCGATCGCTTTGAATGCCTCTTGCTAACACTGGTATTACTAACTTTTTTATGGCATGGAGCTGGTACACGAGCACACAGGCCACACACAAATTACAAATTACAAGCAGAAGTTTCTTTCTAGCAAAAGGAGTTAGAAAGAGACTTCCTCGCTTTATAAAACAGAGCGCTGATGGTCAGTGGGATCCGTGACCCATAGATATTTGCATTCTCGAGACTTAGACCACAATTGCGTTGCCAACCTTGAGGACTAAGATGAAATGCCTCTATGCTAGTAATTTCACCGGTTGTCTTATCCCCGCACCTGAACACAACAATGAAAATACTGTTGACTGTCGCGTAGGTTAAAGAATAAGTTGGTGGCTAATACAAAAAAAATGCGGCAAGCTCTTATTGCCAGCTGAATTGACCAACCTAATGAATCTACTCTAAGCATAGCAGAGATCCTGTGACCACCTTCCAACTCAATCATTAGATCAGCTCTAAGTTAACATACTACGACACATTGGCCTAGTTGGGAGTGACCCTGCCCCCGAAGCCAGCGGTCCTGGGTTCAAATCCCGGTAAGGGCAGATATCTGTGTGATGTGCGCGAATATTTTTTCCAGAGTCTTGGATGTTTTCGTTTTAAGTATTTCTGTATTAGAATTTGTATCGTTGTCTAGTACCCATAGTACAAGGCTAGAGCTTAATTTGGGACTAGGTCAATTTGTGTGAGAATGTCCCCTGATATTTATTTAATATTTATTTATAACATTATATTGCACTGTCATGGGGTTTACAGAAGTTGTCCAAATTTCAGACCATTCCATTAACTGGTTCAAAATTCAGATGCAAGATTTGATGCGGACAACTTACTTACCTAGTTGCTAGTGATAAAGCTTGTAACCAAGTGATTAGATACATATATTTTCTAACGATGCTGAATCGTAGAACAATAAAACAGGTGTGATCACAAGAGAATACTATCATTGAAAACGTGAAGGTCAGGCTTTCAGAGATCAGACATCCCCTGAGTAATCCCGGTCTTGAGTAGGGATGGGAACAATGACATCCATGTTGATTATGCGCATCCATTTATTGAAAAAAATAAGTTAAAAATAAGGTATGAAGGTGAACCCAAAAAAGCAAAAATCCTTTTGTTTGGAGGAATGTATAAGCTGAAATCATGATCATGATCATGACAGTTTAAAAACTCTTGTTTATGGATCACAGATCCCTCCTACCATAAGGTGGCCTGTACGTTCGCCTTCTCCAATAAAAACACTTAATCGGCAAAAGACAATGCTTTCTGCCAATTGTTTTTATTTATAAAACACCCGTATTTTCTAGACAAAAAACACACCACATTAGCAATAGAATTAATTAGTCACAAAATAAACATTTTACAAAAGACATGAGATGCATGACCGCATTTAATTTGTAAACGTTGTATAAATTTCTGCCTTTGTGATCAAAGGCTAACATTCATTAGGGATTGCGAAGAATTCAGTAAAATTTAGTTTCGTCAAAGACTTGCTGATTAAATTAATGTAAATAAAAATATTCGCTCTGTTGCGTTTTCGGCAGTTACGAGTTGTGTGTGGTTTTTAAAACTTGTTAAAGGGAAAAAGAAAAAAGAAGAAAATTAGTTTTTTTTTATTATGATGTTAATCTTTTTAATCAGTTAATGTTTTCCACAAAACAGTGTTCTAACAACGCTTCGTCTGTTTTAAATTGTTATCTTCACAGTATTTTAAAATCAAAGCTATACTTCTCTTTGAACTTAGAGAAATAAGTTACATACATTACATAACATAACGTCACGCCTTCATTCCCAGAGTGGGGTAGCAGAGCTACAGAAACACCAACAACTCTAAAAAGTCTTTTTTATAATTCTGTAACCACATTTTGGACAATCAAGCCAAAAAGTTTACTAGTGTATTAGTGACAGGTTGCAAGCCCGTCGCCTAACAGTACTACAAGCCTTTATTCCCTTAGTCGCCTCTTACGACATCCACGGGAAGACATGGAATAGCACCTATTCTAACCCGGCAACCACACGGGGGAATAAGTAATTAAAATGAAATTGTAGATATGAATACCAAAGACCGTTTTCTTATTCGTATTTTTGTAAGCGATATTCTTATCGCTCAAAAAATATTCAAATTACTGTTTTTTCTTTACTTTATTGGTTGTATTGCTATGCTTATCAACAATATTATATCGCTTTGGCAAAGTAAAATATGGGTGATTCTTAAAATAGGTAGTCACTCGATTCTACACTGTTTGGCATCCAACATCCAGTCCAGCCTCTCCCTAAGCCCGTAATGCCCGGGAAACGTTTCTCTCCACGTTATCAACTCTACTTTGCCCGGCACGGGTGTATCAGCGAATTTTGCCCAATATTATTGCGACGCGAAATACAAAATGCCTGTTCTGTTTTTATATCCCAGATTTAGATTTGTTACTATGTTTTGTTTGTTTTTACTTTTAAAAACAATCTAATATTCCATCACCGTAAAATTTGTCGCTTTTGTATTTTCGTTGACTTTGCCCAGCAGTTTAAATATTTAATTACTTTTATTTGTTGGGGTTAGAAAAATAAATAAGCAACAGGGTTTTAAAATATATCAACTCGTATGCTCGTCGTGCTCTTGAGTTAGTAAATGCATTTTATTATACGCAGCGGCAAAATATTTAATTAAAAGCTTTGTCATAAAAGCACTTAACACACAAAACAAGAAAACTGCTTGACTCGGGAAGCGTATTTAATAAACAAAAGTTTAGCGTCCGGTATTTACTCTAAGCAGAATTAATTAAATACCTAAAATGTAGTTACATTATTGCTTCATAAATTTGGAATCAAAAAGTTTAGCGTGGTTTGCCTATTAGGTAGTGATCTCGTAGTTACCATGTCTACGAAGCTAGTGGTGATCTTGTTTAAGATAAGTGTGAGATTGTACATAGTCGTGGTGGTTTAAATATATTATAATTTAGATAACCATAAATATTTGGAAATTATAATATTTGTTATGGGCATTTTTATAGGACCAGCATCGAGCTTAGTTAGGGATTAGGTCAATTTGTGTGTTATATTGTCCCTTTTATACCCGACTGCGGCGAAATCCAAAAGGGTTTATATTTGACCTATGTGTAAGTATTTTTGTATGTCTGTTCCTATATCCGCTCGTTACTACAAACGCTCAACTGATTTGGATAAATGATACATTGTTAGATTTGTCTTAATGACGCAACCGTCAGTGGGAAAAAAACAAAAATGGAAGATTGTATGCGCTTTATTGTTTTAACATATATCGTCAACATAATCAATAAATGCGATCGGGTTGTTAAAGCTTGGTTTTTATCTAGAAAGACAAGTTTTATTGTTAGACGATGTATAAGCAAATTTTTTAAACGTGTTAGAAACAAGCACAAAATGCTAACAACAAATTGATCAAAAGCACTAGATCTGCTAGTTTCGTAAATGCATGCCCGTTCGGTAGAAAGGGCCCACGTCGACAGAATATTAAGCATTCGAGAGACATGACTCAGTGCGGTGTAGAATTGTTAGATGTTTCGTGAAAAACATGTGGATTTGCGACGTCGTTACTGAATACATAAATAAATAATTTGAGCTTTACAAGGACTGGAATAAACAGCGTGTTTATTTTAATTAATGACATGAATGTTGGTAAAAGCATTTTTTGGTGTGTGGATAGAGTTTCATTTCTAAAAACGTTATAATAATAGTTTTCAACCTTTTACCTATAAGTGTTCATAGATGAAGTGGCAGCATAATTGTTCCCAAATTCTGATACTAAAATAAATATTTGATAAACATTGCATTTAAATTCGTTATAAAATGGTAATACGAATGTAATTAAAATATATGTATTAACAGATGTTTTGGCACTATTTTAAAACATTGTTAAATATTATTATATTCTCAAAACAAACAGATGACTGAATTTAATAACCTGCCTTTAACTAAAAACCAACTTTCAGCCTTTTATTTAATTAACAAATAAGTTTATTTACAAAATACTTCATGCAAACAAGTTTTAGTAGGTTATTCTACTACAAAGAGCTTTGGGTTAATACGGTGTAAAACGTAGGTAAATATTTCCTTATTCTTCGGAATTATTTGAGCCAAAAAAGCAAAGGCCTTTACAGAGTAACGAAGTACACTCATATATAAATTGTAATATTTATATTTTTGTGCAATAAAGAGTTTACATACATACATACATACTCAGATGAGTATAACTACATACTCGTAGTATAAAATAAAGTTGCTTCTCGCTATCTACGAGTGTCCCTATAATTATGCTTTGATCTTTAAAACTACGCAACGGATTTTAATGCGGTTAAATGATACAGTGATTCAAGAGGAAGGTTTATGGGCATTTTCCCAAAAAAAGTACTTATAGTTAAGAACTAAAATTAACAACGGTAACTTTTCCATTACGTCAAAATTAACTATTACTACTTTAAGATATTCAAGCTTTAATCATTATTATTTATTACTTTATTGGGTACTTGTAATGTAACTTACTTTTAAGTATTTCTGTACTTTATGTTTGAAAAAATGACCTTCTGCTGGAGTTTCTTGGCGCTTCTTCTCCGCAATGATGGTTTTATCTAAAGCGCTAGTAAATTCACTTCATATTACCGAAGTGTAAAAGAGCCCCATGGGGGCCTATTTACTGAATAAACATTTTGATTTTGATAAAAAGTGACATCTCTGACAAACTCCTGGAGCAAGTTTAACCATATGACTGACAGGTGAGGTTTGAATCTGCTATGCTTATTTAATTTAAAATACCGCCTAATGGCTTATGAGTCTATAAATATTTGTCAAATTTTCGTGACGTAATGGAAACATTACCGTTGTTAATTTTTGTCCTTAACTATAGGATTTTTTTAGGAGCAAAGCGAGGATGGTTCGCTAGTAATATTATATTATTAAGTTGTATTAAGTATTTTTTTTAATGTTTATTTGGGCAAACAACGGTACAGAGAGTTCTCAATCATAAAACAGTTTTTTTTTTTATGTCATTGATTGAGAAAGCAAACGAGCACACAGGTCACATGAGTTAAGTGGAAACTCAAAAACCCACCCACACCCATAGACATTCGCATTCACAAGACTGCAATCCTAAGACTGCAAATGCGTTGCCAACCCTGAAGACTAAGATGGAATGCCTCTATGCTTTATGCTATGGTTTTTAAATGACCAGTAAGGCTCCAACAATTTACTACTTATATGTTAGTTATCTTAAATTTACTTACCTACTTGTTAACTTACTTATGTTGCAGATTACCTATGACGAAGATTTGAATAAACTCAGGATAATTATTTTTTATAATTTTTATGGTGGCACTCCGCGTCGGGTTGCATGGTCGCGTTGCGTCGGTGCCTCGATTTCATTTGCTGTAGGAAGGAAAAAGACGAAACACAAATATTATCTGGGCAAATACTGCCAAGTGAAGTGCCAGCATTATATAAAAATAATGATTCCCGTGAATATTAAATTAACTTAGTAGGGTTTTATTTTAGTAAGGATATTTGAATGTTTGGCTATTCATTGCGCATATAATGGCTAAGCAAATTTGGATACAATTTTGAATACAAAACCTCTTATATCCTGGGTCACAAATAATATTTTTTTGTCCCAGAAAACGATATAGTTCCCGAGAGAATTAAAGAAACAAAAACGTGAAAGATTTTCCTGAATAAATGGACAGCATCAATACTTTTTTATCAAGCTTAAATACAAAAGTTTGGTTATATAAAGTTCTTGATACTTAATAATATACTAAGTGCTTATTATCAATATTTTAAACGACTATTTAGTGTTTTAAACCTTTTACGATTCTCTGTGTTCAAAAATAACAATGCAAAATCGTTTTCCGGATTAATTGAAAGGATAAATGAAAAAGACAATTTAATTTTAATGCCTACTTAAAACACAAAAAGGGACACCCTTTTAGAGACAAATTCAAACATCTAAAAGGGTGTTCAGTTTTTGTGTTATTTGAGTAAAGTATTTTTTTGTACTCTTAAATCAATTGAAGTGTGAAGTCTTAAATTATTTATAAAGTGTTAAATCTTTTCAAAGTCCAGATCATAAAAGGAGGAGATATACTTACCTAACTGCTATATGGCTAACCTTTTGTAAATATTTGCAGGTTTAGTCATTTTTCAATATGTCACCCCGATAGAAAAACACAATATTTTTTACTAATTCAGTCAAATACACTCTATGGTAATAGATACGTAAAAAAATAAGAAAAGTTTAAGTTTTATCGACCTTCGAACTATTACATAATAAGCTAGGTGTCCAAAATAGGTCGTAACATCATTAAAGTTAATTATTACGTTATTTTGTTAAGAGCTCAAAATGATCGATATGCTTTTTGAATAATGTACGATAACGGACCTTTTCCTGCCCTATAAGTAGGTGCGGCAGTTTCATTTTGCAAATGAAAACGATTCTTTTCATTTGAAGACTTTACAATTTAGTGAAAAAGTAATAGATACTTGAGTTTTTAAATTTGCCTGATAATAAAAAAACAGTTAATCGTGATAACACGGAATTTAGTAACAAACATTCGTATCAAAATAATAGTAACCAAAATGGCTGGATAGTACTATTTAAATGAGCAAGTTCCGGATTAAAACCGATATATTGAACCACCTTGGCTTACACACTAATGGATACAAGTAATTAATGTGGTATTAACACGCCCTAACACTACTTAACCTAAAATAACACAAGTACCTAACAAATAGTTTGCAGTAAGTGTTAGGTAAAATTTAACTAAGTATGGTTGAAAAAAAACATGCTGTAGATTTTCTGTTGTGCTTGGATTTAAAGAAACAGATAATGGGTTTGAACAGGGCTTTTATTTACTATGTATTTTCTCTATCATTTCTGACTTAGCCGATTTTAAAGTCAATATAATCTGAGCTATCGTATCGTTGACAAAATTATAACAATTGGGGAAAAGACAGTCATATAACACGCAGACTTTAAAAAAGAACAACAGTAACTACAGGATGATCAAATCTTGAAACGCAATCTCATGTTATAAACAAGATAGAAAATATGGTAGAGCCGCACTGACGGGTGTGATATATGAATCTCGCTATAAATAAATGTTCTCTGGAAATGGGTCGCGGCTGCGTACATGAGGGTGTATATCACTCAAAACTGTGTTTATTTAGAAAAAAAACAATTTCGTTGAACATGAAAGGACTTGCATATGAAATAACATGCGTAGGGGAGACTTTCTTTTATAAAATTACTCGCTTTTGCCCGCGACTCTATTCGCGTAGAAGTCGTTTATCTCTGCTCCCTCAAGAACCGTTAAATTTTTCTTGATAAAAAGTACCCAATATCCTTCACCGGGCCTGAAACTATTTGCATACCTAATTTTATCTAAATCGGTTCAGCGGTTTATCCATGAAACCGTAACAAACAGACCGACGGACAGAGTTATTATCACATTTATAATAAATACCGATAACAGATAGATAACAACACTTTTGAACGTTGGTATGATTTCCATATAAACAAAATTTAAAATGAAAACTATTACCATCTCCGTGACCAGTTTTAATGTTAAAATGACAACAGGATTAATTTAAAAAAGGGTTCTGTAAAAAAACGTGCTAAGTATAAAAGTATGTCTCGATTTTTTTTACTTGCTGAGAAAAAAATAATCAAACATCAGTTGAGTGTCTGCTATGCCCCACCTTGGGCTACCTAGTGTCGGAATGACGTCATTTTGTTGCAACCACGTTTTTAGGGTTCCGTAGTCAAACTTATAGTTTCGCCATGTCCGTCCGTCCGCAGCCTAGCTCAGAGACTTAGTACTAGAAAGCTGTAATTTGGCATGAATATACATATTAGTCGCGCCAACAAAGTGGTAAAATAAAATCTTGTTTTTTTTTAGTTTACCTCACCTTTAGGTCTTTCTTGCGGGTTTGTGAAATCAATTTTTCGATGAAGTGATTCGTTTATGAAATATTAAGCTTTAAAGTGCTAATTTTTGTTAGAGTCAAGTGTTTCCTCCCCCCCCCCCCCCTACACATCCAAAACTAAAATCTGAAAAAAAAATCTTAAAAGAAAGAGCATAACGAATTTTAAAGGAAAACTATCACGACTAAGTAGACATCATTGGTTCTTGAGATACTGGCGATTAAAGTGTTTATACCTACTAAAATCATCTAAGACGGCACCAATTGACTTTTAATAGAAAATTAGTTATTAGGTAGGTACTAAACTTGTTGGTTTTTATGTTTGTAACTAGTACTTAATGGCTTCGGAACCCTACACTGAGCATTGTCCGACATGCTCTTGCCCGATTTTTTTTACGTCGAGCTGTAGCTGTGTGTTAAAAAAACCATGTGGCGTTTAAGCGCTTTAGCCTGAAGCAGAAGTTTGTTTATTTATTTACTCTGTAATTATTGAATAAATAAAATAGTTTGCTTTTGAAACCAACCGCTATAAGCAATTTTTTTTCAGAGCACCCTTTTTAAATGTTTAGTTGTCTATTAGTACCTACGTTGCTTAAATTGTGTTTTCGCTTCATGACCTTAACATCATTTATTTTGTGCATTGGTTTTCACTACATAGTATAAAACAAAGTCGCTTCCCGCTGTCCGTCTGCCCCTATGTATGTTAAGAATCGGAATCAGAATCAGAATAATATTTATTCAAGTAGGTTTACAAATAAAAAACTCTTTTGAAACGCCATAGTAGCGACTTAGCCTAAATTGACTGCAGGTTCAAATCGCGACCGATCAGAGAAGAACCTGTAAGAAACTGTCGGATGTCTTTTTTTTTCGACGTTCGCAACCTTTTGTCATAAGGACTAAACATTTTATTACAAGCAATTCAGTCCCAAGCATTGTTATCATTAATATAGTCTTTAATACTATAATATGCTTTAGAAATTAGTTTACGCTTAACGTAACTCTTAAATTTATTTACTGATAGTTCAGTAACATTACTTGGGAGCTATATAACCTAATACAATTACCCATAAAAGAGTTTTTTTATTTTATGGAGCCGCGTGAAGGGCACTGAATCTGAAATTGACGTATTTTTTTAATAGATAGAGTGATTCGAGAGGAAGGGTATAATACTTTAACCCAGAGCGAAGCGAGGGCGGGTCTATAATTATATATAAAAAAATATTTTTCTTAAGGGTTCCGTTGGCTTTGAATAATCACGTTACAAAAACTCAACCGTCCTGACAAGATGTTTTTTGATCTTAAGTATTTTTGAGAGTATTAATTATAACAGCTGAATTCACTGTTAATTATCTTGAAAACGTAAGATAAGAGGTCTTGCAAAATTATTTTGAATTTCCCAAAAATATTAAACAACTAATTCTATGAAACTCTTTTGATAATACGGCTGGATTGATTCAGTTCAATTAACATAGACAGTATTCAAAAACAAGCTTAGAACTTATAGTTAATTATATTAAAATACATTGAATTCACTCCCTTGATTTGGTATAAAAGCTTCAAAGGCGTAGTACAAATACAAATACAATAAATATGTATACAATACAATATAAATACTCTTTATAGAAAACCAAAACTAACAGAACACGGAATAGTACATTTAAATCTTAGGTATACAACAGGCGGTCTTACCGCTAAATAGTGATCTCTTCCAGACAACCTTGGATAGAGAACTAACCACAAATTCATGCTAGGCGGTGTAAACTAATTCCTTTATAACAAACCAAACAACTACAAGAAACACTCAAAGTAAACAGCTCTATTAATATACGTTTGGTAACAATTTAACATAACATATTCCTATCCAACAGACTTTATTTCCAATTAAAATTAAACACACATTATTTCAAATAAAAAGGGAATAATAATAAATAAATAAATAAATATCGGGGGATAATTTCACGCAAATGGTTCTAGTTCCAAACTAAGCTTCAGGCTTGTACAGTCAAGTTCAAAAGTATGTATACACTTTAGTACCTTGTCACTTTAATCGCTTGGATAATTTCATATGGCAGTTTAAACATGACGTTAAATAGACAAGGTACTAAAGTGTATACATACTTTTGAACTTGACTGTACTATGGGTACTAGACAACGATATAAATACTTATATAGATTAATAAATACTTAAACACATAGCAAACATTCAAGACTCAGAAACAAATGCTCATCAGTGAAATATTTGGAATTGAACCCGGGACCGCTGGCTTCTTAGGCAAGGTAGGCGTTGATTATTTTTGGATATAGAGACAGCAGAAGCAGAGTTTTCTAAGTAATATTCGTTTCAAGAAAGATAATTATTTTTAAAGCAAAGACACCAACGGAAATGAAACAGATATCGGAGTTAATGAAACAATTTGACGCCAGCGTTCTTGAACAAATGAAGCCTGAAATTCCAAGTATTAATAACATTGTATTGTGTAACTGGTCATTGTTTGAACCGTCTGTCATTGACGTGATGAAGGGCATGATGGTATTAACAAGCATTGAGATTGTATTGAAGAATCGATCATTTAAGATTATCGACGGCGAGGTTCGTCCAGTAAGTCTGTGACTGTGTCTGCAAATAGTTGTGTAATGAGAAGACCCCGGATTTTTGTGGCAATGACGTCACAATAGGGTAGTTTGGGGAGTAAATGGAACGGTGTTAATTAATAACTGTTATAACTAAATATTTTTTATTAACTATGCATTCACGACAGAAAAAAATTATAACCGCAAGTCATTCATTAATTCTGCACAAAAGAGGACGAAAAATATATGAAAGTTAAGATTTGTATTGAAAAAAAAACGGATTTGCCGCTTTGCGTAACATATATATATATATATATATATACCACGATATATATGTAATTTATATCGTGGATGCCTGATAATGAAATTTTTATTACATATACCACCAATAGACTAGGTTGCCGTATTAATTAACACCGTTCCATTTACTCCCCAAATTATCCTATTGTGACGTCAGTACCACAAAGATTCGGGGTCTCAGGGGCCCTAGCCAAAATGCAAACGCTCCTAACGTTTTTCTTTTCTATCGCTCAAAATGTATGGGATGACAGTCGACCACGTGGTTTATCGAAACGCACGAGAATGTCATCCCATACATTTTGAGCGATAGAAAAGAATCTCGTTAGGAGCGTTTGCATCTTGGCTAAGGCCCCAGTAATGAGGGCGATTAAATTTATTATATAGTCTAGTTTCCATAATACTAAAGTTAATTCACTATCGCAGCTCCATCCGCGTAGAAGCAATTTATCGCTATTTATTCGGGAACCGTCCATTATTTAGAAATTAAAAGTAGCCATACCAAAAATCTAAATCAGTTCAGTGGTATCCGTGAAAGCGTAACAAACGGACAGACAGACTGAGTTACTCTCACATCTATAATATGCCCTCCTAAGCCAATAAGCATTATCTCAAATTAAATAGCCAAAGCAGATTCAATCCTATCATGTTACTAATAAGGTTGCATTTGCTACAGGAGTTTTGTTTGAGATACTGCCATTTGTTTTAGCAGGGCAGATTAGTTTGGATAGTATGTAGTATAGTACATAGTTAGTATATAGTTTGGATAGGTATGGATAACACACATCGTATTTTAAAGTCCCGTTACTATTGCAACGTTCACGATGCAATAACTCGCATGCATCACATGGGTTTTCGAGGATCCAACAAGTATTGGTAGGACCCTGTGCAGGGTCCATCCGGATCGCTACCACCATCTTATCCATTAACCACCCGCCAAGCAACAGTGTTCGCATTGTTGTGTTCCGGTGTGGGGATAAGACAACCAGTGAAACTACTAGCATAGAGGCATTCCATCTTAGTCCTCAGGGTTGGCAACGCATTTGAGGTCTTAGGATTATAGTCTTGAGAATTCAAAGGTCTCAGATTCCACTTACCATCAGGTGGCGTGAGTGCTCGTGTGCCTTCTCCTTAAAATTAAAAAAATAAAGTGTTTTGAAACTTTGTGAACCGATTATTTCGACAGTAATGGCGGCTGAGTTTAAAACAATACCAAAACACGTCAAAGGCAATATCGTTTTGAGCCAGTAGAATAGAGACCCTTTTAAGGGTTCCGTAGTCAAACTAGGAACCCTTATATAGTTTCACCATGTCCGTCCGTCCGCAGCCTAGCTCAGAGACTTTTAGTACTAGAAAGCTGTAATTTGGCGTGAATAAAAATATAGTCACGCCAAAAAAGTAGGAAAATAAAATCTTGAAAAACCTTTTTTTTGTGTTCTCTCCCACCCCTACCACGTAACGTGGGTATGTATTTTTTTCTCGTCTACCCCATAGAAAGGGCTGTTGTTGGATTGGTCTTTTAAAAACGTTACGGGTTTGCCAAGATAATTTTTTGATTAAGGGATCCGTTTTTTTTTTTATGGCATCGATAAGGCAAAAGAGTACACAGGCCACCTGAAGGTAAGTAGAAACTGTGACCCATAGACATTCGCATTCACAAGACTGCAATATTAAGACTACAAATGCGTTGCCAACCCTGAGGACTAAGATGGAATGCCTCTATGCTAGTTATTTTCCGTTTATGAAATATCAAGGTTTAAAGCACTAATTTTTGTGAGAGTCAAGTGTCTGTTCTGCTACCCCGCATAGCTCTAGCGGACATTCACCCTTATACGTGTACTATAAGATCTGTCGGTTTTATCCCAGATTGTCAGATATAGTCACATACTAGCTACTAAAGCTTAATAATTTGTGACCTTTTGTATCGTTGTAATCGTAAAACAATCCCTGAATTTCCTAGAAATGTTTCACAAACCGATCTAACCCACTTTCCCGAATTACACCCGATATTTGCTCTGATGAGATCCCTCGTTTCGGTAATGGCCCCAGCCCGAATGCATCCATTGATTGCTTGACAGACTATGGGCAGGTCCATTATCAGAACAGTGAGACTGAGAAATATTTATTCCATCCAGTTAAAAAACTTGCCTAAAAGAAGATTCAAGTCACATTTTTTGCATTGTTTGCTGTTTTTTTTTTGGAGAAAGCGAACGAGTACACGAGCTACCTGATGGTGAGTGGGACATTGTTCAGTTTTGCGTTTTAAACCAATCAAGTATTTTTAAGTAAACGCACAGTAAAATTAAATATATCCAAAATTAGGGTTACCTATTATTTAATTTTAATCTAAAAACCTTTCAACAAACGCAAAATAACATTTCATCGAAAGGTATTTCTCGCCATGTAATTTTATTTTCGGAAGTCCTCAAACCTTTGTAATGAACGTGTGATTTTTTGTGAATTTCCGTAATGCCTTTCAAACGGAATATAATATGAAAAAAAAAACCGGTAGTTTTATACTTACTGGAGTTTTTGTATTTTTTTGCAAAAAAGAGAATTTTTAAAAGTCATTTCGGAGGGCAATCGAAAAGACTTCAATTAGCAGTTTTTTGATTTCTGAAACCATGATATATTCAGGATACCTTAAACTTAATTACGTAGTTAAGCTTAGGTTAGACTTGTGACTCCCATAAAAAATACCTTATACGGCGAGAAATGTCTGATGAAATGAAAATTCTGCGAAATACATTAGTTGAAAGGTCTTTCGATAAAATAATAGGTGTGCACGTAAGACGGTTGTACACTGTTTTATAGAACATTGTTTCATAGAACGTATTACTTCGCAGAATTTTCATTTTATAGAAAGCAAATTTCTGCTACAACATTACTTTTTCAGTTTTTTTTTGGTGGGTACAGGTCTTACCTTACCTAATCTACGTAACCCTTAAGATAAATTGAAAACAACAAGGTTTTAGCAGAAATTCGCTTTCTATGAACTGAAAATTCTGCGAAGTGATACGTTCTATGAAACAATTTTCGATAAAATAGGAGGACACCACGTAAGACACTGCCGTGGTCGGCGAGTCCGTAGCTGGGCTTCTGATCTTAATTTTTTTAATGTAGGTACTAATCATACACTCGTGGACAAATAATATTACGAGTCAGAGGGCGTTTTTCATACAAACGATGCTATTTCGAAGCCTTGGTTCCTGGCCAGGGGTTGTGTTCAGTTAGTTTGAATGGTGGATATTCCGAGGTTCAATAGAGAAAGGCAAAAGTTCTTAAGATATCTAACTGATCGCACAATCAGTTAACACTACAGCGAGAGAGTTTGGGTCAGCATTTGGATTACCTCACATTTTATTGCCATTTTAGATGTTTTTCTGAACATGCACAATTCCGGCGTTAGCCGCAGATTCAATCAGTTGGGCATCCTAGGCACTCTGGAAGTCCTGTATCGATACTCGGGGTATCCATCATCAGATTACATTAAAAGCATCCCCTGGAGAGGAACCAAGGCTTCGAAATAGCCTCTTACGTCTGAAAAACGCACTCTGACCCGCATTATTTGACCGCGAGAGTAGATAGAAGTCCCTATTAAGAGGACTGTGAAGCAAAAAATTCCATACAAATTGGGATAACGCTTTTCTCCCCTTAAACATTGTCTGAATTTCACGATTTTTAATAATGTTGTAGATATTAAGAAAAACTAGGTCTACTTAAAAAAATATTTACGAGAAAGAAAAAAAAAACGGAAATGGAAACTTAAAGACCTAGTTTTTTATTAGATATAAAAATATTTAAAAATAGTGGAAATAATATGATAAGATTTAGGGGGTGAAAAAAATTATCGCGCGGAGCTAAATTTGTATGAATTATTTTTGACAGCTACGCGATTTAAGCATTGCTTCACAATCCTCTTAACATATAAAGTTAGTCTCCTTTTACTTGAATAAATGGTTAAATTATTAATGTTAATGGTATTAGTAACGTTCTCGTGACTTTCACGAGTTTGAATTCTTAAAAGCAATTTAAACCTTGAAACTTTGCAAAATTCTTCGAATACGTATGCGTAATTTGTTATACTTAGAAGTTGTGAGCAAATGTTATTTGAATAATGAATCCCTTAAGTTCGCTT
The DNA here is from genome assembly GCA_949316455.1 of Acleris holmiana. Lineage (NCBI taxonomy): Eukaryota > Metazoa > Arthropoda > Insecta > Lepidoptera > Tortricidae > Acleris > Acleris holmiana. The sequence goes on from OX438785.1 coordinate 9,007,039, forward strand.
GCTTATAAAAAATATAAGCGCGAACCAAAAACTTCTCTTACTCAAAAGAACGCCTTTAAACTGATTTAAATATTAAATACCTCTTTCTTATAAACCGAGTCTGAAGGTTACGTCTTACGTTGAGGCAAATAACTTGAAAATTGCAGATTTTAGCTTTTTTATGTTAAGGAAAAGGCACTCGAGCACTCAGGCCACCTGATGGTAAGTGGAATCTGAGACCCATAGACATTTGAATTCTCAAGACTATAATCCTAAGACATCAAATGCGTGCCAACCCTGAGGACTAAGATGGAATGCCTCTATGCTAGTAATGTCATCGGTTGTTTTATCCCCACACCGGAACACAACAATGCGCTGTTGCTTGGCGGGTAGTTAATGAATAAGATGGTGGTAGCGATCCGGACGGACCCTGCACACCGTCCTACCACCACTGTTACGACTAATGTTAAAGGTAACATACTCGTAACAATGACACAAAACAGAACTCACATGTTTTGACGACACGCTAGCCTCATTGGTAGTGACCCTGCCTTCGAAGCTAGGGGGTCTTGGGTTCAAATCCCAGTAAAGGCAGATATTTGTGTGATGAGCGCGAATAATTGTTCTTGAGTCTTGGATGTTTTCTATGTATTTAAGTATTTATTTATCTATATAAGTATGTTTATTGTTGTCTAGAACCCAGAGTACAAGTCTAAAGCTTAGTTTGGGAATAGGTCAATTTGTGTGAGATTGTCCTGTGATATTATTATTATTTATTTTTATTATGTAACAAACAGTAATCATCAGTGAATATGCCATAACGTTCACTTTTTAGGTTACTGTAGTCAAAGTATGACTTGGAACCCTTATAGTTTCGCCATATCCGTCCGTCCAAAGCTTAGCTCAGGTACACTTAGTACTAGAAAGCTGTTATTTGGCATGAATATTGAATTAATATAACAAGTTAGTCACGCCGACCAAGTTTTTAAAAAATCTAGAAAAATATTTTTTTATGTAAATTGGGGATGATTTTTTTTTCTCGTTTACCCCATGGTGTGGTTTGTCGTTTGGATAGGTTTCTCAAAAACATTGTTGGTTTGTGGAAACATTTTTTCATGTGTGTGAACTACAGTCAAAACCTAAAAATCAGAAAATATCAAAGGAGTTTGATCGAATGTGAATTGACTAAAATAAATAAAACCTACTGACCGAGTAACTACTATTACAATTCTACTGTTTCAAATAAAATGAATAAGCGGAATACGAGGGTACTGTTTACTGTCGTCACGACTGGTTGTTATCCCTTACGCGTTCCCAGCGGAGCTATTGAAAAGGAAACAACAGGAAACAGGCCGTCAAAATATTTGAAACTGAACGTTTGCTTCTGATGTTGGCCGTATAAACAAACACCTACAAATAACGCTTTCTAATCATAAAACCAACTTTTGTCACGATTATTTAAATACATTTGCAGATATTATAAAAGCATTGACGACACGCTAGCCTAGTTGGTAGTGACTCTGCTTTCGAAGCTGGAGTCCTGGGTTCAAATCCTGGTGAGGGCAAATATTTGTGTGATGAGCACGAGTATTTGTTCCTGAGTCTTGGATGTTTTCTATCTATTTAAGTATATTTCTCTATGTAAGTAAGTTTATCATTGTCTAGTACCCATAGTACAAGGCTTGTGCTATGGGTACTAAACAATGGGTGGGTATCCTCGTATTCCGCTTATTCATTTCATTTGAAACAGTAAAATTGTAATAGTAGTTACTCTAATCTGTGTTACATTATCCTGTGATTTATTTAGGTATTTATTTATTTCTCATTAATGAAACAGTACAACAAATTATTAAATAATGAGAATTGACAAACACCTTACTAATCGGTGGCACTTTACTTGGTTGTTATTTGTCAATTGCATCAATTATTTTTGTTTTGTTACGTCAAATGTGAAATATTAGACTAATATTTGACCAATGCCGCCAAATGTGGTGCATCCATTTTAATTTTAACCCCTCCAACACTGTAACCGATTGATGAGAAGGTTTACTTAACTCGGTTTCTTTTTTCTTGAGTATAGCAAAAAGGAGTCCGAGGCAATCGAAAATCTAATACAGTATAAAAATAACGGGAAATATAAATAATGTATAAGCTGTGCGGTAGATTTTTATATTAAATCACTTCCTACCCCTCTCAACTGTCATCTGTCAATCCAATCATTGGAGGAAGGAAGTGCAGGAAAAACGGAATAAATACGGATTTCCTTTCTGGCACCCTCTTATAATTGTTTTCGCCAAACTCTTGGAACAAAAGATTCTAAAACAACTGAAAAGAAATCAAATTGCCATCAACATTCAGCGAAATTTTCCAGAGCAATTTCTTATCCGGGTCCTAAAGGGGAGTTATAAGTGTCCTTAGGCCTATCTAATTTCAACTCTTGAAATATGAGAGTAATTTTTTCTCTTAAGTTTCTTGGCGGAAGACATTTTTTATTATTCCAAAGCCGTTGCCTACATTGTCGTAGCTTTTAAGGCTGAGGCAAAGTTTTTTAGCGTTTACATTAGACATTCGGACGTAAAAAGATAATCTTTACTTAAATTATAAACTCTGTTTCACAGCTAAACTGATTTTAATGAAGTTTGCTATGGAGACAATTCCCGGGGATGGACACAGCATACTTTTTGTCTCGGAAAATGTGACAGTTTCCGAGGGCCTAACGATAAATGACTTCTTTGCGGAAAATTAGCAAAAAAAAAAACCATGATCGTCATGTGTTAATTAATTAATTTATTTATTTATTAGGGATATCAACAGCACATTACAATTCATAAAAAAACAGTATTTTTTTACAGACAATTGAGCCAATTACAGACATCCACCTATAGGCTAAAAATAAACACCAACCACTTTAGATACATGCAAGTAGTTGAGTTTTTAAGTAAATAAAGACGAACGTTACAGCTACATACAATGCGTGTGTATGTGTGTGAGCGAGTGTGGGCATGTGTGTGTGTATGAGCCTGTGGGTGAGTGAGTGTAGAGGATTAAGAACAGAAACCTTTAATAACTGCTGATTTGAAAGATGTTTTGGACAAGAAAAATAAATCATTATTGTTTAACATTATTAGTCTAAATGTTGATAAATGCGCTTAAGCACTAGGTACTATAGTGCAACATTAACCTTAACATTTGATGCGTGTTAAAAAAGAAGATGATCCTGTTCTTCAAAATTAAGACATCAATTCTGAATCCTGAGCTATAAGATTTTGTAACTTAGCCGTTGCTTGCAACTCCCTCCGTGTAGAAGTCGCTTATTGTTATGTCCTCGGGAATTCTTCAATCTTCCGGAATGAAAGTACCCTTTGTCCTTCCCCAGGACTCAAGCTATATCAGATCTATCTCGGTTCAGGCAGACATACACATTATGTAATTATATTCTTGAAAATGAAAATGTCCATGAGTCTCAGATCCCAATAACTATCGGGTGCTGGGTGGGCCTGCCTGTTCATTTGTGTTCTCCATAAACTAAAAAGCCAAGTGCCACATTAGTATGGTTTGTATGGTAATGTTTCTGTATAAGGTGGACGTCGAGTGCTCGACATGTCAAGAGAAAATATTTATTTGCGTTATGATATTACGTTCATTTATACATCTACCCAAAACATTATCAAGTGTTTTGGGAGATGTGACCTTTACTTTTGTTAAATCGATTTTTAAATGTGACCATATCTAAATTTCTCAAAATTTGCAGATTTGCGACTTTAGCATAGGTGTGAGGAGTATATGGCTAGACTTTAAGCAAATTACTTTAGGCCTAACAATATAATTATAAATAAAGCAATAAAAGCAGTATGCAGTCATATTTTAAGGATAATGTAATGTAATGTAGGGATGGTGTTTAGTGGTGGTAGGACCCTGTGCAGGGTCCGTCCGGATCGCTACTACCATCTTATCCATTAACCACCCGCCAAGCAACAGTGTTCGCATTATTGTGTTCCGGCGTGGGGATAAGACAACCGGTGAAATTACTAGCATAGAGGCATTCCATCTTAGTCGTCAGGGTTGGCAACGCATTTGAGGTCTTAGGATTATAGTCTTGAGAATTCAAATGTGTATGGGTCTCAGATTCCATTTACCATCAGGTGGCCTGAGTGCTCGTGTGCCTTCTCCTTAACATAAAAAAAAAAAAAAAAAAAAAAATTGAAAATTGGACTACTGTTGCAGCCGTTACGGTATTTCTTTACTTCAAGCAAAGTCAAACATCGTTTTTAGCATGGAGAACCTCAGACCTGAGTCTCTAGCCAAGATGCGTTCGCTAAATAGAGTTTCTATTTGTTTTGTTTTTAAACCACCTGCGTTAGTAGTAGATCACGTGACTTTTCGAATGACGTGATCTACCAGTGACTCGATTGGTTTAAAAACAAAATGAATAGAAACGCAGTTAGCGAACGCATCTTGGCTACGGCCTCTGATGATGGAGTCGGAAGGTTAGCGACAAGATCTCCGCTAAACTTAGACCCACTGAGTTCGGAATCATTAGCTTACATACATAACATTGCAAGTTAGCAAAATCCTTGTAAAAATTATATTTTTTCATTGTTACGACTGTGGTATAATGAAACCTTATTTTTTGAGCCTGAGGCTCTGGGCGGGTATTTTTTCGTTAACCTTAAAAGGGACAACGTAATGTAATATCTATAAATAGCAATAGAACCAACGGCCAACATTTCCCTGCGTTAATACAGCGCGTGTAAAGTGTATTCTAGAAGATCCCACTGTCAGTTAACTAAGCTTAGGGGCTTACTCGACAATTTAGTGGTGTCGAAAGCTCCGCCGAAACCAAAAGCTTTTAGTTTTTGTTTCGTCGAAACTGTTTTTGGTGTGTTTACGTCACTAACAATGACATGTTTCGTAGTTCTTTATGTTTTGAATTGAAACAAATTGAAATGTGTTTATAAATAAATATTGGGCATGCAACTTGTCACTATACACTCGTAACTTTTTGCCTGATTGTGCAAAGTGTGATTATAGAATTATAAATAAGTCATTTTAGAGTTGTTGATGTTTCTGTAGCTCTGCCCTACTTTGGGAATGAAAGTGTGATGACATGTTATGTATGCATGTAAATAAATATTAAATATCAGGGTACAATTTCAAACAAATTTTACTAATATCAAGCTAAGCTTGTACGATAGGTACTAGACAACGATAAACCTGTTTACACAGAGAAATACATAGCTAACATACAAGAATAACAACAAAATACTCGCGCTCATCACACAAACATTTTCCCTTACCGCAATTTTATTGAGCCTAGGACCGTTTCCTTCCTAGGTTAACTAGGCTAACGCGTCGTCAAAATCAGTATCAATATAAATACATATTGTTACGAATCCAACTTACATAAACTGACCTACTCCCAAATTAATCTCGATGATGTTATTAGTTCGTTTTATGAATTCAAACAAATATACTTACACTTGTGCTGTATTTTTTTTAACCAATTTACTGCTTAGGATTTCACGAGTTTTTTTTCATATAGATTAATTTGAGTATAGGTCAATTTGTGTTAGAAGTCTCACTGATTTTTTATTAAAATTCGTTCAAAACTCAAACTCAGTTTCACTATTCATACACTTCAATAAGTAAATAAATAAATATCACGGGATAATCTCACACAAATTGACCTAGTCCCAAACTAAGCTCTAGGCTTGTACTATGGGTACTAGACAACGATAAACATACTTATATAGAGAAATACATACATAGTAAACATCCAAGACTCAGGAACAAACATTTGTGCTCATCACACAAATATCTGCCCTTACCGGGATTTAAACCCAGGACCGCAAGTATTAAGTATATTAATAAAAATATAAATACCGGTTACTTCAACACTGCTCGTCCCTAGATGGTGCAAAATGATCATATTTCACGATTAATCTTATTAATCTCCGAGTGGTTTACACAACAAATACCCTTCTTGTGTTACAGCTAGTAGTGAAGAGAAGGGGTCGTGAATATGAGGATGAAAGTGAATAAAATAGTGCAAATTCATAAAATAAGTGCGTACGTGTGTGAAAGATTCACGCTGTTAGACAAATTGGTAGTGTAATTGCTTACGCGACTAGTGGTCCCCGGTTCGATTCCCATTCAGGGCGAGTATTTGTCCCTGAGTTATAAAGTAGTACTGTCTTCGACTTGCCACAGGCGGTGTCTAAAAAAACAGCATGGCGGATATGTATTTTTTGAAGTAAAATAATATGACATATTCTATATGCAAAAACTTTCGCCAATCCCTTGCTTTTTGAACAATATTTTGTGTTTTTATGTGAAGTCAAACATAAAATACATATTCAGGTTTCGTTTTCGTTGAAGTCTTAGGAGGTACTGCTTTTTTGTGTGGCAAGGAGATGGCACTCGAGCACTCAGACTTCGATGGTAAGTGGAATCTAAGACCCATAGACGTTGGAATTCTTAAGACTATAATAACGAGACTGCAATGCTAAGACCTCAAATCCGTTGCCAACCCTGAGGACTAATATGGAATGCCTCTATGTTAGTAATTTCAGCGGTTGTCTTATCCCCACACCAGATGACAACAATGCGAGCACTGCTGCTAGGCGATAGGTTAATGGGTAAGAATAATGAATTTTCTATGGTATCTAAGGTAGCATAACGAGGATGGTTTCTCAGAACACCCTTAACCGAAACCCTTATCAATATATTACGGAACCCAATTCGATTGTTATTGTAGTGCCTTTTAAGCTGTTAAATATTATATTCACGATTATTGTCAGAAAGGGTTGGGTATACTTGGAATATTAGAACAAAGGGACGGGTGATTATGGTTTAAGTTTCACTATGTGAAATTCATACGTGTTTGTTAGGAGTGGTCGTTTCTACATATTAAATAATGATAACATTTGTTAAGCATAATATTATTTGGCATGCACGATTCTTTTTATAAATACAAAATACATGACGTCCAATAGAAATAAAACCAATGTGGCGATGCATGTTATTGTAATGGGGTAGCGTTTTTTGAATTTATTGAAGTATTTATTCAAGAATTCTAGCATGTCAAATAACTAGCTAAATAATTTTCGCTTATATCATCCTTTTTGGCTGAAATTACAGAATTTTTAAACATCTTTTGTGTAGATTTAATCTACACAAAAGATGTTTATGTTGTACACGAGAAGATAGTGAAGTAAAGTAACATGGATCAGAGATATAGTCACTTACAATAACCCCCACAAGAAGGTCACTCAAAGGGCGATGGAAAAACTATGCTGGGTATCTCCTTGCGAGATCGAATCAAGAATGAGGAGATCCTCAGGAAAACAAAAGTCACTGATATAGCTCACCGAATCGCAAACCTTAAGTGCACATTGCTCGTAGAACCGATGGCCGTTGGAGCGGAAAGGTTCTAGAGTGGCGACCGTGAACCGGGAGACGAAAGTGTCGGCAGGCCTTCCGCAAGGTGGACCGACGATCTGATAAATATCGCGGGAAACCGCTGGATGACAGCAGCAGAGGACCGGTCGTTGTGGAAAACCTTGGGGAAGGCCAGCAGTGGATATCTTGCGGCTGATGATGATGGTGATGATTTTTATGTTGTATTAAAAAAAACACTTCAATCGTAAAATGTTTTTTGAAATTTTCGATCAAACAATCATTAGGACAAACATTGATTATGTCACTCGATATAGACCCCAAATAACTACTAAAACTACTATTTACTACTCCTATGGAAAGATACTATTTAACTAGTTACTGAGTTTGGGCGATGGGGAGGCGACGGGGGGATTCGGAGGGCAATATAGGGTAGGAATGTGTACAACATGGGTGTCTACTATTTATCGAAAAAATTTTTTATCGAATGTATCTTTTCTTCGAATTTCATTTCATCATTCTTTATTTTCTGCTGAAACCATAATGATTTCAGAGTATTTTAAATATCTAACCTAACCTAACCTACGTAATAAATGTTAAATATACCCTGAAATAGTATTTTTCACAATAGTGTTATAATAGAGAGCTTTTTAGTCGAGTACCGTATTTAGGCCACGAAGCTTGCTGAGGGGCCTAAGTAAGGTACGAGATAAGATATAGAGATATATTCGATATAAAATGTTTCGAAGTAAATGCTTCTGTAAATAAGTATGTTAACGATTTATCTAGTGCCCACAGTAATAACCCACGAGTTTGGGACTAGGTTAAGTTAGGTTACGTAACAAATGATAACAAATTAGATTGTGAGAACTTTAACAAATACTTGAAGATGTGATCAAAGTGACTCTTAAGATCGCGGTTTTCCTCCGAAGAGCATTGATGTAAGAGCTAGGCTACGGAATAAATCGTTATAATTTATAAAGCAATGAAACCCCTATAATCAGAATGCCATAACATCATTATTCATTGTTTCAAAAACCTGGGAGCTATTCATTATATAGATAGGGTGGGCGTAATAATAATAATATAAAAACCCAATAAAACTGACTTGAATATTATGAGCTTATAACGTGTCACTTGATGTAACTTTAAAAAAAAATGCATTCCGCTATTTTTTGACCACAAAAACCCCAAACTTGATAATTTGAGTTTGTTGATTTTTAGGAAACTAGTGAAAAATGCGTTGCGAAGTCCTTTTAAATAAATAAGATATCAATCTCATATTTAAATAATAAACATCCAAAAATATCATGTTATCTAACACCAAAATACGAATTTATATTCTGTTTGATATTCCACACGATTATCTACTAAAAACATACAAGAAATTGATGACATGGTAAGCCAAGCATCCGAAACAATTACTAATGATGGTATGATCCAAGTGGTAGTTATTTACATCAAAAACTCAAAGGGACGCCCATTGTTTAAAAATATAGACCGGCAAGGTCTTGTATTCTAGTTCCATACGATCCTAAATCAGCTGCATTTTGAGGAAGCTTTAAGTATTTGGCCATACAGTGCTGAGACAACATTCCTTCGCTGATTTGAGACGCTCTTTCAAAGAGTATATTTTAACAAACATATTAAGCTTATATACTATCGTTCCAGAATCTTTAGACCGATGCCTACTAAGGATTTCACTTACTTGGGTTAGTTATACTCATACATATGAAATAATTTTGAGAAAGAGAAGGTGATGGTTTATCACGGCTGGAGATGAATGGTGTTCCGTAGTTTGTGACTGAGTGCGTCTCACTTTACCGGGTCCCGGCAGAATATCAGCGTTGCCGCATCAATAACCCCCTCCCCCTCTTCATAACTATGCCGTGACTTTTGAATCAAGCATCTTAATTTTATTTGCGGTTAAACTTATAATTTTAAAACTTGTTATAGCGTAGTATCTGAATAAAGTTTTGATCTATTTATCTGATTAGAGAATTTTCATAACTGTCTAAATTCCACCCCTTTTTCCGTGGTCAGCTCTCCGACTACATGACAAATAAAGATGTGAACTTAAAGGCAGGAAATGCGGTTCTTGTTTGTTTGATTTCCCGTCTTAATGATTTACTTAGCGATTCTACTTGGGATAAACCCATCCGTATTTGCATGAGTCAATATTTAATTTCAGATGAACCGGCCAAGGGAATGTAGGGCTAGCGGTTGGGTTCTTTAATTGTTTACATTAACACTAGACAAAAAACGTTTAAGGGTCATACATAGATTTAGGTTACCGTCTTTCCTGTGGATACACCAAAAGTTAACGTTTTTAAGGCCTAATTTCTAAGCCCATTCCCGCAAAAACGCCTTCAGGGCTGCTTTAGACCTATCATATAAAAACATAAATTATATGCATACAAGCTTTTAACTATTGACCACAGGAGAGACAACTTTTGGTTTTAAGAGTGTGTATGAGCCTTAATTATTTACGTAGTGAGCATTGTCTGCTTAAAATAGAATTAAATGGAATTATCAACCGGTTTCCAAAACTTGGGCGAACCGCGCGCGCGTCCTATCATCAGGACGGTGTTTTTTGCAAGTATTTGATCAATTTTGAAAATTTATAAACCGTAATAAATGGAATGTGTTCGTCATGTACTTTATTAAGAAAACTAAATTCTAAAATAAATATGATTTCTAATTTATATACGTAATTACAAATAAATAAGAAGCTTTCAGATCTATACTAGCGGAATTTGAACTGCCAATTTGCCTCTTAACATGAAAAGAAATTCATTTGCGTTAAAATTAAAATATTTTATATGAATATTGCATTGTTTTTTAGTCTATTTACAACAGATTTATTCAATATTTAACTAATTTTAAAATAATTACATTTCAAATAAATGGGAAAAAAATTAAAAACACAAAAACTAGGCAGCTGTGAAACTAAATAAAATCTCCTATAATCCTTACATATTAGCGTAAGCGAGCTGGGGGAAAAAGCCCCGGCGAAATCGCAGTACATAAAAAATAACGGTTTCGTTTCCAAGTAATTGGGTTTCGCGATTTACTCCCTTGATGCGCGTGCGACGGGGAGATTGAGAAGCGGCCGCGTAAAAATAACGCCAAGTTCGAGTTGTTGTGAAACAATAAATTACACTACACTGATGTAAAAAGCGTTTTGGGAATAAAGGCGTGATGTTATGTATGTGTGTATACATTGAAAAAGTTCAGGTGCAATCTAATTTTAAAGGAAAATCAAAGGTAAAAATTGCTCTACTCCGCGTGTAAATAATTCCTCTCCCACCTCGAATTTTTCAGGTTTCATCGTACAAAAACCTTAAAATGGGCTGCCAAGTTGTGGTTAGGCTCTGTGAGTACAACCTGCTCGTTAAGTTATTCCCGCTTCCTTTTTTGCGGTTAAATGTGGTCTGTTTTTGCTAACCTTTTTACACAAATTTGAGTTTACAGGGTTGACAGAGAGCAATTCTTTTGAGTTCCCTTTGTCTGCCTACTGAAATTTATGGAAGTACCTACTCCTAAACTAAGCTCTAGGGTTGTACTATGGGTACTAGATATCGATAAACTTACTTGCAGACAGAAATATAAAACTTAAATACATAGAAAACATCCAAGACTCAGGAACAAAATATTCGTGCTCATCACACAAATATCTACCCTTACCGGGATTTGAACCCAGGACTACTATCCTCGAAGGCAACAAATCACTGCCAACTAGGTCAACGTATCGTCAAAATACTGAATAAGGTGAGTGAGGCAATAAAATTCCTAAGAATATTATTTAAAAGTCATACATTTTCAAAAATATGGTGTTATAATTCACCCAACATAACTTAAGGCTTGAAAACAAGTATGTTAAAGGACGCGTTTAGTTTACATTACTCTAATAGTGTGTAATACTTATGAAGAAGGGTCCTGGAAAGACCTAGAAAATACCCATAAAGTCGTTTAATGGCCATTTCAGATGATTTACGTTCAAATAGGTAATAAAACATCCAGCCTTATGAAAAACTTTAACAGGGGCGTCTTTTTATTTGTGACTATCTTATCGACATTATTTTTGTATTGAAATAAAGAAAAAAACTACTGCCTTATTACAAAAACGAACTGACTGTATGAGAGCTAATCAAGTGCAATTAACTTTTAGTTATCATAAATTGCAACATCATTTAACATTCATGTATTTAACGTCTCATTAGGCTAAGATGTGATCAAGCAAGACGCAAATTATGAACACAATATTTGTCAGAAGTAAACAAATTTGACGTGAAGTTAATAAATATCTTCGGGATTGGACAAGGGTCCTATTTACAAAAGGTTCGTTACGAAAATTATGTACTTTCAGAGGCCCATATCAAAGAATCTAAAAAATATAAAGAAATATGAGGCCTCACAAATGATGTACCGTAAAACGGGCTGAATATGGACTAAGGGGTAAATAGGGACATAACCTAAAATGAAGCATAGGTACGTTACTAATTATAACCCTGAAATAATTTCCAGAACGTAACGTTAATTTAATTTAATACTGGTTCTCATTTGTAAAAAGTGTCGGTGAAACAGTGCACAACCAAAAAAGTAAAATGTAATTTTAAATCGGCTTTCCTTTTGCCAATTCAATCACGTTAATACTTTGTATTTGAGGAGCATTAAGAAAATTCAACCCACTTCAATTCGCTACGAAATCGAATTGTTGAAGATTTTAGATCTCGTAAGATCCTTCTTGACCTAAATTTGGAATTGAGTACAATACCCAAATTTAGTTCACAAGAGAAAGCTTATTTACAAAATTGTAAGGATCTAGTATAGATTGTATGTGTAAATTCGTCAAAGAATATTTCTATATTTTCGTTTTGTTTTCAGGGCTTTGAGCTGTTTTTGTTTCAATATTTAATTTATTACACCTCTTTTACAAACGTTTTAACAGAAGTGAATAAGCAAAAATAAATGGTCAGTTTGTAATTCATTTTGGTAAAACATTAAACCTATTTTAAACCTCGCTAAACCCACTTTTTTGTTTTAACTTAACGAGAAAACGCACTAAAATCCTTTCATTAATTCCAGCGCTACAATTTCAAAGTTAGAGAAAGGGTTATACGTTTCACGTATACGGGTACATTATGTAGAAAAAGCAGACGACCTCGTATTTTGTCGCATTAATGCGTTTTTGTCTTTTGTTCGTAGATTTATGTAGAACTAGGAAATTTCTATAAACTTTGATTAACACAAACTTTTCTGACACAAACGATGTCATTTGGGCATATAGAGAAGACCGAGGGTCTTGGAACAGAGATGAGTTGAAACAACGTCTTTTTGGTGGAATCTAAAACCGTTATCGAGCTGACAACAATGCTGTGTAGCCGCACCCTCCCACCCTCGTTGTTGTCAGCACGATAACGGCTATAATTCAGCAAAAGTAACATTGTTTCAACTCACCTCTGTTTCAAGGCCTATTGGTTTTCGGCCTATTGGAACCTTCCTACTCGATAAAGCAATACTGTATTTGACTTGTTAGTGTTATCAACGGGGATCCTATCATTTCATATTTAACCAACGTTTCACAAATGATTCATTCCACAAACAAATCACTTGACAACCCGCGTTTTTTTCCGAAACTGTAAATAATTCTGGATTTATTTCAGGACCATCGTGTAGAACCCTATAGGTTAGGTTAGGTTAGTTTTATAAAAAACCTGAAATACTTGCAGTTACAGAAAAAAAGCGGGTTTGCTGTTGAATAGGTTGCAAAACGATGCATTTGTTAAAGATTTGTCGGCGAAAAGGTAGAGAACCTTGTCAACGTTTTGACTCTTACTTATTGATAGCAATGGAAACCTAGTCAAAAACAATACAAAACCATGACAAAAGATTCGGTTTACGGAGTGAAATACATCCCCTGTGCCTTTTTTTCACAATCCCAAAGACGTTAGGTTTAAAAAAAACGCAAGACTAAGTAATAAAAATAAGTTTATGGCACAACGTCTCAGAAAACTTTATCCGCATTGCGTACTCGAAGAAAACACAACTGAAACCAACATACTGCATTAATTAAGTTATCTATTGGCGAAAACACTTCGTCGACGAGGTATTTACCGTAAAAAAGAATTGTACGAAAACAGAATAGTTTTTCTGTACGGAAAGCTACCGTGCGTATTGCGACAGTAAGGTCGTGTTTTCTTCAAGATGGCGGCATTTTCCTTATATTATAAGCCAGGTTGCGACTTGGTTCCGTTTGGGAGTGTTTGTGTGTTTGGTCACTTTGATGTGCCGGTTTCGTTCTTAATGGTAATCTGCTTCATGGTTCAATGGAAATATGGAAATACTTTTACGAGTGGTATTCATATTGGATACTTAAAAGAGTAATAAGTTGTTTGCTTTTATGTGAATGACAATTGATTGTTTAGGGTGTAAGGTAGGCGTCTCTTTTAGTTGTATTGTACGTTTGTCAAACATTGGCTGTTTAGTAGGCATAAAATCTTTCGCTTCGTTAATGAATTGTTAGCGTACTTTACCAAAAAAAACCATACCTGTTTTTATGGCTTTTGGAGTTCAAACTTTCCTAACCGGCTCTCCTAAACCAAAAAATTGGTGATAACATACATTAAAGTTTTAAACAGTTACCAAACAAAACCTCATTCGATGTCGTAAGAAAAAAGTTACTGTGACTTACGGATACGAGTAGCAGACGGACTCTAGAATGGTTCCTAAGTTCCTAAAATAAAATCTAGTAACTTGACACTGAAGAAAGAGAAAAGAAGGAGGAGAAAGAGAGTTAAGAAGTTAATTGGAAAGTTGAATAATAGTTCCGTCCTGCTAAAACAAAAGGCAGTATCTCAGACAAAACTCCTGTAGCAAATGCAACCTTATTACTAACACCATAGTGTTGAATCTGCTTTGGCCATTGAATTTGAGATACTGCTTATTGGCTTAGGAGGGCAGAGAGTAACTACTCTCTTAGTTACTCTATATCACTTTGTTATCTTTTATCATATCTTATTAATTTTAGTGGATGTCGTAAGTAACGAAAAAGGGAATAAGGGCTTATAAAGAAAACAAAAACACTGTACACTTTCAAAAACATGTGTAAAAAGTGGCTTCTCTCACAGCAGAAGGAGGTACGTCTTTGGTCACTGGGAAAGGAGCGCAATAAATTGTTAAACAGATGCCTTGTCTTTGGTATTGCTATAAGCTAAAAATTGTTATTGTAACGAATACATATTTTTGGATTAAAGCCCATTGTAATTATAAGAAAATTAAAAAATAAAATATATTAGGACCGTGTACGCAGACCTGTAAACGTCAAGACAGAGCTTGTTTATTAATTATCGTCGTTGCAGCGAACTTGCTCGATCATTTAATTAATTTTATTATTATAATTGTTATATTGTATATTTAACATTCAGAGCACAATAAAGACAGTAGTTTTTGTGTAACTGCGTGTACACCTGCAAAGGTAGGGTTAAATGAAACTTAGATATAAGCATGACTGTCTGCAATTTGTAACATTAATCTACACGCAATAAAGTATAATTTCTGTATAATTTCATAATTTCATAATTTCATGCGAATATCACAACAAAAAATTAAATAAAAACTTTAGGAGGTCAGACAAATTGCATTTTAAATTTGTCCCATTTTTTTATTACTATTCGCCGTGTTCACCAAAGACTTTAATGACGTAATCACCGTGCACAATGTTATGATTCACCTTTCACCTTTTCTTACGGTGTCAACAGTGTTTTCGACCACTCACAAAGTAAATGTTTCTACATAAAATAGCGAGGATATTATTTCGACTTCTCATGAAAAATTAAAAGTAAAATTAAAAAAAATGAATTTAGTATCATGAATATAGTAACCCCTTTTGTGGAAGTTGTTGGCCTAAAAAACACCTAGTAACACACATGTATAGATAACTTGTTCCTTTTTGAATACATCACCACAATTGAAAACGTGTATCGGTCTCCAAAAATGTCCATTTAAGCATTCCATTATACTGCCTCGAAATATAATAATTAAACAATTAAAATATATCAGACATGTTGAACTCAAAAGAGCGGAAAATAGGCCGAAATACACTTAATGGGGATATTTCGCTTCCCGTGTATTCCCAGTTCACCTTTTAATCCCTTAAACATAAAGGAATATTTGCAGATGAAAGCAGGTGGGTTATGAAGGGCTTCGAAAGAATTTGAGATGGTCAAGTTAATGCAAAGATAATGGACCATTTTGTTGGCCGGTTCGTAATGAATTCAGTGTGAGAAAACCTATCAAGTTTAGTGAGTTTTAGCACGAAATAGTTCCTTTTCAAACAAAGGTATATCGTACCGCTTGCATGGGACCGTATACGCTGCGAGTATCCACAAGCAAACTCAATAGGACGTAACAAGCGGTTTACATTCATTTGGCATAACTTTTTTGGCATAATTATCATTTTGCATAATTATCGTTTGGCATAAAGACCTTTTTTTTGAAACCGTATACTTTTCAGGATTGTTATAAAATAAATCTAATCTAACCTAATGAGTTCTATGCAATGATTTTTTGTACCCGAAACCGACGTGCATGCATGACTCGATGTATGAATGTGGAAGAAGCGACAGAGCTTTGTCAGGATCGTAGCAGGTGGAAAGAAGTGGTCTCTGCCTACCCCTCTGGGAAACAGGCGTGATTTTTGTATGTACGTATGTATGTAAGTATACGGTTTCAGAAAAAAGAGGCTGTAAGGCCAAATGATGATAATGCCAAAAAAAGTTATGCCAGATTAAGGGAACCCGTTCCAAGCCAGTTTAGTCAGGGTCGCCTATGACGTTAAATAGACAAGGTACTAAAGTGTATACATATTTTTGCCCTTGACTGTACATGGACGTAAGCTTAACTCTTAAGCGTCAAGGTTCTAATAATGTATGGAAGATTTTACTTTTAATTACCTTCATATGTTTTAAATGTGTTTGTTCTCTATTATGTATGTAGGTAAATCAACTCTTCGACCCACACCACACAATTAAGTCCGCATTGCAGATATAAACTATCATATCATAATATACCATAGGATTCTAGTTATAGACTGTTTCAAATCGTAATAACATTGTAAAATTGCAAGCTCAGTTTCAGTATAAATTGGCGTGAAAGTTGATCGTACCTTAACGCAGGAGGCAAAAGTTGTGTGGGTGATATAGTTAATTCATCCGTTCCTGTATGTTGCACAAAGAAGTGTGTGAAGTGTGTGTGTGATTGTATTGTTTGTTTTCATTTGTATCAGGCGTTCTAGTGAATAATAACACACATAATTGAACTAGGATCAGGCGACGCTTTATCAGAGCCTCCCCCCAAGGGTCACAAACTAGGTTAAGATGATAAATTGTTACTGCTTGACCACTTTGACACCTCGGGCCCTATAAAGGAGAGGAGAGAACAAAAAACGGCGTATTTTAACTCCATAGCTGTAGCTGTTTTAGTGAAAAAGTTTTTGTCAACCCGGTTAACCTAGTTTAAACAATGTTCAAGCTGCTGAATCTTCAGAAATTTGAAAATATTATAAGTTTTTTATAGCAAAGAGATGACAAACATAACAATAGAATACAAATATTCATTATTGAACACCACTTACAAATACAGCATGAATAGTAAAATATAAATAAAAACTTACTAAGTGAGTCTATAGGCGGTCTTATCGCTAAGTAGCGATCTCTTCCAGAGAACTTTACAAAGAAGAGAAGTGTCAAAGAAACAGAAATAAATTGGTAGGCGGTGCAAACTAAACTAACAAATTGAATATTTAAAAAAAGTAAAAAAAAAAAAACAAGCATTCAAACGACATATACGTATAACATATGTAAATATATTCATATATAAACTATAGATAAATACAAAATATACATGAATAAATATATAATACTGCGAAAAGGAAGGAAGCTTGCTAAGGGAGAGATAACAGGTGCGCTTTCAAGAGATTTTTAACCTTTCAGACCAATAGCCAATTACATTCTTAAAACAGCAAGATTATGTAGAATTCTAAGACTGCAAATGCATTGCCAACCCTAAGAACTAAGATGGAATAAGTCCATGGTACAAGAAAATTATCGAAAACATTTTGTGAGCACTGCGAATAACCTAGATTTTATCATTAAGGAACTTTTAAAATAAGAGAAGTTCATTATAAGCACAGTACAATAGTAGTTCTTAGTAATACTGTCAAGGAAGTCTGCGGTTCCGAAACTTATCCTCATTCAGAGTAATTACTCGTAGTGTGCGATAGGCATTAACAAATTTGTTGCTAAGATGCGGCAGTATACCACATAGGTGTTTAAGTATTTTTTGGCTATAAGTATAATATTAGTGTCATATTGCCAACTAAAGTTAAAATATTCCCCTAGTAGTTACTGTTATTTAATTGATCTTGACACTTATACTATCACTTTGATAACAGATGGTTTTTCTATAGTTTTCATTTACATGCCTTGCAACATATAATAACCTTTCTTTTTACATGCATTGCAGAATTTGTCTAACCGCGTCTTAAGTTTTAGTTTCATCTTATCTTTGAGTTTGAACGCTACGTGTATTTCGTAAGAGGCGACTAAAGGAATAAGGACTCGTAGTACTGTTTGGCGATGGGCTTGCAACCTGTCACTAATACACTAATAAACTTCCTGGCTTGATTGTGCAAAATGTGGTTACAGAATTATAAACGAGTCTTTTTAGACATGTTGGTATTTCTGTAGCTCTGCCTACCCCACTCTAAGAATTAAGGCATGATATATGTATGTATGAACCCCACGTAGCACCTTACCATGCCTCTCTGACAAGTCTTATTATTTGCCGTATATAAATTAACTGAAGTGTTGCTTTTAGATTTGTAAGTATTTTTTAAAGTGATTCGTGATGTTCAAAGTTTTATATTGAACTAGCTGTTTCCCTGTTTAGAAGTCATCTATCGTTATTCCCTCAGGATTCGTCAAATTTTTCGGGCTCAAAGTACTGTTCTTCCCCGGACTCAAACTATCTCATACCGAATTTCATCTGTAAAAGCTTAGCTAACAGACAGACAGCAATTCAACTACCTATTAACTTCATTCAACAAACGTCCATTACTTACTTAAAAGTAGTCAATTATACACTCGTTAACTTAAAATAAAAAGGCAAATAATGGGCGCTACTGTTTTCTTTTAAACAGGGAATTAAATAGACGTCGCTTTTTACGCTTAAAGTAGGGTAATGTAGTACTTTACAAAGTCTAGATGAAGCTGGGCGTCTTTTGTTAAGAGTTGTGTACATCAGTCAAAAGAAAAGAATGCAATGTTTTCAGTTATTTAATGGTACACACAATTTAGCTGTCGCTCTTAAATAATTTGGCAAAGTCATTGTACGACAAGTATAACGACGCTTAAACCTAGTACTTAATCACTTTTAGATTTGTTTTGAAAACACATTATTACTAAAAAATTTAAAATTGAATATATTTATAAAAATAAAACACTTTTTAGGATGATTTAATTAAATATTTATATACAAGATTTTGCATCTCTTGAAATACTTTTGAAGTACCTATTCTTGTGATCGTGCTGTACAAAGCTGCCCCAAAATATCGGGAATTTATAATGTTAAGCTTGCGTATGAGTATAATCCTCTGAATAACGTGTAAAATGTTCACCAATGTAAATCATTAAAACCTTTTTTTATTTTAATTTGAATTGAAAAAGCGCATTGCAAAAGTACGCAGTATTCAACAGACTTTAATATAATTAACAAAACTTATTGTTGGCCGAGCAATTTGCAGGAAAATTCACGCGATTGGATATGGGAGAGTGGATTAAAGCGATTCACTTGATAGTGATATCGTTGGGATATTTCGTTACTCAGCAAATACGATATCACTCGATCGACTTTGGCTTTACAGGGCCTCTATTCTACTGCGTTATTAATATGTTATAATGATATCACGTCAGGGCTGGGATTCTACACGGTAATAACGATATCGTCTTTGACGTGTTACCGTATTGTCAACGTTTTGATGACTCTTATGTCATTTACAGTAATGGCGACTGTGACATAAACGATTCTAAAACACGTCAAATGCGATATCGTTATAACGCTGTAGAATAGAGGCCCTGTACACAGGAAGTCACTTCTGATACATTGCACAACCATGAAGTTTCTAAAAATTGATAATGTAGCTACCAGTAAAATATTTCTGTTATTATACTATTTCTTCACACGCGTCAAATAAGTTAGGTAAGCATTTTTTTTTTTTTTTTTTTTTTTTTTTTTACTATCGATATTTAAAAACTTCATTCTAAATTGTACAATGTGTCAGGATTAACTTTCCTAACTGCCTACTACTACGAGTATAGTGAAAACAGCTACTATTTAACACGAATTTTATTTGCATGTAGGAGGAAAATTTTAGCCACTCCCCGGGGACTGATTGAGCTGAAATGTATACCTACGTAACTTTGATGGCAATACAATAAAATGGCACCATCGAGCTGGTCTGATGATGGAGTCGAAAGTTGGTGACAGGATCTCCGCTATACTTAAAGTAGACCCACCGTGTTAGGACTCATTAGGTTAGTCTTGATAAGTAGTAAATGACTTTGCAAAAATTGGCAGCAAAAGGTCACATTTCTTCCCACTTAAACTACTATTGGTCAGAAAGTGACATATGTTTTAAATTGTAAAGGTCAAGGTAGACCGTTCCGATAGAATAAACCCTTTTATTGCGTCAGAGAATAACACCGATAGAGATAGCGAGCAAATTGTCGAGGCTGTGTCGACGTAAATTGATCCTGTTCTCCAATGAAACTGGAAACCAGTAGAGATTCAGTCCTTCTATTGATACTGGCTAGTTGATTTTGCAGTGGAACGAGGCTAAGAGAAAGTTTAAACAGAAAACTCTTGGGACCTTTAGTATTCTGAGATTAAAAATAATATTCTTTGCTTTTTTTCTAAGTTGCGTCCATACTTTCAGCTATTAAATCAAATAAGACCTATTATATTCACACATTTTCATGGACCACTTCTATTCTAGGCGATAAAAGAACACTTCTTTTGACATGTGTTATCGTATTGTTTCTAACTCGGCCGCCATTACTGTCAAGTAAATAAGAGCTATCGTAAAATTTATAACAAGATAGTAGGTCAAAGGTTATAATATAAAATGACCTAGTCCCAAACTAAGCTTTAGGCTTAGTCTATGGGTGCTAGAAAAGGGTTTAAAAACGAAGTATTGGCATTTACTCGTATATCATAAGTATCGATTTATATTCGGATATGTAGATGACACACGAACCTAAACTAATGAAGAGTGACATAGGCTTAATAAAATATTAAAAATTCAAGCGTTATTAACACATGACATCTAAAGTCGTTTAAACGCCTAAAATTTTTGGGATTTTGTTGACCTTTCTTTGTCATAACAATAATCATGAATCTTTCGATTTTCTATCAATGTCATCTGTTATGATTTCTGAAACTAAATTCAAAGGCATACAACTTGTCTAATATCAAACAACTTAGGTAATTAATGGGCCAAAATACTTGTACGTTGATTAATTTAATACACAGAATCTTAGTTGATTTAGAAGCCAAGAAATACAATATTATAGTACTCAAAAACAGAAGTCTGCCAATTAATTCTCGTATTTAACTATAAAGACCGGTACCCTTACCATAAGTTGCAATTACCGTACTTGCTAGCGAGTCGAATGCTCTGTCCCTCACAATATTGTAGTAGATTGAAAGGGACAGAGCATTCGACTCGCTAGCGAGTATGTTAATTGCAACTCATGTTAAGGGTACGGATTAGACGTTTTACGACTTGTTGCGACTCGCACGCTGGCGAGGTACAGTCAATAATTTGAATTGCTATGGCACTGTGGAACCCTGTCATAATGACAGCATCAAACCACATGAAAGAAAGCTAACATTAATGATTAAAGCTGTCATTATGACAGGGTTCCACAGAGACAACAATTAAAGTCCTTGACCGTCCATTAACCACCCGCCAAGCAACAGTGTTCGCATTGTTGTGTCCCGGTGTGGGAATACGACAACCGGTGAAATTACTAGCATAGAGTTATTCCACCTTAGTCCTCAGGGTTGGCAACGCATTTGAGGTCTTAGGATTATAGTCTTGAGAATTCAAATGTCTGTGAGTCTCAGATTCCACTTACCATCAGATGCTTAAGTACTCGTGTGCCTTCTCCTTAACATAAAAAAAGAACTAGCTGCCCATAGTGAGCCCATGTCCAGTACACGTGCATTAAGTGCCGCAAACTTTTATTTTAACTCCAAATGCGGCCGATATATACATATTTTATGTTAAGGAGAAAGCACACGACCACTTAGGCCACACAGGGATAAATATTGATGCAATAATACTGAATAAGGGAGTTTTTCCACCAGAATGCACTATGCTGCGTTGCTATGGATGCGTTTGATATCCACCAATCATATTCATTGGTCCACATAGCAGCACCCTCGAAGCATAACTGCATAGAACTTCTGATTCTCTGGTAGAAAGGCTGTTAGATAACGTTAATACCTACATAAAAAAACTGCATGGGGCATGACTTACATCAAGCATTTTTTGTAATAAGAAAGTGTAATACACCATATCACGTTATACATAAGATAAAAAACATTGATGTCGTACTTAAAGTCTGTTAGGAATCCATCGGCTCATACCAATATTCCGACTCTCGGGATGTAATAAAATTTTATTGTAATACGATGCGGAGTTGAGAGAATTTTCAATATATTACGTACTACTGCAACGAGAGAGCTGGAACTTGTGTTTCCACTTAAAGTAATTCTACTAAGTTGTAAAAAACTATCAAAAAAAGATAACGGTCTTGGTCTTGATACTTTGACCTGAAAAAATATGTAGAATTGTCTTCAGTGGGCCTAACATGCTGCCACGGGAACTAGTGTCAAATATTATAATGAAATTATTAAAATTACAGCTACCCGGGGTTTAAGTTGTTTAGTAATAAAAGGACTCAAGTCACACAGAACACACTTTTATTTTAAATCACGTTATTCTTATGTTGGAATATGGTATAGACGAATTAAAGTTCCGAGCCTATGTCAAAATGTTGTCTCGTGGCAGCGTGTTAAGCCCACAGGTACATTTCATTTTGTAGTGTATTTACACTGTAAAAATAGCGTTTTATTGAAAACAAGCAATGTATCTCAAATTCGGCGTAGCGGGCGCAAAGCCTCGTTTGCGGCTTTCTGTGCGGCGGCACATTGCGTGGCAAAGATTTCCAAAAAGTCAAGTATTCCCTAACTTAAGAGCTATAATAAAAAATTAAGATTAAAAAAAATTGAAAAAAAAGTTGAATTCAGCCAAATTTCCTCACGATATTTTTCATTCACCGTAAGAGCATCGGGTAATGTACATATAAATAAGTTAGGAAAACTAATTGGTACACGGTAAACGGGGGTTCGAACTAGGTACCTTATGCTCACAAGGCGACCCTCTAGGACACCGATGCTCTAACTAAATTATGTCCCTTTATTACTACTACTATAATTGCAGCAGTAATACAAACAGACTATTCTAGATATTAATTTCGTCAGAGACTCAAGTTACACAAGACCTTCTAAGACTTTCTCTTTATTAAATAGTTGTGTAGTTTATTTATTGCTATAGGTACTTATTTTATTCGGCAATGTCATATTGCTTCTGACATGTTATCGTATTGTTAACTTTATGATAGCAATCTTATTTACTTGACTATACTGGCCGCCGGGTCAAAAATATGATAGCATGCCTTAAACAAAATGGATTTACCTTTTACAATAGAGCTGTTGTATTAAGATCCTCTGTGCGAACGTTTTCTGAAAACCTTATTAATGTCAGGCAATTATTAAAAAAAAACAATTTTAATTTACGATAGGCAAATAAGTCACCATTAAAAAAATACGGGTAATGTTGAAATAAGTCTTTTCGTGTTTTTCAAACCGTAAGTACAAATTGTTAAAAAAGCCGATCAAGTGCGAGTCGGGCCCCGAAGGTTCCGTACAAACTTGTACGTATATAAATAGTTTGTTTATCATGAGAATCAAGTCTCAAAGATTTTTCCCGCCTTTATGTTCTCGGGAACCTTTAACTTCTTTTTAGATGTAGCTACAAATTAACGGGTTTCGAATTTTCCCATTTACTTGTGCTGTAAGACATTGCTTCTTTCTAAACTTTATGAGTCTAGGTTAACGAGAAGTAGCCTATAGGTTTTGAGTCCCTTTACAAGTATCAAAATATGAGGCATAGACGCCTGTATCTTTTGATTACATTGATGTAGAAATTTGTATTTTTCACAGTTTAAGGGATTGCAGATTTAAGTATTTTAATAACTATTAATTTTAACTTGAAACCTCCACGCGTTCCTGAAAAAAATTGTCTTGACAGATAGACAGACAGACAACAAATTGATCCTAAACGTTTCTTTTTTAATTTTAAGGTATGGAACCCCAAAAATGTTAGGAAACGTTGGAACATTTCAGTTAAAATAAAACAATGAACAAAGTTATCTGAACGGAATCATCAAGTGGAAAAATCTTGTTGAAAACCCACGAAAATTCATTTAATTTAGCAAATTGCGAGATAAGCGTGTCCGGATGAATGAACGAATGATTTCTAAATGCCCAGTAATTAATCATTCGCATTCGCGAACGAATGGCGCGTGGATGACAATGGTATGACAAAACAGGCCAAAGTTGTAAAAAATATTCTTTTATACGATAAAGAATGAATGGATTCAATTCAATTTGTGTATTGTCGATTATCTGATAAAACTGCTGTTGAAATTAAAGTCCTTGATAACAAGGCTATGTATTAGTATGACAGAGGATTTTTTTGAATTTGTTTTGTTAGTGTGAGTAAGTAACCCGACATTGTATTAAATAACAACTCGACATGTAATTTTCCATATTATTATAAATAAATAAGAATGAGTAGGACAATAAATATGAGTTTTTTTTTTATTAATTTCGTACTATCTTAATTATTAACATCTCAACCAACTAGACGTCACATGTAAAACAACAATTAGAAAAAAATATCGACTACACAGTCAAACCTTTTTTGATGAGTCTTGGATATTCTTAAAATATAACCCTCCCTTATTCATATAAGACGTTAATTAAATACAAAACGGCCACATTTCAAAATCAGTTAGCGTTGCATTAAAAATTATAGGCTGTTGGTATAAGATTTTCAATGCAAAAACAAATCCATTTTGCATTCAATGACCGAAGTAGTAATAACATAAA
Source organism: Acleris holmiana (assembly GCA_949316455.1). NCBI lineage: Eukaryota > Metazoa > Arthropoda > Insecta > Lepidoptera > Tortricidae > Acleris > Acleris holmiana. The sequence goes on from OX438785.1 coordinate 9,031,717, forward strand.
TTTGCCTTTGTAAATCCTGATACATTTCTGACCATTTCATAACTGTTACCTCTTTTGTTTGTAAAATAAAATATTTTCAAACATACATTACAATGCACAAACCTATTTGAGTTAAAGGTCAAATTCTTCGTCACTTTCTGGGTGAAGGAGTTGTTTGGTAGACTATACATTAACGCAACCGGACTACTAGTATGGTCCTTCGAGCCGGATTTCCATCACCTTTAAACCATTTTGGTCCCTCGAACCGAATTTTATAAATATTTTTTTGTTGTAGCTGCGGAACCCTCGTCCGCAATGTCGGTGGAGGGGCAGCGGTGCCTGTGCGTCGTGGTGCTCCTCATTCACACCGTCACCGGTGCCGGAGAAGGTAATTATGATATTGAGGTATTTTAAACTTGTTCCTGCCCGCGTCGTTCACGTTCACCATCCCATGGGAAAAGGATTTTGTTCTGGATAAAAAGTACCGTATTTGTTAGGGTAAAGGTTACCTCCACTTCAAATTTAATTTTAGAATGTTCTAGACGTTTCAGAATGATGTATTTTTAAAACATACTAACACACACATACAGTCAAGCACTTTAATTGTTATACCACTATAGAACCCTGTCATAATGACAGCGTCAAACCGCATGAAAGAAAGCTAAAACTAATTGTAAACGCTGTCAGTATGACAGGGTTACATAGTGGCATAACAATAAAAGTCCTTGAGGTAATGGCACCAAACCAGGTATTCAAAGAAGATAAGAGTTTTTTTTTTGCTACAGTCAATTTATAATCCTATTATCTTTGAATTAAAAGCTTCTGTCGATGATTGGTGCATGTCAGCTAAAAGTGTCGAGCACTGATGCCCTTACTTTACTTTCGTATTAATGTTATTAGAGCGATGTAATAAAAAAAACCGGCCAAGTGCATGTCGGACCACGCACAGTGAAGGGTTCCGTAGCTGGGATGAACGTTCATGGTTAAAATTCGTTTTTTTTATTATTTAAATCTCAAAAACTACACAGCGTTTTGTTAAAAACAATTTTGGTTGGAAGTATTTCGTATGTTCTACTACTGTAATTTTTATTAGAATGTTCTATTTAACAGTTCAAAAGCTACACACCCGGACAGAATTTTTACGACTTAATAAGCGTATTGTTGCCAACTGTTCACTTACGTAAAAAAGTCACTTAAAAACCTCTGTATAATTTTGCAAGCCCTATCTAAAAATACCCCACACGCTGATGTAACTCAAAAACATTTTTTTCGTCCCCTAGTTACATTTATGGAGTGCCACCCCTAATTTTTTTTTTTCAAATTTAGTACATCATTGTACTTATAGCGGTTTATAGAATACATCTATCCTCAAAATTTCATTTATATAGTGCCAATAGGCTCTGAGTAAAATGGCGGTCACATACAGACGGACAGACGGACGGACGGACGGACAGACGGACAGACGAACATGACGAAATTATAAGGGTTCCAATTTTGCCATTCGGCTCCGGAACCCTATTAAAATGGGGCTGTATTATGAATCAAATATAGTCCCGGGTTTTATTGCGGTACGGGCCAGTATTTGTGTGATGAGCGCGACTATTTGTTCCAGAGGTTTTTTAACAGAGGCCCTTGATAATATATGCTTAACGCTAACGTAAGCGATTTTCGAAAACTGTCAAAGTGTATGCAATCTGGCAGCTTACGTCTATTCTATACATTTTCGATAACGACAACGATCTCGCATTGCATGTTGTCTAGAACCATCGAAAATAATAAAAGATCTAAACACTAGTCTATTCTTGATAGAACCGCTTATTTAGCTAGTCAACCCTTGACGACAAAATAAAATATGTTTGTAAACTTGTTTTCAAAGATATACCTGCAGATAAACCGCTATCTTGTGATATTTTCTTTGGACATTCTGAATGAAATAGATAATATCAAATAAGTTGAGATCAGTTTCAACTTTGGCTCGTAAACCTCTCGAGGCAAAAGTACAAAGGAAAAGCCGCGTCAGTAAAAAAGAAAGGGAAAATAAACCTTTTTACCATTTCCACTAAATCCTTTTATTTTACGACAGCCCAAAGTGGTAGAGTAAGTGGCGTTTAAAAAATTAGCACGAGGTTTATTCACGAATTCTACGGGTATACAAAGAAGAATCGAAGCTATTAAAGATTGACGAAACTTTTGAAATTTTGTTTTGTGAGTAAGGTTTTTATTTTATTTTATTTTATTTATTCAATAAACCCACAGCACAATATTGATAAAATATAGGTATGATACAGAAAGCTTATACATAGGCCAATTACGGGATTTTCTTATATAATAACTGATCAAGGAGAAATTTAGGAGGGGACATACATTTACATTATAGAAACAAGAGTGTGGCTAACTTCCCATGGTTCTGCGTTGTGCTTGTAAGTGTGTGTGTATGTGTGTGCGTGTGTGTGTGTGTGTGTGTGTGTGTGTGTGTGTGTGTGTGTGTGTGTGAGTAAGTGTTTGCGTGTTTTTATCTATCTATCATGCTTATGAGAGAAAGTGGAAATAATATACTATACTAGAATCAAAATAATGAAAATATTAAAGATATTAAGATAAAAAAATGATGCAGACTATTTACTAACGAAGACATTCCATTAATTTATTTTTAAAACTACAGCGGGAAAGATAAAAAATGTCTAAGTTCGCGAACTTTTTATTATAGATACGAGGCAGACGGCGGCATACCGAACAGTGAGCATATTTAGTATTTGTAAGTGGAATCTGAAACAGAATTTCTCTACCATGCCTTGTCAGCGTTGAGGGTGCATAAAGCCTAAGTATTGTTTCAAGTAGGGTGGAACAATCCACCAAGCCATTACAAATGTCATATAAAAACATCATGTCTGACAAGTCACGCCTACTATCGAGACTCATTAATTTATGCAACCCACACGAGTCCTCATAGTTAGTAGCGGCGTACTTACTTTTGAAATTTAGGTGTTTGACAAATTTCTTCTGAATCCTTTCCACCATGTGTTTGTAGACTAGGTAATGCGGATTCCAGATGGGGCTACAATATTCTAACAGACTTCTGACATACGAGAAGTAAAGGACTTTAATACAATTAATATCATTGAATGGTTGACTAACACGAAGTACAAAGCCTAAGTTTTTATATGCTTTGTTTGTTATATATTCGACATGCTCTCTAAAAATCAATTTTCTGTCAAGTATAAGACCAAGATCTCTCACCGACTCAACTCTCTCTAATATTGTGCCGTTAAGATTGTAGCCGAATGCAACCGCATTATTGCTACGAGTAAAACTCAAGGTGTTACATTTTCCCACGTTAACATCAATTCTGTTGTACTTATAGTACTGTGTCAACCGATCGAGGTCCCTCTGCAAACGTTCACAATCATCAATAGTCTTGATCTTCATATAAATTTTCTTATCGTCCGCATACAGAAGAAACTTAGCATGGTGGAAGCATTTATAAATATCATACAAGTACGCCACATAGAATAGAGGGCCCAGGATGGATCCCTGGGGCACACCTGAGGGCACAGAAACATAGTCCGAGCAATGGCCACCAATCACCACCGCCTGGCACCTATTGCTTATGTAAGATTCCGTCCACCTCAATAAGTCCCCCCGAATGCCGAGATCACCCAACTTATGCAAGAGGATGACGTGATCCACACGGTCAAACGCCTTCTCAAAATCCGTGTAAATCACGTCAACCTGACTCCCGGCTCCCATATCTAAAAGAACATCGTTTATAAATACGGCTAAATTGGTCGTTGTGGATCTGCCTTTCATAAAACCGTGCTGCTCTTCTGGGACGTTCCTGGCTATGCAATCATACATGTGATTATGTGCAACTCTCTCCAAAAGTTTTCCAAAAACATTTAGAATGGAAATCGGCCTATAACTTTCAACTGGAATCTTAGAGCCCTTTTTGTGTACTGGAACGATACGCGCACTTTTCCAGGCGGATGGGAACACGCCACATAGAAATGATTTATTAAAAATTTTACTGAGCGGGACGGCAAGACTGTCCGCACAGTTGATCACCAACACTGGAGGGATACCGTCGTTTCCCGGGCCTTTCGTTCCATCAAGTCCACGTAATAGCTTGAGTATACTGTCTTTGCTCACATAGACGTTGTTTAATACGCAATCCACCCGACAGTACGATGATTCCAAGTCTGTGTAGGTGCTCGCGGGCTCGCTAAACATACTGGAAAAATAATGACTGAACGCTTTACAGATGTCCACCGCTGAGGTCAAAGACCTACCCTCATGAGTCATAACTTTAGGATAGCCAGAATTACAATTACGCTTAGATTTAATGTAAGACCATAGCTGTTTGGGGGATTTCTTAATATTACTCTGTGTTCTATCAATGTATTCTTTAAAACATTTTTCTTGCAATACCTTCTGTCTGGCACGTAGAATTGAGAACAAAATATAATCATCTCGATTACCATATTTTTTCCAATTAGTATGATGCTTGGACTTTTCCTTAATGATACGAATCAGAGAATGGCTATACCAAATTGGGTATTGGAAGGAATTATTCGAGGTCAGAGCAGCAACTGGTACGAATTGCTGAACGGCTTCATTTAGACACTCGTATAATTTATTTACTGCAGTATCCACTGGTGCACTATCCAACTCCGCGTCCCAATCAACACTAGAAATGTATTCATTAATTGCACAGTAGTTGGCCTTATGAAATTGACGCTTCGCATGCTTTTTGATTTGGAGACATTCAATGCTCAAATCAGTGGCAACCATATCCAAAGATCGGTGATGTTCATCCTCTGCAACAAGTGGATATTTCGAATTACTTAATTCCAGCTGAAAGTTAGAAAATACTAGGTCCAAAACGTTATTACTGCTATTGCAGAAATTGTTAAATTGTGTAAGACCAGCGAAGTTAGTATGATTCACGAGGTTCAAAGCAGCATTTTGCAACTCAACTGAGCCTTTTTTAATACATATAGGATAACCCGTCTCCCAGCGAAGACAAGGGAGATTAAAGTCGCCCACAATTAGTACATTGTCATCAGGGCAAGATTTAGTTACCGTGCCAAGAATATCAATAAAATGTTGCATACAACGAAGAAGGTTGAAAGAAAAAAGAGGAACTGAGTGTATGAAACTTTCACGAAGCAATAAATTTAAATCTCATACATACATAACATCACGCCTTCATTCCCAGAGAGGGGTAGGTAACAACTTTTAAAAAACTTGTTTATATTTCTGAAACCACATTTTGCACAATCTGGGCCTCTATTCAGGTGCGTTAAAACGATATCGTGTTTGACACGTTTAAGAATCGTTTATGTCACAGTCGCCATTATTGTAAATGACATAAGATTTATCAAAACGTTGACAATACGGAAACAGGTCAAAAACGATATCAATACAATACAATACAATACAAATACTCTTTATTGAACACCAAAAATAAAAAATAAAAACAACATGGAACAGTACATTTAAACCATAGGTATACAACAGGCGGTCTTACCGCTAAATAGCGATCTCTTCCAGACAACCTTGTAAGAGAAATAACTGAGGACACATATTCATGGCAGGGGGTGTAAACTAATTCGTTTAGAACTCAAACTAAATAACTACACGAAACAATTAAATTATTTCAATTTTGAAATTAGAACTATTTATAAATATACTAAATATAAATACATAAAATAAATAATTGAATAAATACATACTAAATACATATAATTATACATCTATATAATATATACATACATACATCCTCCAAAAACAGCCAAACAATGACAACAGACGAAGCATGAGATATAACAAAGAAAAAAGTAAGGGAGAAAGGGAGGGATATCGTTATTACCTTGTAGAATTCCAGCCCAGGCCAAGAGTTTACTAGTGTATTAGTGGCAGGTTGCCAGCCCATCACCTTACAGTACTACAAGGCCTTATTCCCTTACGACCGAACCCTATATTCAAACCGCGGATAGGTAAGGCTTACTTCGGGTTGAAATTTGATATTTGCCCATACAAAATGTGTCAAATTTTAATCCGTAGTAAGCCTTATCTATCCGAGGTTATAGGGTGGCACTATTCTAACCTAGCAACCACACGGGATGATGTACTTCATTTCAACCTTAATGTTTAGAAAATAAACGCGTTGACAACCATCTTTGTCAGATAAAAGAATTGTACGTTTAATTTTCGAAACAGACTCTCAAACAAAGGCCATTAATGAACAGCCGAAACTTTTTGAATTCCATGCAATGAAGGAGACAAGGATTATATAGCACCCTTTCTGTCCGAAACTTGGCATATTTTGATAATTCACGGTATATGAAAATGAAAATGGGTCGTTATCTTTATCAGTCTTTGCTTTTTCCCTGTCGGTAGTCTAATTTGATATTAAAGTGCGAAATGTGGCAATAATGCACATTTAATAAATGACTCCCGATACTGTATAATTAGAAAAAAATCCAAGAAATTATGAAACGTAGTAAGTATAACCAAATAGGCATGATATAAATGGTTGAAATGGTTGTGATGCAAAAAATAATAATTTTATATTACTAATTTAATATTAGTAATATAAAATTAATTTTTGTTTATCTCATCTTATACGAGTACTAGATAACGCCCGGGTTTTATTTAGTACGGGTATAATTAGTTCCCGATATTCCCTCTATTTCTTCCAGTTGGAGGTCGATTTTTGAAGAATCCTTTATAAGTGCCAGAGTGCCCAAGGAATTCTAACAGCACCAAAGGCATAGATAAATTATCGTGAGCGTGGAATTGCATTTGTAGTGTTTGTACCGTTCGCATAAAAAGGAAAATAATTCAAGTTTATTTTTTTTTCAATATCAGTAATAGTAATTCCTACTCCCTTAACAAGTGGAATAGGTACCTATTTCCGTAAAAGTTAAAAAATATTTGTTTACATTGATTCTCTATCGGATCGGAGTTACTGTTACTTAAATACATAAATAATAATATTTCAAAACCTTGTATCTTACAGACGTTCGGGCCCAGTCAAAGTTATTCCAAAAATTGCGAGAATGCAATAAAATAAGATTGTTTCCTTTTTCACATCACATTCACATTTTTGTTTGGACACACTTGAACTACCAAGTTATACTATTACATTTCCTTTGACTTTGCTTGCATAATAAAAATAAAAGCCTTATTAGATGTCAAAATACTACGTTCAGCAATATGCAATCCAAAAGTTCTTATGCTGTTTACGTTAGGGAAATATAGTTTCATTTTTAATACTACAACTAAGCACTTAACTGATACAAATTTAATAATATATTAGTCACAGAGTGACTTTATTTTATAATTATTAATATTTTTGTCAGAACAAGATTGTGATCAAACAAGAATATGTCCAGAACAGAAAACGCCGAAACAAGAATGGGTCCAAAGAAGATTATGTCGAATCAAGAATACGATGTTAGAGGAAATAATCTAAAATAAGTTACCAACATTATTTTTGTATTTACTTCTTTACTAAATTATATAACATACCTCTTTTTATGCTGATAGTATGAGAAAAGAGAGACATTTAAATATAGAATGGCTGTAAATACACACTACCACTACATATGCAATTCCGCCCTCTCGATAATTTATCTATACTTCAGTATTGTGTGATTCTTTTTAGCAAAGTGCATACCGTTTGTTAAATAATAAAAACATAAACTAATGAAATAAGTTGCCGACTGTACTTTTTTTTTGCAATTTTTTTTTTGCACAAGCCAATGAGTCTTAAAACGGTAAGTCTACGTTAAGTATAGTGGAGATCCTGTCGCCACCTTCCGCTCTGATAGATACCATAATAAACTAATAACCTATTTAAATTCATAATAACAACATTAGAAAAAAATGCCAACTAACCAAACTAAATACAACACTATAGTCGACGAAGTAGCAGAAAGTCTTTACAATGAGATTCCGTACTCAGTGACAATACAATACAGTTCTGAACTTCTGAATGGATCCAGTCCAGAAGAAAAAGGAATTTAAAGCAACTACTTGATTTGGACCATGAGCTGTAGCACTAAGGTAGAGATTTAAATACTTTTTCCTCATTTCAGAACAAAATGGAAGTAGGAATTAACTAAAGAAAAAGTGGCAGATATGAACAAACAAATACTTTTTCTGTTTCCTACTGTATTTTTGTGATTTTTATGGAACGTTACAAGAGAAAAAAGCGTGAAACTAGGTTACGCCATATAAGAATCCTTTGGGCTCATATTGAGTTATGCATTTCTTAGGCCTAATGTCCAGACCACGTACTTTCCATATGCCCAGTGTCCTCTTTCACTTTAGACTTATTTAGACGCACTATGACGAATTTTGTTTTCAGAATTATTTTTTATTCGGTAGTGACTCCCACAGTAAGCAATGACCTTTTAAAATCCCTAATTTAATACTATTTGAGCAAATTCTGGCTGGATTTTACGAGGAAACTAAGCATTGAGCAAAATAACCCACCAATAGGACAGCTCTGCCGTGAGAGACAACAAAAATAAAGCCACCCTATTGGTGACTTTTTTCCTCGCGCACTGCTAAATGGCAGCTGCCTCATACAATTCCGGTGGAAACCCAGCCTAACACTACGGCAAAATGCGAGCAAGCAAAACGTTATCGGCTGTTTTATCTGTGCTCTAATTTCATTGGTGCATGTGGGTGTGCAGTACTGTGCAGTGACGTGATTAGAGGGATTTGAATTAGTAATCAGCGCGTTTTGTGCTAAATGATAATGGACTAGTAAAATATTCATCTCTTTACATTCGTTTCACTGGGCAATGGTTGTGGATCCAGTTCACACAAAGTAAGCAAAATGTCCGATGTTTTTGTGATGAACAAATATTTCCGTCATTATTTCTGTGCTTAGTGTTGATTGTGGATTAATTAGTCTGCTGATGTAAAATTTAAAAATAGTATAAAATTGTAACTTCAAAACTGTAAAACAGTATAGTGAGTATCCAAACAGTTTAAGTCCAAGCTTTAAATATTTTAAATGGGTTTTTAGATGTCAAAATAATTTGTAGATGTCAATGTTGTGAGCCCGCTAGGGAATGCGTCTATAACATTTAGATTATCAAGATAAGAGAGATTTGTTACTTATCATTCACATTTATACATACATACATACACATATAACATCACGCCTCCATTCCCAGAGTGGGGTAGGTAGAGCTACATAAATACAAACAACTCGAAAAAGACCTGTCTATAATTCTGTAACCACATTTTATCTTCATTAAATAAGCTTAGTTTTATGTACGAGTAACTAGTTAGTGTAGTAGTTAATGTGATCTCTGCATGGCTGACCACGGAATAGCAAGCTGTGCTCACGCCCGTTTCAATGCCACATAATGTAATCAGCAATGTAGACAAAATCTAAACGTCATGAAATAAATGAGTTTAATTTGATTTGAAAACGGATTCACATTTTTTCATAATTGAAAGCTAGTTTTACTAGAGTGGTTTTTAGCTAATTAATGAATAATAATATAGCCGTTTCAGAGTAATTCAACAGCTCTAAAAGATTGAACTATGTTATAGAGGCCCGACTTAATTCAATTTACTTTGGTGGTACCTTTTAATATGTCAATAGTTTGTCCAGTGTCTTTTATTATATAGTTGCAAGCTTTTATGCACTATATCCGATAAAATGGATCGAACCCACTTTATAAATTAAAGCCATTAGTGGATTCAGTTTATCGGTTAACCGTCGGTGCAGCTGTGCATTCTCTGCTCTCAACTAGAGGACCGAGAAAATTGACCTTTTTGAAAGGCACTACGAGCAGGTTTATACTCAGTCTCCAACGAACAGCTAAAAAGAGAAGTATTTGTACGTCTTCCGTGTAAAGACCCGTTTAACTTAAGATTAAAGCTTTTGTTGGTCACTGGAGAAACCCTCGATAACACAGAAAATCTGGTTTGTAGTACATCAACGTGTAATTATTTAATTCCTGAGTCTTAGTTCTCTATTATGCATACAAGGTAACGATAAACATAATTGATGTTCATTGTTATCTTGTATGCATAGTATTCACCTGTTGGCTCAGTTCACCCCGATTAGACCAAATATCATCAAAGCTAATTTTATTTGCCATACCAACGTTTGATATAATTTTCATTAACTCTAATGTCATGACAGTTACACTTGTATGTTCTAATTGATAATCCTAATATTTACCTTTTCTAAACATGTATTGCTTTAATATTACTGAAAGTAATAATGATATCCTTAATGATTAATACTTAGACCTAATAGCGTTTTTGTTTTTTTTAAGTAATTATTGTTTGGGCGAAATATATATGAAAACTTAATAAGGTAAATTTTACCCACATAGTTAGGTTAGGTGTTGTTCATTACAGCAATATAATAAGTTCTTTGGACTAATTTACTAGCCTGATTTTATTTCTGACATATCTCAAACCTCATTATCACTATCATCATAAGGATTCAACTCTAGTGCCGACGAATCTAAAGCCCCATTATAAATTCCATCACCGCCCGTTTCCAGCCTTCAATCAGCTAACGAGACTGTCGAACAAACTACGATACATCGACAAGTGTTTCGTTTCGGTCACTGCCCAAAATAAAAACAAATGTTGGCCCATCTAATCTCGTGGACACCCATTTCGCTTGTGGTGCAAGTTGACAAGATTTGCGGTTATATGGAGCTGTAAACCTATTTTGTTCGGGTTTATCGCTGCAGATAAATTTAGATAAAGCACCCATCACCATTGTGCATTATCATCATCATCATCATCATCATCATCATTACCATTGTTATCATCATTAGCCTACTTCCATCCACTGCTGGACATAGGCCTCTCCCATGGCATGCCACTAAGCTTGGCCTCGAGTTTTTTATTTCCAACCGCTCCCAGACACTTTTTGTATGTCATCGCCCACCTAGGTGGCGGACGTCCTACACTAAAGAAAGAAAGAAAATTATTTATTTGGGACAAAGAACAGTTAAATACGTACAAGAAGAATGTAGTCACAAAATGGTCCCAACTCAGCGTCAGCGCTGGTCTTCTATTGGAACCATCAGGTAAAACCACGGAAGGGTACACACACATAATTTAAGCACTACGTTTGCCACGCCATGGTCTCCACTCCAGAATAGGTCTACCTCAACGGTTGTCGGTTATGTAATAGATGAGACCAATCCAGTGCAGCAGTGCCACTTTAAGTTACTTATCCTTTGGGCTATATCGATAACTTTGGTTATCTGTCGCATCACTTCGTTTCTTTTAGTGAATCACTGAAAATGATTATGTTTTCAAGTAAATTATCAACTTTAATTCTTATCTTGTCTACTGCATTTATTAAGCCATCTAATTACAATTGTTAACCTTTTCATTTGGGATCCCCTTGAACCACTGACACTCATTTCATCGACTGTGTCGTTTCACCGAATTTCATTTCATCGACAGCTTATTTTCTGCTGAGACCTTATAGTGGTTTGTGACCATTGAAAAATTATAACTCCTGCACGTGCCTGTCGCTGATACGAAAATTTTATGAAGTTAAAATTTCTATGAAATGAGTGTCGGCGATTCAAGAGTTTCCTTTACATCAATAATAATCTCTAAGCTCAAAGTAAATCAATTTCACAATCTTTATACAACGCTAACAAGTTTATCCGCAGCACAATCTGAAAATGCTATTGCTATGCTATAGTTAAAGGTCAAATTGTGTGAGTAAAATCTGACTGAAATCCATTTAAAGGTAACTAGGGAATAACGTTTTTGACATTTTCTAGTACCCATTTCACTCGCTAAATGGTGCGAGTTGACGAGAAACGAGAAGCTTAGCGCTTTTGAAGCAGTTGGGTGTCAAAGAGATTCTCTTGACCTTTTTCAACTCTTGGAAAATACGTAGGTATATTTTTGGAGCATTATTCGACGGCAGCAAAGAGTAAACGGGTATCTACAAAATCTCAATTTTACAGTAGGTTCAGCGTTTTTATTGTACAGTCAAGGTTATAAATATGTATACACTTTAGTACCTTGTCTATTTAACGTCATGTTTCAACTGCCATATGAAATTGTCACAGCGATTAAAGTGACAAGGTACTAAAGTGTATACATATTTATGACCTTGACTGTAAAAGTATGATGTCTTCTGATTTAATGAACCGAATGCATTATGAGAGCACCACTAATTAAATGATTTTTAATGCATTGCTCGTTATGCAATATATTGTTTAGTGAAATAATGTAGAAGTCTTTGTATACGGCGGGCAAGAACATAAATAGGTAGGAAGAAATAAATGAGACAATTGTCTTTTTCTGCAAGGGATAGTTTAAAACTCTGTTACAAAAAATTACTTTAGTGTATTGTCATTTACAACATTTAGCTAAATATGGAATTTTCTGATGATATGGAAGGATTTGTTTGTTCACAAAATATATTTTCATAATTATCTGATTGATTCGAGTTTTAAATAATCTAATTAAATAACGATATAAATAAAAGACCGAAAATACAGAGTTCCAACAACAATGTGAAAATTAACTGATAATTATATCTTTGTTTATAATAACACCACTCGACGGTAGTTCTACAAATACCCGGACAACTTCACAATGTCCGTTTATACTTTTTACTATTTAATTTAATAATTGTGACGGAGTCGTTTTCAATTACGTCTCAATAAAAGAACAAAAATGGGAATTTCGAGCTACAGTCAAATAATTTAAGAAAAACACAATTTTAAGTTACTTCATAGTAAAAAGTGGAATTCGTAAATAATGCGGTTGTCCATTTACTCTTGGCTACCGTGGATATTAAGTCTATTTAATGGACGAGTATGTTTGTGCTACATTAGGGTTTAAAATTGATACGTAAGTGAATTTGTTGGTGATTTTATCTATACAAAAATCAATTGCCTTTATGATGGAACATCACTTGGGAACGGCTCAACCAATATAGCCGTTTTGTATTAGGGTTCCGTATTCAACGAAGAACCCTTATAGTTTCGCCAAGTCCGTCTCTCTGTCCGTCCACGAATAAACAGTAAGCAATAACATTCACAAAAATAATTCTATGAAAGCACATACTAATAATAAACTTTAAAAAGAAATCTATCATGACTAAGTAGACTATAGAATGGTTCCTGAGATACCTACACGCGGCTAAATTTTTATACCTACTAAAATACATGTGAGCCAAATAACTTTAAATATAAAACAAGGTCATACTTGTTTTTTCAAATAGTTTTTAATGTTTGTAGAGTATTATTTGTAGGCTTTGGAACCTTACACTGAGTGTGATCTGACAAGCTCTTGCCTGTTTTTTTTGCGGTGTTCATAATTGTCAGAACAATGTTTTCATGAAAGAAAAAATCCCGACGGCACGATAATTTTATTTTAAATTAAAATTTGATAGGTATCAGGGATAAATCTTACATTATTTGAACTTGTTCCCAAGTAAGCTCTAGGCTTGATAATAGACAACGATAACCTTACTTATAAAAAAAAATTGGTATTTAAATTCTTTATGGTCTTGGCTGTCCTATCCAAGATTTAAAAAAACCCGGGTATGGTTAGTTTCATAGGTGTACCAATTGGGACAAACATACTCTTACTTTGAATATTACATCAACTTTAAGATAAATCTTACTTACTTGACAATAATGGCAGTCGACTTAAAAACAATACTATATAATACTAGCGACCCGCCAGCGGCTTCGCCCGCTGCAATATTCTTTTCTTTCATGTCACTTAGGGGTATAAAAAATAGATGTTGGCCGATTCTCAGACCTACCCGATATACACACAAAATTTTATTAAAATCGGTCCAGCTGTTTCAGAGGAGTTCAATAACGTACACCGTGACACGAGAATTTTATATATTAGACTATCAAAAGTAATAAGATTCGTTTTACTGAGTAAAAAGAGCACCAGTTATGCATCGATTTTAAATTCATATGTAATGTTTATATTTTAAATCGACTGCAGTTTTAATAACGACATATTTCAGATAAAATGGCGTATTGGGAAGCTTTAGTGCAATACGCAGTCAGAAATGGCTGCCCGAAAATCGAAAGATCGTATCGTTGTCACGTTTGGTATTGGCTAATAATTCCGTGCAAAACTCCTAAGCGATAGATTAAAATACAGGATAAAGCACCTGTCCTATGTTATGTTATTAAAAATTTAAAATATTAAATTTAAATTCTGAAAGATATTTTTGAAAAAGAAAAGTTTTGACTATGTCTAAATTATCTGTCATAATTATTTTAGTCGTAATGTGTTTTAGGTCATAAGACACCGCAAGTCACATTTTTTTTAAACTGTTATCATTTCAGGATTTAAAGAAATCAAATCTTACCTAAATAGCCTTATGTACCAAATCTTACCTAAACGAATCTTATTACTTTTTTCAAGGTATTCTGAAAAGTTTGCGGTTCCAGCGATATTAAAATTATGACTATTAATAATTATGTAAACAAATATATTTATGACTCTTAACACTCTTGAAAATAAAGTTAGACAATTTTTTTTAAGTCAGATAAAACGACGTAATGGCACAACTGGGAACTAATAACAGTTAATGGTTTCTGTGTCTAGACAGTTTTATTTGTCTAGTTTTAAACCAAAAAAAGACATTTTATACTATCGTTCCATGTGTTTATGTGCATGTGTAAGTTACGCAGACACGGTATACGGCCCACGGCTCTTGTCTAAAACCAAGACCTTAATCCAACGTGTTCAGAATGCCTGTGCAAGATATTGTTTTAGGATTCCCCGAAGAAGCCATGTGTCGCCTTACCTCAACGAGGCAAAGGTAACAAACATGGCGTCAAGACGATACTTGCATTTTGCTACGCTTCTTTTTGGCGTCGTGGGCAAGCAGTCACCTCCATATCTTTACGATAAACTTACCTGGTCTAGCAGAGCGCGCCTAACCCGTCTAGTGGTCCCACGGTATAAATCCGCGGCCTTTCGGGGAAGTTTTAAGTATGCCGCCATGAAAATATGGAACAATATTCCGCCACCTATACGGGATCACTGTGTTAGCCATGCTTCTGTGTCTGGTCTTAAGAAACATGTTATTTCCCTTCAGTGTGGCGGCATCACTGACCACCTTTTATAAATTAGTGTTTTGGTTGCCTTGAGGGTTTTTCTTTTGTCACTGCGTCTTGTCTTGTTGTAAGGATTTTCGTTAAAGTTTATGTACCTCTGTAATCTGTCTGCCTTCCGCATGTAATTAATGTCGTATCGATGGGTCCAGCTGTAAATCAGCGCTGTGGCTACATGCTGCAGCATAAATGCTGAGCTGGTTGCCCTTTTAGTGCCTTTAGGTAAAAATAGTTAAGTATACAAGTTGTTTGCACTTAGTTTTGTTATTGTATATTTAGGCACTGAATAAATGATTTTTCCTTCTTTCTTTCTTTCTTTCTGTTTATTAGTATTTATACTGTATCTTTATAATGTATCTAAGTATAGTCCACAAAAATCTCTTTATCACTTGTATTGAAACGACCAAGGTCCAACAGTGGTAAAATAATTTCTTGATCAACTAAAAATGTGTTTAAAAAAATATTGATGTTTACGTAAATTTCAATGCAACAAACGTATACAAAATTGAGTTAAATATAACGTTAGTAAAATAGTAATAATTGACACATAATATTTGCGTCCTTTTTGAGGGAATAAACAAAAGGAACATAAACGCCGTATTTGTAACCTGCAAAGTAGACGCTGAATTTCATTTCACGATCAAATAGCATCGTATATAAGCAAGTTTATTCGACCAAGCTGCCAGGAAGCATAGTGACTACGGAAACAAATAAGGGTATGGGGAATTCAACGCTAACAGTAAGAAAAACGCAGGGAAGTATTCCTATTCTGTACTGGAAATCTTTTTCTCGCTTTGATAAATATTTGACAAGAATATTGCTTTATACGTAAGGAAAGGAACAACATTATTGTATGACATCAATAAAGAGGTAAAGTTTGTGAGTTTGTGAGGTTGTAGGGGGTAATCCCTGGATCTACTGAACCGATTTAGATAAATTTTGGTATGGAGATAACTAAGATCCCAGGAAAGGACATAGGATACTTTTTTCCCGGAAAATTTAACAGTTCCCGAGTAAATAGCGATTAACGAGGTATTCGAAATACATAGACGATAGTATCAAATTGTGATTTAATGGTGTCGTCTACATACACCCGAGTAGAGCTCGGTCGCCCAGGTAGGTACTACATATACCGGGTGAGGCCTGTAATAGGAGCAATAAATTAAGGGATCGTCTCTACTCTATAAACGTAGCAACATTTGTTCTACAACATTAAAAAAATATGTAATTTATTATTTGGGATTTTTTCGAACAAATTAAATAGGATTTTAATGTACTCCATCCAATAGTCTAGTTGACATCTACTGGCAGCCCACAAACTTCGTAGTTTTTGCAATACATTGCACGTTTGGAAAATCTAAATTCATGAATATTAAGTTAACAATAAGTTATTTCCAAAAGTTGTAGAGTAAATGTTGTTAAGTTCGTGGTGTGGAAACGATCCCTCAATTTATTGCTCCTATTACAGGCCACACCCGGTAAGAGATAAAACTGACTGGCTGATCGATCAACGCCCAGCCGAAACCGCTGGACCTAAGGACTTGAAATTTGGAGGGAATATTCCTTGGATATTCTAGAGGTGCACTAAGAAAGGATTTTTGGAAATTCATCCCCTAAGGGGTAGTAGCGGGAAACTAATTCTACGCGGACAAAGCCGCGGGCATCTTATAGTCTTAAATATACGTTTATCAAGATACGACGTTTTTTATGAGAGCGTTTTAAAATTATGGAAAGTACCGGTTCTTATAGTTCGTAATTTTTATTTAATTCAAGTACCATACCAGTTCCCAAAGTGACACTTAGGTATTATCATCATTCACTATGCTCTTGTCAGTGGAGCCTTCTCTGTAACTCACTGACGCGGCACGATGCCTACTTTTTCTTTTATTTGGTCTAGGTAAGTTCTTCTTGGTCTCTCTATTTTCGTTTTTTTCTATTTTCCTTCAATTATCATCGTAACGTACTCGTCGTATCGAAACAGGTGACCAATATTCCCTCATCTCTGCCCTGTTAGCACAAATGGCAGTATCTCAGACAAAACTTCTGTAGCAAATGCAACCTTATCACAAACAAGACAGGATTGAATCTTCCTGGGTTATTGAATTTGAGATACTGCCTATTGGCTTATGAGGGTAGATCTATTTTCTATTAACTGAATTAGTTGGATTGAAAAGAAGACAAATAAGGAAGTACGTGCATAGGAAAAGAGAAATCTATTGCAGACAATAGGAAATGTATATTTACATATCGTCGATGAAACTGCAATACCGCGTAACCAACAATTGCTAATGCCGCGTAACTGACTTGAGGCAAATTTTACAGGAGAGCATTAAATTGTAATATCTTTGTGTTTATTGACGTCGGACTTACCAAAACTTAAATTTGACACATTTGTTAGTTACGCGTCATTAACCATATGTCAAAATGCTAAACACTCAAATTACTTGGTATTTTGATATAAGTCGCTATTCCTTTAAAACATTTCGAAACGAATTTAAAAATAATAACAAAACAGAATATCGACATAATAACGTTGCAAATTAGCGCGCTCTTCCTGAAAATTGTACCGCGCTGGCAATTCGAATGATTTGTATGAAAGCGGTGAACTCCGTGTAGTATTTTATTTATAATAGGTTTGCCAACTACAGGTATAAAACATTACAAGCAAACTATTCACCATCCATCCACCATCCACCACCATTTTATCAATTAACCTACCGCCCAGCAACAGAATTCTCGTTGTTGTGTTCCGGTGTGGGGATAAGGCAACCAGTGAATTTAGCTTAGAGGTATTCCATCTTAGTCCTCAGGGTTGTCAACGCGTTTGCGGTCTTAGGATTGCAGTCTTAAGATTGTAGTTATAGTCTAGAAACTTCAAATGTCTATGGGTCACTTACCATCAGGGCCTCTATTCTACTGCGTTATAACGATATGTTAGCTGCTGTTGCTCGCGACTCGGTATGCGTAGAAGTCATTTATCGCTATTCCCTCAGAAAGATAATTATTACTACTATGAATCCAGATTTTAGACTCAAGTGTGTCCCCCCTCCCCAGCCAAAACTATAAACACTAAAAATCTGAAAAAAAACTTAATTGAAAGAGCATATTAAAACTATTACGTTTAAGTAGACATCATTGGTTCTTGAGATACAGGCGATTAAAATGTTTACACCTACTAAAATCATTTACAACGGCACCAATTGACTTTTAATAGAAAATAAGTGATTACTTGATGATTTTTTATGTTTGTAGTACTAAACGGCTTCGGAACCCTACACTGAGCATGGTCCGAGATGCTCTTGCCCGGTTTTTCTTTTCTATCTCTCAAACTGTAATGGAATGACGGTTGATCACATGGTTTATCGTAACACACGAGATGTCATAGCGTACAATTTGGGTGATAGAAAAGAAAAACTTTAGTAGTGTTTCCAGATGGAAACACGGGTCATAGTCAAGATTGGCTACGACCTGTCTGTTCGCGTTTGCAACGACTTGGTTGATCACTTAAGTATTCTAGTTATGGTTTTTGACGTAGAAACCTCGTCGTGTTTTTTCCTATGGTCATTAATAATCTTACATTTGTAATTATTTTGTTTTGCTAGTTTTCATACACACATAGATAACATCAGGCCTTCCTTCCCAGAATGAGGTAGGCAGAGCTGCCAGAGCTACCAACAACTAAAAAAACACTTCTCGATAATGCAGTAACCACAATAGTTTTCATGATTATTGTATATTTCTTTATTACCTCGTAGTATTAATGTGTTTTATGAATAAAAAAATGACCTTCTGCTGGACTTTCTTTCGGTGCAATGATGGTTTTGTCCTGAAGCGCTAGTAGATCCAGTACATATTACAGACATATCAAAGAGCCCTCATGTAGCACTGACTAATTATTTGCATTTATTTGAATATTTAATCCCTATGGGCTACATTCAGGTCAAAATTGTTCGCACTTTGTATAAAAATATAAAACACAATTTGCTCAGTTCTATTGCCCGTGGAGTCTATCACAACTTTGCATAATGCCATCAGGGAGCACCGTCGGAGTTGTGAAAAGTTTATAAACATTTCAATAGCCAATGTAGCCAACAGCCACAATGGCACAACATGTTTTACATGTTCAAATACGAACATTTTGCAGTTTCTAACACTGAAATTCATTTTATAGTGCGTTTGAAGAAGTTTGCTGTTTGTTGTTACAGATAAAGTTGTTTACGCTTAACCCTGCCTGCAAAGCTAGTGGTCCCAGGTTAATTCCTGGTATGGGAAAATATTTGTGGGATGAGCGCGATTGTACTAAAACGACTACATTATAAAAGTAAAACAAAATACATTAACAGAAATAAAAGTAAGGTCAGGTGGGGCAAGTGCATCTATGGGGCAAGTGCGTCAAACCAACAATATCTTGTCGCACTTACACCGTAAACGTATTTGCCCCACCTGACCTTTCTAGGTAAAAAGTCAAATTTGTTCTTTTATTCCCGAGTCTTGGAAGTTTTCTATGTATTTAAGTATCTCTCTCTGCATACTTACGTAAGTTTATCATCGGCTAAAGCAAGCATATAAAAAGGTTGATTGAACGAGCATTTTAGAGGTTTTAACGAATACCTTACCTTTAAGACTATATCTTCCAGTGAAAAACAAACAATAAAAGTAAAACGAAATTACTTGTAACTATACCAATCTAACCGTTACACGCGGACATCGTTCCCAAAATGCTGGCAGCATTGCCACGTTAAATGGTAATGCTAAATCTTTGTGCCAAGTAAAGGCTACCTATTTTTTTAAGTGTTTTGTAACTTTGATCTCCTCTTCTATACCTGCATGTGCGATCGTGGCGTCATTGCGCCAAGTCTTCACCAAATGGTCACTACGGAAGAACAGCGCTGGCCCTGCCAGCATCACGCTGAGTTGTGACCATTTCGTGACAATTTACGTTTGAATGACGATTATAGTTTCAATTTTTGTACTTATCGTTTGTCACGAATAAACTATTTCTTTCTTTCTTTCAATTTTGTCACGAGTTGCGTCGACCAGGCGCTGAAAAAGATACGGTGTGCTCCTGATCCCCGCGGTCCTAAAGTTTCGACCCCAAAAGGCTGAAACACGTAATTTTGATCAAGTTGACTGTATTTGCGCCATTTGAGGGTCTCGACTGATTCAATTTATACAATATTAAAATAAATTTGAAGTGTAAATTGACATTAACAATAAAAAAATATCTGAGCATCTAAACTTTGTTTGGAATCAGGGGGGGTTACCATGATACGCTTAAGCAATTCAGTTTAGGAAGAGTGCAAGGGACAGAACTATAGCAGTTACATGCCTCTGTCTCTTGCGCAATTTACCTGTGGGGCTACCACAGTTCAATTGCGTAAGATTTTCCCTCTAATATTATTTATTAATTTATTACCTACCTAGCTTATAAACAAAATGCGAATTCATTCTGTGTTCAAAAACAACATAGTATACTACAAAAAACATTTATTATTTATTTTCACTGCTTAATATTAAATTTTCTCACTTGCAGGCACTACTGCCGTGCAGTTCTTAAACCGCAGTAAGTGAAAAAAAACCGTAGAAAAACGCAAGAAACTAGTTTTCCTTTTAACGAAGCGAGCAAACCGTTGGCGCAACCGTAAACCTGATTATGAATAAAGCGATTTTATAAAAAAAACACGCTGATATTCGAAATACAACGTGAATTTTAAAAAATCTGCACTTATGATGTGAGATATTTTTTAGTAACCTTAATTTAGAACATGAAATAACTAAAAGGCAACAATAACTATGACAATACTTAGGTATACGACGTCTATTTATTCTATTTTATATTTTTGGCTTAGACGATATTGCTTTCAACTGTTTTCCATGCACTTTATTATAGCTTATTGGTTTACTAATGGATTGTTACACAAGAATAGTACAGACACTTATGTAAAAAGAGAACTTAATTATAGTAAACCTTCTAAAATAGCGAACACAAGTTGCTTACTTGCTTGATTGTTACGTTTACCCTAGTTTAGCTAATAAAATGAAAGAGAGGGAAATATTACAAACCAATATAGAAAGCGACCAGAAACAATATCGTTTATGCAGTACCGAATGTGCTATTTTTAAAAGACTGGAAAAGAAGAGCATTCTCCATTTTGTCGTTTTTAGGGTACTGTAGTCTATTAGTTTCGCCATGTCCGTCCGTCTGTCTGTTCGCCCGTCCGTACGTCCGCAGCTTAGTTCAGAGACTCTTAATACTAGAAAGCCGTTATTTGGCACGAATATACATATTAGTCACGTCGACAAAGTGATAAAATAAAATCATCAATATGATAAAATGGGTACCTCCCTTACACGAAAAGTGGTGATGATTTTTTTTCTCGTGTATCTCATGGATGGGTTCGGATAGGACTGCCAAAAATATTGCGGATTTGTAAAACCATTTTTCGGGTGAAATATTAGGCTTTAAAGTGCTTTTGAGACAGCACAACAGCAGTGTTCGCACTGTTGTGTTCCGGTTTGGGGATAAGACAGCCGGTGAAATAACTAGCATAGAGGCATTCCATCTTAGTCCTCAGGGTTGGCAACGCATTTGCAGTCTTTAGAAAGCAAATGTCTATGGGTCACAGTTTCCACTTACAATCAGGTGGCCTGTGTGCTCTTTTGCCTTCTCGACGCCATAAAAAAAACACCAATTAACTTTAAATACGAGTAGAACATTACTTCATACTGGTTGTATTTTTAGATAGTTTTTGTGTTTGTAGTACTTAACGGCTTCGGAACCCTACACTGAGCATGGCCCGACATGCTCTTGCCCGCTATTTATTTTGAATATATTTGGCAATTGATATCAGCACTCTCTTGAATGTATTCAGTAGTTAAATTTGATAGCAATTTTGGTTTTCCGGTTCATATTTTGTAGACAAATCATAATGTGAGTTGTTTAAGAAAATAATGCTTCATAACGTATGGGTCACAGAAGTAACTATACATTGTACCTTGTCGAAGCTATTGACATAATAAATCCAAACCACTTTGATTTTATTACGTTACTACGACAAGGTCCGAAAATGTTCAGCTATTTACAAAGATCATTTGAGTACCTTGTCGCAGCTATTGACATACTAAATCCAAACCACTTTGACATTCGCATTCACAAGACTGCAATCCTAAGACTGCAAATGAATTCACAAGGGTAACTTTGTATATTTTATGCTAGCATATCGTGGATTAGTAATAAGTATTTGTTTATGTTTTTTGTTAAATAATATTGTAACATACCTATTGTATATATATATATAATATTAAATCCACAGTGTCGAATCAGGATACCCTGTAAGGATAGTTGTGTGTATTGAAATAAATAAATAAATAAAAAAGTAACTGAACATTTTTTACTTTGTCGCAGCTATTGAAATAATAAATCCAAACCACTTTGATTTTAATGCGTTACCACGACAAGGTTCAAAAATGTTCAGCTACAGAGTTCTATCGTACGCTGTCGTCTTAACGCTTATATCCTACAACATGTTGAGTCGCAAACGCAATTTTGTTATGTCGTAACATGGTGGAAATGTCTAATTAATTCCTCGAATGCGGGTCGAGAGGGAAAGAGCAAGCCCTTGAGGGTCAGGGCAATTTAATTTTCTGTCCTTTATATCTGCCCCATTTTCGATTTTCTTCAATTCCGAACGACCTATTCTTTTTATTGAGCTTTGGGGATTTGATTAAGGTTTGGTTTTTTTTTTGTGGATATATTCAAAGTTCCGGCTAATAATTTAGAGTATCGTAGGCTGAAATGTTACAAAATTTGCAAGAGTTTATTTGACTTCAGAGGGGACTATGACAGTTATATAGCTCTGTCCTTTTCTCTGAGCGCAAACAGAACTGCATGGATATGTCATGATAACCCCCTGATTTAGATACAAAATAACACTGAAATATACTATCGTCACGTATAGACGTGACGATAGTATCAAATTGTGACAAATACTTAGGAAACCGATTTTTCGGCAGAACCCACACTATCTCGAAGGTGACGACCCGTTTTTTCAAAAACAAATTATAGGATTTATTGCATACTGACGTAAGTTAAAATATTTTCTTAAGGAAATAAAAAAAAAAGTTCTTATCAAGAAGTATTCCTTAATATCAGTGTTTTCATATGACACTCATTTCATCAGTGGTCGCCGATAGGCCAATTTGCCCATTCTCCTTTACATCATTGTTATAATAATTATGGTTGAAAAACAGCGTAAGTCAATGAAATTACTAAATTTTCAAGACTTACTATATGTAGAGATATTTAACAGTTCCTTGTATCTTTAGGAGTGGCTTTCTTGAAGGTAATAAATTAAAATAATGAAAGTTTGCCAACAAAACTTGCCATTGGAAAGCTCAAACCATTCAGAAATTTAACTAGTAATCCTCTTTATTGAAATAAAGTCCATACGATCGAGAATTGAAATACTCTGTCTAAATATTCCACAAGTTAAGTTAAGTTATTGCGGACTAAGTCGTATTGCAAAATCTATTTCTGCCAAAGAGTTTTTGTAAATTTTGTTTCTAGTCTAGAAAATTTGCCAGCAAAATAATAGAATTACCCATTACAAACCAAATTCTGTTTTTCCAAATCAGTTCACATAATTTTAGTCTTAACTTAGCGGTTTGTGTTAGGCGTCATTCATTCCAAGAATACGGCGTTTAGAATTTCGCTAAACGTTGGAAGTTTTAACTATCAAATCTAGTCCTCAATTTTATTGACAACAGGATGTTTTTGAAATTATTTTCTAAAAAATAGTATGCTTATAAGGGTTTGTCTCAAAAACATACTATTTCTCGTTTTAAAAAGTAGTACCAAGTCGTGGGCATCCTCTAGTTTAATAAAAATTCGTATTACATCAATAAAGCGAAGCTAATTTGCTAACTGCTAGATCCTAAACCAGAGAAAATAACAGAGCAAACATTATTACAAAAATATAGCTGAACTGAGTCAACGCAAAATAATTTAAAGCTAATTTTACACAAGAACAGGCAAGACATAGGGAATATTTTTCTTTATTTCTTCTTTGTCTTTTACATCTAGTAGCTCTATTTAAATTAACTTGTCGTTATTTTACGTTATATTTCCTCCAATTTTTTCATTTTATTATTTAACTTAGTTTTGTAAGTCCTCTTACGCCTGAAACACAGGAACTTCCTCGCTCAGGCACGCTAGTTATTTGTCTTTTGGTATTTTTAGCCTAGTGTTATATATAAGTGATATGAATAAATATTTATTATTATTATTATTATTTATTTTAGCTATTTGCGATAATGTTGGATTTTATTTAATATTTTCACAGGCCGTTGATTTGTTATCTATTAGTAACTAAATGTAGAACTAATAGAAAGAAAAATTGTTTATTAAATTTCGACATTAAACTTTGTCAAATATTTAATTGAACAATGAAGTAGACATTTTATCCATATATTTTTTTTAATCTTATCTGTAATGTTTCAGAGTCTTGTGAGGCTGAAAATTTCCATACAAAATGCAATGACGTTTCTCTCTCCTTAAAACTTTTCTGATTTTTAAGATTTTTGAAAATGTTGATATTTTGAAAAACTAGGCCTGTACATTTCCTTTACAAGAAAATATTTAGTGGAAAGAAACAAATTGAAAAGACCAAACGGAAACGTGCAATTTTTTTTTATGTGAACTACAACATATTGGAAATTGGTGGAAATCGGACTTGATTTAGGGGGTGGAAAAAGTTATCGCCCGAAGCTAAATTTGTATGGGATTTCTTTGGCTGCTACACGATTTAAGTATCGCTTCACAGTCTTCTTAAGGAACTTTCGAAGAGACCAAAGAGTGGTAGTTTCCTTGCTCAACTAATTAGTTTAGCCATTCAACGAGGGAATGCTACCAGCAGCATCTTTAGTACAATGCCGCAGTGGCCATTTTTAGATTGAATGGTTAAGTTTAATTTTAAATCTCCGATATTGATTTATTTAAGCATTGTTTAAGTTTTTTAATTTTCAACACTTTTTGTATTATTTTAGTAATTTGGGTTCTAACTATGGGGTATCAATTTAGAATTTAATTCTTTCGCTTTAGTTTAAGATACTTTAAGTTCAATGTCATCTAATAATATGTGCAGTGTAAAGTAGGTTTTGATTACTTATTGATTTAGGATCAACAATTTACTTTGTAACTAGATTACCTTATTGACACGGGGAAAACATAGACAAATCACTTTAAAATTTTCCTTTGTATTTATTAAGTATGTATTTCTCTATATTGGTACGTTTATCGTTGTTTAGTACCCATAGTACAAGCTAAGAGCTTACTTTGGGACGAGGTCAATTTGTGTGAGAATGTTCCTTGATATTTATTTATTAATTTAAAAGCAGTAGCTTGGCAGAAGTGTTTAGCAGTGTTTTGGTGCTGGCGGTGTGGGGATAAGACAATCTTCGAAATTACTAGCATAGAATATTTCCATTTTAGTCCTCAGGGTTGGCAACACATTCGCAGTCTTAGGGTTAGCAATCTTTAGATTGCAGCAAGTGTCTATGACTGTTAGATCCCTATTACCCTCAGGTGGCCTGTATGCTCGTTTGCCTTCTCTATTCCATTGGCGACGTAACAACTTTGCATCAGGTAGCTCGTCTGCCTTTAATTAATAGCTTATAAAAAAAATGATGATTCAGTTTTTTCTTTGCCAACAGCACCGACTCCGTCCCCTCCAACGCTGAAACCAGAGCAGAACGAGCTCACAGTGACCTTCCCCCCGCTGGATGACATCTACAACACAGCTGAGAAGCACTTTGCCACGGAGAACAACACTCTCGTGACGTCACAGATTGGATCCACGGCTCTCCTGCCTTGCGTCATTAGGAACATTGGTGATGGAATTGTAAGTACAGATTCAAGCCAACTTTCTTTGTTTTAGAAGGACTTGTACAAAAAATATCTTCTCTTAAACTCGATTTTTGATGGTTGTTTTATGTTAGAGTAATCTGATGAGAAAACGGAACTCCTTGTTAGCATGCGCTGCGACCAGACAAATTAAAGGCAATTCTGAGTACCAGCACTGGGTCTCCGAGTTCCAGTACATCATAAGATCGACACCTATTTACCATAAAATGATGTGCCTGTCCATAAAAAGTATGGACCCTGGACAAAAAAATCCATTATCTTTTTACAGATCACTTTACTTTTACTCTTTGAGTTACAGATCTAAAGAGAAACTCTAAATTTATAGTTCACTAAAGCTTCGTTGCTTCCGGAATTTTCTAGATGCTGTGGGCAGTGAAGTGATATCTCTTCTGAGAGCACTATAATGTTGCCCGAGATATTTCTGTAGCGCACAAATGTTCCGCATGAGCGAAGAATGTAATATGGAATACTAAGTTTGAGTTCTTACTGCTAGGAATATGCACAATTTTACTAAAGTGAATATTCTTACGTAACTTTAACTGTAAGGTACCTAGCAACGGTAACATCTAAATCATTTGATTTATTCACTTAGTTTGATTGATTTTATTTTTATTCCTTGTTAGTAGTTATGTAAGAAAGAAAATTATAAAACATTTTTATAAATTTATCATTATCATTATGACTTAGTACCAATACCTACTTAAAATAAAAATCAATAAAAAACAAGCTTTTGTTACCAACTGTACTTTTCTGCACTGTTGTAAATTCGTAAGTTTTAACCCTTTTTCTTAACCTATAGTAAAATGGCTAAACGTTGCCAAAATAACCCCAATGCAACCTTAAATTAAAAACCATGCTAAATTTATCTTTCACTTACATAATACCAAGTTTAAATTTCCTTCTCAAATTTAACAACGCGGAACGCTTAGCCCTCACATTATTAAATTATGAAATAACATCGTAAGCTCGATAAACAGTCAATTCTGCAAAAATTAGGCGATTCCCAGGCTCATAATTACAACGTAATTATATGCTTTTCTCCGAGGCGAGGAATATAAGGAAAATTAAAGCTCGACACTTAAGTCGCAGTCTTTTGTTTTTAATTCGTTTAAGAACAGTCTAGCAAAAGTGCTGGATAAGTTGGATATCTTTCGTTGACTCTAGTCGTGACCAAATATTGCATTACATCATAAACAAAATGCATTACGCATGAGCGGTTATCAAAAAGATGGCCTATTGAAACATGTCCAGCTTTTTATTTTTGATTTATTCTGTTTACTGATTAGGTTGGAAGGGGCCGCCCTGGGCGTACTTTTTTTCATTCCCACTGAAAATACTGGAATTACTGGAAAAGGGCCGAATCTTAACCACCTGAAACCGACGTTCACGTATGACTCGATGTACAAATGTGGAAGAAGAAAGAGATTTGACAGGATCATACGAGTCATCATCATCATCATCATCATCATATCAGCCGAAAGACGTCCACTGCTGGACATAGGCCTCCCCCAAGGCTCACCACTTAGACCGGTCTTGTGCCTTCCGCATCCATCGCGATCCCGCGATCCTTACGAGGTCGTCGCTCCATCTTGTTGGAGGCCTACCAACAGCTCGTCTCCCGGTCCGTGGACGCCATTTGAGAACTATCTGGCCCCATCGGCCATCAGTCCTGCGAGTAATGTGCCCCGCCCACTGCCACTTAAGCTGCTCATACGAGTAGCAGGCGGAAAGAAGTCATAACTGGGAAACAGGCGTGATTTCATTTATGCATGTATGATTTACCCTACTCACTTGACATTGGCGAAATCACTCTAGAATATCGCGGTGGACCCGCCATTAATGAAAAAGAAGAAGACAAAATATATGAAATTGACATAAGCAGCTAACGCGAAAGACTTTCGACTACCGTCAAATTTTGTCACTTTTAGTCGCTTATGTTGATCCTCTACAGTCGAATAACATAATAATGAAATTGTCTCAGTGAATGAAAGTGACAAGGTACTAAAGTGTAAACATATTTATAAATGACTTCGACTGTACATTAAAAAATGATAAAATTCGCTGAATGCGTCTTGGGCCTCTATTCTACTGCGTTTATAACGTTACCGCTTTTGGCGTGTTTTAGAATCGTTTATGTCTCGGTCGCCATTATTTTAGATGACATAAGATTTATCAAAACGTTGACAATACGGAAACACATCAAAGACGATATCGTTATTACCGTGTAGAATCCCAGCCCTGGTCTATTTAAATGGGTGACACAATTTTTAGAAAATATTGGAGATCATCGCGATTTAAAAAGGTGATACAAAATTAAGTTTTAAAGTTCAAAATGCGTGTACTACCCACATAAATTTTCAGTTGCTCACTCGTCTCATGTCACGTGGGAAACCAGCTGACAGCGTGATGGATGGAATAGGTAATGCAATAATTCTTTCACGCGTCATTGGAGTCAAAATTAATTAAAATGTCACACAAGCCGTAATAAACAGTTGATTCTCAGTGTTTGAATTATTATTTCATACAATTAAATTATCGAGTCCGATTTCCAAGCAGAAAAAAAGACAGTATATGTATATTTATTATTTATACTTACCTATATATTATAAATGTGAAAGTAGCTATGTCTGTCGGTTACATATCTGAAACACTAAAAACCTTTGCCAGCTGTTTAATTTGCAATAATTTTCATTTGTCCGAAAGTAATTTTTCTCGGAAACCATTTAAATTTTCTGATTTTTTATAAAATAAACCTAATCTAACCTACACGTTCTGTAAGTATATCTCATTAAAAAATTTGAAAATTTATTGGGTTCCTAATAAAATGAAAATTATGAGAAATGAAAATTATTGCAAATCAAACAGCTGGCAAACTTAGTGTTTGCGATAGGATAGCCTGTCTGTCTGTCTGTTTGTTACACTTTCACGGATAAACTGCTAAACCGATTTAGATGAAATTTGTGATATTGAGATAGTTTGAGTCCCGGTAAAGGACATAGGATACTTTTTATCCCGAAAAACAAACAAAGAGACGATTTAAACCAAATACTTGCTAGATCCGCGACTTTTCCTTAATCGCCTTCCATTAAACCCAACAACTGGCAACACTTACCCCGAACACATTAGTCCTAGTTAATTAGGTGAGTGCATGTGGCCTGTTACAAACGTATTACATGCCAGAAACATTAATTATTGAGGTTAACCTGGAACAGTTGCTATAAAACTGTTGCTTGGTTAGGAAAACACGGGTAACGCACCCCAAATGAATGCAGAAACTACAATATCTAACTCTATTTTGTGTTCAAAACTTTATGTGCAATTGTTACTACGTAGTTTAAGTTTATCAGGACCAACAATTTTAACTCCTGCGGCGGTAAAAAAACCCTGTCGATAAATTTAAATAAAACAACCAAAAAATTAACACCTTTTCCTCGAAATAAATGTCTATGATTAAATAATTTAAAACGCAACAGAAAACATTTTATTTATGGTTTTTTATACCTTAAAATTAAAAAGTGTATTTTTCACATTCAATTGTAATTCTTAATTGCTTTATTGGAAAAAAATCTTTACTGTCGCATAAAGTTTTGAGGAATGTGTAGTTTAAAATTCCATGACAGTTATAATAAACTTAAAATTCAATTACAGTTACAACAAACTTAATCACTAAACTGAATCATTTGTGTGGTGGTAGGACCCTGTGCAGGGTCCGTCCGGATCACTACCACCATCTCATCCATTACCTACCCGCCAAGCAACAACGCATAATTGTGTTCCGGTGTGGTGATAAGACAACCGGTGACATTACTAGCATAGAGGCATTCCATCTTAGTCCTCAGGGTTGGCAACGCATTTGAGGTCTTGAGAATTCAAACGTTTATGGGTCTTAGATTCCACTTACCATCAGGTGGCATGAGTACTCTTGTGTCTACTACTTATCATAAAAAACATGCTTTTTATTTCGGAACAAATTACAGCGCAAGGAATGATAATAGCAAAACAAAATTATTATTCAGTTGACGAATATCATAGAGATCAAATTTCAATAGACAGTAATTGAAATACACCTTTCAGCTTAGAATCAGACAAAGGTAACGATGCCGAATCAAGTAATGACTTCCGTAACGCTATACAGATGAATGCTCCTGTTAATGAAGGAAGATCAAGTACCCATTCAGATCCAATTACAATTGATCGTAAATTAATTGTTAGTCAAGACAATTGTGTCAGTAAATATAATGTTACAGAGAACAAGGTAGCCACGGAATATGAGTTGGCATTTCTAAGTTTAGGAATCGCATTGTATTTACCAAAGTCATTAGTATTTTGGTACAGTAGGTACCTAATAATACCAGGAAATCGATTTTAGAAAATCGCTAATGATTGTGATTTATAATAAAAATGACAGTCCGGTAAATTGGCGGTCCGGCCATTTGACTGTTTGACAAGCGTATCATTTAACAAACTTAAATTTCGCAAAAACATATTTGTGCTTTAACTGTAACATATTACCTGTCACTAATTACACTGATAAACATCTTGGCCTGTTTGTGCAAAATGTGGTTTTAACCAATTATCAAGAAGTATTTTAGAGTTGTTGGTATTTTTGTATCTTTGCCTACGCCACTCTGGGAATGATGGCGTGAATATTGTGTATGTATGCATTGTTACTTAGGTTACGTGGTCTTATTAAATAAAGTAGGTAAGGTTTATAATTTTGACTACCAAGTAATTGTCAAATAATGCGACGGGAAGTACTTCTTTGCAAAATGAAAACTCAAAAATGAAATAGTTTTCCAAAATTAAATGATGTTTTGCTTAAACCTTAATAACTTAAGCTCAGAGACTAAACTTATGGTCAGACTTAGTATTTTAGTCCCGTTGGCACCCTTCGGGTACGGAACCCTAAATAAAATGTGAAAGCGATATTAAAAGTAACTAAGGTTTATAACGTTTTCTTGAAATGTGTTTATGACACAAACGAATTGTGAACCTCATCCTTTTTTTAGGGTTCCGTAGTCAGATTAGGGACCCTTATTATATAGTTTCGCCATGTGCGTCCGTCCGTCCGCAGCCTAGCTCAAAGACTCTTTCATAGTACTAGAAATCTGTAAATCGGCATGAATATACATTTTAGTCAAAAAACTGAAAATATATTTTTTTAATTGTTTTTCGTCTACCTCATAGTGTGGGGTGGCGTTGGATAGGTATTTCCAAAATATTGCGGATTTATTTTTCGATTAAGGAATCAGTTTATGATATATTAAGCTTTAAAGCGCCAATTTTTGATAGAGTCAAGTGTCCCCAAAATAATCTTAAATAAAAGCGCATATAACGAATTTTTTAGGAAAACTATTGAAACTAAGTAAATAAACATCATTGGTCCTTGAGATACAGGCGATTAAAGTGTTTATACCTTCTAAAAACATCTAAGACGGCACTAAATTACTTAAAAATCAACAGGTAATAACAAATTTTCAATTTTATGTTTGTATTAGTAAGAGCATGGTCCGACATGCTCTTTTCTGGTTTTTTTAATTCAATTGAAAATGCTACAATTTTCTATAATTTTCTCGGAACGTTTAACCGGTATGGACGCCGGAGCAATTTTTTTCCTCTACAAGAACTTGTTTTAATTTAAGAAAGAACTTGTAAATTGTATATTATTATCCCTATGAAGGGTTTTTAAGATATTATCTATTTGAAGTCTTATTTACTCCATTTTGCGAAGAATAACGTTAAAGTAAAAAATGAGTTTTATTATTTTAACTTATTGAAATGAAATGTAATACTTCTTGTAGCCAAAGGTATCAATTGATAAATATCGAATAAAAAACACGTTCTTAGCTTTTGTCAGTTTTTTAAAAACACTAGATTTAAAGTCGGGAAAGCGATTTCCTAAAACTTATATCTACTATCTTATCGGCTGGAACTATTTCACAATAAATCGCAGTTGTATACAGGGTGATAATGAAAATACCTTTCTCTCATACACGCGTTAATTTAATTTTAATCCAACCTTTCCATGCTGAGATTCGCAATCCGCCGTAATTAAGGAAATGGGTAAACATTATAACTCTCCTATATGGCTTTTTTGGTCGTTTTGTGCAATCAGCGTTGTTGAGAATCTGGTATACAATTAAGTATTGTTGAATTATATAAAAAAAAACTGTATTTTTTAATAAACTTTTTTGTTCTGGACTATTTTTTACCCAACTGCCTGTGACGGAGGGTAGTATTAGGATCTATATGTACCTATGTATGTATTGATCTTTGCACATAACTAGCTGTTGCTCACGACATCGTCCGCACAGAAGTCATTTGTCGCGAATAAAAAGGACCATTATGTCCTTTCTCAGGGTTTAAGCGACGTCCTTACCAAATTCATCGAAATTGGTTCAATGGTTAAGCCGTGAATGCGTATCGGACAGACAGCTACTTCTACATTTATAATATTAAGTATGGAAGTACGTATGGATCGATAGTATAATGTTGGAACTATTGCCTCTGCTGCTATGTATTTGCGGCTGTTTTGGGAGGACCATTCCATTGAGTTGGCGAATCACCGTCTGCCATTTCAACCAAAGTATTTAGCGTTGGCCAGGCAGACGCCATAGTTTCATCAATAGCCTGATTCACCAATCCATATCATTTCATTAATTTAACCTTTTACTAATGCTCCCATCCTTCTTAAATAGTCTGATACTAACCGGTGGTTGTCTGTTGGAGCATACTTCTATAATGTGAACTCAGGGACAATCGCCGGTTTTTTTATGGTAAAGAGAAGGCACACGAGCACTCAGGCTACCTGATAGTAAGTGGAATCTGAGACTCATAGACATTTGAATTCTCAAGACTATAATCTTAAGGCTGCAATCCTAAGACCTCAAATGCGTTGCCAACCCTGAGGACTAAGATGAAATGTCTCTATGCTAGTAATTTCACCGGTTGTCTTATCCCCACACCGGAACACAACATGCGAACACTGCTGTTTGGCGGTTGGTGCTGGTGGTTACTAAATTAAAGTGGTCTAAAGGGCCTCTGCGTGTTGGCTTCGGCTCCATTTACGCCTTCCAAAGGTCCGAGACACCCATAGTGAGTCCCGTGTTTGGTAAAGACATACAAATAATAATAATAATAAATATCCTTTTTGATCACAATACCGCAACCCTACGCCGCAAAAACACTTTGAAGGATTACTCCTAAACAGCTATATGACTACGAAGCAAAATAACTAACATGTAAAACGGCTATGAAGCAAAATGCCTCAAATTAAAATCACTTATCATTACTTTGCCTCTAATGCAAAAGGACTTTGTATTAAAACTTTTAAACATTACAATGACTATGAACTTAATAAGACTCGAATGCAAAACATCTCTGTTGTAAAATGCCTGGATATAAAGATGCCTAGTAAAATGCCTGGATATAAAGATGCCTAGGGATGCAAAATACTTCAAATGCAAATCATTTCAGTTTCTTTAATTGCCTCGTAACTGCACCCGAACTGCCATTTTACAGTTGGTTGCAGTTTAAATTACGAACATGGAGGTTACCTCATTAAATATAACTAAAAAAACCAGTTGCCTTCTTTATGAAATAAACAACGAGTATTATTTACAGTATTATGCAAACGCAATAAATGAATTCAAACGATTGTCATTATAGACAATTAAGTTTTAATAGATAACAACCAATTCAACTTAAAGTGGCCAGTATCTAATCTCAAAATAGGGAATTCGCATAGAGTTTTCTATCTCACTTCCTTTTCACATTTATAATATTAGTTGGATATTATTAATTTGAGGCAATTTGCTTTTTAGCCGTTCTTTATTGCGAGTCATTTTGCTTCTTAGTCATATGGCGTGTTACGTATAATCCTTCAAAGTATTTTTCTTTTATGAGACATTTTGCTACCTGGACAAAAATAAATGTAGGCGTAATGCAACTTAGGTAACCCGCTTTAGAGGTATTGATTTGAGGCATTTTGCTTTATAGCCGTTGTGCATGTTAGTTATTTTGCTTCTTAGTCATATAGCGTTTTAGGCGTAATCCTTCTAAGTCGTTTTGCGGCGTAGGCATTGTGATCAAAACGGATAAATATACGAGGACAATATGGGTTACTAACTAACATAATTATTGACGACAGAATCAAAAGGTGCAGTTGTGTTTAAAGCTTGGTTTTTGTTTAAAGTTAGTCTATACAGGATGTTATTATGGGCTGAAATATTTTGATATTTTTTTTAATGCAAATGACGTTAGTATTTAACAAGGTAAAACGAAATACGCGATGTTTTAATGTCATATTTTAATTAACACTGAAGTTTTAATAAATTTGATGGGTATTATTTTACATTGGTTAAGAATTAAACGTCATGATCCTTCTGTACACTATGGCTGCAATAAATGAACTGTGCGTCAATATAAAAACGATGTTGTGCAGGGAAAGGTACATACAATCAACCTTATAACGCCTTTGACAGATTAATGCGGTAACTCAAACATGACGTTAAAGCGACAAAGAACTAAAGTGTGTAGCTAAACAGATTGTTCAATTTTTTTTTTTTTTAACAGATATCATGGATAAGAAGAAAAGACTACCACCTCCTTACGGTTGGGCTGACGACGTATAGCTCCGACCAGAGGTTTCAAGCTATACATCTTCAACACTCAGAGGTATTGGGTTCAACTGTATACTAAGAAAATACATTTATATCCCTAATTGGTAAACTATAACAGTAAATCACTACATTATTATATAAACGGCGTCGCGCCGTGCCGAAACGTCGTGTTACGATACGTCGTCGTGACGTGAAAAACTTCAACGCTAGTTGCCATGATTCAAAATAAATGTTAATGTATCGCGCGGTATTATGTAATCTGTCGATACATTCTTGCGCCGGTTCCTGAATGTATGCAGCAGACAATGAACAAGGATGACGAACTCCATGTTTTTTACGACGTGAAATCGTGTTGTCGCTGTTGGCGATGAACTTTGTAATTTTTCACGACACGATAACGAGTAAGTTGAGGTCACGTCGTATTACGTCTTGAAGTCGTGCATAGCACGCAAGTAATAAGAGTATTTTAGCTCACCCTGGACTTGGCAGTGTGTTAAAATAATATGTATTTATCCATTGTCCAATTAAGGGGTTAATCAATTTGGGATGAAAGTCATTTCCCAGTCCGTTTGGGTCAATAAATCATTACTGCTGTCATTTTATTCAGATGATATATTACAGGCAATTTAACTATAATTTAACACTCTGATTGGTGGATCGTTAAATATTTGACGTCGGCTCAGATGAGAGTAAAAAATACTTGATTCCATATTTAAACTGTTGCAATGATTTTTTTTTATTAATCTCAGATTTTATACTCATTAAGAAAGAGTGAAACTTTACTACGCGTATAAAACACGCGTTTTCTATAGGTATGCTTATTTTTTAGGGTTGGGGATACATTTAAAAGTTAATTTTGATCATTTACACAAAAAGGCCTCTGTCCACGCATCTGTCAGAGCATAGGGACACATTTTAATTATTTTCTTTACTGCAAGCTAGTAAGCACACGGTAGTTCTAAGATTGGGTCTTCATCGGTTGACCCAACACTTATAGTTTTTTTAATTTACCAACTCCCTACCCACCACTTAATATTACGTAGGTAACTACATTGACACAACAGTGCATTCTCAATTGAAGTGAATTGAGAACGGTTCCATTATGTTTTACCAAATCATCATTTTGCAAACTTTCATTTTGCAAAGATGTCGCATTATTTAATTTTTTTGTGTTCGAATGTCTAACCTAACCTAACCTAACATATTTAACAAGGCCATGTAACCTATTGTAATGTTATTATGATACCTTTTTTGCGAAATGAAAGTTTGTAAAATGACACGTTTGTCAAACGGAGGTACTTTTAGTCAAAACTACGGACGGATTGAAAACACTATCAGCTTTATAACAAATGGTCGGATTTTTAACAGGATTGGACTCTGAAAGTGAGATTCGTCCAGAAACGCGATGCGGGCGTCTACGAGTGCCAGGTGTCGTCTCATCCGCCCACAAGCATATTCCTGCGGCTTGATGTAATTGGTGAGTTAAACAATCGTTAACACTTACACACTGAAGCTCGAGCATGAACATTTCAATCATACGCTAAAAAAAGAAACTTACATACGTACATACATAACATCACGCCTTCACTCCCAGAGTGGGGTAGGCAGAGCTACAGAGTTACCAACAACTCTAAAAAAACTTGTTGATAATTCTGTTACCACATTTTGCACAAACAGGCTAAGATTTACCAGTGTATTAGTGACAGGTTGCAAGCCCATCGCCTAATAGTACTAAAAGCCTTCATTCCCTTAGTCGCCTCGTACAACATCCTCGGGAAGACATGGAGTGGCACTATTCCAAACCGGCAACCACACGAAAAAAAAGATAAAATATTTTTATTCAGTTGACCGTAGAGCGCTTCCCAAGAGACCACTGCTGAGAAGAAACGCCGCAAGAAACTCAACAGTCACAAATTATATTGATTATGAGAATCTTAAGCTATTATTACATAAAACAAGGAATATAATATAAGAATATCTTGCCTATTTGAGCAGGAAATAGTGTGAAAACACAGAATGATCAGAAGTGTTCATACAAAAACTCTTGTCTATAAGGTTTACGCATGATAATTTTACGTGAAAACGTCAAAAATCAAACATTGATAAGCCGATCGTGCCTTTCCATCGCTTGTCCCTTGCTCTCGCTTAAACGCTCGGTTCAGGCGGAACGTGACAATGAGTCATGCTTTTTCGTGCATGCAGCCGGCGTTCATCGATTTATAAGACGTCATCACGTCAAAAATGTAAATAAAATTATACTTACCTATGGCGGTGCAAGACAACCACATTAAATAAAGTTTCGATACGTTCTACAAACCCTGTGTCCCCTAGACAAGGTACTCGTACAATGACTAAGTTATTAAGAAGCCGTAGACGAAATTTTGCCGGCTTTGCTTCTTTTCGTGATTTTACAGTTTAAAATACTGCTTTTTTTATCAGTTTTGTTGCACGTCATGAATAATAATTTCAGTTAATGATCGAATAAATGAGTTCCGAATGAATGAGCTACTTTTTTATTTTTGACGAGTATTGAAAAGCGAGATTTAAAACTTTATATATTTTGCATTTTTTTTCTTTTTTTAATGGATTGTTGTTTTTATTTTAACAACGAGAGATTTAAGTAGCCGAAATAAAAAAACATTTTTTGCCCATTTTCTATACAATTTTACCAAGTTAATTATTTTTTTACACAAATAAATTATATATAGGTGGTAAAAGTAACTCATATACTTTTTAGACGACTATTACAGCAATACATTTGTAATTTTTTATACCTTTTAGACATCAAAGCGATTCGTCCAAACCTCTTACAGCAAAATTCACAAAACAGTCGCCGGTTTCAGGTCGATTAATCAACATAAAATAATAAAAACAAAAAAGTTGCTCATATTATTTGTTGAAAATCGAAATTTATCTTTCGTGGTGCGTATTAAACATTGTTAGAAGTAAAGTATTTCAACTGTAAAATCACGTAAATCAGCGAAATCCGCCAATTTCTGCCTCTTAAAATAAGTAATTTAGCTATCTGGTAAAAGGTGTTTAAACCTCGTTAATTTAAGAGGAGCACGGACATGTCATGTATTCTTGACAGGAGATTCGGGTAATACAATACAAATCGTGAAGAAAATAATAAGGAATTTAGTGTGGAAATTGTACACAAACTATTTGACATTGTGTGCAGATGTTTGATCTTTTGTGGTATTACAACAGTATCGGCAAGTTTTTGATTCGTAGTTAAATTTACCCTTAGGTTTATAGCTACACAAAACAGTTAATTTCCCACAAAGAATCTCAATTATACTTGTTTGTTTCTATTTTCATAACATTTTTTACGGAATAAAATGAAATGCCGACATAATTAAGGTCTCAGTTATTTAGATCCGCATGGCTGCTCGCGATCGTTAAAACCTCTGCTTCATAATTTGAGAAAAAGCCCTGAGGTAATAAACATCCTTATTGTGTTTACCAAAATCAAAAAAGAACAGGCCAAGTGTAGGCTCTGTCTCGTGTACCAAATATTCCGGAGTGATACAGTTAAATGACTCTGTTACAAGAAAAGCACCAACTAAGAATTCCAGGACTACAAAGTGTTGGAAATTAGAGTTCAGAATTGGTTATCTGTATATTATTTTTCATTTTAATGTCACATAATTCCTTGAAATTATGTTTTTGAGATGGGCCTCAAACAATACTTAACATTTGGTTACCTTTCAAGTAAAATAAATGGCAAAAACTTTTTACGAGTATTACTGTTTTTAATGAGCTCTCCAGTTGCATGAAAAGTCATTTCAAACATTTTCCTTATACACACATACATAGTGTCACGCCTTTATTCCCAGAGTGGGGTAGGCAGAGCTACAGAATACCAACAACTCTAAACTTGTTGATAATTCTGTAACCACATTTTGCATTCAGGCTAAGATGTTTACTAGTGTATTAGTGACAGGTTGCAAGCCCATCGCCTAACAGTACTACAAGCCTTTATTCCCTTAGTCGCCTCTCACGACATCCACGGGAAGACATGGAGTGGCACTATTCTAACCCGGCAACCACACGGCATTTTCCTTATGTATAGTTTAAAAATGTTGGCAAATACAATATTCCGTTTTACTCTACATTTTACATACAATATCCAAATATCAGATCTGTTACTTATTTTGTGTATGAGCTAAACATCTGTGACATGCAAACGGTCAGATATAATGACAGACAGATGGACGGGTGAAAGAGTGTCAGAAACAGGGTTCCGTTTTGCCCTTTAGTAACTGAACCCTAAAGTCTCGCAATCGGCCTCGACCTACATTAAGGCCTTTTATCAAAATGCATTTAAATTCTCAAACAAACTCATTGTGCTACGAGCCTTCCATTTATAAACATGCCATGTCAGGAATCCCTCAAAAATACCTGCTTTCAAAAACTCAAAGAGAAAAAAATCTTTCTGCGGCCGCAACAAAGAAACCTTTGTTTTTAACAAATATTTACATGCGAAATACATCTGACCCCTTCATAATCATTCATGATGTTGGGTTAAATTGCTGGCCTACATTAAAATTCTATTTAGATTTACTTTGTGCCGACTTGGGTTTATTTTTGAAGTATTTATCATGTAGCCTACGGGCGGGAGTCTTGAGTTGAAAATGGGCCATGCTTCCATTTTTAATAGCAGCTTTTTTTTAATAACCGTTTAATTTAAGTTAGACTTATGAAAAAAATAAGTATGTAAGGTATTTTTTCCTTTCAAATACATACATACACCATACATTACATCACCCCTTCATTCCCAGAGTGGGGTAGGCAGAGCTACATAAATGCCAACAACTATAAAGAGACTTGTTGATCACACAACTGACTGACTAACTGACTTGTTGTTCTGTAACCACATTTCGCACAAGTAGGCAAGCCCATCGCCTAACAGTATTAATATCCCTTATTCCCTTCTTACGACATCCATGGGAAGACATGGAGTGGCACTATTCTAACTCAACAACCACACGGGGAAAAGATTTTTAGAACTGTGTTAGTGGTAACCCTGCTTATGAAGCTAGCGGTACCGGGTTCGATTCCCAGTGTTAGAGCTGGTATTATTGTTGGGAGGCTGGTATTGGTTCAAGGCTGGCAATATTGCTCTCTTCTTCCTGCGACTGTCATGGTGTGAACATGGAATGTAAGATACCTAATTAAATTAATAAAAGCAGTGTTAAATGAATTGGTAAATGTTTTTGAGAATTGCACGAGTATTAGTTTCCGAGCGTTGAATCTTTTCTATGTATTTAACCCCTTATCGCATAGGAAGCCATATATGGCTTCATACATGTTTTACATTTTGAACGAGTCCTTTTGATAATGTGAACTTTGTCAAAATTCCTATTTGGAAATATACTTTAAAGACAGCGTTTCACTTTCGATATGCTATAGGGGTTAAGTATTTATTTCTCTTTACTAGTATTTATATCGTTGTCTGCTATCCATAGTAAAAGCCTAGAGCTTAGTTTGGGACTAGGTCAATTTGTGTGAGATGGTCCTCTGATTTATTTTTTAGAAATTGCATCATGGATATTTATAATTATGACCGTTGGTTTATAAAAATAAAAACAGTTATTGTACGAATACATCCCCTCCCGTTAGCAGATAATTTTCTTAATAAAATGAAATATATTAGATTGTTATTTTATATCTTCTTCCGTTCATTCAAAATTTTTTTTTTAATTTTAGAGCTCATTAAAGTCAAAACTACAATAAATATAAGATCACATTTTAAGGTGACAATCGAATAAGACAGAAGCCTATCCGTAGAAATATTTTTAAATGATCATACATTAAAAACAACAATAATTGCGCCCTTATACATAGATAAAAATATTACCAACCGACTAGCGTAAGCGGCCAGTTTCTTTTTCGCTTGGTTTGTCGCCGCTCAAATTAATGAGGGTAGCCGCTAAAGTTTCGGTCAATGCAAATCTCGCTGAGAAAAGTACCTTGAACTCGTTCCATGTAATGCCTTGGTAGGCAACTTGCGATAACCATGTCGATGCGGCACCTTTTAGCGCTTTGCTTATCGCCAAAACCAACTGTGCGCCTTGTAACGGAGTTTCACCAAAGCACGCATCTGCGGTCGTGCACCATGATCTCGCGTCCACGTCCTTTTTGTCAGGGTCGAACTTGGGTAACTCGATGTGAATGGTAGTCTTCGGTGCTTGTATGGCTGCAATCAACGCCTGCATGTTCGCATGTTGCTGTTCAAAAAGTGCCCGCCAATTTATGTCGTTTTGCGACGATTCGTTGTCTTGTTTCGATCCCACTTCTGATATCGGATCAAGAGGCTGATAAACTGGATCATCCGACATCATCGGAGTGTAGGCGTGGAAAATGGTTTTATAAAAAGGACCTTTCACAGTTAATAAATTTAATTTAACAGAATATCATGAAAACGAAACGTAACGACAGTTTCAATGGTCGACCGCACTCGACGAAGGCTGATAGCAGAATGTTCTTCGGAGCTGCTCCACCTGCGCCAGCTGCGCTCGCACCGAGACTCTGTCCTCGTGTAATGGCGCCAAAAACGATACCAGTGCCACCACACTGCGTTCACTGCACCTTACAATTTAAATCAACCAATCAGAGGCAAGATCCGGTACTGGATAATCAAATCAGCAACTATAATGTTGCCAATATACGCGGGCGACGACATATATATAATAAAACACAGCATAACAGTAAAAAAGTACAGCACTGTGGATTAAAAAAAACTAAAAACAACAACCGGTAACACCTTAATAATATAAAAAGACAAATAACAATAACAGTACACAATTATGATGACATTAAGATTATAAGAAACGGGCCTATATTCTCTGCAAAAATTACAACATGACCAAACAAAAACCATGGGAAACAACGGGCTCACATGAGAAAACATTTAGACTGAAGAGAGAAAGGCATCCATCGTCTCACAGAACCTCAAACATTCGTCACGCACAACCTTCCATCTACAGGCAAACACATCACAATCAGGGGCACGGTCGAGAAGCGTATTTAACCAGTGCAAGGCGCGAACTAGCGGTGATTTGCTGTGAGATACAGTGCGCGCCAGCAAGCGCCAGCAAGTGGCGGCAACGAGGGCGGAAATCAAATTTCGTCAATGAGGGGACGCATAGACGGGCGTTTTCCAAAAGAAGTGTACATCGTTAAAGACAAAAGTTAAGAAAATTTTACTTTTCCATTTCGTCACGAAAATTAACGTACGTAAAAATGTATGGCTAACTTTCGTGACGAAATGGAAAAAGTTAAATTTTCTTAACTTTTGTCTTTAACGATGTACACTTTTTTTGGAAAACGCCCAGACGCACCACCCGCTCCACCAATTCAACGCTTCACCAATATATAAACAAAGACCTAAAATCTGACAGTTGACCCCTTGTAACCTATAACACAGCCCACAAAAGGTTTCAGCGTAGATCACGGCCAGTTTGGTCACTGACACATGAAAAATGGCCGGCGGCTGGACAGATTAATCTTCTAGTGATTTGTTTTCATTGTTTTGTTTGGTAACTACGTCGTTAGTGGTGATTGGATATTTGGAGTACTCGTGTGCAGCCATGTTTAAATAGATTTTTTTAATTACCACGTAAGTTTTGAAGCTTTTGGATGTAATTCACACGCACACGCTTTGTTATTACCTCCAATGGTTTTTACCAAAGTACCTACCGCAGGTGACAATTAAGAGTTCCAATTTGGATCAGTGTTCTATAGTTTGCAAGTTCTTAATGGGGTTACACATGTTAAAAATGTATGG
The DNA here is from genome assembly GCA_949316455.1 of Acleris holmiana. Classification (NCBI taxonomy): domain Eukaryota; kingdom Metazoa; phylum Arthropoda; class Insecta; order Lepidoptera; family Tortricidae; genus Acleris; species Acleris holmiana. The sequence continues at coordinate 9,074,152 of OX438785.1, forward strand.
GGTTACACATGTTAAAAATCATAGCACACTGATCTGAATTGTTAACCTCAATTTGTAAATGTCAAACTCGATTCTATTCCAACAAGAATAGGGTTTGACGTTAGTAAATTAAGGTTTACAGAAGTTTAAAATTAGATAACACTGATTCGAGTTGACCCTAATGTATTATTTTTATTTTAGTAAGTAGTAGGTACTGGATTAACGATTAACAGACATGGGGAAATTTAAAGGAAGGTAACGAGTCCGTTAACTTTTTTAAAGTTAACTTAAGAGAACAGTGAAGCAAAAAAATCGATACAAAATGCGATAACGATTTCTCCCCTTAAACGTTGTCCGATTTTAACGATTTTTGAATATGTTATAGATATTATGAATATCTAAGTCTGTACATTTTCCTGCAAATATTTATTGAAAAAGAAAAAAAAACAAAACAAAAACAAAAGCGGTAGGGGAGAGCGGGGCTGAAAGTGCCGATTTTCATAAAACACAAAATTGAGCTATGAAAATAGTGTATAATTATGTTGTGTGGCTTACACACACATTTAAAGAATGGTTATTGGAGTTTCTGAATAGTGATATTATTTAGTGCAACGTTAAACAGTTTTCAAATAAAATCATTTTTTATGAGATCGATCGGAACGGATCAACTTACCCCACTATGGGGCTGGTTGTTCCGTCCTTTTGAAATACAAACTTATCCTTAAACCAATAAATCTCAGATCACACATCAAATCACACGCTAAAGGAGTATTTTGTAGTTCTTCAAAATATGTGTTTATTTTGTGTGCACTATCAACTCTGTAAAAAAAAAATCAAAGGCAAAAAGGTATTATTTGGTGGGGTTCGTTGTTCCGTTGATTTAGTTTTTTTTTCCATAACTACTATTATACCATAATGACAGCAACTTAAACGGCTCCTGCAACGGTATAATTTCATAACGTTTCGCGTCAAACATCATACAAATTGCTCCGTTTTTTGCTTGCATTTCTATTATCATCGGAACGACTTACCCCCGGCACTTTCAGCCCCGCTCTCCCCTAATGTACGGATCCAGATTTTTATAATATCTACAACATATTAAAAAATTGTAGAAATCCGATTAGATGTAGGAGGTGAGAAACAAAAAAAACCTGGAGCTAAATTTGTATGGGTTATTGACATTCACTAACCTGCCCTTATATTAAAGAAGGTTGCTAACTGCATAGCATTTTAAATCTAATATGGTTGTCAATAGAGTATAGAATGCTTCGACTACTATATTGCACTAAGGCGCCTTATTTAGTATTACAGCAGTTTTTTTTTTATTAACTCTCTTAACTATTTAAAATCCTGTGTTACGGTGTCTTCGTTGAAATTAAGTTAATACGAGTAGTATGACAAAATCATAATGAACGTATCAATAAAGCAAACTCAATTTATGCTCACATAACATAATCGGATTTACTAGGGATTTGTCAATTTGAATATACAAATTGATTTCAGTTCTAAATTGTAGTATACGCATTCAATTAAATTAACAAATTAATTGGGCGTAGGTATGCGAAGGTGAAAACAGAGGAAATATCATTTAATTTCACGAAATTTCGTTTGTTGTCGCATTGTGACTTCTTTGAAATGGTTGAATTTATTTGTATTAATTTCCTTCATTGGTAATATGATAATTTCAGTTTCGAATTCGTATATTTTAAAATAGCGTAAAACTATTACTCACGTAGCGTTGTTGATTAATTATTGTTGACTTGTATAATTCTGTATTTAATACGTTGGTTGGTGTGAGTAAAAGACTTAATAAGTAACCCTCTTACATGTAATAGTGTTGTTTCTAAACTTACATACATACATAACAACACGCCTTCATTCCCAAAGTGGGAGAAGGAAGAGCTACAGGAATACCAACAACTCTAAAAAGACGTTGACAATTTTGTAATCACATTTTGTAAAATCAGGTTATGATGTTTATTAGTGATACGTACGCACACGAGCACTTAAGCATCTGATGGTAAGTGGAATCTGAGACCCACAGACATTTGAATTCTCAAGACTATAATCCTAAGACCTCAAATGCGTTGCCAACCCTGAGGACTAAGATGCCTCTATGTTAGTAATTTCACTGGACCGGACCGGTATTTTAACGATTAACAGACATGGGGAAATTTAACGGAAGTTAACGAGTCCGTTAACTTTTTTAAAGTTAACTTAGAAGTAAATCCTTTACTTGAAACGTTAACTTCGTTAATTAACGTTAACGAACACTCGTTCGCAGAATTTTCATTTCACTAACTTCTCACCTCGACCCATTTTAGCAACATTGTAATAAAACTGTAACCTTGTCGAATTACCTTTAGCGTTCTTTTAAATTTGGCATTATATTCTCAAGTGGGAGCCTGGGGGATTCAGGAGGCTAACGGGCTTTACTAGGCGTAGGAGTTAAGAGGGCTGTGAAGCAAAAAATTTCCATACAAAATGCGATAACATTTTTCTCCCCTTAAACGTTGTCCGATTTTTACGATTTTGGAATATGTTGTAGATATTATGAAAAACTACTTCTGTACGTTTTCCTTTTCAAGAAATGATTTATTGGAAAGAAACGAATTAAAAAAAAAACAAAAACGGAAACGTACAAACCCAGTTTTTCATGAGAAATTGTGTCGCATTGTTCTGTGCTATTTATTTATCTATCATTATTTAATTCAAGCGAAAATTACACTTTTCGAGATAAATAGTTCCTAAAAGGTTCCCCAAACCATCATATTTTTTTATCAGCTGTCCAATAAATATCTCACTCGATGTCATTCTCATTGGTTTTCTCCTTAGTTTTCGTCCATATTCCATGTCTTCCCGTGGATGTCAAAAGAGGCGACTAAGGGAATAAGGGCGTGTAGTAAGTACTATTAGGCGATGGGCTTGCAACCTACGTATATGATATGCGTATAAAATTTCATAGAAATCGGTCAAGCCGTTTCGGAGTATGGTAACTAACACTGTGACACAAGAATTTTATGTATTAGATTGTCGTCAAAATAAGTATAAACCGGTTAAGTGACATAAAGTGGTTGTTTCAGAGGCGCGGGCGCAGATCTCCGGGCCGACGGAGAAGTACCTGAAGCCTGGCTCCACGCTGCGCCTCCAGTGTGCTGTGGTGCAGACCACAGAGGCACCGGCTTTTGTGTTCTGGTTAGTACCAAGACGTCTGTTATCTTATCTAATCTTCCAGATGGGTCCTTTTGGGTACACTTCGACTACTCTAAGATCTTTTGTGCAATTGTCCTCTTACACAGTCAGATTTTTGAACGTGCAGGTTTCCTTACGATGTTTTTCCTTCACCGTAATTGCATCGGGTAATATACTTAAGTTAGAACTTATCAGTCATCTGTTAGAAAGAAAGACCTGTTGTCACGAAATGGTTCCAACTCAGCGTTATGCTGGAATTAAAATCAGCGCTGGTCTTCCGTTGGGACCATCCAGCGCAGCCACGGCAGATCACACACACATAGCACACGCACTAAACTAACATAAACAAACCAAGAGAAAACAGCAATACAATTAAACAGGCAAACCATAAGCCAAAAACAAAACCTAGGGCCTTGCCCTGAAAATACGAATCCCGAAACTACATTAGCTTCGTCTCTTTTTCGCGATTGAGCCATGAATGGTCAGTGAAAGAGACGGAGGATCCGACGTTACGAAATTCGCATTCCAAGGCAGCCAACTGCATTTTTCTTTGTTATACTCCATATCTTTCTACCAATGCGAGCTCTCAAACTGTTCAGTGTTGCGTGATAGCTATCCTGTCAAATTTAACCAAATAAAAATATTTATGACATTATTCTATTTCTTTAGACATACCCTTCGTTATACACATATTGGGTTTATTTTAGTAGTGGTAGGTCATTGTGCAGGGTCCGTCCGGATCGCTACCAACATCTTATCCTATAACCTACCAACCAACAGTGTTCGCATTGAAATTACTAGCGTAGAGGAATTCCAACTTAATCCTCAGGGTAGGCACCATATTTGCAATCTTAGGATTGCAGTCATAGGCACGGCATCTTGGGTTGATCCCACTTAAGCTTCATAGAAACTTCCACCTCCTCCCTATTTTGAAGACATTGAATTGTGTTTTGCGTGTGTAATAAATTTACATGTAAATAGAATACAAATAATTTAAGAGATACGAGAAAGAAGAAATTAATATCCACTTAAATACTTCTACGATCAAAAGGCGTAACGAAAATCAGGCTCTCAACATAATAAGCCTCCTTAAATCCAGTAACGTGATCAAAGTATCTATTATTAGATCCACCTACAACAATTTAGGGTAAGGTTGTAAGCGTTAGAACTCCCAACTTTACTATTTAAACATATAATATGAGAAGAGTGTTACCTTCTCCCGCTTTGCCTGATACATACGTGGATTTTATATTAATATATAAAACGTACAGACACACGCATAACAACCGGCCAATTGCGTGTGTATAGCAATAAAACCTCAATTGTTCCGAGAAGTATTTATTCAGTTTACAGGACACTTGATATCCGACTCAACGTCTCAATGGGTCATACACAGATTTAGGTTACCGTCTTTCCTGTGGACACACTGAAAGTAAACGTTTCTAAGGCCTAATTTTCTGGCTAAGCCCATTCCCGCAAAAACGCCTTTAGAACTGCTTTAGACCTATCAGATTAAAACATAACGACACGTTGGCCTAGTTGGGAGTGACCCTGCCCGAAGCCAGCGGTCCCGGGTTCAATCCCGGTAAGGGCAGATATTTGTGTGATGAGCACGAGTATTTGTTCCTGAGTTTTGGATGTTTTCTATGTATTTTTTAAGTATTTATTTCTCTATCCAAGTATGTTTATCGTTGTCTAGTACCCATAGTACAAGCCTAGAGCTTAGTTTGGGACTAGGTCAATTTGTGTGACATTGTCCCGTGATATTTATTTATTTATTTATAATTTATATGCACACAAGCTTTTAACTGTTGACCACAGGAGAGACAACTTTTATTTTTAAGAGTGTGTATGACCCCAATATGTTCTAAGTGGCGGAGTGGTGATAAGACTGTCAGTTTTGAAACGGTCACCACGCCACGGCAGCAATCAACCATCATCGGCAACACCGGAAGTACAATACTTGTTATCTTCTGGAAAATCCGGTGGTACCGATGCTGCACTGTTTACATAATTATTATTAATTTAACAGAAATATTTTCTAATTTTATCACTTAATAATTGTAAGTCTAACATGTGGGACCACATAAATATTTAGGGTGGCGTACCAAAATTTAATTTATCAATATAAGTATAAAGAAAATGTGTTACGTGTTTTCATAAATACATTTTATACAAAAAGCCGTGAAGGTTATGACATTCTACAACTTGTTATTGAGAAAATAAATCTTTTTATGTATGATTACATTCCGAATAAAGAAAAACAAGACCAAGAGCGGGTAAACTGACGCACAGTTTGGCGGCATTTACAATAAGGTACTTTGTAAACAATGTCTTCCCGTGACCACGTTTTGATAGCTCTTATTTATTTGCCAGTAATGGTGGCCAAGTTAAAAACAAAAGAATAACATGTCAAAGGTAAATATGCTTTTACTCGGCAGAATAGAGTCCCTGCTTTGGCAGCAGGTTATTTAATATATGTTATAAGCAAGCCCTTTTATGAAATCTGTGGCCCAAGATGCTTTACCAGGTCTTGGAACCGGTTTAATTCGGTTTTGCTCTGCACATTTCTAGGGAACGTGAACGTTTTTAGAACTTAAATTTAACCTTAAATTAGTTTCAAACACAGATTAAGGTTATCGTATTTCCTGTGGACACATCGGAAGTTAACGTTTTTGAAGCCTGATTTTCTGGCATCTAAGCTTGTTAATCGTGTGTGACAAGCGTTTTTTTTTTAGCTTGAAACCGGTTAGTTCGAAAATAGCTTTATATCAATGTTTCTCAAAATAAATAATAATAAATAAATAAATATTACGGGACAATGTCACATAAATTGACAAAGTCCCAAACTAAGCTCTAGGCTTGTACCATGGGTACTAGACAACGATAAACATACTTAGATAGAGAAATAAATACTTAAATACATCGAAAACATCCAAGACTCCGGAACAAATACTCGTGCTCATCACACAAATATCTACTCTTACCGGTTTATGCAAACGGAACCGAAATGAAAAGGTTTTGCGACAGGTACAAAATAACGGTGTGAAAATTTAACCGCTATCCGTATGGCGAGAACGTTATCGTTATCGAAAATGTATAGGATTGACGAAAGCTGCCAGACGATTGCGACGAATACTTCTGTCAATTCCATACATGTTACGCTTCGAAAATCGTTTACGTTACCGTTATTCATTTTGTTTTATTAGCGTCTCTGTTGTGTAATTCATATAGCAAACTCTGATAAATATACACATACACACTTAACATCACGCTTTCATTCTCCGGGTGGGGTATCCGGAGCTACAGAAATACCAATAACTCTAAAAAGACTTGTTGAATTATTCTAAAACCACGTTTTGCAAAATCAGGCCAAGAAGTTTACTAGTGTATTAGCGACAGGTTGCAAGCCCATCGCCAAACAGTGCAAGCCCTTATTCCCTTGGTTGCCTCTTACGACAGCACACATGGAGTGGCATTATAACCCGGCAACCACACGGGGGATAAATATTCCAGAATAACTTTCGTTTGAATATTTTTTTAATAAAATCGCCTGGCGTGACCTGTTCATAATACCGGAATCAATATACCCACGTGGTTCACAGGTGATTCGGAACATCTGCTACCTGTCGTATTAAGAGTTATGGACTCATGGAATGACGGTTCAAAGGCTAAAATTGAGCTTGAAGTGGGTTGTAGATCGTTTGTAGGAAAATGATTCAAAGTTAAGACGCGCATTACAAAAGCTGGGTTAGCGACGTTTCTTTTTAGGGTACCATGGTCAAACTAGGAACTCTTACAGTTTCATCATGTCCGTCCGTCTGCCCGTCCGTCAGCAGCCTAGCGCAGAGACTCTTTGTACTAGAAAGCTGTAATTTGGCATGATACATATTAGTCACGCCGACAAAGTGGTACAAAAAAAGAAAAAAACAACTAACGTGGGGATGTTTTTTTTTCTCGTGTACCCCATTGTGTGGGGTGTCGTTGGATAGCTCTTTCAAAAATATTGTAAGTTGGTGGAAAAAAAATCGATCAAGAGATCCGTGTATGAAATATTAATCTTTAAAGTGCTAATTTTTGTAAGAGTCCCCCCCTTACAGCCAAAACTACAAATACAAAAAATCTGAAATGAAATCACATAATTATAACGAATTTAAAAGGGAAATTATCACGACTAAGTAGACATCAAAGGCTCTTGTGATACAGGCGATTAAAGTGTCTATACTAAAAACATCTAAGACTTGTTGATTTCCATGTTTGTAGTAAGTACTTAATGGCTTCGAAACCCTGAGCTGAAATTTGGCATACTTATGTATGTAAACTCGATGACAATGCAATAATATTGGACCATCGAGCTGGTTTAATGATAGAGGTGGAAGATGGCCATAGGAACTCCTGAATTACACATGATAAACCCGTCGTCTTAGGGCTCGTTGGAATCGTCTTGATAAGCAGATGATGACTATCTGATGACGATATGACGATGATAAAAGTACAGTAGGCAACAAAAGCTTGTCTAAAAAATGTTTTTTTTGGTTAGGTTAGTTTGTTATTAGTGTTCCGTATCAAACTAAAATCCTTATGGTGAGCCTACGATGTCTGTCTGTGTGTCACAGCAGTGTATTTACTGTTGACTTGAAAGGACAATGAGCATTTTTGTAGCCGCTGAATAACAATCATGGTGTTGATCATACAAATAGGAACAGCAAATGGAGATAAGCATATCTTTCCATTGCTATATAAATTATGTCCTTTGGAATAAGTAGTTCCATACATTTTTGGTTAAAAATCACGAAAACACATTTGTGACGGTTAAAAGTCATGTAAACACTTTTATTGGGGTAGAACGGTGGCTTTATTATACAAACGTGAAAGGCTTTATCCGATGAAAACAGATCATGTGAAAAAATGTACGGTTTGATTTTTATTTCAGTCTATTCTGTTATAAGTTCTCTTTTGTCTAGATGAGACGGCTATTCATCGATAAAACCGCCTGTTGACTCACTTTGTAATATTTACTTTGTATTCACGTTTCATGATGTTATTGTATGTGGTGTGTAATTAACTTATGTCCTCGACGTTTTACATAAAATTGTTATCTTGCATCATGTTTCAGGTTTCATTGCCATGCCAAGCCATTTTGCGGGTGGTAGGACCTTGTGCAGGGTCCGTCTAGATCGCTACTACCATCTTATCCATTAACCTACCGCCAAACAGCTGTGTTCGCATTGTTGTGTTCCGGTTTGGGGATAAGACAGCTGGTGAAATAACTAGCATAGAGGCATTCCATCTTAGTCCTCAGGATTGGCAACCCATTTGCAGTCTTAAGATTGCAGTCTAGTGAATGCGAATGTCTGTGGGTCACAGTTTCCACTTACCATCAGGTGGCCTGTGTGCTCGTTTGCCTTCTCGATGCCATAAAAAAATAAAAAAAAAATGAATGGCAAAACACTTTATAATTTACGAGTAGAAACCTCTAACAAAATAACACATTAAAGCATGTTATTCTAGGAATACTTTTTCAGAAGTGAACATCAGAGCAGCAGACTTTCATGTTTAAAAATATTTGCTAACCAATCCCCTTTGAAAAAATGTATCAATAATTTTTCTTTCGACTCCAATATTCATTCAGCCGCAATAAACATATTCTAGACATTTTTAATACTGGCCACATTAGCTTTTCATGTGTAAAGAGTTTGTTTAAACAGTTATACATTTTCCTCTTTAATATTTATGCATCAGAATGCACAGCGATGCTTCTTTGAATAACAATTTCGGAACCATTATAAAAAACACGTTCTTTTTAATTTAATGCGACAGTTTACGAATTTAATTTGCATAGGAAACTCCTTGCTTATTCTTATTTGTTACCAGCAAAATCTGCCCTCCTAAGCAAAAAAGCAGTATCTCAGATTTAATGGCCAAAGCGGATTCAATCCTAAACCGTTAGTAATAAGGTTAAATTTTCTACAGAAGTTTTGTCATTTACTGCATTTTATGTTAGCAGGGCAGAAATGCTATGCTGCATGACTTGACCGATTCTACCTATAGGCACCAATTGTTAGTAGAATATAGGAACCTCACGTCTAATTATGTTACTCGATTGTTTGGAGCTATGTAGAATTGAAATTTTATTGTCTTTATATTTCTCATAGAAATTTTTGTCATAAAGTCAACTGTTGACGCAGGGTTATTCCCATCTTCCTACCTATGCAACCCAGGTTTAAGGAAATTTTGCCATATACCTGGGTTGGTTAGGTTGGGAGATAGGAATAACCATTGACGCATTACTCGTGTGTAAAAAGTACAAATCCCATCAATTCAAGGTGGCGGCTAACACTGTGACCGCTCGAGGTCGAAAACTTACATTTTTCATGACTAACCTACGAGTATATTTAAGCAATACAAAATGAAAAAAACTACACCACCTTGTGTATGGCAAAGCCTCTTTTTTGTCCCCACTGATTGGACCACTATACTTAATACAGTTCTTATTCTTATGTCACATCAGCAACTATTGAAACCTCCAAAAAATATCCGTCGTTATAAAGTTTGTATAAAAACCGCCTTTATGATGTTGCAATCAAACAGCTTTCTTTTGTAGTTTTTATTGAATAAAAATATAGGTACAGCGTAGTGTAACGTTTTCCTTGTAACTCGCCGAATTGTAACCGTGAGTTAGGCGCAGTCTGAGAACCAGCGCTGTGCAGCTGACCCAGCTCGCAGCATGCTGAGACATGAGCCTGTTGTCGCAGAGCAATGTATACCTCATATACCCATACTGTGGGGTAATGCCGTATAAATTGCTTATATGACAATAAATCTTTTTTTTTTATTGTATTGATGGTAACTCATCACTTCATCGAAACACCTTTCATCAAATGTATAATTTCATCGAATTTCATTTCATCGAACGCTATTTTCTGCTAAAACTATAATGTTTTCAGGGTATCTTAAACATTATTGCTTAGGTTAGGCTAGATGTTGAAGATATTGTAGTTTCAGCAGAAAATAGCGTTCGATGAAATGAAATTCGATGAAATGATAAATTCGATGAAAGGTGTTTTGATGAAATGATAGATATATTTAGGTATGTCGATAACATCATCATCATACATAGTATTAAAATGACATCGCAATTTCTGTTTGTCTGTATGCAAAATTATATTCTATTATAGAAGAGAGCGAAGCCAAGGTTTATTACATTTCGGCACGACAATCTAAATTAATAGACAGACGCTTGATTGAAAGCCGCAATCGAAGCTAACATTTAATGTAGAAAAGAATTGATCAAAATTACAAACGTAAATTTTCGATTGGAGACTTTCCTTCTCATTAATAAACGCCCAATAGCTAAAGTATGTTTAAAATGTGTCTATATCCTGTCATTGCGAATTTGGCAAAATCAGATAAAGAATACATTCCTACCTGGCCACCTAAACCAGTGGGATTAACACTATAATTTAATAGGTGACACAGAACGATTACCGTGGTAGGCCAAAGAAAAGGTGTAAGGTCAATTTGAATGCGGCTTCAAAGGACTGGTAGATTCTGGATATTTTTGTACAAATAGTATTATTATTTCTATAATTTGGATTTTACTCAATTAAGTATCCACTAATTAAAAAAAATCAATATAACATACCGCTAAAATATCAAAGTCTAAAAGAACTAGCTTATATAACTTTGAAAACCCAATTTAACTTGAGAAAACTATCGCAGTTCAATATCTGACTTTCAAGAATAAATTTCTAGTTTTTCCTCTAAAACAAAGTTTTTCATGAAATACTAAAATTGGTTTCAAATTTGATTCGGGAATATGACGAATGAAAATGGAAGCCTGGGGGCTATTCTAGAGAACGAGACAAAAGGGGAACAGTAGAGATTTTTTCGATACTAAAGCTTCGTGTAGGTAAAGGGTTAAACTTATCATGTTTTAGCTGACATGATAAGCATGATGATTATGAGGACGTCAAGATTATGATCAGGTTAATATTTTAGGTGAACTTTAATGGAAGCTAATGAAGATACCTTATCCTAAAGTACAAGGCAGATAAGCGGTCAAACCTGTCACATTGCACCATGAAGTTACTGATTAGTTATCAATGACAGCAGTAAAACAATGCTAAACTTATTTGGTGCGTGTAAAGGATTAGTGATAACATATTTTTACTGTTGTCAACATTGTCAACGCAGCTGTCAAAAGTATATAAATTTGATGGAAATGGCAAAACGTTATCTTAAGAGCGATTAATTGTTTACGAGGCATATTTTATTTTCCAAAATATAATATCAAAATATATAAAAATTGGTGTTATTAGTCTAAGGAGCTACCCTGTGCCAACGGCCTTGACGTGCGATTTTCTGTCATTTACCTTAATATTAGGTATCTTACAAACAGAACACAATATGAAAAAAATACAGGTATATTGAAGATAATTTACTAAATACAATACAATACAATACAAATACTCTTTATTGAACACCAAAAATAAAAAATAAAAACAGAACATGGAACAGTACATTTAAATCATAGGTATACAACAGGCGGTCTTACCGCTAAATAGCGATCTCTTCCAGACAACCTTGTAAGAGAAATAACTGAGGACACATATTCATGGCAGGGGGTGTAAACTAATTCGTTTAGAACTCAAACTAAATAACTACACGAAACAATTAAATTATTTCAATTTTGAAATTAGAACTATTTATAAATATACTAAATATAAATACATAAAATAAATAATTGAATAAATACATACTAAATACATATAATTACATTACATTATACATCTATATAATATATACATACATACATCCTCCAAAAACAGCCAAACAATGACAACAGACGAAGCATGAGATATAACAAAGAAAAAAAGTAAGGGAGATAATAGAAAAACTACGGAAGTGACAGAAAATGATCCTTTAGCTTGCTTTTAAAAATGGCAACAGACTTAGCACGTCGTACCTCCACAGGCAAAGCATTCCATAACCTTATCGCCTTGATGGTAAAAGAATTTGTGTAAAATTTAGAGGAAGAAAAAGGAACTGACAGGAGAAGGTTTTGGGACGCTCTAATAGATTTAAAATAATTGAACCGCTCCTTTAGGTAGCGCGGGGTTGCAGGGTTGAAAAGAATGCTGAAGAGGAGATTTAAAATGTGAAAGTTACGACGAGCACGGATTGTGAGCCACTTGAGCTGATTGCGAAAAACGGAGACGTGGTCATACTTGCGTAACCCAAATATGAACCGTATGCACAAATTCTGAATACGCTCAAGCTTATCTAGTTGCTCCTCAGTGAGATCCAAATAGCACACGTCAGCATAATCTAGAATAGGAAGCAGTAAACTTTGAGCAAGCGCAATTTTCGTGGCAAGAGGCAGAAAGTTCTGAAGCGGTCTGAGAGAACCTACAGCTGCAAACATCTTCCTGCTAGTCTCACTAACTTGAGGTGCCCATGACAAAGTGCGGTCCATGATGACACCCAGATTCTTAACCTGGAGAGAGTAAGGTATCAGAACACCGTCGAAAAAAACTGGGGGAAGATTCACAAAGTTGACTCTAGAAATTAGTTGGGAGCTGCCAATGACGATCACTTGAGTTTTAGAAGGGTTTACTTTTAGCCCAAACGCATTGCTCCAACTCAAAATTCGTTTCAAATCTTCATTGGCAGCGTCAACCACAGAAAAAAGATCGTCAAGCGTACCCTGAGTATAAATTTGAAGGTCGTCAGCATAAAGGTGATAAGAAGAGAGAAGGTTTTGTGTAATGGAATTAATAAAGATAGAAAAAAGAAGCGGAGACAGCACGCCGCCTTGCGGAACGCCGGCCAGCGTGCTGCACCATGAAGATCGAGAATCACCTATCTTTATTCGCTGCCGACGACCCATTAAGTAGCTATGAAACCATTCAATTACCGCAGGAGATATGTTAAGGGAGCGTAGAATTCCAAGCATTATGTCAAAATCAACGGTATTAAAAGCATTACTAAAGTCTAGCAGTGTCAAAATCGTTAGTTTCCTGCTATCCATGCCAGCGCGAATGTCGTCCGTGATTAAATTGACTAAATTGTTTGGATACTTTTGAAAAATTCAAAGTTAGTCATTTCGGAGGAAAATCAAAAATACTCCAATTTGCAGTTTTTTCGAAGCTCCTCGGAAATGTCTTCTGACATACTTTTGCAAAAATATACAAGAAAAAACAGTAATTTAATCTCTATAAAAATACCAATCATTTTTCCGTATTGTGTTCCATTTGAAATATATTAACGAATATGACAGAAAATCTCGCGTCAAGGCCGTTAGTCCTGGGTAGCCCCTTAACTTGTTTATCTGTGGATCTGTGTGTGTATGAGTCTGTGTACCTGCGTGTCAGTCTGTGCCATCGTAAAATGGATAGACCAATTGGACGCAGGTTTTTCTAAAAAAAAATCTTACTTAGGTTTCATGAAAATCAGTTAGGCCGTTTAAGAGATATCAGTCCTCAAATAAGGGTTTACCTAATCGGGGAATTTTATCTTATACACCATAAATAAAAATCGTAACGAAACAAATTTCAACTTAACTTAATTATATGTACGAAGTAACCGATGGAGTAATTAATTGCCTTCAAGACTCCATATTGTTAAGAATTCAATAACAGTTCATTTACCAAAGAATGTCAAACAAACTTTAAACTGATTAAAGTAATCAAACTCCAACACTAGCAATACATTTATCTTCACAACCGTTGTCCTCAAAGTGTTCTTAAAAATGGTTTAACTTTTAATTTAATTCAGTTGTTATTTGTCTTAAATGATTTAGTTTGGTTGGGTAATAGTTGTTGTTTCACTGTGTGTTTTAGAATATATTGTGGTCAACTTTATAATTATCATGAAGTTAGTTTCTGCATTTTAAGTATTTATCTGATTAGGAACTCTTCAACAATCAACATACATAACAGCAACATTTTCGCATGAATATTAAAAAAACCTATTTAAAGATGACTTATCCTAAACAAACAATATCACGCTATTTATATTTATATAAACAACGATTTAAATTCACGTTTATTCACCCGAAGAACTTCAAATTTTCCTATTAAACAAAAGAAAGTTAAACGAACGTTCCGCAAATTATCCGTACTTACTTTCTACGTTCTCATTCTGACATTAATAAATTACGAACCGAAAAGTGGCTTTAATTTTTCACAATCCTTCAGAATAGGCCCCCAGCGTCGCACAGGTGCCAAAATTCCACAAAATTACAAAGCAATTTTTTTCTCGACGAAATGGCTTTTCTAATATTTCCCGGGCGAATATTTTGCTACAGTTTATTTAAGAAATCTCTTTTCATCTGACAGCTGTCTATACAATTGGATATATTTGGTTTTGTCTTAGGTGATTTGAATATGTCATTGAGTGAATGACGTTACTGCTGAAGCGTTGAAATGTTTCCAGGGGTGTTATTCTTAACAACAACGAGGTCTACGTCGAATTTACTCACCAGACTTCTTTGGTCCATGAGCTGCAAGAAATCAAACGTAACAGGAGATCAGAACAGACTAGGCTAAACGCTCAATTTGTTACGTTTAGGAATTACATCATAGATGTTTTGTTAAAATAATGTCTGAGTCAAGCATTCTTGACATTTTCCATCTATAAAATAATTTAAATTATTTCTTATCATGTTTAATATTCTTCTGTATATAAAAGTTATCATTCTGCCAACGCACTCTGCTTAGAATTAATCTGACATTATCAAGGCGATCCATATTGAAGCAATTTCTGTTCTGCGAGGCCGTACTATCATCGAAGCCAAATCATTTGGCTAGTGTTCTGAACTCGTGTCGGGTACCTAGCATTTATGCATATGTTAGTGGCGTGGATTATTGATATAACAATGCGTGATCTTAGCCATCCCATTACTACGCTTATGAGGGTGCCGATCTTCCAGTGTGGCTCCCTCATTACTATTATGAATAACTATTACGTTTTCTAATAAACTTAAGTGTCATCTTGAAATCGAAGAATGGTTTTTTGTTGTACAAATAAATACACAATGTATATCATACATGACAAACTTTAGTAAACTTTAACCTTCATAATAGAATAACTTAATTTAATAACCTTTAGAATAGTGCCACTCCATGTCTTCCCGTGGATGTCGTAAGAGGCGACTCAGGGAATAAGGGCTTGTAGTATTGTTAGGTGATGGGCTTGCAACCTGTCACTAATACACTAGTAAACTTCTTGGCCTGATTGTGCAAAATGTGGTTACAGAATTATCAATAAGTCTTTTTAGAGTTGTTGGTATTTCTGTAGCTCTGCCTACCCCACTCTGGGAATGAAGGCGTGATGTTATGTATGTATGTAACCTTCATAAAGTCAAATTAACGGAAATGCCCACTTTTTTCCCGTTAAGTTACTTATATTCCCTATGACGGATGCTCGACGCTCTCATAAAAGTCAGTCCCAAGGGGGTCTATCATTTCATCAAAACACCTTTCATCGAATGTATCATTTCATCGAATTTCATTTCATCGAACCCTATTTTCTGCTGAAACCGTTTTGTTTTCAGGGTATCTTAAACATTCAATACGTAGGTTAGGTTAGGTTAGATGTTTGTGACGGTTTCAGTAGAAAATAGCGTGAAATTCGATGCAATGATACATTTTGATGAAATGATAGACACCCTTGGGACAGATCTTTATGAGGCCGCTGATATAAGTAACATAAAGTAAAGTAGTTCCCACCTTTTTCCGTTAACTTGACTATACGAAGGTATCCTAAACATCTAACCTAACCTAACATACGTATTGAATGTTTAAGATACCCTGAATACATTACGGTTTAAGCAGAAAAGAGCGTGAAATGAAATTCGATGGAATGATACATCCGATGAAGTGATGAGTTACCCTGTCCCAAAGATCAGCGATAGCTTCACCAAAGTGTTTATTCCATACATTTGTGGTGCAAAGACTTCTTTCACTGTCAGGGGAACAAAGTTGTATGTCGCATTTCGTAAGCACTAGATTTTTTTTGTTTTTATTTCTGTTGTAAAGTCAGTGCAGTTATAATATAGTATGTTAACACTTTATTGTTCAAAAAAAGAAACAGTTAACCTTTGAACGGTTGAGAAACAATTAATAGAGTAGATGAATAGATTAACTTTATTTTTAAGGCAACAAGGCCGATACTTACAGACTAACATACATAACAAAATGTAACTTAAAATTAACATATTATCCTATTAAAACGCTTTAGCGGTCAGCTAGCAGATGGCCACGAAATCGCCGAAACACTGACAATTAATATTACGATTAATGACAATAAAAAAGAAATTTTTCTATATTACATCCAAATAGGGAACATGCAATTTTCTTTTTACGCTCTCTGGAAAGTGCTATGAAAGAGAGGAGTAACTATTTACGCGAAATAATTGTCGAGTTTTTTTTTCATAAGATATGAAGCTTTAAAAAGTCATAGCTCAGACCCCCTGCAAAAACACTCTATACAAAATCGACGACAGGAATGACGTCACAGCTGTTGTTCCGTGTTTAAAATATACAGACTTTGTAAAGAAATTTGCATATTTTTTATTTTTGTAATATTTTTTTTTATGTTAAGGAGAAGGCACACGAGCACTCAGGCCACCTGATGGTTAGTAAAATCTGAGACCCATAGACATTTGAATTCTCAAGATTATAATCCTAAGACCTCAAATGCGCTGCCAACCCTGAGGACTAAGATGGAATGCATCTATGCTAGTAATTTCACCGGTGGTCTTATCCCCACACCGGTACACAACAATGCGAACTCTGTTGCTTGGCGGATGGTTAATGGATAAGATGGTGGTAGCGATCCGGACGGACCCTGCATTTCGTAAATTACTATGTTTCAGCCAATACCGTTGAATTAAAATATTACGTTAATAAAAAGAGGATGCCGAAAAAAAAATTCGAATCATTAAAAGAAGTTTATAAAATCTTAATAAACGGGTCAAAACTTAGTGTATTGCGTTTTTTTTTTTTAATATTTCTCCTAAATCGTATCAATGAAACTTAATTCTGACTTCCATGCATGTTCTCTATTGTAAACCTTTACATAGGTACATTCAAGTTGTGCTCCACGCCTTTTCCCCTGTTATTTATTCATATCTACGAATATATTCAAATATGCAGAAAACGTCTGACGTTTGCCTTAATTTAATTTTTGCCCCAAACAATAGTCTTGGCTACTTGGCAAGGCCTCGGCTGAATTGGCAACTCACTTGGCTCCGCTGCTAGATTGGCACTTTATTTTGTCGGGCAAAGTCGCTGTTGGAATGGTAAATAGTAAATTAGTTCCAGCGGCTTTGTAACAACAAAGATTCTTGGGCTACTATGGAACTAAAATTTAAAAGTGACGTAGTCATATTAAATCGTAAGAAGCCTCATACATGAGTCATACACAGATTTAGGTTATCGTCTTTCCTGTGAACACATCGGAAGTTAACGTTTTTAAGGCTATTTTCTGGCTAAGCCCATTCCCTTATAAACGGCATCAGGACTGCTTTAGACCTATCATAGTATAAAAACATAACTTATATGTACCTACACAAGTTCTTAACTAACCACAGGACAGACATTTTTGGTTTTTAAGAGTGTGTATGACCCAGATCTTGATTTTTGCGTCACCTTGATATGGTTCTAAAGTATTAGAATTCTAATTAGTTTCGCTATTATGTAGATGATATAATTTTCAATCAATTATAATTTTAATACACTTTCGGATTTATGGTAACTGGGGGGTTATCATGAGCTAGCTTTGCCGTTCATTTTACGGTCAGCGTAAAGGACAGAGCTATGGCGGTTATATAGCTCTGTCCTTTTCTCTGAGCGTAAACAGAACGGCAAAGGTAGCTCATGATAACCCCCCTGGAGGGTTATTATGACATAACTATGCAGTTCTGTTTACGCTCAGAGAAAAGGACAGAGCTATATAACTGCCATAGCTCTGTCCTTTACGCTCAACGTAAAATGAATTG
Source organism: Acleris holmiana (assembly GCA_949316455.1). NCBI lineage: Eukaryota > Metazoa > Arthropoda > Insecta > Lepidoptera > Tortricidae > Acleris > Acleris holmiana. The sequence continues at coordinate 9,092,330 of OX438785.1, forward strand.
CAAAGCTAGCTGGTTCTAAAGTATTAGAATCCTAATTAGTTTCGCTATTATGTAGATGATATAATTTTCAATCAATTATAATTTTAATACACTTTCGGATTTATGGTAACTGGAGGGTTATTATGACATAACTATGCAGTTCTGTTTACGCTCAGAGAAAAGGACAGAGCTATATAACTGCCATAGCTCTGTCCTTTACGCTCAACGTAAAATGAATTGCAAAGCTAGCTCATAATAACCCCCCTGTATGTCGACATACAAAGTTGCAGTAAAATACGGCCACGACCTAAGTTGTTAACATAACTATTGTATATACGCCTTATTTTTTATAATTTATATTATTTTAGGGTAAAGTTGCTCGCTTAAGATTTTATTGTTTTTTTTTTGGCACATTATTTTTTTTATTTATAAAAATCTTGTAGCTTGAGCAAATGGGTCACTACACAATTCAAAGAGTGATAATTGTGAATTGATAATAAATCCGAATTTTCATAATACCGATAATATTTTTTTTTATAGTAGACTTTATTTTTTGGTATCGCTTATAAATCAAACCTAACCTAACCTTCGTACAGCAACTATGCATTATATTTAAAATAGCCCCAACGTAACATAGCTTTCGGACAATTGAATATTCAGAAAAACATAGTTCGGAATTTTAAGGTGCTCCCTAAGCTAACATGAAATTGATATAAAAATGATGGAAATATTTTATTTGAAAGTTTTCCAGCAAAAATGGCAATAATTGAACTTATATGACTTATTTATAAAAATATCCGTTTGTTAAGCACATTTAGTTATTAAGGACATGTTACTTGTACTGCTACTTTATATACGGTTTTTATGCGAAACTTTTTTGATACGATCCTTAATAGTTAAGATATTTTGGGATTTCTTTTCACGCATGACGTCTTAAGTACCTACAGTCAAAGTGTCTTAAAATTTCTAGAAATTGTAAGCTAGCAAATGCGCGACTTTTGTATAATAACGTGTTAAAAATATGTGAGATCCCATATGATGTTTAGTTTCTGAAATATTTTTATTTTAATTTCTGAATTTCACCAGAGATGAAGCTAAATGCGTCTGACAGTTAAAACTGCTTTTAAACTCGGTAAATATTCTAAAGAGCTTTTCGTGAAATAGACTTGGAAATTGAATAGGAATGCCTTTTAGTAAAATACTGGCTTTTTTCCAAAAAATATCTAAAGATTTCTTAGTTGATGAATTCTCAAGTAGTCAATGTAATCGATTCGTAAACCAGTTTGGAATGATCATTATATAAAATAGAATTTATATTAATTGAGACAATTCTCAATAAACATAGATTTTAGGATTAAACGTTTATATTGCGCTAGAATAATTGAATATCATTAACATGATTTAAAGTAAATTTGTGACGTAAAATTAAAAGCACATTTTGGCTTAAAAAATTAAATGTCTTTGATTTGTTTCAGCGAGTATTTAAAACACTTTTATTTTTCCTCTTTCTGTTTTATATTAAAAAGTTAATCAATAAACAAATAAATATCATGCCACAATCTCACTATTCAAGACCAAGTTTGAAACTAAACGGGTTATTCCCATCTTCAAACCTATCCAACCCAGGTATATGGAAATTCTGCAATATACCTGGGTGGGATAGGTTGGAAGATGGGTACTAGAACTACTGGACAATCAAAAAACAGACTTGTACAGTAAAAATACTAAAATACATAAAAAAAACCAAGGTTCCTGCCTTTGGCCGAATGAATCGTTTCTCTCTCTTTTTCTGCAACTGTAAATGTTATAGGATTTATTTCAGGATCATCGGTTAGCTTTATAAAAAACCTGAAACATTGATAGTTCTAAAAAAGAAAGCGGTAACATGTAGGATTCGGACCCATCGGTACCTTAAGTTGATAATTAAAATTAGCAAATAACCCTCCTCCGTCTAGTTGGGTATTTTTTTTATTATTCTAAGAAAGGTCATTAAACGCAAAATGTAATATCTGAAATTCTCGTGTCACACTGTTACATACCATACTCCTCCGAAGCGCCTTGACCAATTTTTATGAAATTTTAAATGCATATTCAGTAGGTCTGAGAATCGGCTACTATCTATTTTTCATACCCCTAAGTAACATGAAAGAAACAAAAAAAAATTGCAGCGGGCGAAGCCGCTGGCGGGTCGCTAGTATCTAAAAAAATTCAAGTAGAGATCAAAAAACTAATAAGTCGTTCTTAACAATCAAATCTAAGTATTCATTAAAAAATGACAACTAAAGTACATTTTAATATGTCTGGGTTCCACTTTAGAGTTTATCATACTATTAAAGTTTAGATTACTTCGTTAACCGTAATTTTGAGCAACTTCAAAGGGTAGCATTTGGGGTATAATTTAAAAGGAATTCATGTGAAATTAACCATCGTCGAATTTGAATTTACAACCAATTTTAGGAGCGCTTGAAATGACTAAGTCTACAAAATTGAAATAGTCAGCCGTTTGTTGGTAGAGTATATTCGTTATCTACTATGACTAATTTAAAGGCATTTAAAGGCATTATTCAAGGGACCGGACAGGCAACATGTTCAGACGTTTTCCAAATAAAGTAACTATCGTTAAGGACAAAAAATAAAAACGGTATTTTTTCCATTACGTCATGAAAATTTTACATATATTTGTATACTGCCCTCATAAGCCAACAGGCGGTATTTCAAATTAAATAAGCATAGCAGATTCAACCCTCACCTGTTAGTAATATGGTCGAACTTGCTACAGGAGTTTGGTCTGAGATGCCTCTATTTCTCTTAAAGCAGTAACAGTTAATTTTCGTGACGTAATGGAAAAATTACGGTTGTTAATGTTTCTCCTTATCTATAGGTACTTTTTTCGGAAAAATCCCGTTCACGGCAATGTGTACTTTATCACACATAGTAAAAAGTAAGACACTATATTGGCAGCCATCTATGACTGGACAAGTGTTTAAAATTTTATAACTCTCTTGAAACTCTTTTAATTAACACTTTATATTTATGAGCAAGTGCCTGTTCACATAATAAACATAATCAATATTGTAATAAAACATACATTGTCAAAAATTATAGGTACACGTATTTGCAGTAAAACTCTATATAACTTATTAAAAATATGATACTAAAAAGTAATATACAATTAAATGTCAGCCAAATTATTAAAAAGTAACATTATTGTAAACACAAAAATACATTTTTTTTTATTGTTGTCGACGTTACATTTGTAAACGATTAATGCAAAATTTTACCGGTTGTAGTTTGGGCTCTCCCATAAAGCCATTTGGCTTATCTGTTAATTGACATCTTTCAACTATTTTATTTTTATTTTACCGCATCTACTTACGTCTATAAAAGACCGGGCAAGAGCATGTCGGACCATGCTCAGTGTAGGGTTCCGAAACTATTACTACAAACAAAAAAACTTTCTCAAAAAACAACAAGTATAAACTAATTTTCTATTTAAAGCTGCTGTCTTAAATAATTTTAGTGGTGGTCCGTCCGGATCGCTACCACCATCTTATCCATTAACCACCCGCCAAGCAACAGTGTTCGCATTGTTGTGTTCCGGTGTGGGGATAAGACAACCGGTGAAATTACTGGCATAGAGGCATTCCATCTTAGTCCTCAGGGTTGGCAACGCATTTGAGGTCTTGGGATTATAGTCTTGAGAATTCAAATGTCTATGGGTCTCAGGTTCCACTTACCATCAGGTGGCCTGAGTGCTAGTGTGCCTTCTCCTTAACATAAAAAAAAAAAAAAAAAAAAAAATGCAATTTTGTTAAAGCGTTTTTATCTTTTTGCTAAGATGATAGAGCTTATTGTTGTGTCGCATGCCACAATACAAAGGCTTTGTTTTAATACAATGTATTGTTTCCTTAAGTGGATGTGGCCAAAGTAAAAACAAAAGACTATGATAGTATTTTCAATCCACAACGCCACGCCCTACTTTTTTTCTTTTTTTAATGTTAATGAGAATGCACACGCGCACTCAGGCCATCTGATGGTAATTGGAATCTGAGACCCATTTGAATTCTCAAGACTAAGACCACAAATGCGTTGCCAACCCTGGGGACTAAGATGGAATGCCTCTATGCTAGTAATTTACGTTCATTGACTCAACTGTGCAACGTCGACGTCAATTTGCATGTCTTAAATACCACAGGATAAATAAAATACCACAGAACAATGTCACACAAATAGACCTACGCCCAAACTTTGCTCTAGGCTTGTACTATGGGTACTACACAACGATAAACGTACTTATATAGAGAAATATATACTTAAATACATAAAAAACATCCAAGACTCAGAAACAAATATTCGTGCTCATCACAGAAATATCTGCCCATACCGGGATTTGAACCTGGGACCGCTAGCTTCAAAGGCAGGGTCACTACCAACTAGGTTAGCGTGTCGTCAATCTTCTCTTGTCACAATAAGTTTTTAGCCTATTTTAATTTGTCCCCAGGTACCACAACAGTCGTATGATTAACTACGATGTGGAACGTGGGATCAATGTGACCACAGACGCGGCCCAGAGGGTCTCAGACCTGCTCATACCGGCGGCCTCAGTCTTGCACGCGGGCAACTACACCTGTGTGCCGAACAACGCCGTTCCTGCTAGTATATACGTCCACATATTTAACGGTAAGACATCATCATCAATCAACCTCTGGTCTTTTCCTGCGTAATATTCAGTCCATTGCTGGAAATGTCCTATTCCAACGTCCACAAATTAAACGGTAAGAAATTATCGTTAAGCCATTACTGGATATGGTCTTTTCCTACGTCCACATATATAATTTCCACATATTTAACGGTAAGACGTCATCGTCAGTCCAATGATGGACATAGACTTCTCCTACGTCAACATATTTATCGTTAAGACAACATCATCAGACAACTTATAGAAATGGTATTTTCTTAGTTTTTCATAATTAATAAATGGTTACACATCATCATTAGAACTACTGAACCTGTTTTTTACCAATGCCCACATATTTAACATTTACACATAAAATCACGCCGTCATTCCCAGAGTGAGGTAGGCAGAGCAACAGAAATACCAACAACCCTAAAAAGACTTGTATGAATTCTGTAACCACATTTTGCACAATCAGGCCAAGAAGTTTACTAGTGTATTAGTGACACATTTAACAGTAACACATTATTGCCTGAAGCGCTGGGTTGAATGCATTCCTACATCCACGTATTTAATGGTGAGATATTACCGTCAGTCTAATGCTAGACATAGTCTTCTCCTACGTCAACAAATTTAACGGTAGAACATCATCAATAATCAACTGCTTGTCATGGACTGGTCCATTCTTACGTCCATTTATTTCACGGTAAGACATCATCGTTAGTCCACTGTTGGACATGGTCTATTCCTAATAGTTCTATTGATTATCATTTCCATACAGTTGCTTAGTAGTTAGTTTGTTACAGAACTCAAGGGAATATATCGCACCTTTGGTAGAACAAGGGCACAATGTACAATGTGACTACAGGGGAAATTGTGCCCTTGTCCGGTAGAACAAAGGCACAATGTACAATGTTACTAAAGAGGAAACTGTGCCCTTTTCCTGCCGAAGGTGCGATCTAACGATATCGTAATGACACTACAAGTGATTATCTTCTTTCCCATGCCGTAAACAATATGATAATAGTATCGAAGCAAGATGGGTAGTAAAGTGTAGAAAAGTGGTTCTGTAAAAAAAATATGTTATGTTTACTTGTAATCCAACAAAAAAGGTACCCAAAGTACTAGTACAATTGAAATATTTCGAAGTAACTTGGCTGGTTGGTTTCCACTGAAAGAGTTACTTTACACACTTGTTTTAAATCCCTAGGAACCGGACTTATCAGTGAGCCTTTCTAGCACGCACCTCTTGGGACTGGAATTCTTTCCTTACGTCTATATTTTCGAAAGGGTATGAAAAATATTTTTGAGAATAGTGATAATTATGATATAAAATGGAATGATATTTTTTTTCGGGGTTCCAATAATCTAATTTTCAATTTAATAGGAACTTTGGCGCACCCATTGATTACAAATAAATGACACACAAATTGACCTAGTCCCAAACTAAGCTTTAGGCCTGTACTATGGGTACTAGACAACGATAAACTTACTTATATAGAGAAATACATACTTAAATACATAGAAAACATCCAAGACTCAGAAACAAATACTCGTGCTTATCGCACAAATATCTAACCCAGGGATTTGAACCCAGGACCCACAGCAGGGTCACTACCAACAAAGCTAGCGTGTCGTCAATACCTAGTAAACATACCACAAAAAATATATTGACGTTAAGCACAAATAATCCAAACAAAACAATTTGAAACGAAAAGCCTTGACACACGGCGTCACTTGTGAACGAACTGTGTCGAGTGACATGTTATATGGCTAACATTATTCAACCCGTCCAATTTCAGTTAGAACCGCAGTTATGAGTTCTGTTGTAGAACGAAATAGTGGAACTGAAGTGACATATCACCGCGAGTCTGGGACCACTCTTTGAGTAGTCATTTACTTGCAACAAACTGCACGAAGCGACTTGTCAGTGCTTATTTTGAGGTTTTAAATTGCATTTTGTAGCGAGAAGTGCTATTTATAATACACCCTAAAAAACGCCCGCAACTTTGTTCGCGTAGAATTAGTTTTCCGCTGCTCCCCCTGTATGTATGTAGACGACACTACTCAACCGCAATTGGATAGTATCGTCTATATTATGTCAAATACCTCGTTTATCTCTATTCCCTCGGGAACGGTTCAATTTTCCAGGATAAAAAGTATCCTAAGTCCTTTATCGAGACCTTAGTTGTCTCCATACCAAATTTCATCTTAATCGGTTCAGTAGTTCCTGAGATTTGCGCATTCAAGCAAAGAAACATACAAACTCTTCAGCTTTATTTAGGGGACACTTGAGTCTAACAAAAATTAGCGCTTTAAAGCTTAATATTTCATAAACGGTTTTCTTAATCGAAAAACTGTTTTTACAACCCCGTAATATTTTTGAAAGATCTATCCAACAATACCCCAAACGATGGGGTAGACGCCAAAAAAAATACATCCACACGTTACGTGTAGGGGAGAGACCCTAAAAAAATTTTTTTTTGACTATATATTATACCACTTTATTGGCGTGACTAATATGCATATTCATGCCAAATTACAGCTTTCTAGTACCAAGAGTCTCTGCGCTAGGCTGCGGACGGACCTACGGACGGACATGGCGAAACTATAAGAGTTCCTAGTTTGACTACGGAACCCTAAAAAGTGCCATTATTAGTTAGAGATCATAAAGCACTTATTAAATAAAGAAAGTACTTCCAGAGATGAATTCCAACACACAATTTTACTTATTTAAAAGGAAAAGAGGAATACTGCATACTATATAAAATAATTATAAGCTCACACTTCATAAAAGATGCCTACAGTCATTTCATATCCATATTATCATTTATAATGCTGTTTTTTATACCATCGAGGCAAACGAGCACACAGGGCACTCGATGCTTAAAGGGGTCTGAGGCCCATAGATATTTTAATCCTCAAGACTATCTTAAGACCGCAAATGCGTTGCCAACCCTGAGGAAGAAGATGGATGCATCTATGCTTGTAATGTCACCGGTTGTCTTACCCTACATCAAACCACAACAGTGAGAACACTGCTGTTTTGCGGTACCTCGCTGTTTGGGGATTAGATGGTGGTAGCGATCTGGACGAAACCTGCACGAGATCCTACCCCGACTAAATACAGCGTGTAAATTCCATACGGGCATGTATTTTATCCTGACGTAGTTAACGATCATACAAATCATGTGAGAAAAATATTTTTTGGTAACTTTTATTATTGAGCAGTTAATTTTTTAGCTTATATGACCAATATGTAAATGCTTTAATTTAATTGGCACAATGCGTGATACATTGCTTGCTGAATTAATTAGTTTGAAAAAATAAAACACAACTAATGTTGCTGTTATACAAGTGTTATATATAGGGTAAATATTAACTACATACACACATACATAACATCACGCCTTCATTCCCATAGTGGGGTAGGCAGAGCTACAGAAATACCAACAACTCTAAAGACTTACTGATATTTCTGTAACCACATTTTGCACCAACAGGCTAAGAGGTTTGCTAGTGTATTAGTGACAGGTTGCAAGCCCATCGCCTTACAATACTACAAGCACTTATTCCCTTAGTCGCCAGTAAATATTAACTGTTGTTAAAATATATGCAATTTACACGCTGTATATATTAATACCCGGTACGACAAAGTGTTTATAGTCTTCGAAGAAAACGCACGATATTTCTGCCACCACGTCGATATTCGCGCATATTTTTACATTTGTTTCAACAAAAGGTGAAAAACCCGAATTACGTAAGCCAGGTCGAGGTACTAGCCGTAAGCCTTTAATACCCTTTAATAGCCCTTTTCTTTGTAATATTAAAATATTTGGATTAAGCTCGTAAATTCTCAAGTGGCGTGGAGTGTCTGTCGTTAAATTTAAATTATTACATTGGAAATTACATTTTTTAGTACTTTTTTAAGGTAAAATTTAAATTTTCTTGTTTATTTATCCATCTCTTAATAGAAAACTGAAAAGGAATGGGAAACACCAATTGCAGGTTTTCCATTTTTTAATTGCGATAATTTACATTACACGCATTAAAATTTGTGGGAATTCTTAGCAGATGTTGCCAGTTTGAGAGAATTATAATGGAGTTAATACTTTTAAAACACACGAAAGTATAGAAGTAGGTTAGTATTGCAAACTGATGAGTTAAATCAATGTCGTCCACCAATCAGATAATAGTCAAGTCATCGTATTTATAAACAACTTATACCTTGGTTATAAGTTGCTTGCTTTAATTCATATATATGTAGATAAAAAATGGTAACTCATAACTTCATCGAATGTATCGTTTCATCGAGTTTCATTCCATGGAACGCTATTTTCTGCTGAAACCATAATGTTTTCAGGGTATCTTAAACATTCAATACGTAGGTTAGGTTAGGTTAGATGTTTAAGATACCCTGAAAACATTATGGTTTCAGCGGATAATAGCGTTTCATGAAGTGATGAGTTACCTTTTTTATGATACATTCGATGAAAGGTGTTTCGATGAAATTATAGACATCCATAAAAAAACTAAACAAAGATAAATTTACTACGCTAAGACTCTTCCTATTGCAGTTCTCACTCAAGAAATTCAAGCTAGAGATAATAATTGTAACGGTAACGTTTGTTACAATAATTACGAGTAAGTTATGTTACAAATTAACAGTAAGGGAAAAAATAAAATCATACAGACAAAAAGAACTAACAGTTAAAATTATTTATACTAATAAACTTGATACAGAAATATAATTTCAGTTTTGAAATAAAGAAAATTTACTGACTGACAACTAAAATAATCTTAGCTAAATATGAACGCGAATCGAGGCTGTCTCGATTGTTTGTCGCTGACATATTTTTTGCTTGTTTATTTATTATGTATTTGTTTATTTAAGGATTACCAACAGATAATACATCATTACAATAAATGAATACAAAAAGGATTTACAGCATTACATAAACATTAATTAATAAAAGTATTAATAAATTTGATAAACATAAATACAAAATTGTTCTTAGGAATCTAAATAACTAACAAAAACTGAAGAAATACAACATATTCGTATATAAGGACAAATGTATAGCATGATGAGACCACTTCACTCACATTCCTGAATGCAGGGAAACGAAATACTCACGAATTATTTTATGGAGGACGTACAAAGCAAGGGAAATAAAATAAGACAAAAATAAATAGCATTTGAAATTATTTACACGACAAATAATACAAAAATATACAATTTCACCTGACATTTAATTTGATTTTTGCGTATAAATAGCTCTACATTAGAAACGGCAAACTTGTAACGTAAGTTCTAAGCATGTTTCTCAAGTTAGTACTTAAGTTTCAGCTCGAAGTTGTAAATGTACAATTGAACTACGTTTCAGGTTGACCTTAATTTAACTTCAAGTTGAAGTCAGATGTAGCCTACATTTCAACTTGCGGTACCGTCGTATGTTTGTGAATTGTATACGCAAATTACAGGCGTAGAGCAAATCCGTAGGATTTATACGACTGTGGACGAAGGAAAAAGACGAGGTATAATTATGTCTTTAAAAAAAAAAGTCTGAGTATTAGAAAGCCAATGTATTCAAACGTCAGAGTCTAATTAAGTCGAGATATAATAAAATGTCTACTATCACAGAGTATTAGAAAGCCAAGGTATTTAACCCTCCGAATGTAACTAAGCCGAAATATAAAGAAAATGGTTTAAAAATGTCTACAATTACAAGAAACTTTCATCTAAAATGAAAAATGTGTGCTAAGTTAACTTGTTTTTAAGTGAAGACCGCGAATCAGCAGACGCAGTGTAGGACGCCCTCAGACCAGACACCTTGGCCAAAGGTTTTTAAACCAATCGCGTCACTGGTAGATCACGTGACTTTTCTTATAACGTATTTGGTTTAAAAACCAAACGAATTGAAACGCTAGTTAGCGAACGCATCTTGGCTAGGGCCTCGGGTGGAGGGACGATCTTCGCAACATGTCCAAGGCCACATGTCCAGCAGTGGACTAGTATAGGCTGATAATTGACAACACGTTGGCCTAGTTGGGAGTGACGCTGCCTCCGAAGCCAGCGGTCCCGTGTTCAAATGCCGGTAAGGGCAGATATTTGTGTGATGAGCACGAGTATTTGTTCCTGAGTCTTGGATGTTTTCTATGTGTTTAAGTATTTATTTCTCTACCTAATGTAGCACGACTATTTAAAAAAAAAAACTTTTAAGTGATCGTACTACCGAACACACGGAGTATACCGGTGCTCAATACGTAGAATTTGTGGAATTAAAAATGCCGAACAACGTTTTAAAGACAAAGATTTATTTTAATTAAATCCTAAGTCGAAATACACAAATGAGAAATACACACATTAAAATAGCAAGCCGTACAAATTGATTTTGACAAAACCCTACATATAACGTTGATGTACACAATTCAAAGGTACCTAAACAGATAGGTTCTTGACACCGTAAAAGAGGAAAGCGAGCCGGTTATGTGTTCACAAATAAAACTATCGTTGACCAAATTTTAAACCGAAAAAGAACATTATAAATGCTGTTCGATCAGGCGCGCGGGCCTTTTTTTGAATTTAGGGGGTTACTGGGTTGAATGAAGGGTGTGAGATGGTGACTAAAATACCAGTCAACAAATACTGGAATGCTACTCTAGAGACGTCGCTAAAGCAACACTACGAAATGTGACAATGGTATACTCACGGTTTCTGGGGTGACGTTTGTGTACAGAGACTACCGGTTAAAACAACTTATACAGAAAAAAAAAATTAAAAAGGAAAAATGTACGCGCGCCGGGTGTAGTCTGGTGCGGGCTGAGCGGTGGTGGTGCGGAGTCAACCTCTCCACGCCGTGGTGCCGGTTAGGGTAGGTGGAAGGACTGGAGCCTGGTTGGTGCGTAATAGCACTGGTGCCAAATGGGGTAGGCGGTAGGAACTGGAAAGAATGGACTAATAAATCTACAAGAACCAAACGAGGGGAACGGAATCTTGGGAAAACGAACACAGACGAAGCGTAACTTACCCGGGGAATAAACCGGTACTGCGGTGCCTTCGTGAGGCAATACAAGGCTCAAAGTTGGCCAAAAAAAGGTTGAAGACTGAGGCGTCTTGCAGGCGATACACTAGAGAGCCTTCACTGATCAAAACTTTTCTTCAAAAAAAATAATCTTTATGTGACTATCAACATGTCAGCTCCGAATTCATAATGACCGAGAACAAGCGAGCGGAGAACGTCAGGAAAAATTCGAAAGTTTTTGAACTTAAAAATTTTATGACAAGCGACCAAAGAATAACATCACGTACCGGAACAAGGAGGTAACAATACGACTATGCAAAAAAGGTTTAACTTTGCAGCGGTAATGCTGCAATCATCCCCCTTCTAGACAAAGGAGAAGAAAAAATAAATAAAAATTACAACCATACAGTAAATTAAATGGTGTGCGACAACCCTAGCAATCTAAGAAGTGACAACCCTAAATGATCTAAGAAGTGATAACCCTACACAATCTAAGAAGTGACAACCCTAAACAATCTAAGAAGTGATAACCCTACACAATCTAAGAAGTGACAACCCTAACAAGGTAGGAAGTAAAAAGGAGTCAGTCACCGAAAGGTACACCTGTAGCTTAAACTACAGTTTTTGTCAATCTGACAAAAAAAAACAAATCCGGGAACCAAGATAGCGGTAAACGTTATCAAACATTCAAGGTCAATGACCTCGAACACCGTGACTACAACGTAAAAATACCAAAAAAAACGCGGGATTAAACCAAATCGTACAGGCGAACGCAGAAAAAGGCGAAGTGCCAACTGGTGTCAAGACCACAACCCAACAGGAACGGCCGAGGGATCACCAAAATTGTCCGAACAGGGAGGAAACGTACGGACAACCGGACTCAAGACCACCAACGTAACTAAACCGTAACATAAAGCGCAGATAATTAACATAAACCTCTATATACAGATTTTAAATCAAAAAAATACGCAAAATGCTACACACTACACAGCCAACGAAAAACTAGTCCGCAAGCGTAAATCGCCTAATGAGCTAGCAGAAGGCGACAACGGCACCACTACCAAGACAACAATGATTTCGCTAGCTCGCAAAAAAAAGTGTTCGGAGAACAGAGTGAGAGGAAGCAGCTCACCATCGATTAAAAAAAAACGACGACAAACCACAAACCTCGAACATACCGTGAAAGTACGGAACCCCAAGGAACAAGGTTCCGGTTAAAAACCGAATCGAACCGTCAGATAAGACCAATATAAGTCGAAACGGACAGAACGTCTGACAATAAATAATTCCGCAAGCAAAACCGCGCGAAATGCGTAGTATGCAAAACAAACAAATGAAGCACATACGGCCGACCAAATTCAAAATTGGAACGCAAAACGCCGCGAACATAGTACGGAAGTTACTCCGTACTGGGAAAAAAATGAGGTACTTACACTCGTACTGGAAAAACTAAGTACAGTCAACCAAGGAAAACGAGTACACCAATATTTTGGACCAGACCAAAAAAAGGGTGACCAAACATATTTTGGATCAGACCAAAAAAAATTAGTATACTCAAAGAAAAAACGAGTACACAAATATTCTTGGAAAAGACCAAAACGATAATGACCAAAAGAAATGACCAAAAATGACCAAAGTTCATCGTGGTGACAAAGACCTTTTAAAATTTAGAAAAATGAAAAAATAAGGCAACATTAAAAAAGGTGACTGAAACAAGAAGACCAAAAGAAATGACCAAAGTTAGGTGCATCGTGGTGACAAAGACCTTTTAAAATTTAGATAAAAAGAACCAAAAAAAGGTGACCAAAACAAAAAGACCAAAATAAATGACCAAAAATGACCAATGTTAGGTGCATCGTGGTGACAAAGACCTTTTAAAATTTAGAGAGAAAAGAAAAAAAAAATATAAGGGAACATAAAAACGAGATGGATATGAACATGCAGAGCATGGAACCATCCACGACCTATTAAAAAAAACTTTTTAACTACTTCCTACTTTAACACGTCCTTGACATGGTATACACCGACATGCTGAGAATCAACGTCGGCCAACTCTAACACTTGAGGAGATACGACGCTAACAACCCTACACTTGACAAACCGTGGAGCGAATTTCCCTCCACGAAACTCGTCCTGACCTGACCGAGCGAAATTCCTCCGCCAAACGATGTCGCCGGATCTATACAGAGGTTGAATTCTATTCCGATTAAAATTCCTAGCATTCCGCTGGAACCCTAAAACAAGTGCATCCGAAACTTTGGCATAGACTTCTTGGAGCGTCTCGAGACACGTTGCGCGTTCATCCCGACTGTGCACCAAGCCTGGGTCCACAGTCTGGATATTGTTACGCTCGCGTACTGAAACGACCTCGCGTCCATACATTAAGAAGTTCGGAGTATATGTCGTAGCAAGGTTGACACATGAGTTAAGGTACAAGGCAACTTTTGAAAGCACCTTTGCCCAACTGCGGTTATCATTTTCCACGAGAATACTTAGAGTGGTAATCACATTCTGATTATATCTTTCAACGACGTTAGCCTGAGGAGAATAATACGGAGTAAATATTGGACCGGGGATATGGTAACCAGAAAGAAACGTAGAAAACTCGGAGCTACGAAAAACTGTTGCATTATCGCACAAAACATTCAAAGGAGTACCGTAGCGCAAAAAAACTTCGGACTCAAGAGCTCTGGCGATATTACCAGCGTTAACGACCTTAAGCGGGACAAGCCAAACGTATTTAGTGAACACATCAACCATCGTCAAAATGTAACGGAAACCATAATAAGCGGGTGGCAAAGGACCTATCAAATCGATCGAAAGCAAATCTAACGGAGCGTTTACTGACCTAGGGTAAAGCCTAAGACCATGCGGAGTACAGTTTGCTATCTTATAAGCCTTGCAAGTCTGACATTCAGCTAAAATGGAAGTGATGGTACGATACATCGAAGGCCAATAATATAATTCCCTTGCTTTTGAATAGGTCTTCATGACACCTGGATGAACATTAGGAAATCCATCATGCAACTCAAGAACAGCTTCTCTAACCTTAACAGATGGTAAAACGATGCGCCAAGGATTACTTCTTAATGGATTATCAATGGACATTTTCCGAAGTAAAACACCGTCACGAATACAATAGGCGGGAAACATCTGAGGAGAATGTTGGACACCATTATAAATCCGTTCATACCATGGATCCGTAGTAGGACTACTGCCACGATTAAATGATATCAAACCGACCTGGGCACGCGAAAGAGCGTCCGGAACAACGTTTAAAACACCTTTTCTGTGGACGATTTTAAAATTAAATTGTGAAATAACCGTAGCCCAACGAGCTAAACGACCAGATGGATTATCGAGCGTAAGAAGCCACTTTAAAGCGATATGGTCCGTAATAATCGTGAAATTAACACCATCGAGGTATCCTCGGAAATGTTTAATTGAATCGAGAACCGCGAGGAGTTCTCTCTCGGTTGTACTATAATTCCTCTCGGCTTTGGAGAAAAGACGCGAATAATAGGCGATAGGATGCTCTACACCCTCAATCTCCTGGAATAAAACAGATCCAAGTCCAGAGCTGGAAGCGTCTGTCTGAAGAACGAACGGGAGGCTGAAATCAGGACAAGACATAACCGGGGATTCCATGAGCGCCTTCTTCAGCGAGTTAAAAGCTGAATCCGCTTTGCTGTTCCAGTCAATAGGGTCTTTTCCTTTTCTCTTGCCGATAAGAGCCGTCAAAGGAGCTATTATCGACGAAAAGTTCTTAATGAAACGACGATAATAAGACGCCATGCCGATAAATCCTCTCAAAGCCTTCGCGTTAGTAGGTAAAGGAAATTCGTTTATAGCGTCAAGTTTCTTCGGGTCAGTTTGTAAACCTCTCTCGTTTACTATATATCCAAGGTACTTGAGCTCTGGTTTACAAAACTCACACTTTTTTAAACTGACGGTTAAACCAGCTTCCTTGAGCCTATCACGAACCTTACGAATGAGACGTAAATGACTCTCAAAATCCTTCGAAACCAAT
This sequence comes from Acleris holmiana, assembly GCA_949316455.1. NCBI lineage: Eukaryota > Metazoa > Arthropoda > Insecta > Lepidoptera > Tortricidae > Acleris > Acleris holmiana. The sequence goes on from OX438785.1 coordinate 9,108,039, forward strand.
ATAAGATCATCGACATACCCGAAAACAAAGTTATCAGAATCTGAGGTGAATTCGAAATTAACGATTAAATCCGTTAATCTTTGCATCTCCGACGCGGCGTTAGTTAACCCGAACGGCATACGTGTAAACTCGAATAACCCTCGTTGTGGAACTATGAAAGCAGTTTTCTCACAACTCGCTTTATCGGCCAAAGGTATCTGCCAAAAAGCACTACGAAAATCAAGCGAGGTCAAATATTTAGCGCCACGTAAGTTGTCCAAAATATCTTGAATACGAGGCAACGGATATGAATCACGAACGGTGACATTATTGAGTTTACGACTATCAACGCAGAATCTAACAGAGCCATCCTTTTTGGTAACCATGACCACTGGACTCGCCCAGGGTGACCTAGACGGACGAATAACACCGACCTCTAACATCTTATCAATCTCCTCGTTTAAAATCTTAAGTTTGACAGGTGAAAGAGGATAATATCTCTGACGGATCGGAGGTCCCTCAGTAACGATCTTATGGGACAACCAAGACGTACATCCAAGGCCGATTTTATCAGATGAAATTTCATCGAATTCGTTGATTACAACCTGTAGTTTAGCTTCTTGTACTGGGGTTAAAACCGAACGAGGATGTACATAACGAACCTCACTGATGTGGACATTGGCATGACCGCGAGATTCACTCGGCGGCATAAAAAAGGTACCGGAATGTTCTCCTTCAAATGCTTTCGCTAAAACAGCTGTGAGACCGAATGACTCCCAAAATTCAATACCTAAAATTAACTGAGTGGGTAGATTTCTGCTAACCAAAGCTGGATGTTGGACCCAAGCACCTCTAAAAAATATAGGCAGGTCAACACTACCAAGAATCTCAATTGGAGAACTGTTAACTGAATTTACGACAGGTCTATGATCAGGACTATAAGACAACTTGAGATTCTCAAGAACTGAAAAGTCAACCAAGGACACCTGAGCGCCGCTATCTAATAACGCCTTCACCCTACACGAATTGATAACGATCTCGACAAAAAGACGATTGTCGAGCGTATTTGAAATGACAACAGGTGATACGTTAGATCTTACCGTATCACCTTCCACTAGTTTTTTTTTAAGAGATGGGTTACATGTCGTACAGTCGCGGGTGACAACGCCAGGACGCTTGCAATTGAAACAAACAAGCCCCGGGAAATTCGGACAACCACGGTATTGGTGCCCGGATGAGTCGCACTTAAGACACAGCGGCGGAATCGTTCCCTGTGCAGAGGTAGATGCGGCACAAACGCTAGTCTGTGGCAAGAATGCCTCGAAGTTCGCGGTTATATGCAACAATGCATCCAGGTCCACGATCAGGTTTGTTGCCAAACAAGGGTGATACCTGGAGTGCATGCCATACTTCACGATGGTAAACAAATCGGTCTCTGAAATCGGTCTGCGAAGCTTCGCGTTGAGATCACGTGCAGCAATAATGAAATCCCTCGCGGACTGAGTGGGGGACTGTTGAAGGGTACGCAATTCGCGTTCGACCTTAAAGTCGTAATCTATCACGTCGAACGTTCGCAAGAAAGCGCCTTTTAAAAGGTCAAAAGTAAGACCTGGATACTTCACGGACCTAAAATATTTCAACGCGCTACCCGATAGAAGTTCATGGAAACGCCGAACGACGTACTCGTAGGTTACCGCGCGTGCTTCGACCTCCTCGTCTATGCGCAGGAAAAATTCCCTAACGCAACCTTCGCCCGAAAAGACCACGTTCCACTTGGACAAAGACTCCTGCTTGAAACACGGACGCTGTGGTAACGCGGGAAGAGGTGTCGACGACTGTTCAAGCTCGGTGTCGAAAAACTGTTCCGGAAGCCTGACGGGTGGACTAGGTGGTGTATTCCGCTGTGGAGTCTCCATGTCCGTACAGGGTTCGTCGCCGCGCTCCATCGCTAACGGGAAAAAAATAACGAACGAAGACAGACGGAACCTAGAAACCTGTCTAGGGACAAACACAGAAAACAAACACAGGGAAACACACACAAACATTTTTTTTAAATAGTCGTGCTACAAATGCACACGGAGTATACCGGTGCTCAATACGTAGAATTTGTGGAATTAAAAATGCCGAACAACGTTTTAAAGACAAAGATTTATTTTAATTAAATCCTAAGTCGAAATACACAAATGAGAAATACACACATTAAAATAGCAAGCCGTACAAATTGATTTTGACAAAACCCTACATATAACGTTGATGTACACAATTCAAAGGTACCTAAACAGATAGGTTCTTGACACCGTAAAAGAGGAAAGCGAGCCGGTTATGTGTTCACAAATAAAACTATCGTTGACCAAATTTTAAACCGAAAAAGAACATTATAAATGCTGTTCGATCAGGCGCGCGGGCCTTTTTTTGAATTTAGGGGGTTACTGGGTTGAATGAAGGGTGTGAGATGGTGACTAAAATACCAGTCAACAAATACTGGAATGCTACTCTAGAGACGTCGCTAAAGCAACACTACGAAATGTGACAATGGTATACTCACGGTTTCTGGGGTGACGTTTGTGTACAGAGACTACCGGTTAAAACAACTTATACAGAAAAAAAAAATTAAAAAGGAAAAATGTACGCGCGCCGGGTGTAGTCTGGTGCGGGCTGAGCGGTGGTGGTGCGGAGTCAACCTCTCCACGCCGTGGTGCCGGTTAGGGTAGGTGGAAGGACTGGAGCCTGGTTGGTGCGTAATAGCACTGGTGCCAAATGGGGTAGGCGGTAGGAACTGGAAAGAATGGACTAATAAATCTACAAGAACCAAACGAGGGGAACGGAATCTTGGGAAAACGAACACAGACGAAGCGTAACTTACCCGGGGAATAAACCGGTACTGCGGTGCCTTCGTGAGGCAATACAAGGCTCAAAGTTGGCCAAAAAAAGGTTGAAGACTGAGGCGTCTTGCAGGCGATACACTAGAGAGCCTTCACTGATCAAAACTTTTCTTCAAAAAAAATAATCTTTATGTGACTATCAACATGTCAGCTCCGAATTCATAATGACCGAGAACAAGCGAGCGGAGAACGTCAGGAAAAATTCGAAAGTTTTTGAACTTAAAAATTTTATGACAAGCGACCAAAGAATAACATCACGTACCGGAACAAGGAGGTAACAATACGACTATGCAAAAAAGGTTTAACTTTGCAGCGGTAATGCTGCACTAAGTATGTTGATCGTTGTCTAGTACCCAAAGTACAAGCCTAGAGCTTAGTTTGGGACTAGGTCTATTTGTGTGACATTGTCCTGTGATATTTATTTATTTAATGACGATGATGAAAAACTAAATACTTCATTCGAGAAGTAATTTTTTATACTTCGACATGAAATATAATTTTGAACTAAACGAAACCTCTTAATTTTTCCTTGAAGTAATCAAGGAGGTATAAAAATGTCTACTTGAATAATTTCGTCCTAATATAATTTTGACAAAATGTATGTATGTCGAAGTATAAAAATGTCCTCATTCGCATAAATCGTCCGTAGGTATGATAAAACAAAGATTTGCTCCCTTGGGTCATATGCTTAACCATGCAACTATATAATGTAAGTTTACTTTTAGAAATAAATATCATTCATTAATTCATTGAATAAAATGTGTTCTTTCAAACTTTTGTGGTATTGCCAGCTTGCAAAAAGTTAAAAGGCGCACAAAAAAATCAACGTTTTTTTTAATTACCAACACAAAACAGTACAATAGGTTACACAAGATATTAAAGTTTGTTCTACACAAAAAAATAGGTACGTAGTAAGCAACACTGCTGGTTTTCAGTCTCCAACTAGGAATTACTACTTAAACTTAAACTAACTCGACAAAGCGGCGACAAACAGCAGAAATAAATTATAAAAATGACAATTTTAGAGGCAGTAAAGCAGGAAATCTAACGTTTGTACAATCGAATAGTTAGTTTAATAATTAAGTAAATTATATTTTTAACTGGCTAACAAATGGTTCATTTCTTAACCCGGGGTATTCAGACACATGAAGCCTTTGTCTGAGAAAGGAGCTACTGCATACACAGATTTTTGAAATTATGCAGGGATTAGGACTTATTAATAGGAGGAGGTAGATAGATAATCCCAGCATTTGGTTGCTGCAAATCGAAAGCTGCCCCTAAAAGACGTCAAACTGTGTATTATATACGTAACCATGCGTAGATATCATGACTCCAGAACGTCTCTTATGAATAACATGGACGCAAACCCGTTTGAGTCGGTTTGCCGCGTGGACAGTAACTCAAAGCTCTGTCTTAAGCAGGTATAAGATTTAGTCAAAAAGCCTCCTTGTCAGACGTATTGGGAATTCAAAATTATTTCAAAATACAAAATTTACCAAGTTTCATGAAAGTGTAATCACGCAGAATATTAGAATAATATAATTCATCATAACTTCCACCCGAAAACTTTGCTAAGTACTCCGTCAAACTTGTAAAAAGTTATTTTAAGGCGACTTTATTCTGAGAGCCTTAAATGGTTATTATATTCCTCGGTAAGGAGATTATGTCCTTTAATACCTGCTGAGGGTAATTGAAGTATCGTGTTCAAACGATTTAATTCATTAATTGGCAGCCATTAGCAAACAGTTAAATGGCTCTCGACCAAATTTCAATTTATAGTACTTAATCTAATTTAAATTTATATTTAACATTTTTGTGTGTCACGTTCTTTGATGCTATAAAGATGTGTTGTCACAGTGGCCTAGTTATCCCGGTAAGGGCAGTTATTTTCGTAATGAGCTTAAGTATTAGTTCTTGAGTCTTGAATGTTTTATTTATTTATTTATTTTATGTTAAGGAGGAGGCACATGAGCACTCAGGCCACCTGATGGTAAGTGGAATCTAAGACCCATAGACATAGACTATAATCCTAAGACCTCAAATGCGTTGTCAACCCTGACCAAGACGGAATGCCTCTATGATAGTAATTTCACCGGTTGTCTTATCCCCACACCGGAACACAACAATGCGAACACAGTTGCTTGGCGGGTGGTTAATGGATAAGATGGTGGTAGCGATCCGGACGGACCCTGCACAGGGTCCTACCACCACTACCTATGTTATATGTAAATACATATAAGTATGTTTATCGTTGTCTCGTATCCATAGTACAAGCCTAGCGCTTAGTTTGGGACTAGGTCAATTTGTGTGACTTTCTACCCTGATGTTTATTGATTTGTCCATCACAAAGTTAAAATTGAGTACATCACAGGGTTTCAGTATAGTCGACTAAAAAACTCTTTAACCACTTTTCAACTATATTTGTATGACATTAGAGTCCAAAAGTGTAAATGGACCTTCATGGGCGACTATAAAATGATTAATTTTGCGACATTAACATCTTTTTGCAGTGGATCGCTGAGCAGCAAATTCTGGCCTCATTTCTCACTTATATTGCCTGTAAATACATTAAATCTATGAAAAGCCAACGATCAAAACCAAATCAAAAAGCTTTATTGCCCGTAAAATTCTTATATCGGCTGAATGAGCGACTAAGTGAATGGCTCAAACCGGTCTTTTGAACGTAAGGAATGAGATTGACGGTGCATTTAATCTTGCTTTTAAAAATAGAATGTCAGAAAACCTGTATTGGTATTACGAAGGTTTTATGTTAGTTATAAGGTTCTAGCGTTAGTGCGTTTGAAAATTGTTTTTCTTTTATTAATCTCGAGCTGTAGCAATGATAGGCAGTGTGAAATTTAGTGCTACTAGAGTTCGCATTAAAAAAGGTGAACTTAAAAGGTTATCTCGTTTTATAATAACTTTGACAGGCCAACAATTCAATTTACTTTTTAAGTTTCAGAATTATTTTTCTCTGTAGATAGTGAATAGATAGATAGAAAGATAGATGAACATCTTTATTCATCTCACACAATACATGGTTTCTTGGGCTAACAATAGAAACATGCAAATATTATGCAATTACATTAAATAACTTAATAGCGAACAGTTTATTTGTATACAAGAAAAGGCTTTTTTATTAAAACTATTTAACAAGATATTCAATACTAGCCTTGTTGTATACCTATGATTTAAATGTACTGTTCCGTGTTCTGTTTTTATTTTTAATTTTTTTGGTGTTCAATAAAGAGTATTTGTATTGTATTGTACTGTACTAGCTTCTGTTTGCGACTTCGTCGGCGTAGATTTCAATCATCATTATCACTCAGAAATTTATAATTTACCGGAATCAAAGTAGCCTATGTGTTAATCCAGGGTATAAGATATCTTCATTCAAAATTTCATGCAAATCCATCCAGCCTTTGCGGCGTGAAGGAGTACCAAACGAACACATAAACTATCACATTTATAATATTAGTAGGATAGGATAGGCAACCACAGTAGCATAATGAACTTTACGTTTTAGCGTGTAAGTGCTAAATTCACTACTGAATTTTATGACATCCTCAACTAACTGCCCCATACCTATTTATTTATCTTTTCTACTGCTTCTATAGACGGCAACCCAACGATAATTTTGGGGTTCTTTTCAACGTGATGGTTTGACCTTATGCGATGAAGAACTTCTATTGTTATGCCAGTATAGAACGCTGTCATAATTACAGCGTTAATCATTAATTTTAGCTTTCTTTCATGTGGTTTGACGCTGTCATTATGACAAGATTCAATAGTGGCATAACAATTAAAGTCCTTGACTGTACGAGGTCAATCTGGTTCGTTACCACCTTCTTATCCTATAACCTACCACCAAGCAGCAGTGTTTGCATTGTTTTATTCCAGTGAAACCGGTAAAATTATTAGGCATTACTTGGTCCTCAAGGTTGGCAACGCATTAATTTTGCCGTCTTAAGATAATAGTTTTGAAAATACAAATGGGTCTTGGATCCTTCTTTTCAACAGTTGCCTGTGAGCTCGTTTGCCTACACTTTGCCGTGAAAACCTCGTATTGTTTATAGGCAGCAGAAAAGTGATGATGACGAAGATGATTGTTCTGACACGCCTTCGATCACCTATTCTCCAAGTGAACGCCAACACAAAAGATCAAACTGCGAGCCTGTTTCGCAAAAACATACCTTTTTAAATTCGCAAAATCCCTTACGCCGTAACGGCTGACAAAAGACCGTTGTGCTTTTGAAAACGGTTCATTTGGGTAAAACGCTTTTATGATTTTTGCAAAGAAACTTTTTCTAAATGTTCTCAAAGGATTTTTTATATTTTATCAATATTTCGTTACATTTAATCTCTGAAACATCATAGGAAGCGCTGGTTGATATTGACCGAAATCTTTTATGAAGATCGTGTTGTTTTTTCTCAAGTCTTTTCTTTCTAAGAATTGATTTTATGTTACTTGTTTGTACACTCGTAAATGTACTTAAGGTAGAAACGCTTCAATGAAAGTAACAATATTTACTAATTCTGTATAACAGTTTGTTCAATAAAAACATGAAAATGTCCTTAATGTATTTCGGGATGTTATTCTCTTAGGCAACTGAATTTTTAATCCGCTGATTTCGAATTGTAGGTACTTCAGTGAGAGTTAAGTAATAACCAGGGATCGGATAAACTCCCGTCATTTTCGAAACATAACCCTGTTCCGTACAGCAGAGACTTCCTTAGATATATGTATTTTTAATAAAAAATATCATTTGGTATTTTATACATTTATTATGCTATAATGTATATGTATTCAACGACAATTTTATTAATGATTGACATTCCGATGTAAGTGTTTGAGAAAAAAACACTTTCGCCGATAGAAAAGAATGGCCATTTTTTTTTCCAAACTTTCACTTGTGAGTCTATGAGTACGTGCATTTAGGACCCATTTATGAATTGAAAAAGTTCGTTCACAGTCTATGGACGTCATTGGGGCATATCTAATAGTTGACATTGGTATACAGTGAGGCTAGACAAGTTGCATTCGACAATCGTTAGCGATTATGTTTCGATAGACAAACGTATAGTATTGACGTAAGCCACCGAGATAGTGCCACGAGACTATCTCGGTGGCTTACGTCAATACTATACGTTTGTCTATCGAAACATAATCGCTAACGATTGTCGAATGCAACTTGTCTAGCCTCGCAGTTCTTCCAATATGGTTGTGGCTCGGCGTTAATTTTCTTCTGAATTTATTTTACAGTAGGTAAAATCAGGATTTCGGTACAGGTATAATCAGGATTTCGGTACCTATGTTGTTATTTTGTGTAAACGTGTTAATAAATAAGTAATATCAAATAAATATCGTAACATCATAAGGAAGTCTCTGCTGTACGGAACAGGGTTATGTTTTGAAAATGACGGGCGTTTGTCCGATCCTTGGAATGACTACTGTGATCGAGTTATTATTAGTACTAATTAAGCTTTCATTTCAGGTGAAAACCCAGCGGCCATGCAGTCTTCATCGCCGAGCTATATCCTGGGCCAGAGCATAATATTACCCGCTCTAACGATTCTAAATATCTCTCTACGGTGACAATCATTAGTTTAACCGCTACACTTAGCTAACTCTACCCTAACTCTATGTAGTACGATCCGTTTTTGCGTGAATCAAGTCCCTCAGCTCATTAGGCTGACAACGGAGTAAAGCGTATGCAGATATGTTTTTATTGCGGTTCTAAGCTTGTTAATTTAACCATTTGTACGTTATGTCGCCATTTTGAGACTGACTGACTTTGACTATGGGATTGGTGTTAAACGCAGGAACTCGTTGACTTGCATTATGGTCGTGTTTCGTAATGTCCTCCATTTTGTAAAGTTTTAGCGTCGCGTAATTGCGCTGACATTTAAAATGGCCGCGGCGTTGTTATCATTTTTAAGAGGGTTGATAATTTAGATCGTTTGTATTAGACCACTCCAGTATTATTTAACACGTAAAAGAAAATAATATTACACACATTTGTCAGGCTTGCGAATAACATGGAAATAACCTGTGTGTATTGCGTATATCTTTGCGATTTCTATTTTCGGCAACGCCTATTTGGAGGCAATTTGTCTATTATCTACTGAAGCGATAAATCCAGAGCAGACTCACTTAGAATAGAAATATTTCTTAGTTACCTTTGCGGATATCGTAACATTTGCGAGGTGGCTTAAGCAATATAATAAACGATTCGACAACCCTTCGCTTTTGTATTAGTGTTACATTTACTTTATTCATGTATGTGTCGTTACATTATCTACGGTTATTGAACTTTTGATTCACGCAAAAACACTTTTTGACATGGTTTATATGCAAATAAATGTAAGTGTTTATTTTTAATAGCTCCATGTAAAAATGTCATCTTATCTTTAGTAATATCTATGTGAGTGTGATTACACTGTGTTTTTATAAAGCAGGGAGTGAAACTGAGTGCTGAAAGATTTGTTTTAGACGAGTTTTACCAATGTTTATTTGACTAACGTTTAAGAAACTTCCTCCATGCTGAATGACGAAATCCTGGGATTCTAATCACCACAGATCTATAGTACCTACTAGCAATATATTTATGACAAATCTGAAAACTGTCATGACACACCCAATTTTATTTTAAACCTCTTCTTGTATTGGCGACCACATTTTTGTAGGCATGGTTTGCTGTACCTAAATATTGACTTCATATTTTGCCACTAGGAACACCAAACAATAGCAAGATGACGTCTTCAATATAAACATTTTTGACATGAGATTTCACCAAGGTTTGCTCGTTTGGAATAAAAGATTTTGAACACGTGACACTTCATAATACTTAATTCATCTGTCAACACGACCAACTCTTTTTCGCCACGCTATACGCATAATTTTCTCCTCATGCCTAATAAAGAACCAAAGAGATATAATTTCTCAGCATCACAAAAAGTACTCAGATTGTTACTAGGTTAGACAAATTGAATGAGTTTTACGGGAAGTTGATTTACGTGTTATCGTAAAGAACGGCCTACCATGTTTCAGACTCGTTAAGAGTCCGTCAGGGGAGCGACGAGTAGAAAGAAACATATTAGGTTGTTTCTGATGATAAGGGTCGTAAAACGCTTACGTTTTGCGGCAAAACTGGACTCACCTCGACCGGACGCTTCGCTATAAATACGTTCGCAAAACGCTACTGCAAAATAGGCCTTGAACTGTCTACCTTGAAAATGCGTCCGATTAAAAACTGTAAAGTCTAATTCAACGTGTCATCACTACATTTTACATTTAGAAATGTGTAAAATCCATACATGTTAGACGTGAATGATTTTATCATTTTAAAGCGTAATTTTAATTAGAAGAGACGGAATACTAAAGCGTACAGTCTATGTCAATTGAAATTGGAAAAGATGTATACAAATTTGTACTGTTTGACATAACCTCAAATATTCATCAGGCGTGTTTTTATTTAATTTAAAGTATAATTCATAGTTATTTAATCATTGCATAGACCTCAGTTGATCTTTAAAAGTATGTGATTATCGAGAAATGGTTCGTTTGGGTTTGTTTCCATCTTTCCCAATTTCAATTGGAAAACACTAACTACTCGATGCTGACTACGTTAGTCTAACGATTTATTTTTTCTCGTTTTCCCCAAACAGTGTACATTCACTATAAAACCGTTGTAAATAATATAAATATTATGTATGTGATATAAGTAATCGTTGTTAAATTGTAAATACCTACATTGTATTAAGCGTAAGATGCCACGTATCTAATAAAAAAATGTTCATTTTTATCGTTTTATTAATTAGTAAAACAAATCCGCTGTCTAAAAAATACTATATAATTAGGTACCTTGCATTCATTCTTCTGGGAAATTCTATGGCCTTTAACCTGTTTTGTATACGTTTTAACTCGGCTGCCATTACTGTCAAGTAAATAAGAGCTGTCATAACGCTGACAATATGTCACGATAACATGTCAAAAACAAGATGGTTTTACCGGGCAGACTAGAAAACCTGAACAAAACAACTGTGACAAACTCACCTTTTTCTAAGTGTCAGTAAAACTTCAATATTTTTTACCATTTTTACAGTCTAGCGAAACCATAAGTTACTAAGTAATGCGATTGCCAAAATAACATCTGTTTTTATAGTATACAGGGTTCAAAATAAGAAATTTTCTAATAATACTCTGTGGCCCAAGTGGTAAAATTATTGAATGATGATTTATTTGAAGCACAACCCAACAACGTTACAACTTGTTTCAAACTAGATAAGAAAATAGGTAAGTAATTCAGTTTTGAGGGTAATCTCAAAAAGGAGTCCACTCAGCATGATTGTGTCAAGGCATGAAGTGCCTCGACGCTGATTTTCAGTGAAACCATTTAAACAGTACAAAACACAAACTACAAGCAGAGGAGGAAGCAACAGACATTTCAGCGAAGGTACAGTTTAATTGCGAAAAGCAAATAAGAGAATTACTTATAAATAAATAAATAAACAAGTAAATATATATATACATATACATGCTGCTGTATATACAGCGCGTCCCACGGCTATGCCACATGGAAGGAAAGTACCTTGAATATTGTAGATGGAACATTTTACTGAAAGAAGACATTATTTTAATTTAAAAAACAATTTAATCTGCATTCATAGATATTTAAATAATTATATGGTTGAACCGGGAATCGAACCCGTTACACGAGAAAAATAATTACCCTGTAGCTTGATTATACCGATCGAAAGGCGTCATCATAAGGATTATTTTTTGCTAAATAACATAGTGTCAGAAATAAAAGGAAGACCATGAATTTTAACATTTTTAATACAAAATTAATCAATTTATCAAATGCTCAAAATGAGTCGCACTCTTTTGATTATTTCGCTTCCTGTCGATTTTTTGATCTTGTTGTGGTGTTTATTTAGAATAATATGTCTAAGTTCTGTTTGTAGCTCGTGGACACTTTCATACTGGTTCTTGTAAACTAAATTTTTGACATAACCCTATAAAAAAAATCTAAATCTATCTATCTCTCGCTATCTATCAGCTTTTCATTTATCTGAACAAAATTTCACATCAAATGTTAAAATTCAAGATCTTTCTTTTATTTATGACACTATGTTATTTAGCAAAAAATAATCCTTATGATGAAGCCTTTCGATCGGTATGATAAAGCTACAGGGTAATTATTTTTCTCGTGTAACGGGTTCGATTCCCGGTTCAACCATGTAATTATTTAAATATCTATGAATGCAGTTTAAATTGTTTTTTAAATTAAAATAATGTCTTCTTTCAGTAAAATGTTCCATCTACAATATTCAAGGTGCTTTTTTACCATGTGGCATAGCCGTGGGACGCCCTGTAGGTATATCACTTATATTATCCCTCTGCAACTGAGGTGGAGTCTGTCAGACGTCATTTTTGATAAAATTTAGAAAAAATACTAATGGGTCAATGATAAGTATTGTTTATTTAGTGTGTAGCATGATTATTAAATTTTCATGTGGAATTTATAATTAACAGGTGTATGGGCTTTTAAGTAAATAAATTGAAATTAACTTGAATAAGGCATAAAATCAGGAACTTTTAACAGGATACTTTATAATGCCCCGTGTCTTAAGAAGTTACTGAGCGATACAGAGCTATTTCACGCTATAAGGCGTTTTTTTTTTTGGGCGGTGTCTGATAGACGTCACGTTAGTCGCAGAGGGTTATTTTAACTTATTTTTTTATTTGTTATACATATTTTTATGTATTTATTTTAATATTTAATAGTATTTTATATCGTTGGCTAGGCAGGGGACGTTTGCTCCATTAGCAGGTGGATTTTTCTTTCGTTTTTAAAAGTAACCAGTGAGCTAGAGTTTCTTATTGGTGGTGGAATGTTGTTCCAGCAACATGTGGCAGCGTATATATTATATTGGATTGTGGGAAGCTGCTACAAGGTCGTGTCGATTGCTAATGTCATTTCCATACACTTATAGAAGTTAGATAGTTTTAAATTATTGTTTAACCAATGTCAGACACAAATGTGGTTATATGTGGTTTCATATTGCAAAGACCCCGCAGCGAATGTATGAAACAATGATTCAGTCAAATTTACTGAAATTTTGGTATAATGTAGGTTTTGAATTCCTTGTTATAATTATATTAAGGGCTTGAGGTACCCTGTCCTTTAGGGTGCGGTAGTGTGACATCAATACGATACAATACAAATACTATTTATTGAACACCAAAAAAAAACACGGAACAGTACTAGGGTTGCCAACCGTACTATATGTTATAGTATTGTACTATATTTTGACTCTTTGTACTATATTGTATACTGTTGAAGAAATATACAGGGTGTCCTCATTTAAATCGGTCAGTATGGGAAATTCTGAAACTATAAGTCATACGAAGATTTGTTCTTAGGAACCATGTCATCGATTTTAATAAGAAGAAAACCTGCATTCATACATTTAGAAAAAAACCTGTACTCAGCTCGGGAATCGAACCCGGTTGTTTTGAAGAAAATAAACTTACTCTAAGTGTTTCTATTTAGAAATCGATTGTGAAGGTCTTAAGCAATAAATGGCTCTATGAAATATGATGTCTAAAATGAATAAAATGCAATGTTTTAATTGTTAATACATTAATTTAATTTATTTTAACAGGTGTTTATTTCAGGAGAGACAATTTTACATGCCTGAACTAGTTGAATATTGTAACGGTGGTCACTTCTAATGCCTCCTAAAATAAATTAAAGTATGTGAAAACAATGCATTTTATTCATTTTAGACATCATATTTCATAGAGCCATTTAATAATAATAATACCACGGGACAATGTCACACAAATTGACCCAGTCCCAAACTAAGCTCTAGGCTTGTGCTGTGGGTACTAGACAACGATAAACTTACTTATATAGAGAAATATATACTTAAATACATAGAAAACATCCAAGACTCAGGAACAAATACTCGTGCTCATCACACAAATATCTGCCCTTACCGGGATTTAAACCCAGGACCCCTAACTTCGAAGGCAGAAGGCAGCTGATATTTATTTATCAACCCGTGTGGTTGCCGGGTTAGAATAGTGCTACTCCATATCTTCCCATGGATGTTGTAAGAGGCGACTAAGGGAATAAGGGCTTGCAGTATTGTTAGGCGATGGGCTTGCAACCTGTCTCTAATACACTGGTATATAATTATCTTAGCCTCATTGAGCAAATGTGGTTACGAAATTATCAACAATTCTTTTTATTAGAGTTGTTGGCATTTCTGTAGATTTGCCTACCCCCCTTTGGGAATGAAGGTGTGATGTTATGTATGCATGTATTTATTTATGAATTTTCACTGTTGTCACGTTATTTACTATTTGCTATAAAAATGGTCGCAGTTGTCGTCAGCCGCATTGTCAGCATATAGTAGAATGTTTGTGACAGCGCGTAATAACGGGCCATATAGGAAATTTATTAATTTTCAGGGAGAATAACTTCCACATCTTCTACTTTTTTAGTATAAATAAGGTAAAGAATTTCTATAGGGCTAAATAAGATGTATTTAATTTTTTTAACAGTTATCAGCATTTGCAAACTGCAACCAGCAGCGCTACGGTTTTCTATTTAAAAAAATCTCCTCATTTCCTTCTCGGTTCATAACTCTTTGTTTTTGCCTCATCTGCCTCTTACAGCATCCGTAATATCAACCGAATTTAATCAAAATTCACAATAAACGGTACTCCTTCCTTAACCTGCCGTTATGAAATTCCCAGACGTGCCTTTGTCAATATTTTGAACGTTGGGGGCCGCCGCTTTAACACGCCGTACCAGGAACTAGTGCCATATACGTCAAATAAAAAGTTGCTCTTATAGTGACATTATTAAAATTACAACCACCCAGGGTTTAAGTTGCTTAGTAATAAAAGGACTCAAGTCACACAGAACACACTTTTATTTTAAACCTTAACTCTTTATTCTTACGTTGGAGTATGGAATAGATGGATTAAAGTAGCCTTTGTCAGAACCTTGTCCCGTTGCTACATTAGGTAGAGGTGAGACGTATTTACTTGAATAGATTTTTGAAACAGGTCTTATAATTTACTCGTAAGTACGCGTTCCAACGCGGCCGCATTTTTGCGTACGGGTATCTAGGAGTACGGCAACTTCCAACGTCCAATCGGGCGCGCAACTCGCTTTAAGCGCCGAGGTCAAGGTCAAGATAAAGTGTCTGTAGTTGCTTTAACTTTATATTACTTGTACTCCCAGACAGACGCATACTAAAATGGCCGCGTACTCGTAAGTACTCGTGGCGCTAGTCTTTGGCACTAGTATTTGGAAGACTCAGTACGCATTTTGCCTAGTACGTCTCACCTCCACTTGTTTGTTAATCTCCTAAGACATCGTTCTTGAGTTCCCTGACTAGCATAAGTTGCCCTGTGATAGTATCATAGTCAAATCTAGTCTTTAGGTACTTCGGCTTTTGAATGACACGTTACATTACATTATAATAATTATTATAGTGCCTTGTAAGAAGCTGCTTTTGTCACATTAACGTCATGTTTGATTTGCTGGACTAATATCTCAAAGGAGTTAAAGCGACAAAGTTCAAAAGTGTCCTGCTACATGTAATTCTGGTACTAGTACAAAAGCCGTTTGTCTAACAATACAGCGTAAAGGTAAGTCGAGGTTTCTATCGCATAATTAGTAGGTATTCATTCACACACAACCCAGCGCATACGAAATTCACACCAAGAGGTGTACTTTTAGCTTCGCGCCTATTATTTGGGGTACCGTACCTCGAAGGAAAACGCGGAACTCTTGTAGGATCACTTTGTTGTTCGTCCGTCCGTCCGTCTGTCTGTCTGTCAAGAACTTTTTTCTCATGAACGCGTAGAGGTATCAAGCTGGAATTTCTATCAAATACTCAGGTCTAAAGTCAACTATCAATAATAAAATAAATAATTACAATGTTATGTCAAATCTTTCCAAATTATTCACTGCATTAAATATTATCTATAAACAAACAACCGACGACCTTAAAATTTTCCTTTCTTGTCCAAAGTAACCTTGGAGCTGTGAAAAAATCAAACTTCTAAGCCCACACAATCAAAAGATACAGCCGTTTATGCCGCGAATTTCTGCAAATTTTCAACACTCGAAAGGGAATCAAAACCTACAAGGTACTTCCTGTGAACTCAGAATCTTGAAAAATAAAGAATCAGAATATCAGAATAATCTTTATTCAAGTAGGTTTACAAATAATAAACTCTTTTGAAACGTCATAGTAGCGACTTAGCCTAAATTGACTGCAGGTTCAAATCGCGACCGATCAGAGAAGAACCTGTAAGAAACTCTGTCGGATGTCTCTTTTTTTTTTTTTTTTCGACGTTCGCAACCTTTTGTCGTAAGGACTAAACATTTTATTACAAGCAATTCAGTCCCAAGCATTGTTATCATTAATATAGTCTTTAATACTATAATATGCTTTAGAAATTAGTTTACGCTTAACGTAACTCTTAAATTTATTTACTGATAGTTCAGTAACATTACTTGGGAGCTTATTATAGAACCTAATACAATTACCCATAAAAGAGTTTTTTATTTTATGGAGCCGCGTGAAGGGCACTGCGAGCTTATATTTATTTCTGGTATTAACATTATGTATGTCACAGTTCTTTCTAAATTTAGCGATGTTTTTATGAACATAAATAATGTTTTCATAAATGTATTGACTGTGCATGGTCAATATATTAATTTCTTTAAACTTATCTCTAAGCGAGTCTCTCTGGCCCATCTTGTAGACAGCACGAATAGCCCTCTTCTGCAGAACAAAGATGCTATTTACATCAGCAGCACTACCCCACAGTAAAATACCATATGACATAATACTATGGAAGTAACTAAAATAAACTAATCGAGCGGTATCTAAGTCTATTAATTGCCGAATCTTATTAACTGCAAAAACTGCTGAACTGAGTCTACCCGCCAATCCAGCAAGATGAGGACCCCATTGGAGCTTGGAGTCTAACGTTATACCAAGAAACACTGTATCATTAACTAGGTCTAGTTTGTCATTTTTAATAGTTACAGTAGTTTGACTATTTTTCACATTAGTAGTCATGAACTTTATACATTTCGTCTTTTTTTCATTCAGTAATAAATTATTAACACTAAACCAATCGACTACTTTTGATATAGCATTGTTTACATCGACATTAAACTGCTGTTGTCGTTTAACTTTAAACACAAGTGACGTATCATCAGCAAACAATACTATATCATGGTTGTCCTTTATAAGGTAAGGTAAGTCATTTATGTAGATGAGGAATAAAAATGGACCCAATATTGAGCCCTGTGGTACGCCCATTGAGACCAATGACCCAGGTGATCGTACTCCATTCACGTCTACCCTTTGTATTCTCCCGTATAAGTACGTTTTTATTAAGTTTAGCGCAGTACCTCTAACTCCATAGTGGTGTAGTTTCCTGATCAATGTGTCATGGTTAACGCAATCGAAGGCCTTGGATAAATCACAAAAAATACCTAAAGCATCCTGTGACCCTTCCCAGGCATTAAAAATGTTTTTAATCAACTCAACACCAGCTTCGGTTGTCGAGCGACCCCGAGTAAAACCAAATTGTTTATTGTGTAATAAATTATTATACCGAAAATGTTCCGCTAACTGTGACAAAATCAATTTCTCAAATATTTTACTGAAAGTGGGTAGTATGGATATTGGTCTAAAATTTGTGGGGTCAAAAGTACTACCCGTTTTGAATAATGGAATTATCTTACTATGTTTCATAAGATCAGGAAACTCACCACAATCAACACAGTGATTAAATACGACCATTAAGTCAGATGCTATGACTTCAATTAAGGATTTGAGTACATGGACCGACACTCCCCAAAGGTCACTGGTTTTCTTTATATTGATTGAGTTGAATGCCTTAATTACATCCAAGGCAGTAACGCGCTTGAATTCAAAGTATATACTGCATTCAGGCACGTTATCTTCTAAAAGTACAATGGCAGACGCAGGCGAAGAGTTCAAGCACTTAGTCGTGGACACTGGTATATCGGTAAAAAACTTTTCAAATTCAATTGCGATATCTGGATTGGAATCTATTATTTTACCATCTACTTTTAAACGATAGTCGTTAATGTTCTTTTTTCGGCGACCTGTTTCTTCATTAATTATTTTCCAGGTCGTTTTAATAACATCAGAACTATTCAAGATTTTGTTACTTAAAAAATTTCGCTTAGTTATACGGCAGTCTATCTTGAATTGCTTAGAATACTGTTTGACATGTTCCTTAAACTCCTCACTCGCGTTATACCTCCGTTCCTCATATAGTTGATACAGTATTCTTCTACGCTTATGTAAGTCCGCAGTAGCCCAGTCACTGAAAACCTTTGCACCACCAACCACAACCGATTTGGATGTAAATACTGCGTTAAATTGTTTCATGAATGTGTGAAAGAATGAGTTGTACATGTCATTGGGTCCCTTATCAGTTGTTAGAAAGGGCAAATTATGCACTAGGTTATGTCTCATTCTTTCCACACGGTCTGCAGTTACTGGCACAAAAGTAATTTCTTTTTTTGGAATATTATTCGATACGGACTTGAATTTAATTAATTGACCCAAATGATCCGATTCCAGGTTGCTGATCACACTCTTACCGCTAGGAATTATATCAGTAAAAATGTTATCAATACACGTGGCGCTAGTGTTAGTAACTCTAGTTGGCTCCATAAAAGTACGTGTCAGGCCGAAAGATTTGAAAAGATTTATTAATCTTTTGGTTAGTGGACTGTTTTCTAAAATATTTACATTAAAATCTCCACATATAATTGTTTTTTTTCTCGAATAAGATAATTTTATTAGAACAGTTTCCATAATCTTCTCAAAAATTTCGAAATTGCCTAATGGTGGCCTATATACACATACAACTATGAATTGCTCTAACTCTATTGCAGCGAGTTCTAATATTCGTTCAACAGATAAGGACACAATGTCCTTACGGTCTTTAAATTTTAATTTATTGTTTAATATGATTAACGACCCGCCATGTATCGAGCTATTTCTTGTAAATAAACTGCCGACCTGGTGGTTGATAAAATTAAACATAGCTTCGTTACTAGTTAGCCAGTGTTCCGTTATACATAAAATATCAATGCTATTACTATTAAGAAATAACTCGACTTGCAGGTCTTTACTCCTTATACATTGAATATTCTGGTGAACCAGAGTGATATAATTAGATACTTTGCTGCTAAATTTGTCCTTATATTTATAACAAATTTGGTTGCCAGGGTTGAGCTCCTCTGTTGTCTTGTGATTTAATTTAAATGATTGATAGTAATTGGAACATGTTCCAAAAACCTGTCAGGTTGCTGAATAGCAGCAGGAGCCAAATTCTTGGCTGAAATGTCAAAAAAATAGGATAGCGACATAGCTATCTGTTTCTTAAAATAATTAGGCAGGTAAAATTTACCTTTTGTTAAAATATAATAATTGCTAACATAATTGTTAGAGTCAATAATGTCAATTTTTTTATTATATGTACACATGTTATAAAGTGTCACATTTAAATTATGTCTTATGTCATTTTCCAACTGTGACAACTGTTTACAATAAGGGAATGTAAACAATATGATTTTTTTCACACTAAGGCTATTCAAAGTTTCAAAAAAATTAATTAGTTTATTTTTGTTTACATTCCCTCTATTTCCTACAAGAATAAGCAAAGTCGTGTCTATATCAATATAGCTGTCCTCTAAAATTTTATTTTGGATATTTTCCAAGCTGCTTAGAGGTAAACAGTTGCTGATCACACTATGTCCCTTAGTGTATGAGTTCAATAATGAGCCCATATTGCTACCAATCTCATCGCAGTACATTATTATGTCAGGTTTGGATGTCAAATTGGTATTACTATTATTATTTAAGTTTTTATGAAAGGAACACTTCTCATCATATTCCTTTTGTGTAGGGACACTGACACACAAACTCTGCTTCAGTCCACCGGGGGCTGGACAGTCACTCTTGTATTGACAGACACATGTGTGGTCGTCCTCCAGTGACTGAACTAACTCTAAATTATAGTTGAGCTGCCCTATTAGATCATCCATTCCTAAAGAATACTCATCTATAATTTTATTTGAATTTTCCTGCATATTGTGCAATTTTTGTAACGACTCCTCTAAATCCTGAATTTTTAATTGTAACATTTGTGTGTCATTGTCATACTTTAACTTATTATTTTCTAACATAGTGGTATATATATATAATTTATCAACTAACTTTACATTTATTTTACTTAGTATACATTTTCTATAATACAGTTTATTTTGCTTTAACAACCTTCGGGTTTTCCTTATATATCTGTTTATTTTAATATATTTTTTTAGTTTATTCCTGCTACAATTACTTAACCTTGTTGTAGTGGACGTCTCATTAGTTAAGTCTATAGTAACAACAGGAAGGTCAATTGAAGCAGTAACAAACTGCGGGTCATTCTCTACCAATTCATGAAATAATGACTGTGTGTGTACCTCTGCAGTGTCTTGCCTGGCCTCCTGAAGCTCGTAGATCTGTTCATGGGCAATATGCAGCGCTCTCTCCAGGGAGTCAACGTCCTTCAGGGCCTGCTCGTACAGAGTGGTACACTCAGTGAACTTATCTACTGTATGTTGAAGCTCGACCCGTTCCAAGTTCACATCATTATACTTATTTTCAAGTAGAGAGAGTTCCTTTTTTAACCTATCCCTACTGTTTAGAATCTGGATTACTTCTTTCTCATTGTCCTCTCTCTCACTGAGTAATTGAGCACACAATTCCTTGGATTTTTTTAGTTCTAATAACGTTATTTGAAGCTTGTCAGTTTGTTGCTGACGCGCAGCTACAGCAGCTGCCCTTCGAGTCATCATTTTTACAAAGTTTTAGTATAATTAAAGTGGTAAAAACAAGAAATTGTATGCCAAAGGAATGCAAGTTACTTACGTGAATATAGTAACGTAGATCAATGTCCACATTTCAGCTCATTATATAATGTCAACCAACGGCTACCACACAGCAGTATTTATAGTAAATAGTGCTTGGGCAAGCCGACAAATATGAAATGTAGACATCGAGTTCAAATTTATAACCAATAACGGTTACCGAATTGAAATGTTTCGGAACACTTATAGTTTCGCCATGTCCGTCCGTCCATCCGTCCGCAGCCTAGCGCAGATACCTACTCTAAGTACTAGAAATCTGTAATTTGGCATGAATATGCATATTAGTCACGCCAACAAAATGGTACAATAAAATGCTTTCTTTCTTTCTTTCTTTAACTTTTTTGTTAGACTCAAGTGTCCCCCTCCCCCCTACAGCCAAAATACGAATACTAAAAATCGGAAAAAATCTTAAATGAAAGAACATATACCTATCGAATTTTAATGGAAAACTATCACGACTAAGTAGACATCATTGGTTATTGAGATACAGGCGATTAAAGTGTATATACCTACTAAAATCATCTAAGACGGCACCAGTTGACTTTAAATAGAAAATTTGTTAATACTTGTTGATTTTTATGTTTGTAGTACTTAACGGCTTCGGAACCCTACACTGAGAATGGTCCGACATGCTCTTGCCTGATCTGATAAAGTCAAAGTGTGCAGCTATTTACAAGGCCGACTGTACGTAAAGCTCAAAAGCGATCGCTTATTTGTAACGTTAATTTAACTAACAAGTATATACTACCTTTTCAATAAGAATGTTAATTATATAAATCAAAATCCTTTTGGAATTATTTAGGTACTTCACTTGATTTATTCGCTTCGTATATTCATTTGAGATAACGAAAACGTTCCGTGATTACCTATGTGCGTTGTTCATGAAAATCTATAAATGATAAAATGGCAGACAACGAAAAGCTACTTGTTACTGGTACCAGGGTCATACACAGATTTAGATTAGCGTCTTCCCTGTGGACATGCTGTAAGTTAACGTTTTTCAGGCCTAATTTTCCAGCTAAGCAAATTCCCGCATAAACGGTGTCAATACTGCTTTAGACCTATCATTTAAAAACAAACCTTATATGCACACAAGCTTTTAACTATTGAACACAGGAGAGACAACTTTTGTTTTTAACCCACCGACTTGAAATTTGAATGGATTATAACAAGAACATATTCCGTTTTCGAGCTAAAGGCTGGTAATATTCGAATGGACAGATGGTTAGATAGCAAAGCACCAGCAAGGACTTCGCTTTGCCTTTTGGAAAAGGTACCATTCAAATGGCAGATACCCGACCTTTTGCATGTACCTTTTACACCAATAAAGAGGATTAAAAATATAAAATAAAATTTGCCATAAAGTAACAAGTTTTGATATCTCATGCATGAGCACCACGCTAGGCTAAGCCTATCTCGTGGGGTCCGTTTGTACCATTTACCAAGAACATCTATAAGTCCTACGCTACCTATTAATTACTAGTTATACAACGTGTAAATTTCATACAGGTATATAATTTTATCCTGACTTGGTTAACGATCATACAAATCATGTGAGAAAAATGTTTTGTTGGTAACTTTTATTATTGAAAAGCAGTTAATTTTTTAAAGTTTGCCATAGGAGCAATGTACGAAGTGTGCGAGCGTCCATCGGTCTTCAATGTTGCCTGTATCCAAGTGCAAGGACTAAATGTGTGGAAAATAAGTACCTATCTCAGGCGAGTAAACCGCCTGCATTGATCATCTTTATTTTTGACTTTTATTGGTGAAGTAATCAAATGGCGAACCAAAATAATTCATGTGTCATGACATGGCCATTATGTAGATGCTTTAATTTAATTGGCGCAATGTGTGATACATTGCTTGCTGAATTAATTAGTGAGAAAAAATTAAACACATCTAATGTTGCTCTTACACAAGTTTTTACGTTAATTAGTGTGTATATTAACTGTTATTAAAATATATGCCCGTATGAAATTTACACGCTGTATTTTGCTTTTAGTTAAGGAGAATATGGTAGCATTCTACTTTATTTCTTTGATAATTGATACCTATCAACAAAATCACGATGACGCTATTTGGGTGAGTGTGGGTGTGTGATATTAAGAAATAAGTCCATAAACATTTTACACATGTAACAATCACATTAAGTGTACATATACAACCACATTACACATCCCGTGGTGCACTTAGCACCTGTCACCGCGCATATTTATCACCCCCAAATGGAATTAGGGAGGGTAGAATCAGGTAACGTTGGATTGGGGACAAATTGGTGTTCGGTGGGGACTCTAAGATGTATGTTGTGGGTGGTTGACGTCATAGGTAAATAATATTTACCTATAACTGTAACCTTTTTTGCCGCTGTCTGAAATAAGAGACGTCATATATGCAGCTCGTTATGTCAAAGTATTAAAATTTTCATTTCTTTTTGAGAGGTAGGTACGGTAGGACTTATAAGTATTTTTATAGTTGTTGGTATTTCTGTAGCTCTGCCTACCCCACTGTGGGAATGAAAGCGTGATGTTATGTTATATATATACAGGGTGACTTCAAATTGGTAATACAAAACACTTGATTGTGGCTTAGTTAATGCCACACAGTATAATATATTAACCCCTTTGTTAAAATTAACTGTATTTAATTAATGCTAATTTTCGAACAAAACAAATAATTAAAGTCCCAAAGTGTGGTTACACTACATTTACAATACAATCTTATTTTCTTTGATAAGTGACAATATCTAATCAAAACACGTTTTCTTCATAAATTGCGACAGGTGACGGATAACCAAAGAGGAAAGTGTTCATTTGAAATTCTTTAAACTTCTTTGTTAATTATTATGGTAGGATAACCATGTTAAGCCAACAAAAATGGGATAATTTAAAAATTAAAAAAAAATACTTCTGATTATTTTAAAAGTATGAGACTTAATTGAAGGGCTAAGTTTAGGGGAAATGTGTGTAAAACATTGATTTTGTATTACCAATTTGAAGTCACCCTGTATAATTATGTGGTAACCTCATTAAACTGAAAATGCTTTACTACAATATTACTATCCAGTTAGCCACCTTTTTTAGTATCACGGTAGCCCTGTCAACTCAACAGCGACAATTCATGAGAAACAAATACCTACGTCAGGGTTCTATACTGCCGTTTTAAATAAAAAGGACGCATAACACAACAAATTTTTTTTTAACCTTTTTAACATTTATTCTATAAAGGTGCATCCTCACTGCATTCGCGGGTAATATTCGAGTGGTATTGAGTTGAGCGTTACTGTGCTCCACACTACTTGAATACCTATTCAACGCCGAATGCTCATTACACGCGAATGCTCTCACAGAGGACGCACCATAAGTCATCAATGTATCTAACAAAAAAATGGTGATTAGTAAATTAAATACAAAAAAAGTTATCTAGAACATTTAACTCTTCATGTCATGTTTGCGCATAGGCAAACGTAGTGTTGGACGCCCCCCTGCTAGATGGAGCGACGATCTGCGCAAGGTGGCTGGCAGCAACTGGATGCTCAAAGCTCAAGATCGAGGAAAATGGCTTGCCTTGGGAGAGGCCTATGTCCAGCAGTGGACTGCCTAAGGATTCAAGGAAGTATATGTCCTGCCATGCTTTTTTGGCTAATTAACCACGTCAATGAATCCACTCGGAATCAATACTTAAGACTGCTGTATTTCCCCCACCGTCAATGGACGTGAGTTCACTTAGTAATTAACCTCAAAATGTTAACCAAAAAAGACGTAATGTTTTATATTATGTTGAAAACAAATGCCGCTGTTTTCTCTTGTAAGTTTTATGTAATAAACATTTTTCACAAGTGCAGAGGTTTTTATCGGACTGTATGCTAAGAATAAGCCAGTTCATGGTAACATACAAGTGGGTGGGTGGTAGGTGGTGGTGGTTGTACGGTGGTTTGTTGTAGGTGTCTGATACCTCAGCTTAATGCTGAGCCAGTGGTTTCCTTTTATTTATATCTACTTTTGTGTCTACTGTGTAGTGAATAAAAGTCATTCATTCTTTCTAAATAAATAAATTTGTGTAAAAAAATGAGATAAATTTTATTTCTCTGTACTTATACCTAATACTTAATAACAGACAGGCACGAACGAATTAGCCTGAATAAAACCTTGTAAAAATTACCCTAAAACCCAAATTCCAACACTGGCGTCTTAATAACACAGAATGCCAGTAAACCCGCGTTAAGTAAACTGTTTGCCCTTCATTACGGATCCGGATATGAAGGAACCCTACCGCTGCGGGCGGCAAATGTGATCCAACGGGTTTTAAACACGCCATGTCCAGTGTAAAAGTTAAATAAGAGATACTGGTGAAAATTTACCAAAAAAGCGGCCAAGTGCGAATCAGTCGCATAGGTATACGAAGGATTCCGTAATGTTCTTGTAAGGCCCTCTTTGGGGACTGAACCCGTTCCCCCTTGGGGACGGAACCGTATTAAAATGCCTACACTTTTATATAGCCGTCCGTCCGTCCTAACTTTAAGGAGCTGTATTTTGTGAACCGTAATAGATGACAAGGCGGTTTTTTTTTCGGAATAGGTGTTGTTATGGTAGATTTGCTAAGAAAATAAATAAATAATTGAGAAAAGAAATAAATAAATGGACCCTGTGCAGGGTCCGTCCGGATCGCAACCACCATCTTATCCATTAACCAACCGCCAAGCAACATTCGCATTGTTGTGTTCCGGTGTGGGGATAAGACAACCGGTGAAATTACTAGCATAGAGGCATTCCATCTTAGTCCTCTGGGTTGGCAACGCATTTGAGGTCTTAGGATTATAGTCTTGAGAATTCAAATGTCTATGGGTCGCAGATTCCACTTACCATCAGGTGGCCTGAGTGCTCGGGTGCCTTCTCCTTAACATAAAAAAATAATAAAAAATAAATAAAAAATAAGTGCATGAAATTTTATTTTCAACGTATCTTTACATTTGTTGTATCTTTGAAATGGTAAAACATACATACGTCAAATATGGTATGATTATATTAAAACACTGGGTTAACTTCGTTTTGTCGAAAAGTTTTCGCGAAACTGAATAATTTCCTGAACATATCATTTGACCAAACTGATTTAATTCCAAAACTATAAATATTTCAGGTTTTTATTGCATTAATTAACCTAACTTATCGGTTCTACACGATGGTCCTGAAATAATTAAAGTATTGGAAAACAACCAGTATGGTCTAATGATATGTTTGGGAAATGAATCAGTTTGACAAAACGAAAGGCTCTTAAAACACTGCATAAAAACAACCAACACTAAAAAAAACTCAAGTGTGATTTGGGCTCGCTTGTAACTTCTAACGCGTTTTTTTAAGAAAGCTAGTTTTATTATTTTTTATTTAGCAAGTCATAAATTTATTACTATAGAGACTTAACTCGAAATTTAAAATTTTACAATTAGGTCACTGTTGTTTTAAAGGTGCGATGTGTACATGTTTATCTGGTGAATCTTGGTCTGTGTATGTGTGTCTGTCTATGGCATCGTACCTCACACACCGATTGGCCAACAAGGTCATATTTTTATATAGTTAGATTAATCTGGTGGTTTCCTGACGGTATAAGGTATCAACTCTAAATATTAGGACCGCCATTAAGGAGGTACTTTCGCCCAACGATACGGGCACACAATTTCTCGTCAAAATTGTTTGCAGGCACTCGTTTATATAGTGACGCCTTTGTTATATTAGATTATTAATATTATGATTGTACGTACCTTTAATAATAATTAATGTAACTCCATTAGAACAGTGTTTACTTTTCACTATTTAACACTTTGATAAACGATTACGGTATGTTACCGTGGCGCCCGAGCGGCAACTGTATTAGCTACCTACCTACCCACTCAAGTCAAGTAAATAATATATTAAGTATAATTTAATAATTAGAGCTTAGTAAAATAGTTTACTACCTTCTTAAATCATCTTACATTTAATAATGTTAATTAGAGTTAATGTTTACTTAAATATAAATAGTTGTGCTAGACGGAAGTCACGGAAACATCGTATGTTCGTGGTGACGGGGGTGGTGGCTGGAACGCGCAAACGTTTGGCCTATAAATAACAGCCCCTTTCGAGACTTGCCAGTTGACTGTGACCTGACAAGCTGCAAGGAACTAAGTTAAGTACCAAACTGTATTATAGTGATTATTTATATTATTCATGTTTATAACTGTGTCCTGATTTATTATTACTGAATATAGATATGTCTTTATGAATTACTATTGTTAATATAAGTATTTCACTATGATTACTAGACACCTTTTTCTAGTAAGCTTTGCTCAAATCATCGGTATGTTGTATTGATCATAGAAATAATAAATAATCAGTTATTATGATAAATTGTGACATATTTGTATCTCGCTTTTCATTTCCTATATCTATTATGTACAAATATTATGTACCTTACGGTGTACATACTGTAACTAACCACAGTGAGGCAACACTGTTGTTTAGTATACAAACTCTATTTGTAATAAGTAATAAAGTAGCTTTATAAAGGCTATCGTGATGGGGGAGCATCTGTATCTTATACACAAAGGGTAACATCATAGAGATTTGGTTGCAGCGCAATCTAGCGGTTATATCTAGAACTAATTACAATACAAACAAAGACAATAAAAGCTTACCTATAAATTTAGATTACACTCTTTCTCATTTCATCTATCAAGCGAGGAATACGTTTGTAGTAGATAGTATCATAATATAATCTAACATCAGAAGTGGGATAACCTCTCGTTCACAGATTTTGATAACAATTTCAGAATGGAGACCGCAGAAATAAGTCTTTTACTAAAGGCAATCCGTGATGCAATCAGCACTACGGCACAGAAAGACGATGACATCGCGCTACCACCGTTCGAACCTGAGCGAAATGACTGCGGAGCAGCGGGCTGGTGCGATAGCATTGCAGCTCTCGCCAAGGAATTTAACTGGAGCGGCATTAAAACAGCGGCTAAAGCCGGTAAGGCCCTAAGGGGATCTGCTATTACTTGGTATGAATCGTGGGAACCTTCAGAAGGGAGAACCTGGGATACATTTCGCACGGATATTATCGACGTATTCCCTGAAAAGAGGAATTTGTCAGAGAGACTCAATAAAGCAGTTTTATACACGTCAGACTCTGCTGAATCCTACGGTGCATATGCTAGGGAGAAGCTTAGATTACTACGTAATACAAAAATTGCTTTTACCGAAGTACAATTAGTGGAGTTAGTCTGCGGTAGTATTAATGATATTGATATTAGAATGGCTTCTTTAAACAATGGTGTAACTACGACATCTGCTCTTATTTCTTTACTATCCTCATATGTCAAAAATAAGAAACGGTCTTTTGATAATGTTAACAAAGATGATGGTGCAGGACCCAGTGGAGCCAAGCGACTTAAATTAAACGGCGATAAAAAATGTTTCACTTGCAACAAGATTGGACATGTGCAATCTCAATGTTTTCATAATAAGCAGGTCCAAGTACCACAAATGACCAGCCAATCTCCACAGGCTCCTACATCTAATGATTATCGCAAAAGAGTTTGCGTTTATTGTAAGAAGGTTGGTCATACCGAAGCGACTTGTTATTATAAACAACGAGCAATTAACTCGGCTTCAATTACTTTGGTACCCACGAAGGAAGTTAATTTTTTAGACCGAACAAACTAAATCTTACACGAGTTATTGTTAACGATTTGCCTGTTGATTCTTTAATTGATACTGGAGCTAACTGTAGTTTAATCAGAGAATCCATTGCTAGGCGTATAGGTATTCACTTGACACCTACATCATTATATTTAAACGGAATAGGAAAAAATAAAGTACATGTTTTCGCAATGATGACAGTGCCAGTTCAATTTGAAAGCGTTTTCATAGAACTTGATTTTCATGTCATTAGGGATTCGGATTTTGCTTATGATCTCCTTATAGGCAGGAATGCTGTTCAGTATCCAGACATAGGAATTATAACTGACTCAAATGGTTCCAGATTATTCAGAAAAATAGTTACAACTAATACAGAAGTAAACTTGATTAGTCTTTCATCAGAATTACATGAGTTAACCCCAAATATTGAACATTTAAGCCCTGAAATACAACTGAAAATCAAAAATATTTTTCATAAATACCCTTCTGTATTGGATGATACTGGTACTGTTAACACTGGTGAATTGAATTTACGGCTTAAAAGTAATGAGATTGTTTACTACCGTCCATATCGATTGGCTCCGGTAGAGAGGGAGAAGGTAAATGAAATCATAAACGACCTTTTGAACAAGAAAATAATTCGCGAAAGTGATTCGCCCTTCGCTAGTCCTATAATTTTAGTTAAAAAAAAAGATGGTAGTGATAGACTATGTACAGACTACCGTGCCTTAAATAAAATTTTAGAAAAAGATAGATATCCTCTCCCTCTCATCGAAGACCAAATCGACAGGTTAGGCAAAGCAAAATACTTTATCTCTATAGATATGAAGAATGGTTTTCATCAAATTCCCGTAGCAACTGATTCCATCAAATATACCGCTTTTGTGACACCTAGTGGCCATTATGAATTTTTAAAGATGCCATTCGGCATTTGCAATGGTCCCTCAGTCTTTCAGAGAGCTATAACTAAGGCAGTCGAACATCTAAAGTTTCTTTTGGTCTACATTGATGACCTCCTCATCCCGTTCACTACAATAGAAGAAGGTCTAGCATATTTGGAGCAAACTATTGCCGCGTTAAGCCTAGCAGGGTTTGCTATTAATCTTCAAAAGTGTAAATTTTTTGTCGACAATATTGAATACTTGGGTAGGCATATATCAAGTGAAGGAGTAAGGCCTAGTGAATCCAAAGTGACCGCATTAGTTAACTCACCCATCCCTAGTAATGTCAAACAGGTACGACAATTTATGGGCCTCGCAAGCTATTTTCGTAAATTTATCCCAAATTTTGCAGCACGAACCGCTTGTATTACAAAATTAACCAAAAGTGGACAAAAGTGGGAATGGAGTTTCGAACAGGATGAAGCTAGACATTATGTTATAAAACAGTTATCAACTAAACCCCTATTATCTGTATTTAATCCAAATTTGCCAACAGAACTTTACACTGACGCGAGTTCATTGGGTTATGGAGCCATCTTAGTACAAAAGGTTAATGACATTAAAAATGTTGTTGCCTATTTCAGTAAAAGAACTTCACCTACAGAGGCCAAATATTGCTCATATGACCTAGAAACTTTAGCAATATATAATGCTCTAAAACACTTCCGAGTGTACCTATTAGGGATTAGTTTCAAAATTTATACTGACTGTAATTCCATTAAAGCAACTGCGAATAAAAAAGATCTGTCACCACGTGTAGCTCGTTGGTGGACATTCATGCAAGATTTCGACTTTGAAGTAATATACAAAAAGGGTAAATACATAGGTCATGTAGATTTCCTCAGCCGCAATCCCGTCGAAGCGTTAAGTTCAGTCAATTTTGCCACCTTATTAAACAGTTCAAAGATATCCCAAGGACAACCCATTGATACTAAATTAACGAAATATTGTCCCAAAAATGAAATCAGTACTGTGAATTTCATCAATGACGCCGGAGTCTCTTGGTTAGAAACTGCTCAACAAGATGACCCTGATACTCAGAACTTAATGAGTCGGGTATTAGCTGGAGAACTAGATGCACACCGTTATGTGATACAAGATAATCTGTTATTTTATAAAGTTCAGCCTAATAAACCCAAACTTTTTGT
Source organism: Acleris holmiana (assembly GCA_949316455.1). NCBI lineage: Eukaryota > Metazoa > Arthropoda > Insecta > Lepidoptera > Tortricidae > Acleris > Acleris holmiana. The sequence goes on from OX438785.1 coordinate 9,138,667, forward strand.
ACCTAAAAGATCCAGATTTGAACTTTTACAACTTTTTCATAACGAAAATTGCCATGTTGGAATTGAGAAGACATTGGAAAAGATTCGTGAGCATTTTTGGTTTCCGCATATGTTTGCATTTGTCAAAAAGTTTATAAAACACTGCCTCACATGTGTTGAACGTAAATGTCACTCGGGTCCAAAGCAAGGATTCTTACACCCCATAGACAAAATTCCAGTGCCCTTTCATACCATTCACTTAGACTGTACAGGTCCCTTTTCTCAGAGAAATGAAAGATACAGGTATATTCTTATCGTTGTGGACAGCTTTACTAAATTCTGTTTATTAAAACCCTTGGGCAGTCTCAATGCCCACGAGTTAATTCCCCTTATTCGAGATACAATAACTTTATTTGGTACCCCATCAAGGATTATAACCGATAGAGGTACCAACTTTAGCTCGCACCTTATTAGATCTTTGTTTAGCCAGTTAAATATTGAGCATCACATGGTAGCCACAGGCACACCAAGTGGAAATGGTCAAGTGGAAAGATATGTAAGAACTGTCATTAATATGCTTAATACCATGTGTAATGACACGTCAGATTGGCCGAGCGAGCTGTGGAAAGTTCAATTGTCAATAAATACCACTTTTCAAAAGTCTACAGGTTTTACTCCTAATCATTTATTAATCGGTTGTAATGGTAATATTCCAAGTGTTCAAAGTCGACTAAATGACATAAATATTTTTGAAACTAATACTGACGTGAGGTCAGACCGCGAACTAGCTTACCAACGTTTATGCTCGGAAGCCAGAAAGTACAAAACGCGATTCGATATAGTAAGAAGAGATAATCAGATTTTTGAGGTAGGAAATATTGTATATGTAAATCAAGACCATAGACGGCTTGCTAAACTTAGTCCTAAATTCAAGGGTCCCTACGAAATTCAAGCTCTGCTACATAATGATAGATATGCATTAAAAGGATTCGGTAGATTAAGAAACATAACCGTAGCCAAACACAAATTGCGTCTCTGGCCAGGGCGATGGGTAGACAACTAAAATGCATTGTAGATATTTCTTGATTTATTATTATTTTGTAGATGAATTATGTAACAATGTTTTTTTTTTTGTTGTTGTTCGGAACTGCTGAAGTCATTTGATTCATCAGCCCGTCTCATGCGCAGCAGGTGTGGGGCTAGATCTCGATGTGTTGTCGAATCACTTGACCGTCGTTATTTTGTCTCTTAATGTGATAAGTGCCGAAATAACGATGCCAAACTGTAAATAAATGTAATAAATAAGTTATGGTTAATATTATGTTTCATACCTACTGTACGATTTGAATACATGCTTTTGAATTGTAATTATATTTAAGTAATACTTCGAGAACGAAGTATGTCAGTCTGGCCGTGTTATATTAGATTATTAATATTATGATTGTACGTACCTTTAATAATAATTAATGTAACTCCATTAGAACAGTGTTTACTTTTCACTATTTAACACTTTGATAAACGATTACGGTATGTTACCGTGGCGCCCGAGCGGCAACTGTATTAGCTACCTACCTACCCACTCAAGTCAAGTAAATAATATATTAAGTATAATTTAATAATTAGAGCTTAGTAAAATAGTTTACTACCTTCTTAAATCATCTTACATTTAATAATGTTAATTAGAGTTAATGTTTACTTAAATATAAATAGTTGTGCTAGACGGAAGTCACGGAAACATCGTATGTTCGTGGTGACGGGGGTGGTGGCTGGAACGCGCAAACGTTTGGCCTATAAATAACAGCCCCTTTCGAGACTTGCCAGTTGACTGTGACCTGACAAGCTGCAAGGAACTAAGTTAAGTACCAAACTGTATTATAGTGATTATTTATATTATTCATGTTTATAACTGTGTCCTGATTTATTATTACTGAATATAGATATGTCTTTATGAATTACTATTGTTAATATAAGTATTTCACTATGATTACTAGACACCTTTTTCTAGTAAGCTTTGCTCAAATCATCGGTATGTTGTATTGATCATAGAAATAATAAATAATCAGTTATTATGATAAATTGTGACATATTTGTATCTCGCTTTTCATTTCCTATATCTATTATGTACAAATATTATGTACCTTACGGTGTACATACTGTAACTAACCACAGTGAGGCAACACTGTTGTTTAGTATACAAACTCTATTTGTAATAAGTAATAAAGTAGCTTTATAAAGGCTATCGTGATGGGGGAGCATCTGTATCTTATACACAAAGGGTAACATCATAGAGATTTGGTTGCAGCGCAATCTAGCGGTTATATCTAGAACTAATTACAATACAAACAAAGACAATAAAAGCTTACCTATAAATTTAGATTACACTCTTTCTCATTTCATCTATCAAGCGAGGAATACGTTTGTAGTAGATAGTATCATAATATAATCTAACACCTTCTTAACTTAAGACAAGTCACGCCTTTTTTTAAGGTAACGAATTAGTATCGTTCAATAAGGCTGCGTTTCCACCAGAGATGTGCGAGGATGCGTTGCGAGGGACGTGTTTGTCATTAACCAATAGAAACGCTTCATTTACCTATCCTCGCTTAGCTTAGCTCTGGTGGAAACAGCTCAGAGGAGCGAGGTTTTTTTACATACAAACGAAGGGAAAGATGTGTGCGAGGAATATGTTGCGAGGCCGCGTCTGGCTAAGATGTGCGAGGTAGCTGAGCGATGCGAGGATGCGTAGCGAGGATTCCGGGCGAGCGGGGAGCCTCTGTCACCTCCTCGTTACACAGCCTCGCGCCGCTCAGCTGCCTCGCACATCTTTGATGGAAACATTCACACCGTTACACCTCCTCGTTACACAGCCTCGCGCCGCTTACCTACCTTGCACATCTCTGGTGGAAACGCAGCCTAAGTCCCTAACTTTTTTTTGTTAGACCTGTTCCCAACATCTGTTTTATTGTATAACATTTTTGCAAGGAATTTTGGGCATTGTAAGCCAAAGTCACTGTTTTAGGAATGTGGTCGCCAGATGTTCGGTAGCGTTCCATAGTCATTTGAACCGTATTCATAGGAAGCTAAATTTGATATTATGACAGGATTACACCCAGTGGTCCCAATAAAACAGGATAACAGTGATTTCTGATCCATTCTAATTTGTACCGTATTTTCAAGTAAGTTTAAGTTTAAATTAATTTACAAGAGTTACTGGTCAAAAAATCACTGGCCGCTTTCTATTGGTGGACGATAGTACGACGAAGTGCATTCGAAAAGTACTCTAGAGGTGTATACCCGTATCGTTGGGCGATAGTACCTTAATGGCTTAGTCGACTGCAAAGATATATTTAGATTTATGAACCTTATTTCAACGGAATAAGGTGCAAAATGTAAACATCCCTTTGACGTCGACTGTACATAACCTTTCCTATAACGCTTACTCAAATGCCGAAGCATGTTTGCTTGGACCGTTTCAGTGATATTAATCCTTTTACGCTCATAAAGAGGAAAAGATCCGATGAACACAAGAAGCAATAAACAAAATGAGTCTTTCATTTAGAGCAGCGTCTCTAGGATCAAAGGAAGCCCATGTACGTAATGGTTTGTTTGTATAAGATTCGTGTTGAAATGGAATGCTATCTTCCTGTTTTTCAATTACCCTTTTTTAGGCATCCGTCGCGCATTAGGAAAAAAAACCGTTGTCCATCCGGCCGTAGCGGTATCAAGTTGAAATTAAAACTCAGATCTACCTTGAATTTGTAAAAAACATTTTTTTTTCTAAGCTAACGTTAAAAACCGGGCAAGAGCATGTCGGACCATGCTGACTGTAGCGTTCCGAAGCCGTAACGTAACTAACGAAATATACAATTGATAAACACTTGTACCATAATGATTTTATGAGAGCTATCCAATGATACCTCACCCAATGTCATAATGTAAAAGCTGTGATAGGTTTGTTTTTCACTTCATTATATACGCCTACTATTATACAACCGAGAATTTGTCCATATTACTAACAATTTTTCTATTCAAAGGTGATTTTCAGTAGGTATGAACACTATTCGCCTGTATCTCAAGAATTAATCAAGGCTACTTAGTCGTGATAGTTCTTCTTTTAAATTCGTTATATGCGCTTTAATTGAGGATTTTTTTTCGGATTTTTTCACTTGACATGACACAAACATATTTTTTTACAAAATTTTATTTTCCCTTTTTTTGGACTCGTGATTTTGTGTCTAATAATGTAGGTATACCTATTCATGGCAAATTACAGCTTTCTAGTACTATGAGTGTCAGAGCTAGGCTGCGGGCGGGCGGACGGACGGACATAGCAAAACTATAGTTTGACTACCGAACACTAAAAACGCTGAAGCAAATGTAACTTTTTCCGTTAGTGTAATCATACGTTACGTACAATAACTTTATTGGAGATACGGCATTTTAATTCAGAAAAGCAACTATGTACATAACAATGGCGACATGTTAATCATGTGGCTGTTTACCGACAACATTTTGCAGTAAACATTGTTACCCAGTGTAAACAAGTTGAGTAATTGAGTTATGACGGGGAAAAAGGAAACGGTCTTTTTAAATTAAACACCGCCTCTGAGTCTGTACAAACGCGTTATCAATACTTTGGGCTCAAATGGGTGAAAGGTTGTATGTAAAATTAGTTCAAAAACCAGCCCAGGTAACATTTCCGATTCTTGGCCAAAGGTATTTCAAATTGTTTGTGTGTCGTCTGTCATTAATTTTAGGTCAAATGGGAAAAGGCTTTTCAATGGAGATAGCTCAAAAATTAACCCGAGTGACGTATTTCAATTCTAGGCCAAGATTTTTTTTATTTCAGTACAATTTTTCAACGAGGCTTGTTTCATTGTAGAGACAGATTCTTACAGGTACATTAATTATAAATCAGTCATAAAACATATATCAGAACAAGCCAGGTGCTCAAAATTATCTGAACTAGACCGTATTGTTACAGGCAAAAGAGCTTGTTAAGATATTTTTGATTGCGACTGTACCTAAAATAAAAATAAAATTTTTTTTTGTTTACTTTTTTCCTTAAATGAAAATGACATCCTTACACAAAACTAAGTCGATCTATTTTCACTCATTATGTGCGGACAACTCACGCTTTACCTAATATTAATATCACCAAAATTGTTAATACTACAAAACAAATAGTTTTCTTTTGTATCTCCTTTGATACAAATTGCTTCTTACTGACCCAGTCAAAATACATTTCATCCTCCTGACTACCCAGACGTCAAAGAAGTTAATTTATACTTGCAACACTAAACTTATTAAGGCTGTGAAAACCGGTGTGCTGTAGGAGGTATTTAATCAAGCCAATTTAGTTTAAACTGTATTTCACTCAAAATAAAATTCATTTTTACTTCTTTAAAAATATAAAATGGCATCTAATGCAAAGGTAATTTAACTTTATTCCCTTGCTTTTACATTCAAAGTCCCGCTTTCAATAATTTCCCTGTTTGTAGTATGGTAGGGCTTACGAGGATATAAATTATAATGTACTTTTTAACCCTTTAACCACGAAAGACGGCATATAACGTCATCAGATTTTCGTGCCGGTGAAGTTGCAGCATAATATGACGTCGTTGGCGTCAGAGGCACAAAAAGTTGCAACCGACCGTGGCAGTCAAAAGGTTAAAGTACAGAGATATTCACGATGCTAAACAGTTATAGTACAACATACTACACAATGATTGTATTAATTCATTTAAGTTTAACTATTATACGTTTCTGTGGAAATAAATCTGTATTTTGCTAAATTTATCTTTAGGTCGGCACAAATGGCAAAGGTCAAAGGGTACCCTAAAACCGGGAGTTAGGAGGAAAATGATAAAAGGTCGTCCATATTATAATATATAGGGTATAAATAAATAAAAAATATCTACAAGAGGACGCCCGCGACTTCGTTCGCGTATAATTAGTTTCCCGCTACTCGACTATTTTGAGCCCTTAGGGAATGAATATCAGTCGGTTTTAAAAAAAACAGCCAAGTGCGAGTCGGAATCGCGCACGAAGGCTTCTGTACCATCATCCTATAAAACGGAAAAATATATTTGTTTTATTTTAATTTAATTATTTATTTTTAAAGTGAATATTTAACTAAATATTTTGTAAATATTTCAAGCGCTTACCGGTTGCCGTTAAGAATTATCAAAAAATCATGTTTGTTGTATGGAAGCCCCTTAAATATTTATTTTATTCTGTTTTTTAGTATTTTTTGTTATGAAGGCAACAGAAAAATATCATCTGTGAAAATTTCAACAGTCTAATTATGAAGACTCATAAGATAAAACTAAGGGCACGGAAAACATTTAATTCTTAATATAAATTTCATTTTAAAAAAAACATACGAGTATCATGTCATTTCACCAAGAAACTTTTCAAATACTAATTTATTTAATTCACATTCACTTACTCACGCCTTCATTCCCAGAGTGGGGTAGGCAGAGCTACAGAAATACCAACAACTACAAAAAGAGTTGTTGGTAATTTTGTAACCACATTTTGCACAAACAGGCTAAGATGTTTACCAGTGTATTAGTATCAGGTAAATTATTTCACAAACATATCATTTGACAAACCGCTTTTTTCCCGGAATTGTAAATATTTCAGGATTTATTTCAGAACCATCGCGTGGAAACCGTGGTTACGTAAGTTTCATTTTATAAAAATTACATACATAACATCACGCCTTTATTCCCAGAGCGGGGTAGGCAGAGCTACAGAAATACCAACAATTCTAAAAAGACTTGTTGATAATTTATGTAACCACATTTTGCACGAACAGGCTAAGATGTTTACTAGCGTACCTTTTAGTGGCAGGTGGCAAGCCCATCGCCCTCATTCCCTTATTTGCATCTTACGACATCCAGGGAAGGCATGGAGTGGCACTATTCTAACCTGGCAACAAACACGGGGAAAATATTTACAGTTTTGTAAAAAAGCCGTTTGCCAAATAATGTAATGTTTGTGGAATCAATCAGTTCGTGAAGCGTTTTTTGGCAAAACATTAAAGTAAATCCAACAAAAACTATAATTTAATTCAGTTCAACGTTTAATTATACCATACGGTTTTATATTATAATATCGTATTATATAACGACTAATTTTATCTTCTATAACAAACATAGCATTATGATTTTTATAATACAGAACAACATAAGAAGTAATGATCACAGAATAGATATAACTTAATAATCATTTTATGGTTTTTAATGTATTTATGTAAAAAATTACGTATTTATGTATTTTCGATGCATCATATTCTGTTTTTTTATTTTTGTTATTAACTCATAATGCTATCTTTCGTATTGAGAAGGCATACGAAAAGCCATCTGAAAGGGAACGAAAGTGGGTTTGGAATAGCATTCTATCAAAGACGAGAAACTTTATATTTCACACATGCTTACAGGAATAAAAAGTATTACTTAGATTGTACTTAGTAGTTATACTTTGTACTACGGCTAGTAGACAAAAATTTACTTTAGGCGGAGTCCAAAAGAATTGGCAAATAATGGGATAATCATAACATTTGCCACAGAGGATTGCTATAATTTTGTGCAGGCTATACATGATATGTCGAGTTTAGAAGATGACCGATTTGGAATATGACGAATCAGGAACAAATCATAGTAGGACTAGCTTCGGCCCGCAACTTCGTCCACGTAGATTTCGATTATCACTATCCCTTCAGAAACCTGTTAATTTTCCGGAATAAAAACTAGACCACGTGTTATCTAGCTTATAGCTATCTCCGTTCCATATCCATCCAAACTCGTCCAGCCGTTGCATTTATAACACACAACATTTTGCATTTATAATATAAGTAGGATAGAATATAATATAAATAATAAAACAAATATTTATGTAAAAAAATAATGTAATTATAACAATATATAATTAACTAGCGGCCCGCCAGTGGCTTCGCCCCACTGCAAATTTTTGACTTTTCCGGTGGATTTTTCAGTTTTTTTCTTTCATAAGAACCTTCTCCTGACAGTAACAAACACAATGAAAAAAGAATTGGCGAAATCGGTTCAGCTGCTCTCGAGATTTGCGCTAAGCAACACATTCAGCGATTAATTTTTATTATATAGATTAATATTATAATTTAATTTAAATGTAATATAATATATAATATAATTTTTTTTTAGGGTAGGTACCTACACTTAACGTGGGGATGTATTTTTTTTTCTCGTCTTCTCCATAGTGTGGGGTGTCGTTGGGTAGGTCTTTCAAAAACATAATGGGTTTGTGACAGTAATTTTTCAATTGAGGGATCCGTTTATGATATATTAAGCTTTAAAGCACTATTTTTGTTAGAGTCGTGCCAATTTAGTTATCTCGCTGATCTAACGCCCCCATGCCCTAATGTTAAAGTCTGTGATGTCTCAAGAGCCGTGGAAATAAACTGGTTTTAACTGTATTACTTTGTATCATTTATTTACCTGCGTCTGCTGGGACTACGTTCCCAGTAGAACGGCAACATTATTACCTGTTGATTTTTATATACGTAATACTTAAAGGCTTCGGAACCCTACACTGAGCATGGTCCGACATGCTCTTGCACGGTTTTTAAAATGTATTGATTGATGATGTATAATTCTTACAATAAAAATGTTCTATCTCTCCATATATCTATATAAGTAAGATGAAATTAAAACACTAAGCGCCTCTTATTTAATCTGTGCTCAGACATCCAAACTTCTCCGTGCCTTCTTGTCTCAAAACTTTTCGATAGATATCAAGTTTACAAGGAATATTAAACTCTTTAGTTAATGAAACATCTTAAAAAACTACTTGATGTTAACACAGCAAAGTATTAAACTCTTCATATTAAATTTTGCTATCGATAATATTTCGCAAGAAAACAGAAAAAAACATGACGGAGCGACTTTTAAGACTGGCAATACATTTTAATTAACGGTTGATTAATGATTTATTCCTTTAGTAGCTTTATTTTAGGATTATTTATAAGTTTTTTTGTTTATGTTACATTTTATGAGAGTTACGGATGTAGTTTATACGTTTGACAGGAAGAGGCATTGAAAAACAGATGCAGTGCCCAAAAAAATAAGCTTTGTTACGTTCAGCATAAATATGCTAAGTTAAGGGTTTACCTTTACTACGTGTAAAACCACATTTAAACTGTCCCCAAAAACCACAAGCTTAAGCTAATTATTCGTTTGATCTGTGTACGTAGTAATAATTATATCGTACAAATGTTCTGCTTTGACATCTGCTGAGTCCGACGTAGCGAATATAAATAAACAGGTAAGTACCTAGTTTGACTACGGAATCCTAATAAAATTTACCGCTCCCCAACTCTTTTACCAGCGCCCTTTTCTCTGTCGTTCTCAATTAAAAACGTTTTCCTGTTGGCATAACTTTACCAACAACCTCATATGCCTTTTGAAGTTTTATCAAAGATTTCACTTCATAGTGGCTATACAGATTACTAATAGGTCCTTGAGCCTTGAATTTCTACGCTGATAAATTTACTCCGCATCGAATATTACACCATTATTCATACGATTAGGTATTGGAAATCTATTGTGCCTGTTGCCTGGCACCTGTCGGGGCCACGTTACTGCGATATTTAGTGATTTAAACCGATATTAAGCGATTTATGGTCAGCTGTGAAATGGGTTAATATACCGCCTGATTGGTAATAAAGATTTAAAGTGATAAAGCATGAAATTCAGTGGGATTATGCTTCGATATCAACAAGGTTAATAGACGTTCATTCATAATAATGAGGATAGAGTAGTTTTCAAAGCGATTATCGGAGCTTGGTGAATTATTCTGAACGTTGTAGTATTTTAGAAGACTAAATATTAGAATTGTGTGAAGGGGAAAGGTGAAAAACGAATGCATTTAGTGATGTGAATTCTTTAGCAACGCGATTTGAAACGAAAAAGCTACTCTAGGCAGTTGTTTCTAACACGGGTAAACAATGCCCATAGCGTTGTCAATAGCCTGCTTGCTGAAAACAACAAAAAACCGGGCAAGAGCATGTCGGACCATGCTCAGTGTAGGGTTTCAAAGTCGTTAAGTACTACAAACATAAAAATCAACAAGTAATAACTAAGTTTCTATTTAAAGTCAATTGGTGCCGTCTTAGATGATTTTAATGGGTATAACACTAATCGCTTGTATCTCAAGAACCAATGATGTCTACTTAGTCGTGATAGTTTTCCTTTAAATTTCGATACATGCTCTTTCATATAAGGCTTTTTCAGATTTTTAGTATTAGTATTTTTGGCTGTAGTGGGGGGGACACTTGAGTCTAACAAAAATTAGAGCTCTAAAGCTTAATATTTCATGAACGGATTACTCAATTAAAAAACTGTTTTCACAAGCCCATGATATTTTTGAAAGTTCTATCTAACGACACCCCAAACTATATGGTAGACAAGAAAAAATATACATTCCCACATTAAGTGTAGGGGAGGTAAACTAAAAAAATATATATTTTATTATTTTTTATTGTACCACTTTGTTATCGTGATTAATATGTATATTAATGCCAAATTACAGCTTTCTAGTACTAAGAGTCTCTGCGCTAGGCAACGGACGGACGGACGGACAGACGGACGGGTGGACGGACGGAAGGACATGGCGAAACTATAAGGGTTCCTAGTTTGACTACGGAACCCTAAAAATGTGTTGCCATAAAATTATTAGGTACCCAACTAAAATAGTACCTTCTGCACAACAATACCACACAATTTTGTATAGTGAGTTTCGTAGAAAAAGACATCTTCCTCTAACATTTCTTTCACAATTCTTGCTACATCATATTGCGTACAAGTCAAAATATCTCAGACTTTTCCAGCAACAAGATAAAGTGATAAATTATGTACAGCATCCTCCATTCTCAGGCAATTACTATGAAAAATACAAGCAGCGGTTAAAGAAGGGTTTTATAACGCGAAACGCCCTGAAATTAATATGTTTCAAAGAAAAATGGCGATGGAGGGTGGTTCCCGAAATTGCAAGTAGAAATAATGTTAGCGAGTTTATTAATTTGTTGTACAAAGCTACGTTCATTTAATTTCTTGGCGAAGTCGACGGTAGTTCTAACTTTAAAGATGGCTGATAATAAGTGCTAGTAGTTTGTTGTCTAATGTGCAAATGTTGTTGTGAAATTAGTTGAAGGAGTGCTTTAGTTTGTTATTTTATTCAGTATATTATTAAGACTGGTGTCTTTTAGATTTGTAAAAGAAGTTTCCTACGGGGTCACCATAATTATATCGAAGCAATTCAGTTTAGAATTAGTGTAAGGGACAGAGCTATAGCAGTTACACGGCCGTCTCTTTCTGTCACCGTGAACTGAATTGCTCGTACTTGTTATTAACTGTTAAAATCTCTGTGTTTCTTTTGCCTTAAGTTAAAGGTGCCAAGTTTTACAGTCAGACCAATCACTAAATGCATTATGAGGCTTGTCAGGGTTCTTAAATACTCAACATATTACAATGTGATATTGAACATACCGTAACAAAAGTTGATACAATCGGGATCGGGAAGTGAATACTCCATTTTTAGAAATAACTTTTAAAGGATTTTATTACAGAACGGGCTTGAAGGTTGTCAATTATATTGTAAAAAAATCAGCTTCCAATCTGCACTGGAGAAAAAGTTATGAAGGTAGGAAATAGGGACGTAATAGGTTCCTGTAAATATACACTGCGGCCCTTTCTTCAAACTTATCGAGACACGCTGCCGTATGTGTAGCTATAAGGAACCGCCATAAACACCTATCCTATACTGCAATTTTCAACAAAATCCAGTGTTCCTCTTAGGCTGGGTACGAATCTGAGCGGCTCAGCCTGAGGCATGCTTGCGAGCCAAACTGTTCCACATAAACATGCGCGGGTGAGGCAGCGTGCTTGCCGGGAGCCAACATTTAAATTTTAGTCTACCATAATTCACCAAATTATTGACAAAAAGAAGAAGAAATCGCCTCGGTGGTAGAACGGCTCAGCGAATTTAAGCAAAATAGGTGTGGCTCAACTCGAGGCTTCTCTAATTCGTACCTACCTTTATGGGTGTTGTTGGGAAATTTGCAAGCATCTTACTAAAGCGATTTATACATGCTTCCGACAACGCAGCACAGTGCCGGTATTTACATGCTTATAGTCTTAGCCGCTATCGCGTTTTAGAGGCAAGTTTAATAGATGTCAGCGTGTCCTACTTACCTAGCGAGGTTCTTGCCGGTAAGCGTGACGTTACACTTCTGGCCCGTATTATGGTCGCATTTATCGCGGTGGATGAAGCATCCGTCACTCTCGCACTGTACTTGTCAGAAAGTGACTAGGTTTTGTACACGTTTAGTCACGCGATAAACACGGCCATAATAAACCCAGTGTTAACACCTTAACGAGTTGCTTTTAAACCCCTGATAAAAAGAGGGGTGTTATAAATAGTTATAAGTTATATCGCAGCTCCCAAACAAATGAAAGGTTTAAGATGATTTTATTAAAGCTAGTTTGCTATAGTGATGGTTCTTAACGAGGTTCCATGGATATCGTTTAGTTTAAGAGATATAAGTTTACTTTTTAATAGTTGTATCAATGGATACTTGTCTTGAGCAAGCGAACAGTTTTCAAACCAATGTAAAAATAAAATTGAACGGTGTTATTTTATTCCTTCATCTTTAATCGCACTATTAAATGATATACGTTTGACGACGACCGCAGCAAAGAGCGTCAGGTCGGGCTTAGCCAAGATCCAAAGGCTCCGAACGTTTCTATTTTCCATCGACTTGAAATGTATGAAGTTGACATAGTGTTTTCGTTTTTACATTTCGACGCCTCAAACGATCTTTGTTTTTGGTACAGAGATAGATTATAGAGTAGAGATGAAGCGATATACAGAAAAAAAAACAAGGAAATAATTAACGAAATGCTCAAACATTCGTAAAACTCGCAAAGTGCGATGTTCATTCCGGCCGGTGACTGTGAAATTGCCGAAATACTCGTACATGTCACAAAGGCCGCCATATTTTCAGTTCGTTCAACACTTCGGATGAATTTATACAATCAGTGTCAGTGCCCGTGACGTAAGTGTCATTTTAAAACTGCATAAAATCACTAGTTCGTGGCATTGAAAACGTTAACGTTGCCATTTATTTTTTTGTAGAATATTGAATTCATGCCGTAAAAATGCTGGTGAATACATTTTTTTTCATAACTGACTGACTTTCTGATCACCATCGCCTAATATTTCATTGGTAACAAATAAGTAAGTTTGTCTACAAAATATTGGAAATTGTGTTTTAAAAGCTGCAGGAAAATTATGTTGTGATCGAAACTTAACAAGTATTTAGAGGTAGACAGGTACACTTACGTACACTATGTGGTGGTTAAGGAGCAAATAATTGGATAGTTACGCGTGGTTAACCATACAACAAAAGTGAAAAAAGTCCCGTTGTGACACGAAAATTATCCCTCCAAATGTATGGCAAATTTTCGTGTCACCACGGAAAAGTTTCATAGAAAATTTAATTGGGTGAGTTAGCGTGGCCAACTTTTTGGTCCTTACCCATGTACAGACGACTAAGAAAGTTCTTTACCACTATCGACTCTATTTGTATATCGTTAAGGTTCAAAATTGGTAAAGGACTTTCTTTGTCGTCACGTACCTACGTACTAAAATATTAAAAGATCAATTAAATAAGTAGTAAATAACACCAGGGGACTGTCAAACAAATTTACCTACTTATAGTCCCAGACCACCCATCACACAAATATCTGTTCTTATTACCGGGTGCCCAGGACCATTGGCTTCGTAGGCAGGGTTACTACTAACTTAGCCAACGTGTCGTTATTTAAGTCGTAAATTCATATTCGTTGAGTAATAAATAATTATTTCCAGCAACCCCCCGCTATCTCCAAGAGCGTTTTAGTTACTTCACATCTTCGTTGTTCCCAAAATGTCATCTTAACTGTTCCTTTTTCTTCTTCAAAATGTTAGGCAGCCCATTTACTTTACAGGGTAATAATGGTTGTGGAACTCCCTTTTCTTAAAATTAAGACGTGCGAATCGCTTCCTATTTTTAAAAATCTTTTCAAAGTGCACCTGTTATCTCTCCCTTAGCGAGCTTCCCTCTTTTTCGCTTATTTTTTTTTTTATATCCAATTGTTATTTTAGTTTGCACCGCCTACCAATTTATTTCTGTTTCTTTTTAAATTATCTTCTTTGTAAAGTTGTTTGGAAGAGATCGCTAATTCGCGATAAGACCGCCTATTGACTCACTTTGTACTTTTTTTTGTATTTTACTTTTCGTGCTGTTATTGCGTGTGTTCAATAAAGAATTTAACACGCAGAGGCCATTTAGACAACTTCAATTTAGTAAAGTGGTGGGACACCAATCGGCGATTGTCCCTGAGTTCACACTATAGAAGTATGCACCCACGGACGACCTCCGGTTAGTGTAGGACTATTTAATCAGGATGGGAACATTAACAACAGGTTAATGAATAAAATGATATGGTTTGGTGAACTAGGCTATTGATGAAACTATGGCGTCTACCTGACCAATACTAATTACTTTGGTTGAAATGGCAGACGGTGACTCACCTCAATGAGATGGGCCTCCCAAAACAGCCACATATAGAAAGCAGCAGAGAGGCAACAATTCCAGAGGGGTTAAGGTTGGAGAGGCGCTTCTGGATTATTGGTAGTAAATAACCAATTCTGCGAATCCAGAGGAAATGATATCGTGTGCGAGTTGTGTGTATAATCTTACATTTTTGAACGTCACAAGATGGAATGACGTCGAAATCAATGGCTGTATGTATGTATGGTTGTTTGCTACCTCGTAGAAGTTGACTGGATGGGCCGATTTCAACAAGCGAGGTGTCGTTAGATTCGTCTTACAGTCGCAAGTGTCACTAAGTACTAAAAAGAAAAAAAAATGGCGGGATCGAAAATATGCAAATGGTAGGTTTAATTAGGTATATAGACGACATAATCAAAACAAGCACTCAGGGTTTTTAACACTTGCTTTTTGTTAAACTTGTTAAGCTGCCGCCAAGCAACAGTCTTTGCATTGTTGTGATCCGGTGACTAGCATTGAAACAATCCTTCTTAGTCCTTTGTTGGCAACACATTTGTAGTCAGGATTGCAGTGTTGAGGTTGGAAATGTCTATGGACTTCCCATCTGGTGGCCCGCGTGCTCGTTGGTCTCCTCCATGGGAATTAAATGTAAAATTGCCTGAGTGCTCGTGTGCCATCTCCTTACCATAAAAAAAATATTCCCTTGAAAGTGTCGTAATACACGTTTCTTGAGGCATAACTGGGCGTATTTTATTTTACGTTAACTTAAAGGTTTGATTGTTTCTCATCTTCAAGAGACTGTAGACTTGAGTATAATTATGGTTTTAATTTCAATTTGATACCTCCACGCGTTTCCAAGATAAAGGGTCTTGACAGACAGATAGACGGACGGGGGGACAACAAAATGATCCTATAAGGATCCCGGTTCCGTTTTTTTCCTGTTCAGGTACGGAGCCTTTAAAACATTATGTAAGTAGTTCAATAGCGACTTAAATGAAAGTCCACGACCGTACATCGAAGGAATAACACTACCGAACTTTCGGAAGCCGAGACACCCAAATCCGTTTTTATTATAGGTGACAGCGATCTCTGCCCGCCGTAATAAGCTAGGGCGGCCCGCGCCTTCAGTATATGATATAGCCTCTTGGGTGCGACATAATATATATTATAAGATATGAAATACCTACTACCAGAATCCTTAATGTTATTTTTTGGGATAGCTAGTATTAAGCTAAGTTACATTAATAATTTATTTTTGAAGTGAATATAAAACTAAACATTCTGTGAATTTCAAGAGTCTACCTGTTGCCGTTAATAATAACGAGCAAAAAACGGAAGAAAACACGTTTGTTGTATGGGAGCCCCCCTTAAATATTTGCTTTTAGTATTTGTTGTTATATTATACCGGCATCACAAATAAATGTCATCTATGAAAATTTCAACTGTCTAGCTATCATGGTTTATGAGATACAGCCTGGTGACAGACAGACGGATAGCGGAGTCTTAGTAATACGAGGGCTGTTCTGAAAGTTTCTAGCTGTTCCGAACCTGTTAACAAAACTATACTTTTTATACTATCGATTAAAACCTTTTTTTATTGCCTTCAAAACACTGGCCTAAAATAATTATAAATATTTTCCAAAGACATTAAAAAAAAAAAAAAAATATGTGTCATAGATTGTTTCGATTTCAACATGAACGTTACAAGAGAGGAATTTCGTTTGATGATTTATTACGACTAAAAAAGAGGTTTTACGTTTAAGGAGTCACATGAAAACTTAAACACAGCTTTTGGAGAATCTGCTCCTTCATTAGCCACCATTTCCTTTTGGTTCCGTGAGTTTAGACGAGGCGGGGAGTCCGTCAAAGACGAAGCTAGACCGGGGAGGCCGCCGACTGCAGTGACTCACGACAATGTCATCAAAGTGGAGTGGCTTATTAAAGAAAACAGAAATATTACACATAGGGAGATACAAGATGAACTGAAGATTGGATCACAAGCAGTTTCAAATATTTTGAATGATCACCTACAAGTACGGAAAGTTTGTTCTCGATGGATACCGCATTTGCTCACTGAAGATCAAAAACTCGGCGGGTAGATTGGTGCAAATATAATTGCACGAAAATTTTTACTACGGCAAATCACAACAGGTGTCGAGCATCCTGACGAGTGATGAATCGTGGATAGCATTAAGTTCCTTTATTCAAAACTTCTCGTTAAAACATGACGTCTCGTTAAAATTTGACATTTGCCACGTACAAAATGTGTCAAATTTTAACGAGATGTCACATTTTAACGGAACTTTTTGAATATAGGAAGCGAGGGTAAAAAAATAGTAAACTGTTAATACTGGTAAATCTGGAGCTCAGGGTCATCGTCGATGAGTAAATGCTATCTGTAGGTACCTTTTAACCGACTTAATAAAAGGAAGGAGGTTATACGTTCCATTGTATGTATTTTTTATTTTTTTATGTATGTTCACCGATTACTCCGTCAATTGAGGGCACCTACTGACCACAATATTTTCACCAAAAAAGCCGACTACAGTTGGACTAACCTATTAGGTAGGTGCCTACAATTTTAAAAGAATTTAGTTTTTGCGTTTTTGAAGGCGGTTTTTTTGTTTTTTAAAACTTATTTAATTTTTTAACTTTAGTGATCATATAACGCTGTTCCGTAAAATTGGTCCAAAATTGACGGAGTAATCGGTGAACATACATAAAAAAATAAGGTTTTTTTGCGTTTTTGAAGGCGGTTTTGTTTTGTTTTTTACTTTTAATTTTAAAATCACTCGCTCATAACCTCAATATGAAGCACCCTACACAAAATCCCAGCTAGATTCGAACTAACGTCCCAAATCAACTAGTGGCCGAGACACTTAACCCCTCGTCTGCCAGAAATGATAGGACGACCCTCGGGATACCTGGGGATCGTAACGTTTGACTCCGAAAGGGTTAACGGCTTTGATGCCCGTTTGGGGCATATTTTAAAGGATTCTTGCTGGGCCAAAGTCGGCGTCGCAAAATATTTGTAACCAAAAACCGAGATCAGTTGGGCTGATCTATTTATTACCTACCGTTTTAAAAGAAGTTATTTATTGCGTAAACGAAGGCGAATTTTTGTTCTTTTTTTAAACATTTTGATCGAACCTGTCTAGACGAACATCGAGCGGTGACCTTTGGTAGCCCTAATTATCTTTACGTATCGAGTGAATAAGCTTCGATGAACTGATTCGACTCGACAGGGGTTTCTACGAGGGTTGTCTACGACGGGTGAGTTGTCACATGAAATAAGTTTAATATCTATCAGGAAATGTACTGGGAACGCTACTAGGATCTGCTGAATCTAAGGTGTTTTTTAGACTGCTCGTTGGCCTCTGACGCCCGTTGGGTTAAAGAAGTTATTTGCAGGTCCTGTATTTCGTATGGCATTGGGATAAACATATCCAAAAATAGTGGATACCCGACCTTTTAGAGAGAGAGAGAGAGAGAGAGAGAGAGAGAGAGAGAGAGAGAGAGAGAGGTAATTACATAACTGGATGTTGTTAGTTCTAAAAATGTTATGGATCGATTTGGGAAAATGCCACAAATGAAATGTTTTTAATTCTTTACAAAAAATTTAATAAAAAAACAATATTAGAAGACATTTTTTTTGCATGGAGTCTTGGTAAAAAAAATGACTAATAGGTATTTTTAACCAAGACTACAAGGGAAGCAAGTAAGGCATATAAGAAAAAGTTGAATGTTACAGTATAAATATCAAACCAAGTATAAGTAAGAGACCATAAATGTTGTGAGACAATCTCACATAAATTGACCTAGTCCCAAAGTAACATCCAGGCTTGTACTATAGTAAACATACACTACAACGATAAACATACTTACATAGAAAATATCTGAGACACAGATGCAAATTCTTGCTCAAACTAGTAGAGCGAGTTCCAGTATAGGAAATAATATATACCCTCATCTGTTATTTATTAGCGATAAGATATAAATGATAGATAATACTTACCTTTACACATTGTCTTAAATCGCCTAATTAAAAAATCGTACACTTGTTAAGAGAATAATAATCAGGGTATATAAATAACATTTTCTCACCTGTTTATACCTGGCAACTTTACTCCGCAGTTGCACAGGGGACTCCCTTTATAGCAAAAGGAGTTAGAAAGAGACTTCCGCTTGTAATTTGTAATACATAGCTTTATAAAACAGTTCCCAGGGAACCCTTACATTTTCAATTCTGTTGGGTATATTGTCTTAAGTAGTTTACTTACGATTTTTTTAAACAACCAATAAGGGAAGTAGAATAAATAAATAAAATTAAAAATGTAATTATTTAATATAGTCTCTGCACGCAATTTATCTGGGCAACCTATTTGCAACGTGTCAATGTGAATATTATAAATAGATGAAGGTATACATTTCTTATATCAGATCTTAGACTAGGCTAACCAGTCATTTAGTATGTTTTGCAAACAAACAGCAATTTCATTATTAATTCAGTCTCAGTTGTATTAATTTGTCCTGAATCAAAGACCATTCAGAAAAAATGCCCGTAGTATGTACAGTCGCGAACGTTAATTTAGGACCCATAAAAAAGTAGCTTGACGTCATCAATGTCATTAGAGATTCAAAGTCATTTGTAACTTACAACAAACTCAACCTTATTGATGTAGAATGTCATACTTCGGACCTAAGATGGGTCCTAAATTAAAGTTTGTGACTGTATATAGCATAATTTAACAATATTGGGATACACTCTTACTAAAGCAAAATTTTAGGCATTCATAATAATAATTTATATGTGTAACTTAACCCTTTAATTGGCAGAATAACACACATACTATAATGCACACTTTTTAATATTTTTATGTTGCTCAAGGTTTGATTTGAGGGATTCACATCTTTTATTATTTTTGCCAATTTAGGGGTTAAAAACAATTATAATTACACATAACATAACATCACGCCTTCATTTCCAGAGTGGAGTAGGCAGAGCTACAGAAATACCAACAACTCTAAAAAGACATGTTAATAATTCTGTAACCACATTTTGCACAATTAGGCTGAGATGTTTACTAGTGTATTGAGTATTAGTGACAGGTTGCAAGCCCATCGCCTAACAATACTACAAGCCCTTATTCCCTTAGTCGCCTCTTACGACAATTATAAATAAATAAATAAATATCACGGGACAATGTTACACAAATTGACCTAGTCCCAAACTAAGCTCTAGGCTTGTACTATGGGTACTAGACAACAATAAAGATACTTAAATACATAGAAAACATCCAAGATTCAGAAATAAATATTTGTGCTCATCACACAAATATTTGCTTTTACCGGGATTTTAACCCGGGACTGCTAGCTTCATAGGCAGAGTCAATACCAACTAGGCCAGCATGTCTTCTTTCAAACTATGCAATAAAACTGTAAGGTTATAAAAATAAAACATTATTAATTACAAAAAATTACCATCAAATAAGACTATACCTGTAACATCAAAAAATCCATCTATTATTTAAAAAAGTTAAATCCAGAGCAAATTGTTATAAATCGTTTATAGTACAAAATTTCTCTAAAATCTTTTAAAATTTGTTTGTTTTTAACATATTGATAGATCTTGTATTAACCCGTGGAGCGCCATGGCATATACATATATGTGCATTACAACATCAATCTTAATTGGAATCACTCTGATTTCCAAATTCAAATATCGTTAAGAACACATGGTGTTCACAGGGCGCTCCATGGGTTAAGATGTTAAAAAAACCATTTACCTATTTCAAAACACTACTCCGCAACACAAAAATAAAACCTTTTGAACTAATTGTACTTCACAACACTCATTACTTGTATAGAACTTATGTGGTAATATCTAACAATTATTTTTTACTACCAAGAATAAGTAAGTTTACCACTGACAGAGAGTTTACCTTCATTTAATCTTCAACTTTAATTTCATACCAATAAAGCAATTTTCAGAATACTTTTACCCACATCTACCAAATAGTAATAACTATTTTATTGCTGAAAATTAAATGTAGGCAATCCATCTATCTGTGGTAAACTTAAAATAATTCTACTGTACTCCTCAAGAAAAGATATAATCTTGTATTATGTATGCGGCAGTTTAATGGCTGCACTAATGTATGAGGGCAAAAAAAATATATCATCATTCTGGAAAATCACCTTTCCCTTTATGTATCTTAATTACCTTTCCTTGCATTTCCCGAGGTACTCCATGTCGCTCAGTTAAATGCCGTCTCACAGTAGCCGGCTTAGCATATGTTGAACCGCACTTATTACATAAATACACATACATTCTCTCATGGACATTATTACAATGTGCTAGCATCTCACTACGCAAGAAAAACTTACGAGGACACAAATTACACTGAATTGTTTTCTCATTATGATAGATTAGATGTTTCTTCCAAATGAACCTACGACGGAATGTCAAGCCACATTTTTCACAAGTGTATGGTCTCTCTCCTGTGTGTATCCGTTCATGTTCTGTTAAGCTAAACTTACGAGGAGCTTTGTAAGGGCAGTGACGGCATTGTAAGTATGGTCCCTTACCATGAATGGCCACTTGGTGTATCTGAAGTTCAGCAAAAACTGGGAAGCCTTTGCCACAATGTTCACAGACAAACCTACATCCGTTGTGTCTTTGCATGTGATTGTCATACGAATGCTTATTAGCTAAAACTCTGTGGCAAACATTACACATAAACGATTCACTTTCAACTACATTCTGTAGTTGCATTTGCCGTCTTTTGGCAAGTTTTTTGTTACGATATGTGCGTTTTTTATAGCGTCTTTTGAATTCAGATGCTGACATTGCTGCATGTGATCCAATTAGCTTCTCTATACTGTCTAATATAGCATCTGCATCTTCTTGTTCACTTTGCTTTTCATCATAAATTGAACTATCAATGGCATTACAATCTGAATTATCAGGAAAATTGTCACTCAAATGTTCTTGAGACGCAGTTATTTCCAAATCATAATTATGACCTGGAATTTTAGTCATCAAAGCTTGGGACCTCTGGTCCTTGGCGTGAGGCCTAATAGTGTGTACCTGCAAATCCTCTTCGGTAAAATAATTCACAAACATAGTATATTCAACAACCTTCTCCCTTATTTCTTTCTCAGAGAAACAGCAATTTGTTAACTTCTTCAACTTATTGTCCGTAGATTCACACTTGAGCTTGAAATAAATAGCTTGTTTTAGGCAATATAAACATCTTTTACACATGGAAGCCGGGAAAATATCGTCGGACTTAACAATAACGCTCGCAAAAGTCATCACAGCTTTGCCATAGCAACTCAAGCCATCACAGCTCGAGCAATCTATTAAAGATACCATGTCTTCCTCGTCATTTCGTTTTAAACATATTCGGCACACAGATTTATACATATTTTCATATGAATCCATCGTATTTAGGATTACTGAACAATTTAAGGAAATCAATTTCAACTACACAACAATATTGAGAAATTCACAACTGTCTACAGTGTCAACTGTCAGGCAAGGCAAGATGTCAGTCGTCCAAACTTTTTTTATTTATGGTCCAATTTGGACTGAGGCCTCTTATTTTAACAAGACAATTAAAAAAAATTAAAAGCACTTTGTTACAACCTTTTTTTAGTAACTTTCGCAGACATGCGCCTAGCGATGCGCAGTACCGAAGTCGTTATGGAAGGGCTTTTCCCTATCGCAATGACCCTGTAAAAAGCAGGATACTTTAATATAGGTACTTCTAAGTTTATAATAATAGTTAGTTGTTTGCTCCCGATAAGCAGATGACGACTGTTTAAAAAAAGCGGCCAAGTGCGAGTCGGACTCGCCCATGAGGGGTTCCGTAGCAGCAAGTAACATAATATAAAAGTTCGTTGTAGCTTTGATCAATGTTTTTATGACGTATTAAAAAAAACTACTTACTAGATCTCATTCAAACCAATTTTCGGTGGAAGTTTGCATGGTAATGTACAGCATATATTTTTTTTAGTTCTATCATTCTCTTATTTTAGAAGTTACAGGGGGCACACATTTCAACACTTTGGAAGAGTCTCTCGCGCAAACTGTTCAGTTTAGAAAAAAATGATGTTAGTAACCTCAATATCATTTTTGAAGACCTATCCATAGATACCCCACACGTATGGGTTTGATGAAAAAAAAATTTTGAGTTTCAGTTCTAAATATGGGGACCCCCAAAATTTATGTTTTTTTTTTCTATTTTTGTGTGAAAATATTAATGCGGTTCACAGAATACATCTACTTACCAAGTTTCAACAGTGTAGTTCTTATAGTTTCGGAAAAAAGTGACTGTGACATACGGACGGACAGACAGACAGACATGACAAATCTATAAGGGTTCCGTTTTTTGCCATTTGGCTACGGAACCCTAAAAAGTACATTAAATTTGGCAGCAATAGTTATTTGTGCAACAAGAGAGCAAAGTTGGTTTTTGCTGCGAGTGTTGATTTTTAATCCCGAGTATTCCCGAGCAAGCAAAGGATTCTAGAATTGAATCACGAGCGTAACGAGTGATTCTAGGTTAGAATCCTGAGTGCAGCAAGGGATTCAAAGACACGAGATGCAAATATCTTTGGTCTCGTGTTGCACATACAATTTTTCACCTCGGCAGCGAGAAAATCTAACCCTAAGGTAAAAAAACAACATGTTAAAAATAAAACGACATCCTCCAACCGCCTGCGAGCCGCCCGCGCGCCGCCGCCTTTATTAAAAAGTGTAAACAAAAATTAAAAAGTGGCTTTGTCTCAAGCTCGCAGCAAAATCGAATTTTGCTCACTGTATTTAAACAGCAAGACCACCGTTTTTGAGGTGCTGAGGTGAAAAAGTACATTACTTACTGCAGAGGCCTGGAAAAGGGTCGTAGCGGGACGAGTATGGGTTCTTGTTTGTACGAGTGTTTGGGTGTATCGAGTTACTTATCCTAGTCCACACACAAACATTTTTTTTCTTTATTTTGCCGTGCCCTGCACGGCTAGCACACGGCAATAGACTACCCGTCATTGTATAATTAGAACGGTCAGAAAAAGACAGGTAGTCTACCTATCTCGCGCCCCGTCACGTGCTAGCCGTGCTAAAACGCAGAACTGCGCGGGCTGTTTTAACAAAAAAATTACCCCATAACGGTGATATAGCTATACATTGTTTTGAACTTAAATGTCTAATTCAAATGTCACAATGACAAATAAGGACAAAACATTGTATAGCTATACCACCGTTATTAAACGATTATTATATTTTAATGTTAACGTTTCCGAGCATGTGGAAGGTTTTTTTTAATAGATTTATTATTAAGTGTGATCTGTAATGCATAGTCTCTATACAGTAAAAAAACCTTTTAATCTTTCAGGGTTCAATGAACAATTTTGCAGAAGTTTCGTTTGTTTAACCTTCAGTATAATATTCATTGCTATGTTTAAATGGGAAAGTATTTTTTTAATAAAATATTCTTTTTGAACCGTTGATTGCTGAAGCAATCGTTTCTAAATTTAGAGTAAATTTAAATGAGTGGTATGATAAGTCAGGCTATTCCAAATGAGGATTAAATCCTTTTTTTAAGGGGATTAATCGTTTTAAATCTATTTTTTTGTAATTTCTTGTTTAGTAGTTAAGTTAAATACCATTCTATAAAAGGGAGGAAAAATAGTTTTACAACGTTTTATTCCTTTAAAATGATTTTTAAATTAACTAGCGTTTGCAGTTTTTCCCCAAGACTGATAGCAAAGAAATCGTTTATCCTTGTACCTTCAGAAACTGTCTAATTTTCATTATCATGTCAAATAATGTGTTCTTCTCCGAGGTTCCCAGGTCAAGCGGAGTTCAGGGGTTTAACCGTGAAAGTGTAACCGACAGACATAATACACTACATTTGGAATATTAGTGTGGAAAAAATGGAAAAATATGGATTTATAAGTTATTTTTGAACAGGGTGATCTTATTCTATTCTATCCGGGCAAGAGCATGTCGGACCATGCTCAGTGCAGGGTTCCGAAGCCGTTAAGTACTACAAACATAATAATCAACTAGTCTTAGATAATTTTAGTAGGCATAAACACTTTAATCGCCTGTATCTCAAGAACCAATGATGTCTAGTGGTGATAGTTTTGCTTTAACATTCGTTAAAAGCTCTTTCATTTAAGATTTTTGTATTTGTAGTTTTGGCTGTATGGGGAAGGGGAGCGGGGGGGAGGACATTTGAGTCTATCAAAAATTAGCGCTTTAAAGTTTAATATTTCATAAATGGATTACTTAATCAAAAATCTGTTTTCACAAACCCGTCATATTTTTGAAATACCTATCCAACGGCACCCCACACTATAGGTTTGACGAGAAAAAAATACATCCCCACGTTATGCATAGGGGAGGTACACTAATCAATTATTTTTTTACATTTTATTGTACCACTTTGTTGGCGTGACTAATATGCATATTCATGCCAAATTACAGCTTTCTCGTACAAAGAGTCTCTGCGCTAGGCTGCGGACGGACGGACGGACGGACGGACATGGCGAAACTACAAGGGTTCGTAGTTTGACTACGGAACCCTAATAAATATAGAATAACAATATTTAAGTTAAACTACCTATCACATCATTATAAGTTAAGTTACTTAAGGTTTTCATTACGCTCGTAGCAAACGTACTGTTAACCGCGAACTTCCGACCGCGTAGGTACTTTAACTGTAGTTTAAACTTTAAATACCGTAGGTAGCCGTAGTTTTACCGTGCGGTAGTAAAAGTGCGTTAAACAAGCAACGGGGGAGTGGCACAACGATTAATACAGCGAGTGCACTTTTACGTAGAAATAGGCTAGCATCGAACTTGAGTAGAACAATGCAGGGTGTTTAAAAATATATTTGTGTTTAAATACTTTTTTGTATAAAACGCAAAATCAAAATGCCTCTTATATAAGGGACCGCTTCCAGTTAAGGATAAGTGATTGAACAAAATAAGTAAAATGAAACATCCTGTTGACGTATGTACAAAAAAAAGTTTAAAACAATTAACATTATACAAACATAATTATGATTATTCCTACGTAATATAAAATATTTATGGGCTATCCAACAATAAAATTAAATACATATAAAACATCCAAGATTCAGGAACAAATACTCTCCCTCATCATACAAATATCTGCCCAATTACAAGTAAGTACATATATACATAACATTACGTCTTCATTCTCAGAGTGGGGTAGGCAGAGCTACAGAAATACCAACATCTCTGAAAAGACTTATTTATAATTCTGTAACCACATTTTGCACATTCAGGACAGAAACCAATTTAACACTTAACTTGGCAGTGTTCACCACAGGATACATACCATAATGCTCACTTTTTGTTTTTTTTTGGATTGTTATTATTATTATGCTGGTTCAAAATCAAATAGGGTTTGAATTCACGACTTTTTTAATTTTTGCCAATTTAAGGGTTAAAGTAAGTTCGTGCATAAACTTTAGATTAACATGTACAATGGCGAATTCCTTTATCCTGATATTTCTTTTAGTTATTTATTTATTATGGATAAAACTAAAACCTTTCGGAAATTTAAGCTGTGTCATATAGAGCGGCGTAACCACATCGCGTTATTCAACGTGCGAACGACTTTTACGCCCCGCCGGGCGGTATCGACGATCCGTAGAGAGCGGCTAATACGAATAGCAATGCTATTCTTTGATATTATAATATCTTGTTATAAAGAGAATAGAATAGAAAAAATAATCTTACACTTTTTAGTTCACGTGAAATATAAGGCTAAAATCACTTTAAACATGTCTTTTGCGAATAGGTATATTTTCCTTGCGACATAGTTCACCCGTGTGGTTGCGGGGTTAGAATAGTGCCACCCCATGTCCTCCCGTGGATGCCTTTAGAGGCGACTAAGGGAATAAGGGATTGTAATACTGTTAGGCGATGGGCTTGCAACCTGGCTGCCTTTTCAATTAGGCAGCTGTATACGAAACTGAATTCGACTCCCCTGCCTGCTACCTAATAGAGAAAGCCCGCGCTAAAATGTGTTTTGTTCGCTCTGACGGGACTTCGTAAACTTGCCGGATAAAACTTCGCCTTTGAGGTCAATGCAGCGCTGTGTTGTGAGAATCACCCCCCTGACACTAATACACTGATAAACATCTTAGCATGATTGTGTAAAATGTGGTTACAGAATTATCAGCGAGTTTACAGTTGTTAGTATTTTTGGGAATGAAGGCGTGACGTTATGTATGTATGTGTACAAGGTTCACTTCTTAAAAAAAACCGTAATAAATACTCGTATAAACAATTTAACAACCACCACACAAGCGGGGAAGCGGACGGTATTTGTTTGGTAACACATAAATCAAAAGTATCACTTTAGCAATAATTGAAAAAAAAAACCTTTTCGAGGTGGGCAAGTTAAGTTTTTTCGTAATAACACGCTGACACCAGACAACAGTTTTTCGTCTTAGTACGTCATACTTTTTTTCCTTCTTATACACCCGGTGCACCCAAGCGATAAAAAGATTAGTAGGTACTAACTCTTTTTTTAATCCTCAATATTTTTCGCATAACCAGCTCTATAGATTCACTGATTCTCAGCTTCCATCGTGTCATAAGTTTTTTTTAAATTGCTTATAGGGCTGACTCAAACAACTTGTACAGTTAGCACATTGCTTTTTCTCATTTCTCGTGCAAAATCTAGCCACCGAAATAATCGTGATCTGTCAAAACATATCATAGAACAACAGATAATTGTTTATTTTCATGGTACTCGTACAGATGGTAAATGAGCCAGTGGGTCACCAGATGAAAAAGGGTGGGCAAACGTAAGACCCAGTGGGCCTAACACGTTGCCAAAATTTTGACATAGGCTTGCGACTTTAATTTGCCTATCCCATATTTGAACGTAAAAATCAAGAGTTGAGGTTTAAAATAAAAGTGTATTTTAACTTGAGTCCTTTTTAACCGACTTCAAAAAAGGAGCAGGTTATACGTTCCACTGTATTTTTATTTTTATGTATGTTCACCGATTACTCCGTGAATTGTGGACCGATTTTGAAAATTCTTTTTTGTTTTGATAGAGTATACTTCCGAGGTCCTAGTGTCACCAAATTTGAATCTGATGAGGGGATCAGTGAGGAATTGAGGGAACTCCTCAAAGATTGTGTGTAATCATACTTAAGTATTTTTAGTAAGAAGTCTAGCATTTGCATTCAAAAAGTATCACTTGGCAAAGTGGTACTGATGATGAAGATCACAGATGGTTACCGCAACTCCTTAACGGTTCCTATTTCAAGGGTGGCGATCAGATATCTCGATTAAGATACTTGAGCGACTACAACGAAGAATGTTTACTTGTTGAAATATGACTATGACTTTCCCGCGGCGTTGCATGCGGCGCGCTTGAAATAACTTAAAGTTTCATATCAACTTAGAAGTCGGACTACGTAACAGCTAATAATGATCACTAAAAAGTATAAAATAAAATAAACGTTTTAAAAAACAAAAAAACCGACTTCAAAACTGCAAAAAATAACTTATTTTAAAATTGTAGTTTAACCAACCTAATAGGTTATACTCCAACTGAAGTTGGCGAACACAATATTTTCAACAAAAAAAGCTGACATCAGTTGGACTAACCTAATAGGTAGGTAGGTACCTACCTACAATTTTAAAGGAAGTGATTTTTTGCATTTTTGATTGCAGTATTTTGTTTTTTAAAATATTTATTTTTATTTTTAGGCAACTTGAACCCCGGGTAGCTGTCGTTTTAATAATTTCATAATAATATTTGACATTTTTTCCCGTTTGACGTATTAGAGACTAGTTCCAGTCGTGGCAGCATGTTAGGTCCACTCTTAGACGAAAGCAAAAGGGGAAGACATCATGTCGCCCTACAAAACACTAAAATAATGCGTGACGTGACACCTACACTCACACACACACACAGTTTTAAAAGAATGGCATAATACACGTACTAAGGAGCAATAGAGTTAAATGATGACTAACATTGTTGGATAAGTGAGACGGCCATATGTCTCGCAATAATGACACGAAAGATGACGTCCTGTCATCTTTCGCGTACCTATATGCAATCGTGTTACTCGAGTAAACTTTATATTACGCTATCTCACTCATAAGTATTTGTTGAATATGATGGTGGCCGGACAACTGACTCAAATTAGGCGCTCAGCGCCTATATTGAGGCACTCAAGCTCTCGCGCGTGGTCACATATCTTCGTCTTTTTGTTTCATCTAAGGGCCCATAGGAGAGGAATTGCGAATTCGTAATAATCAAAAGCGAAAAGTAGTAATGTTTTCTACTCCCTAGGTAGAGGTCGGATTGTCGGAATCTAAGGACCTAGTTAGCTACAAATATCTACATCTAGATGGGTTTTGAAATACTGTAACTGCCCAAAATGGCGGCGCATCTTAGTGATTGCCTCCCCGTTGGCTATTAGCATGGAGTGAAATTAAATCAAACCTAGTCGGCTGCGCACATAGTGCTTCTAGAAATTGTCGAGGTATAAGATCTTTTAAAATATTTATATTCTTATATAATGCATCCCACTGGTGAGCACTAACCTCTTAAGATTTTTATGAAACTTAATTAGCAAACTGCTTAGTTTTCTTTTTATCTCGATATAAATTGACCTCGATTCCCAGGATTTGAACCCAGGTCCGCTGGCTTCGAAAGGTTTTGGTGGCGAGCTTAGCATGGGTTTTACTGCTGTCACAATTATCAATATTCAGAAACTCAGGATTGACTTCTTTTATGCCTAGGTACTCTAGACCAGTCATTTTCAACTTACTTATACTTGTTTAGAAGGCTGGCAGAAATGGATAGATCGTTTCTGTCCCATTGGTCAAAAGCTTCCCTCAAGCATCTCCACAATTCCCTATCCAGTGATTTCTGAGCCCGGTCCAGTTCTTCTTGTCATCTCCTTCCTAGTCCTCCTCTTTTCTCTTGTGGCTTGGTTTCCTGCGGGTGTTTTTTTTTAACAGTATTTAATGTCATTTACGTTTGTAATAAAAATAAGTTTTGCCTTAATGTGTTTGTCTTTCCGGTTGACTGATCCTCAGAAAGAGATCGTGACATCAACGTGACGGTTAAATAGATATAGATGGCACAAATAAGTATGCTCAATCAACAATCATCTAACAAATACCATCGCAATAAGCTGGAAAAGTTCAAGGTTTTCCAAGTATTTATCAATGATCTGGAGGGCTTTTAAATTGGAAAAAGCTTAGAATTATCATTACCACTTCATCACATTCAGCATAAAAAATAACCAGAACTACCTCATTCAGTGCAAAGCAAGACCCCTTTTAATGTAGAGAGACTTC
Organism: Acleris holmiana; assembly: GCA_949316455.1. Lineage (NCBI taxonomy): Eukaryota > Metazoa > Arthropoda > Insecta > Lepidoptera > Tortricidae > Acleris > Acleris holmiana. The sequence goes on from OX438785.1 coordinate 9,168,617, forward strand.
CATGGACATTATTTTCTTTGATAAGGTACTTTCTGCATGCAACTAAGACTTGCCTCGTCTTACTCAACTATTTTAGCTTGACGTTGTAATGTTACATGTTCCAATACGCTGTTATACGTCTAATAACCGCCCTAGCTATTATTGATAGTGGAATATAACGGTCGTTTTGTGGTCGAGCCGCAGATAATATCCAGGTCGATAGTGTCGATGCTCTGGCACTGCGCCAGTTCTGCTAATCTGTAAAGTTTTTTATACGAAGCTAGATTTTTCGGTGACTTCGTTTGCGTTGCAGTCCTTGATTTATTTCCTCCAAACTTGTCCATATCCGAGGTATCAATTATCTCTGTGTCAAATTCTAAGTTTGACGGTTGAGGGGTTGAGCAGTAAAAACGGAATTAGTTACAAACTGCGTTTTATATCAAACTATTTAACCGACTTTAGAAAAGGAGGAGGGTTTCAATACATCAGGTTTTTTTTTGAGGTCCATGAACGATAAGCAAAAATAAAGTCCTTGTTCCTGGGCAACTTAATGATGTAAAAACCGGGCAAGAGCATGTCGGACCATGCTCAGTGTAGGGTTCCGAAGCCGTTAAGTACTACAAACATAAAAATTAACAAAAAATCACTAGTTTTCTATTTAAAGTCAATTGGTGCCGTCTTAGATGATTTTAGTAGGTATAAACACTTTAATTGCCTGTATCGTAGGCAAAAGGTATCAACACTAACATTTACACAAAAAAATAACTCCCACACAAGATGGAGCACCGCCACAAAACAAACGAAGTGACTATACGCCTCGGAACAAACCGTGTAATAGGAACTTTAATACCATCGTAGAAGGTTTTATTTCGAGTTGAATGTTGGTCACGTATCTATAGATGATATTGGCGTATTAGCCTTGTCATTGGCTATCATGGGGCGTTAAAGAAGTTAACTTGTGTCACACTCTGTGTCAATCTGTGGTATCATACTCGTAGCTCCCTATCCGATGAACCGATTCAGACATATTTTTTTTAAATTAAACTTTTTTAGCTGAGGCGGTTTTAAGCTAGCTTTTATAAAAATCGGCTAGGTCATAAAGAAGGAAACGCTATCATACCGGCTTTTTTATCTATTCTATAGTTACTATAACAAGCTAAAACCACATCCCCAAAACGCATTGAGCTCATAACATCTCAAATACAAAATCTTCGACAATACCCACTTATTTTAACTATTTGGTATTCCTACACCGTTTTACCGCCAAAATTCGTTCAAAGGACAGCTGCCGATCCAAACAAAAAGGCAGTACAAGCGTATAGACTTCATACTCTTATACGGCCTTTTTCGTTTCGACGGCAGACGGATGGACGTGATTCGGGTGTTAAGGGGCCCTCTAAATTGGACCAAGTGCCATATTGGTATAATGTCCCGTTTGACACTTTGTTTGGGACGGCTATTAAAATAGAAGTGACATTTGAATAAGGATCGGACCTAAGATACGGAACGGAAGATGTGGAACATTAAGTTGGTCTGGTTTGGGATTTTGGGATAGCTATTAAACTAGATTTTAAAAATTTAAAATTGTTTTACTTAGAATTGGCAAAATAAATAAATAAATATCACGAGACAATGTCACACAAAGTGACCTAGTCCCAAACTAAGCTCTAGGCTTGTACTAGACAACGATGAACATACTTAAATAGAGAAATAAATACTTAAATACACAGAAAACATCCAAGACTCAGGAACAAATACACGTGCTCATCACACAAATATCCGCCCGTACCGGGATTTGAATCCGGGACCGCCGGCTTTGGAGGCAGGGTCACTCCCAACGAGGCCAACGTGTCGTCAAAAATTTCGTTTTGTTTTGAAGTGATCTTAACGTAATGTAACGGAGAAAATGTGAAGGTATGGAATAATTTTCCGTGTCCGTATTAAAAATAAAAATTTGCTAGCACATTAACATTTTATAGTCTGTTACGATAGTTTTTAATCACTTTAAAGTAACTAGCATAGAGGCATTCCATCTTAGTCCTCAGGGTTGGCAACGCGTTTGCAGTCTTGAGAATGCGAATGTCTATGGGTCACAGTTTCCACTTACCATCAGGTGGCCTGTGTGCTCTTTTGCCTACTCAATGCCATAAAAAAAAAAAAAAAAAAGTAGAAAAAACAAAGTTCATTCAATTTACTAAAACTTTGGCAATATCATTTAACAAACCAAATCGTGATAGTGCTTAAGCCAATTAAATAGAAAATGTAGCTTGAGTGTATATTACATCGGTGCAATGTTACAGCAGGACTTTTTGCATACGAAAATGAAAATTAGATGATTTGGTGAAACATTATTGAATCTAAAAACAATGTTGTTTTAGCAACAAGATAGATTAAAAAACCAAGCAAGAGCAAGCCGGACCATGCTCAGTGTAGGCTTCCGAAGCCGTTAAGTACTACAAACATAAAAATCAACAAGTAATAACTAATTTTCTATTTAAAGTCCGACTGCCGATTTAGATAATTTTAGTAGTTATAAACACTTTAATTGCCTGTATCTCAAGAACCAATGATGTCTATCTACTTAATTGTGATAGTTTCCCATTAAAATTCTTTATATGCTCTTTCAATTAAGTTTTTTTTCCAATTTTTATTATTTGTAGTTGTTGCTCTACGGGGAGGGGGGACACTTGAGACTAACCAAAAATAGCGCTTTAAAGCTTAATATTTCATAAACTGATTAAGTACTTAATCGAAAAACTGTTTTCACAAACCCGTAATATTTTTGTAAGACTTATCCAACGACACCCTACACTATAGTGGAGACGAGAAAAGAAAAATACATCTCCACGTTACGTGTAGGGGAGGTACCGTATTTTTTATATATATATATATATATATTTTATTGTACCACTCTGCTGTTGTGACTAATATGCATATTCATGCCAAATTACAGCTTTCTAGTACTAAGAGTTTCTGCGCTAGGCTGCGGACGGATGGGCAGACATGGCGAAACTATAAGGATTCCTAGATTGACTACGGAACCTTAAAGAAATGGGATAACATGTTTACTTACAACCTTATCACTTTGAGAAAACTCAAGAATAATCCGGAACGTATCAGACATGCTCAAGCCACAAAGTTCTGAAGGGAGCCTTTGACTGAACGCACGTCGTATCCGCTTTTTCAAGATTTTATCTCAAACGCTCGGAAGTTTGGGAAAAAGTGATAAATTTAGCGTTAAAGTTAAAAAGATTGAAGTAGTTGGATTTTTTTAGAGAGGAGAGTAATGTTAGTTTCTAATGTGGGTCCAGCTGTTAATCAGCGCTGCTTTAATGCTGAGCTGGTCGCCATTTTAGTCTCTTTAGATAAAAATATTTGTATAAGTAGTTTGCACTTAAGAATAAGAATAAGAATAAAGAATAAGAATAATCTTTATTGCCACAACCTTAAATTTAGCAAGTATAAATGAATCGGTACATGAGAAAAAAAATAAAACTACAAACAACAAATAAAACTAAACTAATAACTAACTAATTATAAACTTTGTTTTGTAATTATTACATACATACATAACATCACGCCTTAATTCCCAGAGTGGGGTAGGCAGAGCTACAGAAATACCAACAAATCTAAAAAGACTTGTTGATAATTCTGTAACCACATTTTGCAGAAGTAGGCTAAGATGTTTACCAGTGTATTAGTGACAGGTTGCAAGCCCATCGCCTAACAGTACTACAGGCCCTTATTCCCTTAGACGCCTCTTACGACATCCACGGGAAGACATGGAGTGGCACTATTCTAACCCGGCAACCACACGGGCTAATATTGTAATTATTATAGGCACTAAATAAACGTTTTTCTTTCTTCTTTCTTTCTTAATAATCGTATTTATTGCGTGGAATCGTGGTTTTAGTTTTTTTTAATTCATTTAACAAATATTGATGGTTTAATATAAGTTATAACACAATACAAATACTCTTTATGGAACTGTACTTTATAATTATAGCTATACAACAGGCGCGTTAAATAGCGATCTCTTTCAGACAACCTTGGATAGAGAAATAACTAAGGACACAAAATACGTGGCAGGCGATGTAAACTAATTCTAACTTACTAACTAGTGGGTACGTGTCACATTATTATACGCGGTCCTTGTGAAAAGATGGCTTAAGTCGTATCAAAAGTGGCATAAATTGTATACTAAATAGAGTAATGCCTAGATGTATGTTTGTAAACACTTTATTGTACAAAATAAAGAACCTTTAAATATAATATTTACAGCATAGGAATGTACAAAGGCAAACGCATCCATTTAAAGGAACTCTCCCAGCTAACCTTTGGGATATTGAGCATAATAGGAAGAGTTAAAAGTAGCAACGAGTTGACATATTTAAGAACAAAGCAAAGTTATATTATTTTACTTGCTTGTTGTATACCTTTAATTTGTACTTGTTAATTACATTGATATTGTTGTATTTTGAAAATTACACAAAAATTGTACAATTAAAAGTTTAGACAAAATCTGCCCTTAAATCAAACCCCTTGGGGATGGATATGAACAAGGTATTCACACTAATATAAGCATTTGATCCATCAGAGTAATATGACGGTGTTAACAGTAAACTACTACGATACTAATATTGTCAAAAGGACGTTAGGGAATTTCATAACGGGAGGACGCAGACCGAGTACCGTTTAGTATGAATTTTGATTAAATTCGGTTGATATTACAGATGTTGTAAAGGGTCGGATAAGTCAAATGAAGTTTTATTTTTAGGTATAAATTAAGAAGAGTTTATTTTAAATTATTTGAAGAACTTATTATGCCATAGGTAATTGGAATAGGGATACTAGGAATTTCTATTTGAAGTAAAAATTATTTATGCATGCTTGACTTGGGGAGTAAGCGGTGAATGTGTAACGAGTACGTTATGAAAAGTGTGATCGGGAGAGGCGAACGTAAGGTTAAAGGAAGAGAGTTGCGTTTCGTATATTACTGTAGGGACAAGAGAGAGAGTTGCGCAGGAACATTTTCATGTCAGCCAGTGCATGAAATTATATACAAATATCTCAGTCAGTAGTTCAGAAGTAGTTGGAAGGTGGCGACAAGATCTCTGCTAAGCTTAACGTAGACTCACCGAGTTTGAACTCATTACGTTGTCTTGATAAGGACTCAATGCAAAAAAGTACAGTCTGCAACTGAAGCTTTACCCTAAAATGTTTTTGACAGAAACTCAACCAAGCTAAAAATACGCGAAAAGTCTACGAGGTCAAAAATAAATGGTATCTTTTCTGCTTTTTGAACTTGGCAAGAATAAATAGATTGAAAATAGATTGTATTCAATAAGCTCTGTAAGTAAGTAAGTATTACTTTATCGTATTTATCTTTATGTATGTACAAACGAAGACACTGTTTACTGACCACCAATAGACTTTTATACGTTGCGATTAAGTTTATGTACGATTTTAAATGTACAGTTAACAGTGTCTTCGATTGTATGTCCGTGGTATTGTAACTTTTAAATGAAGGGACAGATTCAGGATAGTTTTTAGCGAAGTTTCAAAAAATCGGTCACGACCTGACCGATTAAGAGATATCAGGTGGGTTATCATGATGTGCCTAAGCAAATAAGTTTAGGATGAGTGTAAGAGACAGAGCTATAGCACATACACGGCTCTTGTTTCTTTCTCTTACCGTAAATTGAATAGGGAACATGCAAAAAAAAATCGTACGCTCCTTGAAAAGTGCTATGAAAGAGAAGGATAATTGTATACGCAAAACAATTGTCACAGTATTATAATATAATTGTTAAACTGCAATTGTCGTGTTATTTTTTCATAAGATATGAAGCATTACAAAGTCACAGTTCAGACCCCCTGCAAGAACACTCTACACAAAATTGACGACAGGAATGTCGTCAAAGCTCTTGTTCCATGTTTAAAATATATGGACATTATAAAGAAATTTGCATTCACTTTAGAAATTACTATGTTTAAGCCAATATCATCCAATTAAAGTATGACGTAAATGAAATGATGAGGCAGAAAAAAAATCCTAAAATATAAACAAGTTATGATTCTCGACAAAAACTTAATAAACAAATCCACTTTTTTTTCATTTTCTCCTTAATCGTATCAATAAAACTCAAGTCCTTCTTCATACATATTGCCTATAGCTTAGCCATATCATGGTAACCCTCCAGCTCTGAAAGTGAGTATCGTCATTATAATCTGCCTTTTTATCTATCTATCTATCTATGTAATGTTCAACAATGACGCATCCAGACCGTCGGCGCGTATTGACTTAATTAAACCCCGCAATACAAGAGCGTTCTGTGAATCGGTTACAACGTCAATAAATACTGTTCTATATTAATTTATCAACAAATAGCTCACCCTCCACAATCACAATGTACCTAAATCAAGGAATTGTCGCGCAATGCCAGTAGACGATAAAGTGCTTTATTTAAGTAAATGAATATAAATTTTGGGACACCCGTTATAATGGTTTTATTTCAGAAACCGTAAACGTTTCAGGGTTTTTTAAAAGGCTATTGTACAGTACCCAATAGGTTAGGTTAGGTTTGATTAGAACAATCTTAAAAAAATAAGGTTTGTAATCTTTTCCCAGACGACGAATCTACAAATTTTATAACACGTTGAGGAGTTCCTTTGACCACATTCCGTCTACATGCTGATAAATATCAGCATTGTAGTACCAAAAACATTTTTCAAGTCAAACTAATAATAGCGATAGGGTCCCTTCACAAAGACCGCCTCGGAGATCATCTTTTCACTCTGATCGGAGCCGATCGGCTGCGCGAGCGCGGAACAAGCGCGGAAGAGCACGTTAAGCAGCCGGTCGGTTCCTTTTATTTCACAACGAAGCGCGTTCAAGAGTATTTTTCAAAGAAATTGTACACAAATAAATTGCTCGTGTGCCTTCTCATTAACATAAAAAAACAGCCCTTAATTAGGTATAATTTCTTTGAAATATACCCTCAAGCATTCAAAAGTGCACATGCAAAAATAAACCTGATTACAATGACTCAAAACTCTGTTTCAAACGTGATCAAAGTCTGCTCTCCTCTGAGACTGTCTCTTTTCGTTCATGGGTCACGTGGCCGTTGGCGCCACTAAAAACCAGCATCGTGGTTTATGTCGCTACACAGTGCTTAGGCCCCTAGCTATGACGCACAAATTATCCTAGTCCCAAGCTAAGCTCTAGGCTTGTACTACATACATACATACATACATAGCATCACGCCTTTATTCCCAGAATGGGGTAGGCAGAGCTACAAAAATACCAACCACTCTAAAAAGACTTGTTGGTAATTCTGTAACCACATTTTGCACAATCGGGCCAAAAAGTTTACTAGTGTATTAGTGACAGGTTGCAAGCCCATCGCCTAACAGTACTACAAACCCTTATTCCCTTGGTCGCCTCTTACGGCTTGTACTATGGGTACTAAACAACGATAAACATACTTAAATAGAGAAATACATACTTAAATATATATATAGAAAACACCAAGACTCAGGAACAAATATTCGCGCTCTTTACACAAATATCTGCCCAAATATCGGAGGCAGGGTCACTCCCAACTAGGCCAACGTGTCGTCGTTACAGCACCCTTTAGTAGAACACTTAATATTTAAATTTAAGACAACCGGTGAAATTACTAGTTAGCATAGAGGCATTCCATCTTAGTCCTCAGGGTTGGCAACGCATTTGAGGTCTTGTGATTGTAGTCTTGAGAATTCAAATATCTATGGGTCTCAGATTCCACTTACCATCAGGTGGCCTGCTCGTGTGCCTTCTCCTTGTCATAAAAAAATATATATTAAAGAACAATAAGATTTTTTCAGTATCTCGGTAAAAGCGTAAACACTCAATTTACACCTTCCAAAATTGAAAACTTTCAGCAATTCTCGCCCCCATTCATTTAAATGAAGGTTCATTACAACAATAATTTTACATATTTTAACTTTGTGAAAGATGTCGAGAGTCTGCACGGGGTCGTGATTTCTGCTGTAAATCATATTTACTGTCAGATAAAATACTTTTGTAAATAAGGTTAAAACCACTTAAATGTATTATTTCGGGAATAAGGGCTTGTAGTACTGTTAGGCGATGGGGTTGCAACCTATTACTAACACTAGTAAACCTCTTGACCTGATTATGCAAAATGTTGTTGGTATTTCTGTAGCTCTACCCCACCCTGGGAATGAAGGCGTAATTTTATGTATATATGTAAGTATGTATGTATTAGTAATAAACTTAGAATAGATAATAATTATAAAGCTACACCAAAAACGAAATAAAACTACACTACGCCGTAAGTCGGAATAAGGGTCCTGAAATCATCTGAAAAACGGTTTTCAGGTTATGGTGTAACCTGAGGGGGTGGCCTGAAACTGACTGAAAACATTTCAGGCGCCCGAAAACAACGGTAAGTTGGTCGACATTTTGATAATCTGGTATGTGATAGAACTACCTCTGAAATGGACTGAATCGACTCTTCCAAAGCACCAAAAATCACGATATAAAATTTGACGCCCTAATCCACCGGCGTAAAAATATTCAGCAAAATTTTACTTGACCCTGGGTTCTTTTATACAAAACGTTTCGTTAAAAATTGACACATTTTGTTTGTTGCCTATGTCAAATTTTAACAAGACGTTATTAATTATAGGAACCCAGGGATAGGGTAATGATAATTAGGCCAAGTATATCTTAAAGCAAAATTAGCATTTGATACATTCCCTTGCGATATATCTAATGCGAAGTGTATTTCGAACAATTAATATATCTTACACCAGTAAATAATAGCTTTCGGCAATCCATTTGGTTTTATTTCTGCTCGGTGCAAACCTAGCTGCTAGAGTACAAAGCCAGTGCTGTTTTTGTACGGGAACATAGCGGATGCAATGATCAGCGCGCTAACAACTCTCTGCAAACGAGAACAGAGGAAACTGTAGAGTCGTTCACAAAATAATAAATACAAATTACGCTGTAAGTACCTTTTACCCGGCAGAATTTCATTTGCCCGAATTTCATCTGCCATATTATTCAATTGTCATAATGTTATGTTTTATAATTTAGTATGCCATACTCATTTTACGATATTAATCAAAATATGTCAGAATCTTTGTTTCCAATAATATTAATTTAAATAATTAAATTTTTCCTAAAAAAATTGAATTATTTAAATTAATATTATTGGCCATCCATGTATAATTACTTATAACGCTGCTCAGTAGGTATAATGAATGTAGTACTGGTATAATCTGGAATACGTACCTACTACTATTATAATAACCTACCTATTCTGCATTAAGGTAGGTCTCTGTTAGGTACGACGACGAGCAAAGCGAGGAGGAGTGTTAGGAAGAACTGCGACCTTACAGCGGTACTGAACCGATTTTTTTAAATAATACTATACTACTATTATAATAACCTACACTTACATAGGCGCTTCCACGCATGATCCCTTGTAGACGTAATATCCGCTTAGCGGAGCTCCGTCGACATTGATTATGGTCGTTCAGGTTTTATTAAACCTAAATAGAAATAATAGAGCATAGATAGAAATTTAACAAGTATGTGCATAGTCAGGTTGGATTCGGGAAGAAACACTACTTAGTATGGCGTTAAATATTCTATTAAATGGTTTAATTGCACTTCATAACATGGAAGACAATATATATGCTATTCGTATCATTATAGCACCACATTTTTGGGATAACAAGAGTATGTCAAATAACTTTTCTAGTTGTCGAAACCTTCGGACAAATGAAATTTGAGCCAATGAAATTCGAGCAAATGATGATTTTAGCATATGACTGTCGAGCAAAAAATAGAGAACCATAAATTACATTTAACTTTTAGTACTTTTTATAAATAAAAATACAAAAAAATAAACACAATGTGTAGAAATATTTTTTATTTGAAAACAAAATATTTTATGATTTGTTTTGTACCTAGTTTGTAGGTTGTAGGCCACGCGTACATTTGAAGCTTAGGTACGACAGCTTTACAAAAAAAGGATTAACCGCAAAATCACTTACCTTTGACTGATATGATATGGCCTAAGTCATTAAGACAAGGTTCTAAGGTGGCAGGTAAATACATTTAAACCTCGACATTTATTGCACTACGCGTCAATGATTTACACTTTTAAATGCTTAATCACTGTTATAAAAGTTAGCTTTTGGTCTCATTAAGTGTTGTTGTCTGGGATCCAAGGGTGGGGTGAACCTTCATTATTAAAATAAAAAAAATATGCTAGTAGTAGTTGTCAAGTAAACAAACTGTTGGTTATTTTTGAGTGATCACAATCATTTGGTAGAGTTTATTTAAGATAGATTCATTGAACAAAACTAGTTAATCTATGAGGAACAGTCGACTACAAATTTTCACCTTACTGCATTGTTATAAGGACCTAGAGTTTCTCTCCGTCATCTCTCCGTAGTCTGAACATAACAGGTGATGTTTGGTTAAACCTTAAATCCTAAACTTGACTATTTTTTGTTACGTATTTTCGTTAGTCTCAGCAAACACGTTTTTAAGCTACAGGTAGATGAAAATTCGGCTTCAATTAAGGATATTTTTTTTAATTTGCTCTGTGTTGTGTTTTTATAAGCTGTAATTGCTGATTTTTGTTTTTTTTTCCGTTAAATAATTAATATAAATTACTTTCGTGATCACATTAATGCTATAGTCTTTTTTTTTATTTCAATTGATAACAATATAATATCATGGAATTTTATTGCAAGCAAAAATATTTCAACGAACTTTACTGTAATTTAAATTCAGTCAAAGTCAAACTTAATTACTCTCAGGATTAAACTTCATGCCTTTTAGTTATTTTAGCAGTAAAGCAATTCCCGTCGGTTGTTTTCAAAACATACGGCGCTGTCTTACAGCCGAGAGGTAGATGACGCACCAGTTGTAATTACGAGACAGGCTGGGCACAGAGACGTAAATGGAGTCGTTCAATTTTAGTTTTATTTATTATGATTAGGTACTTTTAATAAAATGTCAACCAAATTGAATAATTATTATAACATGGACACAATGATTTTGAAGAGCTATGTAGTGTGTCCGTGTGTGTCCTTTGCTTTACATGAAAACGGTTTTTTTTTTCGAGATTTAATTTTAGAACTTTGTCTGCGTAAAGTAAATGTATAACTATGCCAAATTACAGTTGTGTAAAGAGTAGTAATAGTTTCAGAGTTAAATCGCGGACAGACGGACATACGGACATGGCGAAACTATAAAGGTTCCTTGTTGAATTCGGAATGCTAAAAATGTATGGGGCTAGAATCAGCGCCCTCGTGACCATGCTGAGTACTAAAATTTCCTCCGTAAAAGTATAGATGTGTATGATTAAAATGTTCGCGCCAGAACTAATGTGGGTTCAGGTTTGCCTTAACCCTGGTGGTAATCCTGCCTACGAAACTATTGGTATTGGGGTCGATTCCCAGTATGAACGTCCGGATTCCGAGTATTTGTTCCTCAGTCATAAATGTTTTCTGAATTTAAGTGTTTATCGTTATAAAGTACCCATAGTACAGTCAAGGTTATAAATATGTATACACTTTAGTACCTTGTCTAATTAACGTCATGTTTAAACTGCCATATGAAATTGTCACAGCGAATAAAATGACAAGGTACTAAAGTGTATACATATTTATGACCTTGACTGTACAAGCCTAGTGCTTGGAACTAAGTCAATTTGTGTGAAATTATCCCCTGATATATTTATCACTATGTTTGTAATTCCAAAGTGATTGTTGATATGTCATCGCACAGTACAAACCACTGGACTTGAAATTTCCTTGGGTGCACTATAAGGGAAATTCATCCCCTAAGAGTTTAATATAGGGGAAGTAGCGGAAAACTAAATCTACGCTTACGAAGTCACGGACGTCCTCTAGTTTATTTACGAGTATTTTCTAACATTCTAAACCTTTACCTGTAGTTAAGTAAAACAATTCCAGGTAAATAACTGAGTTATGCAACTTTAACAAAAATTGCCACGGTAAAGTCATGTGCACAAAGGCGCAGATTGCATGTGCAACCACTGAATACACACGTAGGGAAGTTGGCCGTGCATACATCTCAACTTGGCCGACAACTTTGGACAAACACCGAACGGAGATTGCTTACATCGCTCATGTATATCTTTGATAATTATGCAGCTGGTAGATTGTTGAAGAAAAAATATAATGAGAAAACAGCTTATGAAAATAAAGAATAAAAATAAAATAAACAAGGGAAGATAATAACCATAAACATCAGGGGCAAATCTCACAACAACTGACCTTATTCTAAACTATTCTCTAGCCTTGTACTATACTGGGTGATTTTGAGGTCATTATCCGGAATGGCCAAAAGTGAATAAGATGGTCATACTAAACAACCTTTCCGATGGGACCAACCACGAAATCGCCAAAAAAAACAGCTAATCCATTTTTTAACTAAGTCTAAATGAGAGTTTTTTCCTTTATTTGAAACTTTAACTAATTTTTAAACTACCAATACTAGATCACGCCGCAAAAGCCAAGAATTATTAGATTACATTTGAGTTTTTTATCATTTTCATTTTAATAATCAAGGAAAAAAAAATACGTTTTAGTTAGCATTTTTAAGGCGGCTGTTAATCACTTTGAGCTTTCGTTTGAAAAATATGTGTTGAGTCATGCGTAAAATACAGCGCGGTGGCAGTTGCGCAGGTTCTCTTCTGAACCTATTTATTACTGATATTTTTTATTTATGATCTCGTAGGAAAACTTCGAGCATATTCCGCGTTGAGTGACTATATAAGATATACATAATTGCTATATGATCATTGGTGAGCATTGCAAGTAAAAATGTCTGGCTATGCATTATTATATCCTAATAAAAAGATCATGGATATAAAAAATGCAGCAGTCGGTTTATTAATTTATTTCCCGATTCGTTACCACATAATCATAAAATATTCCGTTTTGTTACCAATATATTCTCGATTCGGGTAACAAAATAGGAAGTAATACATTGGCTTATCATTTCAATTGTTTTATAGTTTTTTGCCGTGAGATGAGATCATCATGCGTAAAACAAAACATATTAGCCCCCACTACTCATAATGGGCCTTTATATTCCACAATCGCCAGCACTACAGAAACATTCCTAAATTATATTATAAATCTAGTTGTGACACCGTAATACGATTAAGTTCAACTCCACAGCATATTGAACATTATCCGGATTAACTTGCTACTATTGAATGACGGTGTTATCCGATGGCAATCGATATGTATATTGCTTGTTGGCTCTATTGTTCAACAGCAAAAAGCCCGCATTCAGGAACGTTAGTTCTAAAATAATCACTTTACAGTCTAGCATAGTTTTATGACGAAATATACATATTCGGTTGTGTTACTAACTTTTTTTGCGTAATGTAATGTGTTAAGGTGAAAGGGAAGGCAAGGTTTTTCGATACTATCCTTGTCCAGGTTTCGCTTTTTCACTTTTATTTGGTATTTTTATTTTTGTATGGTAAGGTTGTTAAAATTTGTTTTAAATTCAATGAATTCATCAAGTTACTTAGGTATGCTATTAAAAGTTTTGAGGAGATTCACTGTTACGTTTTTGTTTTTTGCGTAAGTAGTTAGTTTTAGGAATCCGTACCCAAAGGCTAAAAACGGGACCCTATTACTAAGACCCCGCTGTCTGTCTGTGCAACTGTCCATCCATCACCAGGCTGTATCTCATGAACCGTAATAGCTAGATAGTTGAAATTTTCACATATGATGTATTTTTCTTGCCGCTATAAGAAAAAATACTAAAAACAGAATAAAATAAATATTTAAGGGGGCTCCCATGCAACAAACGTGTTTTTTTTGTCGTTTTTTGCTCGATATTAATACAGTCACCGTGGTTGTATAGAGTCCGAGTCGCACTTGACCGGATTTTCAAAGTATTTCATTTCCGGAAAACATTCCATATCGATTTCCCACCACCAAGGATCAAGCCCAACGTTACATAATGCCTATATCCGTTTGATCAACATAAAACTCGGCAGAAGCTTTCTGAAACTTGCCTAAGCTCTGTCCGTAAAGCTTCTCTGTCAACAGATAGCCTGATAAAAGCTTGCGAAGGGCGGATAAGTTCCCCGACTTAACAACTAGTTATGCAATCTGTTGGGTGATTCTTAATAACTAGGGAGAATTTCATGGTTGGAAAGTTTTTGATCTCTTTTCCCATAATTTACAAAAGAGATGTTACTCAGTTAATCAAATTACATACATACATAACGTCACGCCCTTATTCCCAGAGTGGGGTAGGCAGAGCAACAGAATACCAACAACTCTAAACTTGTTGGTAATTCTGTTACCACATTTTGCATAGTCAGGCTAAGATAAAATTAAGAGCTGATTAAACATATTAAAAGACTATATGCAGTTATTCAAGACAGAGGTGACTCTGTGATAGTTTGAAACCTAAAAAGGCCCATGTTTAATTATTTTGTGTTACTAGTAAGAGTACCCATGACGGTGGATCAACTTTTGAAGTACTCTCCATTTTTCGACATGTTTCACAAAACTGATATGTGTTTGGAAAAAACTATATATTTGGTAACGACGTGGCCTATATGTTTATTAAATCAGACAAACAGGATAATATTTAAAATGATTTTATTAAAAGTAGTACAGTTTTAAATTCTAATGTAGTTGGTAACGCAGGAGACTATGTTGTCCGTAGGTTTTGTATGAAAAAAATGTACATATTCCCCTGAGATTTAATAGAAGATAAAAAATTTGGTTGTCTTATTTCAATATTCATACATTATTAATAACCATAAGTCACCTGGAAAGTTTCAAGTTTCAATATCACAAAAGAAAAGGAGTACCTTAAAAGTTGATTCATACATGAACTGTTCAGTGTTATATGATTTTAAATATAATCTATGCATCAATGTCTAAGTTGAATCGTCTAGTATCTATAGTACCAGTCTGGAGCTTAGTCATAAACATAATATCTATATGTATAATACGCACACAAGGTGTTAAAACAATTACTGAAGATGTCACAGAATTCAGTAGTTTGGGGTTAGGTCAAATTATATGCCGTTGTCCCGCTATATTTTCCATTTTCTAACTTGGAATAATTTGGTATAAAAGTCAAGATTTCTATCAAGATATAATTTTTAAGACAAGCTTTTTTTGTCGACTTCTTTTTTTTGCTTATTGAAACCAATGGCGATTCCAGACTTAGTGGGTGTCCGGAGCTGTTACCACATTCCAACAGACAACAGATGACTTAAATTGGATCAGCTCTAGAAAACAAATATATTGCATTGTCATCGCTATCATCAGGTTCACATATTATGTATTCCTCAGCCCATTTGAATACCTGTCCTCCGAACCTAATTAGCATTATCTCAAAAAACATTTTCAATTTTATTCTGTTAGTAATAAAGGTTAATATTGCTACAGGATTTTAATCTGAAATACTGCATATTAACTTAGGAGGGCAGAATAACAAAACAAGGTGAAAATTTGCTTTAACTTTTGAAATAAAAACAATAGGGAAAAAAACGAACAAAGCTGAGATTCTAGACAGTAAAATCTTTTTTTAAGTGTTTTCGTGTTACCAACATTTTGATAGTTCTTATTCACTTGACAGTAATGGCGGCCACGTTGAAAACCACGCCATAACTTATATGTCAAAAACAATATGGGGTTAAGGCCCACTAAAGTAATCCAAGTTTTAAAATAACTTTCCACGACGCATTGCAAAACAAGTTGACATACAAAAGTAATTCAGAATTTATATTATTATTTAACAATGGCATATAAAATCCACCAATCTTTTTTGTCCTTGTCACGGTAACGAAAATAAATGTATGTTGTTTCTTTCCCAATTTACATCCAAAGGATTCAATTCAACCATGACAGCGTTACCAATGTGAAATTTTACGGGTATCGGCACAGTAATACGGTATCAAAAAAACGTGAAAATGATTTATCGTGCATAAAAGAGGTTAATCAAAAGGTACGTTTGTTTCTCGATAAAAGTGCTTGACTTTAATGGTAACGGATTTGGGAAATTGTATAAAACTAATAAAATTATAATTTAATCTCACAGTGGTTTGTTGTGTGACCTTGTATGCACAAGGAAACCCTGTACGCAAAAATGTGTCATCCCACAATTAATAAGCAAATAAAGGTCAACCCTGAATAATCACACTAAGGGTTGACACTTTATTGCTAAATAGTTGTGGATTGACACATTATTGCGTAATAGCGTCCTATATTATTTAGATTTAGGCAGTTAGTAACTAGTGTAGTAGTGATTATTTAAGTAGTGAGTCATTTAGGTCATAGGACAGTATTATGTTTTTTTTATAATTTTCAGGGTAGCGTATTAAAAGTAGTTTGGCTGTCAGTGTTTTTCCTCAATTTCATTTAAGAGCACTCCTACTAACTACTACTATTAATTACCTTCATACTACTTTTAGAACCTCCGAAATTAATTAAACATAAGTCCATTACAATCAGGCTACAAGTTATTTTGACTAACAGTGATTAAACCAGGCCCGAGTTAGTTCAAACAATACGACTGAGCTACTGGCGCAAATTAAAAGTTGGTGCTGAGGTTTTTCGTTAAGTCATGAAGCAGAACAATGAAGATTGAGATCTGGCAGGGAAGAAAGGTTGACAACAATCGATATCTGATAGATAATCCATAGTATAATCTTAATTAAGATATCCGATGGCTTCATATCTGAAGTGCCACTCGAGTTGAATTTTATAAAAATGGAAATGTAAGGATTCCGGCAGTTTTAAAGGGCCCGTGCTCTTCACGTCGTTAAAAAAATACTCATTCCATTTGTTTAATATAAAATCTTGAAGTATAAACTATAATTTTTGTCTTAGTTTACATACTTTTCAAAACCATGTTCCTTTGTAATTAACGTCGCCATAACCATATTGTTAAGTAGAATATAAAAACTTATATGTTTTTTAATGTTAAATATAATCATTAACATCATAGCCGGTTTGTGCAAAATGTGGTAAAAGAATTATTTAGAAGTCTTTTTAGAGTTGTTGGTATTTCTGTAGCTCTGCCTACCCTACTCTGGGAATGATAGCGTGATGATATGTATGTATGTATTTACTAATAATATATCGATTGCCTATATAGGACTCTGCTTTCGCCGTGCCCGGTTCCATTTCAAAAAGGATTTATATTTTGTGTGATAAATACAAATAAATTTACGCTTGAGTTCTTGTTATTTCTAATAACCAGTTGTTATCGTTAATAACGAGAGAAATAAAAATTCAATTATGTAGTCCATAACGATAAAAGGGTTAAATATTATTTTCTAGCTTACATTAATTATTACGTCGTGCTCTTTAAAAAATCGGCTATAGATGGGACATAACATTCATTTATTATTCAAGTCTAAATCGTGAGTAAGAGATTGAGATATTGCTTTAAAGTTTTATCACCCGTTTGATTCAAAATATGGCTTACGCAAACTAGTCACGAATTTCCAGTTCTAAATAAATAAATCTCCGGTATTTTATCATTTCACACGGTAGTTTAAGCTGGAAAAGTAGCAATTTTCACATCATTCACTGTTACTTCTCTTTATGGAAACATTTTCAGGAGCCAATTCTCAAAGTGCTTAACGCACTGGCAAGACAAATGCA
Organism: Acleris holmiana; assembly: GCA_949316455.1. Lineage (NCBI taxonomy): Eukaryota > Metazoa > Arthropoda > Insecta > Lepidoptera > Tortricidae > Acleris > Acleris holmiana. The sequence continues at coordinate 9,186,308 of OX438785.1, forward strand.
AAAAAAGGAAAGTTTTTAAGAAACACCGCTGACAGATATTTTGTTTGTGGAAAAGAATATTTTATCGTCAATATTTAATCGTCAGCTAAGAATTTTCAGTTTTTTTATTAATTATTCAGTGACATTTTTTTGAAATATTCATGGATTCCATTTTTTTATCAAAAGGGGTAAAAAATGGTAACACAACAGGAACGTTCTATACAAAATATTTAGGGACATAAAAACTGCACACTTTAGTGCTTTGTAACTCTAGCACCATGAGTGAACGGCTGTACGATGTCAAAGGCGTTAAAGCAATATCCTACTTGCCAATTTATTTATGTAGAGTCACTCTGAAGTTTTTGTTATTTAAACTTGTGTCAGGTCTCGGTGTTTCCAACTCTACGCTTCAATTGTGTACTTGTAGTTTCTTCTGCAAGCAAACTAAACTTTTCTTGTAAGCTCAGCTACGTAAACAATGTTGGCTTTCACTTTTCATTATTTTGTGGATATTATGGTTCAATTTGTATTTGTTCATTGTTTATTTACTGTAAGTAGCATCGCTGGCATATGGTACATGAGTAAAGCCATTTTCAAATAATGTTTTGTTTTTTATCCAGCAAAGTCATAATTTATTAAATTATTACGTGTGATGAAGAAAAAAATATGATTACTAATATTTTGCGACAATTTAGAATAATTGTCTAGCATAGAGGCATTCCATCTTAGTCCTGGGTTGGCAACGCATTTGAGGTCTTAGGATTATAGTCTTGGGAATTCAAATGTCTATGGGTCTCAGATTCCACTAACCATCAGGTGGCCTGAGCGCTCGTGTGCCTTCTCCTTAACATAAAAAAAATGTTATATAATGTCATGAACTTAATTTATATCTTGCAAGTGCAAGCTACCGATCTTACATAATTTTTAACACGAATGCAATTATGATTTTACGAGTATTTATAACGAGTTTAAAGGTTAAGTTTTATTTGTATTGATGATAGACTAAGGGTGTGTCAGAGGATACATATAGTAATAACGTTATACGTCACCTCTTTTACGTATCGTAGACCTGAATATATTATGGTTTTAATTTCACGCATTCTCGATATAAAGCGTCTTGACAAACAGACGGTCCATCCGGACGAACCCTAAAAATATCGATATATTTGATCAACAATTTTAACACTAACGAAATAAAGCGTTACGTTATCGATATTTTTCATAACGTTATGTAGGTCTGAGAACTAAAGGGTGATCTAAAGGGCCTCTCAGTGTTGGTATCGGCTCCATGTACGCTTTGCAAACGATTTTTCTTTTTTCATTATTGCTACACAGATATGTTGAGCGGTTGTGTGTTAAGGACGTCTCGATTTTTGTTGATGTGTGTCAATTTGTTAGTATTAATAAATATATGCTGGATATTTTTGATCAGAAGGTGTATCGAGATCTGAACGATTAATAGTTCAAGAGCTAGTCGATAAAACAATATTTAGAATACTTATTATGTTAGAGTGATAATTTTGTAGCGCACTTCCATTTAAACTAATACATGTTTTGAACATGCGAAAAATATGTTCAAATTTTCAAAAAGGGCTAAACAGTGTCAAATAACTCTGGGTTATACAATGTTCTTACTGTAACAGTAAAACGTTGTAACATAATTTAACATTGCTGTACATAAATTTGGATTAGTTTGACCACTAGGCGACGCCTGTCCCGTGCGGTCAGAACAATGTTTACCAATATAAAATTTGACTCCCACTTATATGCTGGTTAAAATGGTGTGGTGGGGGTAGATAACTATAATTTTATATATTTAATTTTAAAATTAAAATTTTTAATTTATTTTATAAAGTTTATTTGACAAAAACACACTGCAACACAACAAACATAGTATACAAAAAAATAACGACAGAAAAACCAGATCTGTTAAGCTTAATGACAATGATAAAAACTTAATAACTGTTTCACGCCCGATTTTGTTTTGGTCAAATGTGTTCTTAACATAATATTTTAACAACGCCACATAACACTCTGAATATTAGATGTGTTTTTGAAATACTTATTAAAAATTACTGACCTTTTAATGTTTATAGAATGAAACGAAAATATTGTAACATCTTCGTTAGTAACATGGCTTAACCTAGTAAAATATTAAATATTTTAAACGTTACAACAACTCTTAGGCTATGTTATTGTACCGCGTATCACGCACACCACTCACGTATAGTTCTAGAACAACGTATTGAATTTCGGTCACGTAAAATCTTTGTATTTTCTCATCTCGCATCTTACTGGGTTCCGCCAAGTTCCGTATTAATGCTTGAGAATAGAGTGAAATACGGAAATATATAAAATAGAGGAAAATGAGTCAAGAAACACAAAATTAAGGTTCGTGATTTTAGGAATCCTTGTAACCCGCTAAACATGAGTAAAAAAAAAGCTGAAAAAAAGAGCGCTGTGTCAACAACCGAATCTTGCTGTCCGGTTGTCTCTCGATATCTGATCTATAAGGTTGCGATTTATGCTGCGAAATTGCTAAGTTTTCTTAAAACTTATAATTTGTAGTAATATTATTATTACAATTTCTTTAAGTTACGAGGATATGTACCTACCTACAAAAAGTAATGATATCCCACCAAAAACATAAATGTAAAAAAGGCGAGCCAAGTTCAATACAAAAATTATTCTCTGCTGTGGGCTTCGCCGCAAAAAGAATGGAGATCTGAGATTGAGTGCCAAGTTCTATGCAAAATCCAAATATGTAGTCTAAGGGCTGACTTGGCTGGTTTTCCCATACGAATTATATAGCCTTCGCATGTTCTAAACCTGTTACCTTTCGGTTCTTATTTTATTATTCCGAAAATTTGGCTTGCTGGTAGAAACTACCCATCGAACATAAGGCTCTTCCATGACTGTGTAAAAGTAGGTACTTAATAATAATTCGTATGGGAAAACCAGCCCTTAGACTACATATTTGGATTTTGCATAGAACTTGGCACTCAATCTCAGATCTCCATTCTTTTTGCGGCGAAGCCCACAGCAGAGAATAATTTTTGTATTGAACTTGGCTCTCCTTTTTTACATTTATGTTTTTGGTGGGATTAAGTTAACTGGATTACTTTGAAAGAATAAATTTTCAAAAATATTTACCTTAATCCAAGTAGTTTTGCATGAAATAGTGATCTGAATAGCAAATTTTTACACCAATTGTTATTTCAATCAAAAGTACTATTATTATTGTAATCAATCTAATTCAAATTGGTAACAAAACTTAATAACGACGGAACCTTGAAGTATCCCAGCGTCTCCACTTTACGTTCCTGTTTACTTATCGGGCTTACCCGGAGGACCGGGATCAGTGATTCCGGGCGGAAATTATGCGTTACACTTATAGCTTATACTTATATTTGTAATTTATAAGGCGGTATGCTAATATTTTAATGTATTTTTGGTGGCTTGAGGTCTGGAAAGATAAGTGCCCCACCAAGGGATTTAGGTATTTCTATTAAATCTGGAAAAGGTGAACAAGATTAGGACAAGGCTTAATGTTTCCATTTTGTAACGAAAATTTACCATACAATTTTTATTATGGTTAGATTAGGTAACAAAATGGGACATTTTTTCATTTGCAATATTATTTAATAAGTCGAGTTGAGCTTAGTAGGTAATTATGCTCATTGAAAAAAAAAATTAAGGTTAGTGTACGTACTTACTTATAATTGGTTTTATGTGTAATAAAGAATTTACATACTTACATGCATTTCTTAACTAAATATCAAATTATTGAACACTATATCTTAATGTCTTGTCTTAAAACCGGGTCTTTATCGTTTGACCAAATTTCATATGCAATAATTTTATTTGCCCGTATTTCATATGACATCATTTTATATGCTATATGAATCATGTGCCATAGTATTCGCATAGTAATCATTTTTCCTGAAACCGTCAACTATTTAGAATTATAATATAACGAACCTAACTTAACCTATTGGGCATACTGAAAGGTTTACGATTTGAGAAAAAAAAATCTTTATGGCAAATGATATTGTATGTGTATGTATGTATGTATGTAAACTCTTTATTGCACAAAAATATAAATATTACAATTATAATACAAAATTAATGTACAAAGGCGAACTTATCCCTAAATGGGATCTCTTCCAGCTAATCCTGAAGCAAATGAGTAAGGACAATGCATGGGGTTGGACACATACAAGTTTGCACAAAAAGTAGAAAGAAATGATAATACTTATAAATAAATAAATAAATTTTAAACAAATTAGCAATTACACAAACTAATATAAACGTACATGTATAATACACACATATATACCATATGCGCTACCATTTGAAATACGACAAGCGTCCAGTAAGTTTGTATTTAAACGTAAGCTTCGCGAACATTTCCTCAAGCAAGAACTTAAGTAAGTGTCATCATCTTCATCACACACTGTTTTCATTGCATGTATTTAAGTATTGTTTATGTATTATATAAACTTATATATTATTTATGTATTATATATATTTTTTTTTAATGTTAAGTAGCTATTTAGATTTAATTTAGTTTTTAACACTGTTCATTTCTCTAATTGCACCGGTTTTTTATTCTCTGTTGAACATGTGGTTGACTGGTAGAGAATGCCTTTAGGCATTAAGTCCGCCATTTGTACTTTTTACATTTATTTGTATTGTGCAAAGAAGATTAAATAAATAAATAAATAAATATACATATATACATACATATACATATATACGTACATAAATATATAAATAACAACTCTAATCATTATAGGAACCTGACTTCACGACTCATTCAGCCACAAAGTTATTAAATTCCTCTTTAGAGAGACTACAGAAGGGGACTGCCTTAAGGACTACGGAAGTTCATTCCACAGTTGGACACCACGGACTGTGAAGGATTTGGCATAGAAACGTGTTTTATTAGACGGAACCGCAAGGGAAAGATTGGCGCTGGAACGCAGGCGATGACCGCTGCCGCAGGCCAAATAGTTGAATCTTTCAGAAAGATAGGGAGGGGAAGAAGGAAGGAAGAGGACATTGAAAAGGAGTGAAAGTACATGTAAATCTCTACGGCGGCGGATAGGAAGCCATTTCAGCTGCGTACGAAACATCGACACGTGATCGAACTTTCTCAGCCCAAAAACGTACCGGATACAAAAGTTCTGCGTTCGTTGTATGTGATATTTGGGAAAACGAAGGTTATATCCAGTGATTATTATGGCAAATGAAATAAGTGCAAAAGAAATTATGAAAAATGAAGGGATACCCTTAAAACCGTATTACCTGGCAACTTTCTATGACAATGTTTATTAAGTCGTATCTTGAGACCATCTCAGCTAAGGTCAGTTTATTAATACGGCCTAAAACCTTATATTTAATTTTTGAACTAAGATGAAAACAAACGAATGTATATGAAACATGTACATATTCATGCGAACTAGCTACCTTCAGTGTACGATGGCAATATGCAATTGCTTCTCCCTTTGATGGTGTTCGTGGAGAACTTAGTTGGAGTCAAAATGTTGGCAGGCGGATGCAGTGCGCCGTTTGAGCAATCAGCTCGTACGCGGCGAGATCCAATTAGATATAGTTGCCGCGTGACACAGTGGATAGCTGAAAAACAGTATCTCATTTGAAACCTAGGCCTGGCTTTGCGCGACGTCGGCTGCAGTCGCCACCGTGTTAAGTCGTTGCCTGGCTGTTATACTATAAAGTGAGTATTCCACAGCGCACACACGTTGATATAAATGGGGAACATGCATTTTTTTTACGCTCTCTGGAAAGTGCTATGAACAGAGAGCAGACAAGTGGGTGTCATTACTCGCAATAATGTGGACATAACTCCAATTTAAATTAAACAAATTAAATTATATTAATTTATTTCTTCTCTGAAATTTAATCTTGATCCTTTGCAAGATAGTTATAAATAAATAATACAGGAGTGCCCATTGATATTATTATATATTATATTATAATATTTAAGTACATAAGTTTGCTCCATTAACATCCGTGGATTCCGGAAGGAGCTTTCACATCATAAGTTTATTTTAGCCGTGAAAAGGAATAAAATAACCACGGAAATATTATTAAAATACCTGTTTATTTGTTTTAATAAATATACACAATAAAAAACCTTTGTATCATTCATTTATTCATTATTACTGCCTTGCAAAATATCAACATTATTTTTAGGGTATGTAATCAATGAATGTAATTTAATTTGTTTAATTAAAATCTATGGAGGCATGTCCACATTATTGCGAGTAATGATGCCCATTTGTCTGATCTCTGGCTATGAAAGAGAACGATAACATGCAAACCATTGCCACATGATGTAGATTGCCACACAGCGTCACACGCATTAAAATGACGTCAATTACATACTCCTAGAAAGAAATTATCGACGTGGCTCAATGGCTCTATTCTAATTGGTAAAACCATATTGCCTTTATCTTGTATTGTTTGTTACTCAGCCACCAATACCGTGAAGTACCGTGAAGTAAAAAAGTTGATTGATTGAGGATTATCGTAACGTTGACGATACGATAATCATATCAAAAGCAATATGACTTTATCACGTAGAATACCTTGTTATATGTTAAGTTGTTAGTAAGATTTTTCCCTTTGTAGCATGTTAAGCTTTCTGTTGCGATTTTGATCGCATTTGTAAAGCTTTCATCATAAACCTCTTAGCTTCTTTTGCCTAAAAGCTTATCAGATATAATCCGCTAAACTTGCTTTAAGTCAGACAAGTCCATTTATTTGGATGAAAATATCGCGTACCTGAGTCTTAAGCTATCTTTTTGTTGCTTCTAAATGATAAAACAGCAGTAGGGTAAGTTTATGTACAATCAAGTACGTAAGTACTTAGCTAGATTGTCAGACATTTAGACATTATTACAACCTGTTATGTGGATAGATATTATGTTAGTAAGTATGTATGTAAACGAGGCTGCGTCTGACGTCTAGTTGCAATATACGTGTCAATGAGCAAGGTGTGCATTTGGTTTTGTCCCTCTATTAAAAAACCACAGTGGTGACGACGATAATCAAAAAAGATTTTGCGTGGAATTATGACCATAATTTTCGTTAAATCACGAAATGCAAGATTGGCTAATAAAAAAAGACCAATGGTTTATAGCCAACGATATCGGAGAGGATGAAGACAAGTTTGGTTCCAAACGCCGCGTCATTTTGTTGAGCAGTTTAATAGAAGCAAACTACAAAATAGTGCTTGATTTGCCCTGCCGGAATCAGTTGGAATATTAAACTACGCTGGAGTAGTAAAGTTACTCGACGTAATTTACATTTTCAGAGTAAAAAGTGTGGTTTCGCAGAACGATTTAAATTTCGGTCCGATTTTTTGTTATTGTATGAAGTGTTTTAGCTAGCTAAAGGGCAGTGGTCACTCGCAGCATGGGCCATACAAGTATTAATTGGACTAATTTAAAGCGTGCCGTTACATACTGCAGTACCCTAGGGTATATTTGTGACAAAATCAACCAAATAAAAGTGCTAAGGTTATAAAAATATCATCAAAAGATATTTTCTTCATGAGTAACAAAATAAACTCATAAAAATGATCAAGGGACAAACTAGGAGGTATTTTTAAAGAAAATCGAAAAAGAAATATGGATTAAAAGAAGATGTACTGATAAAGAACTAAAAGGATATGTTAAGATGGTCTGGTCATTTAGAAAGGATGGATGAAAGGTGAGTGAGAGTGAGTGGCGATGTCAGTAGGGAACGCCCTAGATACACTTACAGTGATCAGATTCGCGATGTACTGCATAAAAGCCAAATCAAAAGAAACCGATGTATATGCATGAAGAGGTTGATGAATGTAGAGGAAGCAAAAGTTGTATGTTTAGACCGGTGCACCTGGCGTTCTATAGTCTCTGCCTGCCCGATTGGAATACAGGTGTGACGGTATGTATTTAAAGAGAAATAAATACTTACATGCAAGCAAACTACACAATACGAATCAACATGAAAATGTATCCTCAAGTCATACTGTTACACACATATCCACTGTGGGCTTATGTTGATATTTTGTACCATTTGTTTTCGTGACATGAACGAAAAGGAATTTAATGCGAAACAGCTTTCTGTTCCAGTTCAAACGAGTGATTTGGGAATTCGCGTTTCTTTGCAGTTGCTAGGCTGTTACATACACTTGTTGTATTTGGGACAGCCCATTTGAGTAGTCGTGATGTGAATGTCAAATGTGGCTTTAAAGTTGTTTTTCGTGCGGTATTAATGGGACCGTATCGTAATATACATACAAGTTTTATTTCTGAAATCATACATTATTCAGGATCTCTTGAAGGGCCATTATATAAAGCCTTTAAGGTTAGGTTAGGGTTGTTTTATATCAATGCTGTAAAGTTTACGTTTAAAAAAAATGATGTTAAGACCCATTTCATTTTTTATGATTAAGCCACCTGATAAGTGGAGTCTGAGATCCATAGACATTTGAATTCTAAGACCTCAAATCCGTTGCAATCCCTGAGGACTAAGATGGAACGCCTGTATGCTAATAATTTCACCAGTTATGTATTTTGAACTAAATATATTATAATTACCCGGTAATAAGACTTTTTTTGGCTGTCGTACCTAAAGGATGTCAACGGGGACCTATTACTTATTTATTTGTATGTCTGTCAACGGGCCCCTTTTCATGAGCCGTAATAGATGGACAGTTAACGGAAGGAACCTGCGTAAGGTCTGATCACCACCTGAGAGCCTTTGAGCAGAGAGTAATGCTTGGTTATAAAAGTAATTGTAAAATGCTTTTTGATTGAATTTGAACAGTCCAACCGATTAACACGGCTACCGACTTCATTGATATAAAAAGCTATCAAATAAAAATTCCGTCCGTACGTTCCGGCGCTTTGGGATTAAAAATATCTATACCGGGTGAAACAAAACGAGGGACTAGTGTTATCTAAGTGATCTACAATCGATTTATTATAATTGTAAAGCTAGACTTAAAAGTAAAACAAACTGATTAAAATTAATCAATTTAATATCAGTAACAACCCTACTACTACTAGATCAAAGTTATTTACATTTTAAATTGACACATGTCATCAACTTCACTTAACATGCGATGCTCAAAAGTACCACCGTGTCGTATTATGCATGCTGCCGCTCGTCATTAATTAAGTTTGTTTACTAATGAAGTCGGTGAAAAAGGTCTAAGTTATATAGATACCTTATTTTGATGATGTCATTGGATCTACTTGCTAGTGTTGCTAATGTGCAGATTTTCCACTAATGTTTAACAAGTTGTATCTCTAAAACGGTTAGAAATATTAATATAGTTAATTGGTAAAAAATTAAGTACAAGCCCTAAGGAATTCCCCGCTTTCTTAAAAGTCCCTCGTTTTGTTCCACCCTGTATACTTAATAACGTTGATAACCAAACATTCGAAAACACATATTTGATTGTCTCTAAAACTTGCCCACATATGTATGTATACTTGCATATGTTTGTGTACTTTATTGTACTAAAAACAGAAATTCAAATACAATGTTGACAGAATAGGAACGTACAAAGGCGATCCCTTTAAGGGATATCTTCCAGCTAACCTTTGGGTGATAAGGTAAATAAGAAAGCAAAAAGTTGCAACGAGTAGACATGAGTACAAAACAAAGTTTACGGAAACTGTATAAACTAAATTTAAGACCTGAAATAATGAATTTATAAACACTAACACAGACATAATTATATAAAAGTAAAAATAATAAATATCAACATACTTACTTATGTTTATACACACACATATATGTATATATATATATATATATATATATATATATTTATATAAACAAAGGACAGGAGTTAAGCCAGTATGATCTCAAAACCCTTATGAGAGCCATATAACCTAATGAGATCAAATCGCACTGCTAGATCAAAACAGTATCAACTCAAAAAAACTGTTCGATTTGTTTCAATCCCAAACCCATTGTATTAAAGTTGATTTAAAAATGCAGTTTTATTTTGAGTTGATGCTGTTTTGATCTAGCAGTGCGAAACGTATTTTCTTATTTTTGCTATTGAAACAGCAAACAAGCGCTAAAACCACTTGACTTGTAAGCTTTAAGGCAATCTCAACGATGCAAATACGAAAATTGGGAAAAAACAATGAAGCAAAATAATGAAATGTTAAGCCCGCATAAAGTACCAGGGTGAACTACTTTCCTGCACATAATGTTAGTTGCCTAGTCAAGTTAAAGCCCCTTTTCTAATGGGTAAAACCATACTACCTTCAACATGATTTTTTAGATTCATTTTACGATATATTTTTTTATAGTAGCAAATTTTCACATCGCTTTTTTTCATAATGCAATTTTAATTATTAGTCTTTTTTCATGTAGATATTTTTCATGGAGCGCTTTATAATGCTCGCGTTCATTTTCTTGGCATATTTTACCAGTAGATTATTTAAATTTTCGCATTTTTCCTAACCTAATTTGACAGAGACAGAGTCGTAATTCGTAGGTAGTTTGACAGAGACAGAGTCGTAATTCGTAGGTAGGTTAGGTTAGGTTCGTTTGTAAATCAGGCCCGGAGGGCCAAACTAATCGAGAAATAGGAGCTCCGCTATATGGAGCTCCGTCGACTTTGTCTCTGCAAATAAGGTTAGTAAAAAATGCGATTAGTAAAATAATCCACTATCTATTTTTTTTTTTTTTTTTGGAAGTTATGTAACAAGCCGTTATTGTATCCTCAACGTTAAGATAGCTCTTATTTACTTGATAGTAATGGCGACCGAGTTAAGAGGCCACATATATGATAATGTAGTTAGTATTCCGTGATCTATATCTCAGTAACAATGACACCAATGTCTGTTTTTTGGATATATTAAACTTGATCATATAGTTGCCGGGTTAGAATAGCGCCACTCCATGTCTTCCCGTGGATGTCGTAAGAGGCGACCAAGGGAATAAGGGTTTGTAGTACTGTTAGGCGATGGGCTTGCAACCTGTCACTAATACACTGGTAAACATACCTACCTACTACCTACCCCACTCAACCTACTTGCCCCTTGCTTGCTACTTGCTCTGCCTACGTGTGCAAAATGTGGTTACAGAATTATCAACATATCTTTATAGAGCTATTGGTATTTTTGTAGCTCTACCTACCCCACTCAGGGAAATAGGCGTAATGTTATGTATGATCATCAGAGATCGGGCAAATAGGCGTCATTACTCGCAATAATGTGGACATGACTCCATATATTATAATTAAACAAATTAAATTACATTAATTAATTACTTACCCTAAAATAATTTTGATCCTTTGCAAGGCAGTAATAATTAATAAATAAACGATACAAAGAATTGTTATTGTGTATATTTATTAAAGCAAATTAACAGGTATTTTACTAATTATTCCGTGGTTATTTTATTCCTTTTCACGGCTAAAATAAACTTCCTGGGAGGTGAAAATTCCTTTCGCAATCCTCGGATGTTAATGGAGCAAACTAATGTACTTAAATTAATATAATATCAATGGCTACTACTGCATTATTTATTTATAAATATCCTGCAAAGGATCAAGATTAAAGTTCAGGTAAGAAATAAATTAATATAATTAAATTTGTTTAATTAAAATTGGAGTCATGTCCACATCATTGCAAGTAATGGCACCCATTTGTCCGATCTCTGATGATCATATTTCCTTGAGGCTGTTAAACGAGAGAACATGATTAAAAGAAAATCCTGGATAGTTTTATTTTTCAAAACTTCTTCACCTCATGTTTTTGGTTGAATCTTCTTCTTTGGCATTCCATCTTGGTCCTCAGGGTTGGCAACGCATTTGAGGTCTTAGGATTATAGTCTTGAGAATTCAAATGTCTATGGGTCTCAGATTCCACTTACCATCAGGTGGCCTGAGTACTCGTTTGCCTTCTCCATAATATAAAAAAAAACTCTTTGATTTTTTAACGATGAGTTTTGATTTAATAGTTAATCACTTTTTTATCCTGGTAAACCATTTTTTATAAATATTGCGCAAACTATCTGCATCCTACGTTCTTTACGCAAAAAAAGAAAACCTTTCGGTTTTCGTTTGGCCCTGACAGCATATACCGGGTGTTGCCTGTAATAGGAGCAATAAATTTATGAATCGTTTCCAGACGACAAACGTAACAACATTTATTCTACAACTTTTGAAAATAACTTATTTTTAACTAAATATTCATGAATTTAGATTTTCTAAGCGTGCAATGTATTGCGAAAACTATGAAGTTTGTAGGCTGACAGTAGATGTCAACTAGACTATTGGATGGAGTACATTGAAAATGCTATTTAGTTTGTTCGAAAAAATCCCAAATAATAAAATACATATTTTTTTAAGTTTTAGAACAAATGTTGCTACGTTTATACAGTAGAAACGATCCCTCAAATTATTGCTCCTATTACAGGCATCACCCGGTGTATGTAGCCTCTTAAAAATAATACGATATAATATCAAAGGCAATTTGGATTTACCCAGTAGAATAAGAGGTCCGGTTATTTTCTATGAAATATCAAAACTTTATCCTCCCTATAGTATAAAGTCTTGTATGAAACAGTCAAAACAATAGTTTTCCAAAATGTATACGGTCTTAGTTACTAGTCTATTTCCATGAACTTTACTTTTCTTGACTATAGTCAACATCCCTATCCTGATGTAAATTATACGGGTCTCTATCGTTTGACCTAATTACATATGCAATAATTTCATTTGCGCGAATTTCATATGATATAACTTTATATGCCATAATATGAAGGATTATTTTCTAAACTATCTAGAATTTTAATAAAACAAACCTAACCTAACCTATTGGGCTCTATACGATGGCATTTAAAAATAACCTGAAAGGTTTACGAATTTATAAAACATGCCTTTATGGCAAATTAAATTATGGTATATGATATTAGGGAAAATGAAGATTATAGCCAGTGACCATTATGGCAAATTAAATTAGTGCAATTTTTAAATGAAAAATGAAGGGATTTCAAATTAAACGCTTTCTTTAAAAGACGGGCACATTTTTCATATTAGGTACTGATCTAAATCAATGAAATATACCGCCAGTGTCAATTAATTTATTTAAAAAAAGAACTTGCTCTTTGCTCAATTCCCTTTACCAATGACCAATACGGCTCATTACCAATTCAAAAGGTTTCCGATTCACCGTTCTCTTTTTCGCCGTGAAATGGAAAAGGAACGGCCATTTTAAGTAACGTTGATCTGGTTTTTTTTTATAACGTTTAAATGGGTGAAATGAATTTATGTATGTAAACACTTTATTGTAAGAAAATTGATGGAGCAAGGCGAACTTATGCCTTTAAAGGATCTCTTCCAGCTATCCCTTTATACTTATGTGCAGTTGGTGTACATTTAAACATACGAATGTGCATGGTAGGTAAATCAACGATGAGCTAGACACTTTGAACCTGTATGATTCACGCAGACCTCTCTAAGGATTTTACAAAATGTTTTGCATGGAAATAACTAGCAATAGTGGTTTCCATATTAGTCTAAAGTGTCGATTTTTACAGTCTGTGTAATTTATAAGGTTTGGTGAAATATTGCGACGTGAAATTTCTAGCATAGAGGCATTCCATCTTAGTCCTCAGAATCCACATTTGCAGTTTCAAGGTGGTACTCTACAGAATGGAAATGTCTATGGATCTCAGATCCCATTTATCAGGTGACCTGTGTGCTAGTTTACCTTCTCTATGCCATAGAAATGGCATACGTTTATCATTAAGCAGAGCTGATATGTAAATGCTGCTAAAGTTTCTGTTTTCTATCGACTTGAATTGTATGGAATCTTTTCACTATCATTATGGCATAAAAAAATGTTTTTTTGGTTTCCATATTACTTTGGCCATAGCTAATTAAAAAAAATGACTGGTTGCACACCGCCACGTTGTGCATTTTTGATATTTTGGAATGGTTAGGAAATAATTTTACACGGATTGCTTTAATTATCAGTATAAAATTGTTATTATTATTTTTTCGCTTTATATACAAGAATTTTACGAATACACAGCAGTGTGGCCACTACGCAGACGGTCGAGCTATCAGCCGTCACCATCCATGGATGCGCGTGGCACGCTGTAACATAAACACACACGAATATTTGCGCAAGCGCCCTGCGCCGCCTAAACGAAACAGCAGGCGCAGGCATACATTTTTGCCGCGCCGGCTGTCTACTCTCTATCCGTCTTACGAATCATGTGGTCACGTGTACTGACGCGAGTTTAACATTTTTCACCCATTACAAAAAAAGTGTACAACGCCGCTAAAGAAGTTTTCACTACAAAGAAGTTACTGGTAAGCAAACCTTTTTAAAATATTACCTTTTGTTCTTATTCAGCGGCATTAAATAAATGATTACGTAATGATCTGACCAAATGGCAGTACAGGCTTTTTGGAAGAAGACCTGCCCAGTGTCCACGGATCACCGATTCTAATAATGCTTGAGCGGGTTGGTTCCCACGGTCTGCTTAACTAGTGATGTACTTTTTACCTTTATTGGGATTTAATTATCGATATAAAAACCAGTGCCTGGTCTTACTGAATTCCATTCGAAATGGACTTCGCTGTTGATTGTTTAACTAAGATATTTAGTTTAAATTAGGTATTATATAAACAATATGGACCAATTCCATACAAACGATTATGCAATTGAAATTAAAAATTATATTCAATTAAATTAACACTGAATTACACTAAAATAAGAATAACCTAACTAATGTGAATATATCTGATAAGAAATTGAGAATATTCTACTTAGTGTGTAAATGACATTTGCGGTTTACCTTCGTTTCGTCAAAAAGTTTTTGGTCAAATGTTTCATTTCCCAAATTTTCATTTGCCAAACCGCTTTGTTTTCTGTCACCGTAAATGTTTCAGTATTTTATAAAAGCTGACCTAACCTTTATATAGGGTTCTACACGACGGTACTAAAATAAATTCTGAAAAATGTATGTAACCTTGGTTTGGCATATAAAAAATTTGGGAAATGATACATTTGACCACAAATATTTTGGCCAAACGGCAGGCTATATTTGATTATAATTATAAGACCACAATATTATATAGATTCAAACAGACACTGTGTGTGTATATACAACAACAAAACTCATAATAACAACGCAATTGAGGACGTTATGTGAGGAGGCAGCTATTAATTAATAACGCTGGTAACTGTATTATCTATTTTTAAATACCTTATATTTGATAAATTCGCTGCATTTTCTTTCCGCCGAAAAACGTTTCGTGACTGTATCATTTGGCGACATAATAATATTTCAAAACCATCATGTAGAA
Source organism: Acleris holmiana (assembly GCA_949316455.1). NCBI lineage: Eukaryota > Metazoa > Arthropoda > Insecta > Lepidoptera > Tortricidae > Acleris > Acleris holmiana. The sequence goes on from OX438785.1 coordinate 9,201,651, forward strand.
ACCGATAAGTTAGGTTAGGTTAGTTCTAGAAAAGTCCTGAAATATTTCCAATTACGGAAAAAAAAACAGTATGTTAAATGAAACGGTTGGGAAATGAATCAGTTTGGGAAAAGTTGGGTTGCGAAAATGCAGTGAGCCGATAAAATTCGTGTGAGATTTTCCCCTAATATATGGGCCCTTTTTAAAAAATACGTGTTACTACCCTAGTTAGGCACTGAACTAAAACAATAGTAGTGATGTCAGTTTTGTGACCAAAATAAGCCATATAAATGTATGGTTCATTATCGTCACAAAACTGACATCGTTAATTTTTCTCAACTTCAGTGCTTAACTGGAGCACTTTCCATAATAGAGGCTTTAACCTTACACGTAATTTTGAAATTGCTCATATTTTTTATTAAAGTTTATATAAAATCGACATCTCCCCATCCCTAGTAGTGATTCGCAGAAGATGTCCAACGTTTCCCGTTGTACTTTTCTGTGATAAAGTGCATTCGTATGGCAAATGTGTGCCAGACCGCCTTTGTGTAAAGCCGCGCATGTAATATACTGTCTCTGTCACAAAACAATAGTAGAAAGCGGAAAGTTAGCCTGACGATAATTGGCCGAATTCAGTCCCTACTTTTAGAGGACGCTACAATTTTTGTTTATCATTATCTACCGTTATACATCCCGTTCTAAGGCTCCATTCCACTCAGTAAAACAATATTGCTTTTGTCATGTTATCGTTTTATTTTTAACTCGGCTGCTAAGTAATGGCAAGTATAACAGCTGTTGTAATATGTTGTGTACATGACATGTCTAAAGCAATATGGGTTTACCAAAAATAGATCCCGTGGTCACTTTGCTTCCTCTTACAATAATAAAATATCTATCCAGAGTGTATTGTGAAATTTAATGTAGATTTGCCTAAGTGCTACGTGGTTGGCGTAGCAGTGCTACGCGGACTTGCGTAGCTATGCTAAGTGTCGCGGGTGAAATATCCGGGACCACTTAAGTTTACACATTCACTTGACTATTGGGTAAGTCTGTCATCAACACTGAAGATGAAATTCTTAAAAAACATATTATAGAAAAATCCTAGATTCAGAAACAACTTGTCTATCCGGGGATTGATCTCGGGACCGTTAGCTTCTATATCATTAAAACAATAGCAAGTGGTAAGAATAAGAATTAGAAGCAAATTAGTCAACTTACTAAAGAGGAGGTTATGAAAATGTCATGTTTTTTTAAATTGGTCACTGTTTAAAATTTATTGCTGATCAATTCAATACTTAGTTTGCTTGTCATAAGATTTGCAATATTTCAAGAGCTCTAGAGCAATTCGTCGTCCCCGGAGAATAAAATCGCAATGCGATATAGCCATAGTTTTATTGTTATTGCATATTCCGCTTCTCCGTAATGTAATGCATATAGTGATTTTTTTACATATTTTTCCTTATTATTTTTACGAAGTTATGCGATTTTTAATTTTTATTCGTTGGTAATATTTTCCATTTTCTTTCCGGAAATAATACTGTAAGAATACTTTGGTTAAGCAAAACATAATCTTCATTTTGGTAAAGACCGTTTGCGATACTGTCACGGATACAAAAAGGCTCGCGACCTTTCGTAACAACCTTTACGATTTTATTCGTCTGAAATTTAATTACAATGACATCAGTAAAAATCTTAACTATTTAAAAGTATTTGTGTTATTTCTGTAACCATCATTTAACATATATTTATAGTAAAAATACAAAACGTAGCCGATCGCATTCGTACTTTATGAAATGTTTTTGAAAAGTTAAATATCGCAATGGAAAATAACTATTATTTTGTTGTAATCAATTACTATTACACAATAAATTACGTCAGGCAATGATATGAAACGATACTAAAACCTTAATGTTTAATAACAACATCGATACTTTACCGTTTTAAGTATCATTTTTTGAGTAGTCGTTACTCCCTACTGCTTTCTCTTTTCAACGTTATGCTTCTCAATTCGAGTAATAATGCTATTTTACTTTCATTCGGCGTCGCGAGGTGGAGGTGTGCGGATGCTTCTGAGATTTATTAACGTTTAGGATCGATCCCAGGGACGTAATGAGTCATTACAACAGTGGGCCCTAGAAATAGAAAAATTGGTAAGAAAAGCGTACCAAAGCGCGTCGGCTTCATTTGTGGACAGCATGCTAGTACAGGCCTTCATCGACGGGATCCGTGATTTGGAAGTCAGAGCTGCTGTGCGACTAGGACATCACGGGAGCCTGAAAGATGCAGTTGCCCACGCCTTGGAAGTGGAAGCTGTACGCCAGGACTCGAGGCCTTTTAGGGTGCGAGAAGTTTCGACCAGAGATTCGACTGCTCCTCGCCGTGAATTTGGACCAAGGTGCTACTGGTGTGGAGAACGCGGCCACTTGCAATCCAGTTGCCCGAAGAGAAATAGACCGCACCGAGATCCAGGCCCAACGGAGAGGCCAGCAAGCTCTGACGCGTCAGAACAGCACCAGGGAAACGAGTAGGAGCCAGGACTAAGGGACGAGTGCTGGCTGGTGGTCAAAATGTCCCAGTTATGATCTCACAGGTGAATGATGGGAATAGTCTGGTCGTCAAAGGAGAAATTGGTGGAATACCATGTCACCTTACTATCGACACCGGAGCTTCTCGGACTGTGATCAGTTCTCGGCTACTGAAGCACTTAACCAGGGATCATCTAGTCCGACCTAAGCATCTTCAGCTGCAAACGGCTACCGGCCAGTTCATTTCCGTCCTGGGGGAGCAAGAAGTGGCGGTGCAAATTGGTGAAAAGTACTACTGGCACAAAGTCATCGTCGCTAACATCATCGACGATTGCATTATTGGACTAGATTTTATGAGAAAACATGGCTGCAAAATCGACTTGAAAGGTGGAGTCCTGAAATTCGGGGTTGATGAAGTCCCCATGGAAGGTGGAGTGAGTGGACAAGTCTACTGTGCTAGAAGGACCATTCTCCAACCAAGATCGCAAGCCCTTGTTCCTGTGAAATTACCGCACTATACGGGACGGGGATCTCATCGCTGCGTATTAGTTGACAAAATTGAGGGTAGTCAACCGTGGATAACAGCTCGCACGGTTGTGACAACATCATCTGCCGCGTGTGTAAGGGTCCTAAACTTAGGCGATACTAAATTCGCCCTTAGTAAAGGAACCCTTATCGGGTCTTGAGAAGAAATTTCTTGGATAAGAAGTTGCCGGGTATCGAATGGAAGCGGAAAATCTGCAAGTACAGGAGTAGACATTACCGGATTATTAGATGGTTGCCAAAATGATTTCAACAAAGAAGAAATACTGAAGGCACGCAATTTATTGCTGCGTTATAGCAATGTTTTCTCTGCGCACGACGGTGATATTGGGAGAACTGGAGTTGTAGAACATGAGATCAACACTGGTGGAATCATGCCTGTCCGACAACGTCCTCGGCGAGTCCCAGTAGCTCGCGAACAGGAAGTGGAAGACATGATTGAAGATATGAGGAAGAACAGAGTTATAGAGCCATCAACAAGTCCTTGGTGTTCACCGGTAGTTCTGGTTAAGAAGAAGGACGGGACGATGAGATTTTGTGTTGACTACCGCCGTCTTAACGATGTGACAAAGAAGGATTCTTATCCACTACCTCGAATCGACGTCATGCTGGACACTTTGAACGGGATAAAATGGTTTTCCACGTTGGATTTGAAAAGTGGGTACTGGCAAGTGGAAATCAAGGACCAAGATAAAGAGAAAGCAGCCTTCTCGACTGGAAAGGGACTTTGGCAGTTCAATGTTATGCCATTTGGACTGTGTAATGTACCAGCAACTTTTGAGAGATTGATGGAACAAATACTTGCTGGTCTACTAGGAGATACTTGCCTGGTTTATCTGGATGACATCATAATTGTTGGTGGAGACTTCGATGATCACCTTGGAAAATTGGAGCAAGTTTTGACTAAGCTGCAAGATGCAAACCTGAAACTTAGTCCAAAAAAATGCTCACTTTTTAAGCGTAAGGTGAATTATTTGGGGCATATAGTGTCAACTGATGGTATCCAGACAGATCCTGAGAAGATAAGCGCCGTTAAGGATTGGCCGACACCGAGGGACAAGACCGCAGTTCGTGCCTTTTTGGGACTTTGCTCGTACTATGGACTTTTCTTGAAAAACTTCTCAGATATAGCGAAGCCCTTGCACCAGCTGACAGAAGAAAAACGTCGATTCGACTGGAATGACCAGTGTGAAACAGCTTTGGCCAATCTCAAACAAAGGCTTTGTGAAACTCCTATATTGGGATATCCAGTCCCTGATACTGATTTTATTGTTGACACGGACGCGAGTAATATTGGTATCGGAGAAGTCTTGTCACAAAAGAAAGAGGACCAGGAAGTTGTAATTGCCTACTTTAGTAAATCACTATCGAAACCAGAGAGAAATTACTGCGTCACTCGGAGGGAATTGCTGGCAGTTGTCAAGACGTTGCAGCATTTTAGTAAATATCTGCTTGGGCGCAAATTCCGTATAAGGACGGATCACGCTGCTTTAAAATGGTTGTTGGAGTTTAAAAATCCTGAGGGTCAAGTAGCGCGCTGGATCGAACAACTACAGGAATATGACTTCATCATAGAACATCGCAGTGGAAAATCACACGGCAACGCTGACGCCCTTTCCCGAAGACCTTGTCCGGATGACTGTAAACATTGTTTGAGGCAGGAGGGCAAAGATTGTGTGAAGATGTTGAGAACTGACACTGTTAGCGACGAGTGGAGTAATGAAGTCATGCAACAAGCGCAGCTAGAAGATAAGGACATCAAACCCATTTATGATTGGATTAAAGCAAGCGTACCAAAACCAAATTGGTGTGAAGTGGCTCCGTTGAGTACACAAACAAAAAGCTACTGGGCCCAATGGGAAAGTTTGGCTATGTATAATGGCGTATTATGCAGAAAATGGGAGTCCGCAAATGGGAAGGATGCTCACTTACAGGTTGTTGTCCCTAAGAAAAGAATAAGTGATGTTTTGAGATCCTTCCTGTAAGGTTGTCCACGTTGACCGACTGGCCAGATACTACGGGTCTAATAATGCTCGGGACGAGCATGTCTTGGGAGGGGGTAGTGTTACGAGTTGGTATGGTTAGGTAGATAGGTAAATTAGAATCGACGCGCCGGCTCAAGGACATGTCCATTGTTAACGGGTACAATCGAGTTCAAGGCCAAGGCCGTCGCTATTGTAATACAAGGCCGCAATGAGTAGAACCTTCCATTATCGAACGTTCCCGGCGGGTCAAGGCCCATCGATCATTCGAGAAGGCATTCTGGAACAATCGGCGATTGGGAGTATAAAACGTGAGGCGCGCGCGAGCGGCGAGACATTCCTTACTTGGAGAGCGAACAGTGCGTACCTACGAGTGAACCGAGCGATCATCTAAGTTTATTGTGCGATAATTGTTTGTAACGATTAAGTGAGAGTGTTAATTAAAGTCTGCTCTTAATTATCGGTGTGTTCGTGCATTTCTATCAGTTACCTACCCCCACGTACGTAACAATAATTTAGATTAGATGTTTTAAGTATTTTTGATTTGAAACTAGATTAAACTCAGATCTCAGGTTGTTTTAAACTGTTATTTTGATGATTCTGTGCTGCGATTTAAATGCCATAATAAATATATTATATAAATTGATCGTTTTATTCACGCACGGTAACCTTACAAGTATATTTAAAATAAATTAGTAATAAATATGAAATATTACAGTAATTGTATTTTTCCATTATTCTCTGTAATCATTCCTAACCGTTGTCAATCATGAGATTTATAATCCGAAATAAAATTGTACTCCGTCTGTAACGGTAATAGAAAGCAAACAAAAAACTAGAATAAAATGGTATTAATGTATTACATTACATGACAATCTGTTAAAAATCGATGAACATAATCACTAAGTAGTCTTACGATAGCCTCAATTGTTCGACATTTACACGAAAAAAGTGGTAATCAGTTAGAACAGAAAGCTATTTAAGGTAAACTTACCGTAATATACATTTTGGCTTATTACAATCAAACGAAACTCATATTAAATACATTAAAATACATACATAAAACATTCAAAAATCACAATGCTTTTTATATACGACATGTTGGTTAACTCTTTATAGCACCCAAGATATGGAACAAAATTGGTTTTTATATTTTCCTGTAAAATTAACTTTTTCCTATTACGGTTTTATTCTCCGGGGACGACGAATTCTAAAACGCTTCAAAACCGCAATTAGGGACGCATTTAAATTAATTGTTGTTTTATATTTACAATGGTCTCACAAAATGTTATAAACCTTCTTTGCTTAACTGAAACTTAAAATGTTTCATTTAAATGTCCAAAAGTCACAATAAATATACAATTACGTACTCGTACACCCATAGAGTCTAGGTAGTATTAAATATGTATGTATTAATAATGTCTTCGTTTTAACGCCTCGCTTTCCTCGAGTTGTTCCAATGAATGAGAATTAACTGACACGAGCTAAGATTACGAGTAGCGCCTTAAATCAGTCGGTGAGTGAGTGAAAATAAACTTTACAGAAAAACTGGGGTTAGAACAATCTCACATAAATTAACCTAATCTCAAGCTCTAGGCTTGTATTATGGGTATAAGACAACCACAAACATTCTTAAGCGGTTGTTTTGACCAAACCATCATTTGGCAAACTATATTACATATATTATTTGTGTGATGATCGCGAATATTTGTTCCCTAGTCCATGTGTATGTTTTCAATGTATTTAAGTATGTATTTCTCTTTGTAAGTATGTTTATCGTCGTTTAGTACCCATAGTACAAGCCTAGAGCTTAGTTTGGGACTAGGTCAATTTGAGTGAGACTGTCCCCCGATATTTTTTAATTTATTTTTTTATATCATTTTACAAACTACAATTTCGCAAAAACATATTTGTGCTTACAACATTACATATTTTATAATGTTACATGGCCTTTTTAAATATGTTAGGTTAGACATTTGAACATAAAAAAAAAATGCGGCTGGAAGTACCTGTTTGCCAAATGTAAATTTGTAAAATGATATAGTTTGTCAAATTAATGATGATTTGTTAGAGCATTAGGGAACCATTATGTAGGTAAATACATCCTAAAATACATAGAAAACATCAAAAGGCCCCCAGAGTCAGGGACTGCTTGCTTTATGTTCAGGGTCCCCACCTACTGGGATAAACACGTTTAATTACCAGTTCACGCTTCTTCGCGTTCTAGCTTATTTTTTTATTTACGACTAAATAAAATTTAAATAATTGTATTCATAAAAAAGCACCTTGATTGGACCTTACAACTCCATCACCAGATCAGATTTAACTGACCATTATGTACTTTTTTGCTTTACCATTGATATTATCCACATTTACATACATACATAACGTCACGCCTTCATTCCCAGAGTGGGGTAGGCAGAGCTACAGAATTAACAACAACTCTAAAAAACTTGTTGATAATTCTGTAACCACATTTTGCACAATCAGGCTAAGATGTTTACCAGTGTATTAGTGACAGGTTGCAAGCCCATCGCCTAACAGTACTACAAGCCCTTATTCCCTTATCCACATTTATTTATTTATTTATTAATGCTTTGAAAACCAACAGCACTAGATATATAATATCACGCCTTCATTCCCAGAGTGGGGTAGGCAGAGCTACAGAAATAAAATCAAATCTAGAAAGACTTGTTTTTAATTCTATAACCACATTTTGCATAATCAGGCCAAGAAGTTTACTAGTGTATTAGTGACAGGTTGCAAGCCCATCGCCTAACAATACTACAAGCCCCTATTCCTTTAGTCACCTCTTACGACATCCACGGGAAGACATGGAGTGGCACTATTCTAACCCGGTAACCACACGGTCCTACATATTTCTGCCTATTCCAACAAAACTGGTTTAAAATTGGCAGCAGCAAAATGGGAGTAAACAAACACACCTTCACAAAAAAGAAAACATGTTAGATCAATAAATCTTACAAGTAATTACAACTGTATTTACATTCGACATTAAACTCAAAATACACTACAATGAAATATATATTGCTAGCTACCTTTCATAACAAAACTACGTCTAAAAACCTTAAATAAAACACTTCAGAAATTAAAAGTCCTAACTCTCATACGCTTTCATCTAACTTCGAACTTTTTGTCAAAGGGCTTAGGTTTCAAATTGAAATAAAACATCGGGGCATTTACAGTATAATTTTAGTTCTAGCCTTATGTAAACCTTGGGTCTAGACCGATTTCATTTAAATAGTTTGTTGGTTCAATTGCTTTGATGTCTTGTTTACTTCAGCCGTATTGGTTTTTACTAAAGGCTATATAAAAAGGGAGGTATAATAATACCTATATTAATTTATTAATGTATGTGTGGTGACTACATACTATAATTATAGCGTTGGAGTCGTAGTCCTTCAATCAAATGAGTACACTAAGAACACAATTCGTTCCTATAGTCACTACATTGTGACACCATTATAAATTCAAAAAAACATCAAAAAGGAAAATAAGGAAACATTAAACAAGGAAAAACGCCCACGAAATAACCTACTTCCATAACAAAGATATTTACTAGTAGCAAGCAAAACATGATTGTTTCCAAAATGTATACAGCTTCGGGGGGTTTTGAACTTTGATTGCATGCAAACAGCATGTGTAAAGGGATGCTGTCACCGTCAACGAACTGGCTATTTTGGTGCCAAACGGTATCGTACGTGTTGATGGCATACAGCCCGAGGGCATGAAACGCGTTTCGAGAAAATTGAGAACGCTGATATTGGATGCTACCTGTCCTCCATCCCATGTTCAAACTACGGCAATTGAGGCAGACACACAGATCGAGGTAAGGGTCAAAAATGCCCCATCATTCTAAAATGAAATGAATAAAGTCAATTTGTATTTGAAAAAAAAAGTTTAAAAATCCAACAATAGATGATAATATTTGCGTTAATTTGAGTTACAAGGAAAATCGTCGACTCGAAATTATTCGTCAAACTAGAAAAAATACGTTTTTTAATAAGTATTTTTTTTTATTTGCTACAACAATTTTGTAATAATTTGAGGATTGCTATATACTGGTATATTGTTATATACTCGTTACAATATATTGTATTTTGCCGTGTGGTTCTCGGGTTAAAATAGCACCAGTCCATGTCTTACCGTGGATGTCGTGAGAGATGACTAAGGGAATTAAGGCTTTGGTTGTTGTAAGGCGAAGGGCTTGCAACCTGTCACTAGTACACTGGTAAACATCTTAGCCCGACTGTGCAAAATGTGGTTACAGAATTCTCAACAAGTTTAGAGTTGTTGGTATTTCTGTAGCTCTGCTTACCCCACTCTGGGAATGAAGGCATTTTATTTTTTTGTCGAAATTAACTTGGTTTTTGAGTAGGAATTATTGGTTTATACCCTTGTAATCCGTGATTGGTTTCCTGTCACCCTTTGAGAGTAGGAAGTGTGTGTGTGTAATACACTTTCTAAAAGGGTCAAAGTGTATTCAAAATGGACCAACTGTAAGATAAGATAAAATCTATCCTATCAGGAAGAGTAAATTTCGATTACGAAACAAATTAAAATCTAGGGCCCTAGCCGAGATGAACTATTTCAAAACATATTAAAGTTATAATCCGAAATTAAATCGTCTGTTTAGTACAGTTTAGTTTAAAAATATGTATACACTTTAGTACCTTGTCTATTTAACGTCATGTTTAAACTGCCAAATGGAATTGTAACAAGGTACTAAAGTGTATGCATATTTTAAAACTCGAATAAACCAGCCCTTACATTACATTACTTTTAACATATTATTCGCAGCATCAATTACAACATGAAACCTCCCGGAGCATCGAGAGATTGCCCTTTGAGCAAGACTTCTGTATTTACCCATCTCAGTTATTATATTTTCGGCACGTACCTAAAGATTCTGTTTCCTTTTAGAAATGATATCAGGGGGTTATTATGTTGACGATACACTGATATTATACAAATAATCTATTATTGCAAAAGTGTGCGAGTTTGTTTTCGGTGTTCTCGGTTATTTGGGTGAATCAACTTTTAAGGTACTCCCCAATTTTCGACATGTCTCACTATGTCACCTTAATTTGGTAGAATGCAAATTTTTTTTTTGATGTGGTCAATATATTGAATAAATCAGACAATTAAACTTACTTTCTAGCTGACCATTTTAAAAATTCTTCTATGATTTACTCAAATATATCAGGTAACGCAGGGGACGACGTTGTCCCCGGGTTTTGTATGAAAAACGTGCATTTTCCACTGCGTCACCATGTTTTTACAAAATTATAGAATTGGTTTGTGATTATGAATAGTGAAATCCGAAAATCTGATTATCTTATTTTAAGATGTGTTAACCATTATCAATCTCACATATTCTAGTAAGTTTTTATTAGCGTGTAGAAAAGGACGACTTTAAAAGTTGACCCATTTGCCAAAAAGTTGTTTCCTTGCCGGTTGAACTATTTTTAACAAATCCCAGATATAAAACAAAAATAACACAAATACATTTTTGTGAAATGAAGCAATCAGGCAAACATTATTTCAGCCAAACGTTAGGACCTTATAGCCTCATAAGTAGCCGTCTATTTTGTTACCTTCTCGCTTAACAAATTTGTGCAGTAGTTCAAACATGACATTATAGTTACAAAGCACTAAACTTTGCAATCTGACCGTTTTATTGTACAAAGAAAAGAGAAATCTATTATAGAATAGATAAAATATAGCAGTAGGGCTAGACAAGTTCCATTCGACAATCGTTAGCGATTATAATTCGATTGAAAAATGTATTAAATTGACGTAAGCCACCGAGATAGTACCACGTGAATGTCTCGGTGGCTTACGTCAATTCCATACATTTGTCTATCGAAACATAATCGCTAACGATTGTCGAATGAAACTTGTCTAGCCCTACAGGACTGCACAAAGGTGAATTTAACGGTATGCGCTGATGTAAAAACGAAGTTACAATGAAATCATTTCTCGTCCGTCAGGATTACCGCAACGCTTCTCAGGGCAAGAAAGCGAAAATCTCTCTAGTTAACAATAAGGAAGCTTGGCAAAATATTATATTATGTTCTTCCTCATTCTGCCACATTTATACTAATATGAGTAATGTTGTAGAAGCTCGCTGGGTCAATTAACTAATGACTCAATTGTATAATTTGCTCTTTGTGAGAATTAGCGGTTGCACGTTCGATATAGATTTTGCTTTTAACATTGAGCTAGTATTTAAACATTTTTGCTGTTACTAGGTACTATTTCTAATGGTATAAATTGCTTTGTTATTTTATAAATGGTATATATATTTAAACAATAATCTTATTATCATACATAAGCCTATAATTGTAATTATAATAATAAATAAGCTTATGTGACTTAAATAAAATTGTAAATTTACATTGAATAGTTCAATCTGAATTATAATTTTTGCCTGCCTGCCTAGTTAGTAGTGACCCTACTAGTCTCAGGTTCGATATTTATTGCTGAGCCTTGGATGCTCTCTTTGTATTTCTATACATAGAGGGCCGAAACGTTGATGAGGCATAGTTGAGGCCCTTTAGTGTATGAGTCCATACATTTCACTTTCTGACGAGGCAAAAAGTGATTTTCTCGACTACTGCGAGGAATTAAATATGTTTTTTTACTAATTATTTACATAATGAATATGAAATAGGCCAAGAATTGTAAAATTTAGTATGAAAACATCTGGTCTGTCATAAAAGTGATGATTTCAGACGCCAAACTAGACCAAAAATGGTTATATTTCCACACAGTTTTGAGAAAATTAGGTTAATTATAGGGACAATTTAAGTAGTAGTAAGTTTTATTATAAACTGTTAGCACTAGGTCTATATTAACTACCATAATTATTTTTGGTCATAATGTGTTTCGTCATAATTATCGCAAGTTATAACATATTTTTTAAGAAGCTGTTAATTATTCAGGATTTTTATAAATCAAACCTAACCTTACCTAACCTTGCCTACACGTTAGATATTGAAGGGATTCTGAAATGGTAACGGTTACAGCGATATAAAAAATATATACATAGATATATCAATAACATCACGCCTTCATTCCCAAAGTGGGGTAGGCAGAGCTACAGAAATACTAACAACTCTAAAAAAACTTGCTTTATAATTCTGTAACCACATTTTGCACAATCAGGTCAAGAAATTTACTTACTATTGTATTAGTGATAGGTTGCAAGCCCATCGCCTAACTGTACTACAAGCCCTTATTGCCTTAGTAGCCTCTTAAGACACCCATTGGAAGACATGGAGTGGTACTATTCTAACCTGGCAACAACACGGGGGTAACAAATTCTGACTATCAATAATTATGCCAACTAAAAATGATGGGAAACAACGGGCTCCGTTAGCACTACTTTTCACACCGCTAGGTCCGAAGTAACTCCAGCTCATTTGCCACTCAGATACAAACTGTAAAACATTTTTGGCGCTAAAAAGCGGCCAATGCTTGGCAAAAGTTTTAATTGCTCTTCAAATTAATGTTCAGCGGTAGAGTGGCTGGGTACATACGGGAGGAGAACTCGCTGAGAACTAAAGCGGAGATACTACAAGCTTTTAATTAAATTTAAATTATAAGTACGTATCAGCTTAGGTCAAATCTTGCAAGTCAATTTGAACCAGTCCAGTTCCCGTGAATGGGATTGGCTGAAATTTGAACCACGTATACGTTCACTCGGTTCTTTGCCTTTTGGCCGATTTACCTTTGGGCCAAATGTATCGTTTCTCTACGTTTTTATTCGTTTGCCAAACAACAAACTGTGTATATTTTAGGGTTTATTTTAGGACCATCATTTAGTTAGGTTAGGTTCAAAAATCAGTTTGGCAAATGACAAAGGTTGGAAAACTATACTGCCGGCAATAAGGCACGCTCCCACGTTAAGCCAACGATAATGCAATATTATGATATCTAAGAACTGATCTGATGATGGAGTCGAAAGGTGGCGACAGGATTTCCACCGTAATGCTCATAAGTTTGGCCTTGATTTGCTGATAACAACTTTAAAAAAACTATAGTCGGCAACATTCAAAAGAGTCATATATTTTTTTAGAAAACTTTTGTTATATCAGGTCTGTGGTAAATAAGGTTGTAGCCCAACTTATGATTATCAGTGACGTATTAGTATTTGACGTTAGGCGTTTAAAAGGAGAAGTGGGGAATATGATATGTGATAGATCCAATCGTCTCAGTGAACAAAGAAAAGTGGTCTGAAAATCTCTTTACTCTCTTTTTTCTACTCTCAATTTTCTGCGAAAGAGTTTACCACGTTGCTACCTATCGCAGTATCACCACAAACTACAGCATGCCTTCAGCACAACCGCGACGTTAGCGCCATCTAGCAAAGAACCGTGTGCGTCCAAACAGATTCTGTAGCGTTGCAGAGCTACCGGCTTGACGTTTTATTTATTATAGCGCTCAGTTGAGACGAGATTTTTTGGATTAAGCTCACAATTCCACAGGAACTGTTGCTTGATTTTTCCCACTAACGAGGACTTCCATTAATTCACTTATTTCAGGACTTGTTGACAAAGCCTTAGTTGACTAAGAAACAATTTTTTTAACACTTTTTAAAGGCATTTTTTTAACAACTTTAATTATAAATTATTAGCATAGAGTTATTCTATCTTAGCTCACAGGGTTGGCAACGCAATTGGAGACTTAAAGCTGCAGTCTTGAGTTTGTAATCTTGAGATTGAGATGTCTCTAGCTTTCAGATCCCACTTACCATCAGATCTGTGGCCTGTGTGCTTGGCATCTTCATGCTACTAAAAACCGACTCAAGTGGGTTTTTTTAAATGTAGCAATACTGATTAATTCATACTAAATTGCTCTTTGAAATTAAAAATATTAATTTTCAAAGGCTTCGGAAAATGACTTACTAATGAGTTTTGGTAAAGTCGGTAAAATATGAGTTCTGCAAGCTTAAGGTTGAATTCCGTTGACATATAATAAAACAATAATGTCGATTAGATGCGTTTATGAATATAGCGGTTTCCCCTTAACGACATTGAACAACTAAAATTGTTTATTATTTATCGGTGTTGAAGAACTACAAAAACCGAGGAATTATAGTAATTATTTGCGGGTCGTTGGTAAAAATCTCTACGAGTGGTAGAAGGACCTTGTGCAGGGCTCATTTGGACTACCGCCGCCAAACAGCAGTGTTTGCAATGTGTTCCGGCGCGGGGCTAAGACAACTGGTTAAATGATATCCTAGCTTACGGAACATGGGGCTCTTGCAGCAATAAGATGCTTAATGTTTTTATTGGAACATTGTACAAGATTCCAACTGCAATTTAAAAAAAAAGGCGTTACAAGAGTCTGAAGTCTTTATACATTTCTGCCATTTTGCTTTCGTCGGCTGATTGGAGTTAACCAGTGAATTTGCTATACTATTCTATTAGCCTAAACTGCCCCTAACTTCTTCACCCCTGCGACAGTAAATCATAACTTACCCCAAAACCCCTAAATTTTTAAAACACCGTCGCAATTACAAAAGTCAACAAACTTAAGCCCCAGTAATTCCGTTTTCTGGACAGATACAAGGATTTATATCCAAGGGATAAGGGAAAAAGAAATCCCTGAATATCTTAAGTTTAAACCCCGAGAAATCTAAACCGGCTTGTCGGCATGGTATCGCCTAACGGAGTCCCCGCGGTCTTCCTACGTTGTATTTGCGTTTAAAGTATAAGCTGAAGCGATTTTTTTAATGCATACGGATAAACTACAGTTGTGTCAAGCTGTGGAACTATACAATAAGATTCCTTTGGAATTAAAAATAAATTTGATGATATATTTAGTGTTATACCAAACGACGAACTAATTTGTTATTTAATAAGAGAGTATACTAACAATGTATGTATATGTTTCTTCTTTTAGTTTTACTACTTGCTATGACGGGTACGTATCATAATATATAAAATTCAAAATACATAATAGGTTACAATACATAATGTTCCTAATTCATAATTTATTTTTTCTCCGTAAACTATTCAGGATTGTTATAAAACAAGCCTAACCTAACCTAATGGTTCTATAAAATAGCCCTTAAATATCCTGAAAAATGTACGGTTTCAGAAATGAAACCGTTTTATATTATGAACATTATGTATGATGAACTATTATCAAATCAAATCAAATCAAAATCTTTATTTGCATAAACATAGGTTATAAATTGATGTTTAATAAAAGTGTTGAGCACTATGTTTCGCCATAAGGCATTCAAATAGCTAGCGTATTAGCATGCAGCTAGCGGCATGGAACATAATTAGAATAAAAACATGACAAGCGGTGATTAAAATAAAATAGAAACAAAAAGAACACAGAAATATTCTCTAGAAATAATCATTAATATAATCATTCAAAGAATAATAAGCCTTATTTACTAAAATATGAAACAAGTTGTTCTTAAATTCTCTTTTGTCGTCTATTTCAAATATTGCTTTTGGTAACTTATTATGTATTTTGAACTTTATATATCATGATACGATCCCTGCTATGACATGTGACAAACGTTAGTTATTAGTTAGAAAAATAATATTATTGTATTTACTTACATATTTCAAACACAATATCTGTATTGTTGGAGGTTGACTAGGTGGAGCGACGATCTTCGCAGTATCTGGATGAGAGTGGCCGCAGATCGTGCTCGACCGATCTTCCAAACTCTTCAGTGTACAGTTACAAGAACACTAAGTATTACTCAGGACTTTAGAACAGACTGTACTTAGTAGTTATACTTTGTACTACGGCTATTAGACAATAATATACTTAAAGCAGAGTCCAAAAGAATTGGCAAATAATGGAACAATCATAACATTTATAACAGAGGATTTCTATAATTTTGTGCGGGCTGTACATGGTATGACGAATTAGGAATATGAGATGACGAATCTGGAATTTGACGAGTTAGGAATATGATGAATCAGGAACAAATGCACAAGCACTTAATATCAAAAGTTTAAATTATAACTATAGTACTTTTTTCCGGTGGCTCATTTCAAATCTTAAAATCTAATAGCATACCATACATAGGAATGACAGCATCCCGAAAAGAAACATAAAATATTGTATAACCGCGAAAAGTAAAGGTAAACTTACACCGCTACGTTCTTACCCCTCGGTCCCTTTATCTCACACCAACATGATTTACAGCACCGTCGGCCAGTTTCGTCCAATTTACAGAAAGCCCTAATAAAATACGTACACGTAACAAATTCCCGCCGGGCCGGTCTGACGCAATTAATCTGCGGTCAAACGATACATGAGAACTGAGGTCTAGTGTTAGACAGGGTTGTAAGCGAGGGAAATAGAAGCCTGTTCACGATATTACAAAGCGGACGGTTTTTCGTAGCCAGGCCTTCGTTACTCGTCCGGCCGTTGTAATGCCACATGTACGTATGGATTCCGTAAAAAAAATAAAGAAATTAGACTAGTACGACAAATGGACGGTATTAACTTCCACAGCTTTTGATTTGATTTTTTGATTGAAAGGGTTTGATTAAGGACAGGAATCACAACGCTGTTATTCTATCAGAATGCGGAAAGATTACTTTATATTATTTATTGCTCAATATAAAATATCATTATAAATCGCACATGTCAAGTAATGAGATTTCACATTGAGGTCGTCACATACCATCATGCCTTCATTCCCAGAGTGAAGTAAGCAGAGCTTCAGAAATATAAACAACTCCAAAAAGACTTCTTGATAATTTTGTAACCACATTCTGCACAAGTATGAAAGGTTGCAAGCCGAGTTTTTATTATTTCTAACTTTAAGAGATTTGTAATATATTACGAGTATGTTATTTCACAACAAATAATAAATATTTAAACGTAAAATGATACAAGAAACGTTATTTTAACTGACTAACTGACAGATAACGTACATCCTAACCCGCTTAACCTGGAGTCTTGAAATTTGAAAGAAATATTCCTTGGCTACCTTGGATGGGGAAAAATAGACAAAGTACCAAGAAACTAATTCTAGGCGTGGGCATGCTCTTGTAACCTTATAAATGTTTGGCAAGTTAAGTTTCTTGCTTTAATAAACTTGCCGGCCCTTTTTAAATTTTAACATTTACTGCCATTGATAATAAGACTTTCTTAACAGTAAAATGCTTTATTAGATCGTTGATTTTTTGATGGTTGTTTTATTTTTATATCAAAGAGTCTGAGAACAAAGAGGAGACTTGGTTTTTTTCTTCGAGTAGCCTTTGACTGCGAAGAATTCATTCAATTTATTTATTAGTAGTAGTATTATTAGTGGTGGTAGGACCCTGTGCAGGGTCCCTTTATTAACCTCCCGCCAAGCAACAGTGTACGCATTGTTGTATTCCGGTGTGGGGATATGACAACCTGTGAAATTACTAGCATCCATCCATCTTAGTCCTCAGGGTTGGCAAAGCACTTGAGGTCTTTGGATTGCAGTCTTAAGATTATAGTCTTGAGAATTCAAATGTCTACGGGTCTCAGATTCTACTTACTATCAGATGGCCTGAGTGCTGGTGTGCCTTCTCCTTAACATAAACAATATATGCAGGGTGGCTTATTTAGATCGGTCAGTATGGGAAAATCTGAGACATACGAAGATCTGTTCTCAGGAACTATGTCATCAATTTTAGTAACAAGAAAAAAAAACTTCATTTATACATTAAAAAAAAAGGTGTACTTAGCCCGGAATGAAACACAGGCGTTTCGAAAAATAGAACTAACACTATTTCAATTTAGATATCGATTGTGTAGGTCCTAAGCAGAAAATGTAACTGTATAACATGATGTCTAAAATAATTAATAGTAGATTGTTCAACAAGGGACTAAAACAAGCCATAATGACACGAGATGTTTAGCCACGCGAGCGAGCTTGCGAGCGAGGGTGGCTGTAGTTCGAGTGTCATTATGGTTGTTTAGTCTCGCGTTAAACACTCTACTTTTCACTTTGAATGCGAGGAAAAAAAGAAGTTCTAAACAATATTGTTTTTTAACAACGTACGCTCAATACAAGTTATGAACATCTATTCAAAATACAGATAGGAAAAAAAGTGCCGCGGTTTTTTTTGTAAGGTGATGTTTTAAATGTTTGCATATTTACCCAACAGATTCAAACTTGGAAACCATTTTAAAAGTAATTGGACCACGCATAATAAAAGAGTTCGGCCTTAATATGATTAAATAGATTCATATTCGTAATAATTAATCGTGTTTCACGAAATTAAATCCTTTTTTTATATATATTTGCACAGTTGTCATTTTGAGGTTATTTCGACACCCAAAAATATGGTCCATACACAATCACTAAAAATGGCGATAATCCTCCATTCACAAACACCGTGATTGGTTGTTTAGGGGTTTCCAAAGTAAATAAAAAAAAATACTTTAATCCCTAGAGATTAATAAGGAGCTTTAGTCCTGATCCGCAGAGATTTAAGAAGCATTTTAAGAGCATGAGAAGTGAAAAATGCATTGTTTTCATATCCTAAACGAGTTGAATGTTGTATTGAAAAGAATGGTAGTCATTTCGAAAACATACTAAAATAAATTGAAGGGTATGAAAATAATGCATTTTATTAATTGTAAACATCTAGTTTATAGTAACCGATATCTAAATAGAAACAGTGTTAGTTTTATTTCTCAAAAAAGAAATACCTTTTATCTAACACATGCTTGTAATTTTTCCCACGTTTAGTAGAAATAATAAACATATAAGGATTCCATTAGACTCCCTTTTGTATGCAGTTTAAGAGTATTGGCATTGAATGCATATCCACTCGAATTAAAGTCTGGAATTTTAGTGCCTTATATTTCTACAAAGATCTGATATCTTTGGATCATTTTTCACGAGCTTTTTAGAAGCGCTTCAGTTTTTTAATGTTTGAAATTTATTTGACGGTTTTAATTACCTTTTGTTTATTGCAGTTTTACAATTGTTCCTTGCGCCGTTATTAACAACTGCTTTTTCAAACACTCATAAAAACTCAAATTTAGTCGCTTGAGCTCTAAACTCTCAAACTGATTCTAATTTTATATAAATTCTTTCACCCCGTTAAGGAGTATTTAACCAGGATCTCTGCCTTTTCACCGACAAATTTTCGGCAAATGCATCGTTTCCTTTCGCAACCTATTCATTTGCCAACCCGCTTTTGTTTTCTGTAACTACAAATATAGCGTTGTACGTACATGAAAGTCCTGAAATAAATCCAGCATCATTTACAGTTTCGGTAAAAAACGCGGGTTGTCGAATGATGTTTGTGAAATGAGTCATTTGTGAAACATTGGTTATGAAATGATAGGATACCATTTCTGCCCTCCTAAGCTAAAACACAGTATGTCAGATTCAATTGCCAAAGTAGATTCAATCTTCTCTTGTTAGTAATAAGGTTTTGATTGCTACAGGAGACTTATTTGACATACTGCTATTTGGCTTAGCAGGGCAGATTTAACCAATGTCGAGTTATTTATAGACACTCCCATGGATTTATTAGAGAAATAAGTCCATGGATATCACACGTGAGGGCAATTGTTCGGTAAAAGGATGTTTACTTTCGAGGACTAAACAGAAGCACATGGGGTTACGCGGTTCTGTCAAGTCACACACAGGGCCTCTATTCAACTGCGTTATAACGATATCGTTTTTGACCTGTTTCCGTATTGTCAACGTTTTGATAACTCTTATGTCATTTACAATAATGGCGACTGTGACATAAACGATTCTTAAACGTGTCAAACACGATATCGTTTTAACGCACCTGAATAGAGGCCCTGATCATTTGACAAACATATCATTTGACAAATCGTTTTTTTCTGACACTATAAATATTTCAGAATTGATTTCAGATGTCACTTAAAACTTAACTTAACTTAACCTAAGTTAGATGAGTTTTATAAAAATACTGATATATTTACAGTTTCGGAAAAAGTGGGATCTGGGACCCATACACAATTGCATTCTCGAGACTACAATCTTAAGACTGCAAATGCGTTGTCAACTCTGAGGACTAAGATGGAATTCCTCTGAGGTAGTAATTTCACCGATTATCTTATCCCTATACAGAATGCGGACGCTGCTACTAGGCGGTAGTAAAATATATAATGTAAGATAGAGATGTCAAAATTACTGCAATAAAAGTGATTTTATTGGGTTCTCCTTTTCACAGTTTAGAAATTCTACGAACCAAAGGATCTTATTTGAAAGCTCCTATAAAACAATTAACTGAAAGCGCTTTCAGAAAAACAATTCTTAAAAGGTTTCTTACAAAAAGCCTAACCTTTTTAAACTCGAAAAATGTTTTGTTCTATTGAAGATTAACACAGTTGTTGACGCCTTGCATGTGTGCTGTGCATACAGCCACACACACATACGTCGTAAAACTCCCACCACTAACAGCAGCACAGCGACGGCCGGCCGCCATTTTAATTTTTTTTTTTACTCTCGTAATTTGCTCGACCAACGCATACACGTACCTCTGTAATTTTTGATTAATTTTAATTAAATACGTGTACAGTTTGAACTGCATTATCCTTTCAAAAAATCCAACGTTCGTCTGCACCAAGTCGCAACCAGTTCTACATTTTGTTCCTACGACCGGATACCTAAGAGAAAAGAGCCTGCAAAGAACAAAGGAAAAGCGCTACGACGACGGACCGTTACGTGGATTGCATAAAAGCTTAAGAAGAAAGGAAGTTCGAAATTGAGCAAACACTTAACGAAAACAATTCTTCATTACCTATTTTGGACATTGGAGGACTTACACCTGCTTTCAACGTGAATCAGCTCAGTCTACGTACCTTAACAGCGAGAGTGAGAATCTGTGAAAGTAGTGACAACGTTACTGTAAGTTCGTTCCGATTTTAACCAATTAGGCCCTTTCTCGCACTTTAAAAGCGAGCTAATCACATCTTTTTATGTAATTTCGTACTTTAAAAGCGAATTACTTATTTTCTTGAAACCCATATCCAACTACCTAACAAAACATAACTAAAATTAAATTACATTATTTGTTCTCAATTATCTACCTATCAAGTAACTTTACACTTCCATGCACCTTTTCTACCGCTTACCTACTAGCTTACCTATAAAAATTGATTTATAATTATCTAGAAATTTTAATTGAACTTTAAGCCCTATTAAGTAAATTATTGAAGTTCAGGGCCATAAAATCTGTGCATTAATTGTGTTGAGTGCTAACGAAGGTGTTTGTGCATATTTCTAGCCAGCTCCCGCCGAGCCGCGGCGGCCGCGACCTTGAAGCGCTCGGCCGCTTGGTAACGTTGCATCGCCCGCTATTTGCTTTGCCTTCGCTACGCGCTTGCAATTTCTTTACGCACCCTCACTTTTCCGCATAAAATAAAAATTTAAGTATTCTTCTTAATTTTACTTACTTAATCGCAACTTAATTGTAACTTAATACTTAATAAAAACCTTTAACTTCACAGACTCACAGCATAGGTAAGCTGTTGTGTGCACTGTTGTTTTATACGTTCCGACATTATGGATTCTAAAACATTAATTAAACAGAGAGCTACTTACAAAACTAAAGTAACTCAATTTATAACTTATTTAGATAGCCTTAACTGCTGTCCGACTTTAAATCGAATTCAAACTAGCGAACTTAACATAAGATTATCAAAAATGGAGGAACTTTATTCAGATTATGACAATGTTCAGTCTGACTTAGAAAATGTCTGTGAAATTCCAGATGATCAATACAAAGACCGCGAAGGCTTCGAGTCGAGGTACTTCGGAGTTATCGCGTCCGCTCGGGATGTGTTGGCGAGGAACCAGGCCTCTGCGGGCGCGGACGGGACCGCGGGCGTCGCCTGCGGGTCGGTCTCAGGGTCTGGTACTGCACATCAAGGTGGGCCCAAACTTAAACTTCCCACTATACATCTGCCTTCCTTTTCGGGCCAATATCAGGACTGGTTGGAATTTCATGACACGTTCAACTCGCTTATTCATTCGGATCAATCCATACCTAAAATAAACAAACTACATTACCTACGCGCTGCGTTAAAAGATAGTGCCGCGTTAATTGTCCGGTCACTTGATTTCTCCGCAGAGAATTACGACGTAGCTTGGGAGTTGCTTTGCGATAGGTATAATAATAAAAGACTTCTTGTCAATAATCATATTCAAGCGATTTTTAACATAGAATCATTGACTAGGGAGTCTTCCAGATCGTTGCGTAATATTATTGATACTGTCAAAAGAAACCTTCGAGCATTAAAAACATTAAAATTACCAACAGAGCATTGGGATATGCTCATAATTTACATCGTTTCGAATAAATTAGACTCCACAACCACTCGGGAATGGGAAACTTATCGCAACACACTGACAGAGTTGCCTTTGCTTGAACAGTTTTTAACATTCATAAAAAATCGATCTGATTTATTGGAAACGATGGAAGACGTTCACACTAAACGTAGGCATAGTGATATCACGCACAACCGCCACAAATCACTGGTGGTTAATCCTCAATCCCCTCCCTTGGAGCGGCAGTATGTGTGTCCATTGTGCAAAAATAATCACGCAATTTACCGTTGCACAAAATTTAAATCATTGGCAGTAGAATCTCGAATGCAAAAGGCAAAATCGCTCAAGTTATGCTTGAATTGCCTGCGCCAAGGTCATAGCGCCGGGTCATGTAGGCTTGGACCGTGTCGTTTGTGCAATAAATCGCTAAATAGCTTGCTGCATATTCATGACTCACCTGTTGTGACTGAATCCGCTTCTCAAAGCAATGTTGTTCTGTGCGCTGCGCCGCCGTCGCCGGCGACGCCGACGCCTGAAGCTCAAATTAATTCGGACAACACTTCGCAACATAATGTCGCGCTGTCAGCTGTTCATAATAGCTTTGTCCTTTTATCCACCGCTTTAATCCAAGTGCAGGATTGTAATGGTCAGAGGCATACCGCTCGAGCGCTGCTTGACAATGGTAGCACGGCATGCTTCATAACTGAAAAATTAATCAACAAACTTAAATTGTCAACCGTTTCAACCTCGTCGTTGGTTGAAGGGTTAAATACTCAAACGTCCAAATTGACAAAAAAATGTAATATATTAATATCATCACTTATTGAACCTTATAACATAAATACGAAGTGTTTCGTAGTTCCTCGTATTACACAACCTTTGCCCACTGTGCAAATAAATGAGTCGTTCATAAAGATACCTAAAAATATTTCTTTAGCCGATCCAACTTACAATATACCTTCCGATGTAGATATGCTCTTAGGAGCTGACATATTCTGGAGCGTTTTAGACTCTCAAAACATATCATTAGGAAAAAACATGCCGACTCTAAGTAAAACTAAATTCGGCTGGCTTATTTCCGGTCTTATGCAATTAAATAATAGTTTAAATACAGTCCATTGCAACCACGCGATTATTAGTCAAGACGAATTATTAGACAGTCAATTAAAACAATTTTTTGAGTATGAGAATGTTCCTGTGCATAAACAGATTTCAAGGGAAGAACAATTATGTGAGGACAGTTTTATAAAAAATACAATTCAACAGTCAGATGGTCGATTCATAGTTGTTATTCCTTTGAAACTAGATTCACCTGATAAATTAGGTGACTCATACGAGCGGGCTTTATACAGGTTTTTATCATTAGAACGCAGGTTTAGTAAAGACCCGTTATTTAAGGCACAATATCATCAATTTATGCAGGAGTATATTGACCTAGGTCATATGGATGAAAACAAGTACCCGGAAAAGGACACAAATACTCACGTTTTAGCACATCACGGTGTTCTTCGGGTGACGAGTCTTTCCACTAAATTACGTGTTGTCTTTGATGGTTCCGCAGCCACTTCCACGGGCCTCTCATTCAATAATATCCAGATGGTCGGCCCAACTGTCCAAGATGACCTAATAAGTATCTTGATTAGGTTTCGACAGCACAAATACGTAGCAACCGCCGATGTCGAAAAAATGTATCGGATGATCAACGTCAACGACAGCCAACAACAGCTGCAACAAATATTGTGGCGTTTTGAACCAAACGAAAAACTAAAATTATACAAGCTCAAGACCGTTACATACGGCACGGCATCCGCTCCTTACCTTGCTACTAGATGTTTGAAACAATTAGGCTTGGAATGCACTGAGGACACGGTCTCAGAGATTATAAAACACGATTTTTATGTCGACGATTTATTAACTGGTGCTTCATCAGAGAAAGAGTTAATTAACATATGCAAAGGCGTAATTGATCAACTAAAGCGCGCTAAATTTTATTTACGAAAATGGTACTCAAACTACCCCCAAATTATTGATCAAATTATAAACGTTACAGATAAGAATAACGACTCACTGCTTAATCTCAGCAATAATGAGTATTCCAAAACTTTAGGCTTACTCTGGGCTTGTAAGGAGGATAATTTGTTATTTCATGTTTCCATTGAAGAAACTAAATATATTAGTAAACGGGTCATACTTTCCATTACGTCACAAATATTTGACCCGCTTGGATTAATTAACCCATGCATACTCCCAGCAAAATTAATTTTACAAAGACTATGGTCTTCCAAGGCTACATGGGACGAAACCGTATCTTTAGACATCCAAAATACCTGGAATCAGTTCCTCAGCTCTTTACTGTATATAAATAATATAAAGATTCCTAGGTATGTGCTATGTGTGTCTCCGGCTGTAATCGAACTTCATGCGTTTAGTGATGCGTCACTGCGCGCTTATTCTGCATGCGTATACATAAAGTCTGTTTCACATGACAAAAAACATGTTTCTGTTAACTTGGTTACAGCAAAGAGTCGCGTAGCTCCCTTAAAACCACTCACCGTGCCACGGTTGGAATTGTGCGGTGCACTTCTAGCCGCGCAATTAGTAGAAAAAGTAAAATCGTCGTTTAGGTTGAAAATAGAAGGTTGTACATACTGGACCGATTCTACAATCGTGTTAGGCTGGATCAAGTCATCCAAAAATCATTTACTTAAGCCTTACGTCTTTAACAGAATTCAAGAAATTCTTATTAGGTCTGAGTCATCGGCATGGCGTTATGTACCTACCAACGTAAACCCAGCTGATATCGGCTCGCGCGGCGCTGACGCCAAATGTCTACAAAGTTGTGCGTTATGGTGGACCGGGCCATCATTTCTATTAAATGACGAACCTACATGGCCGGTTCAGTCTAAGCATATTAAAGACACTGACTTGCCAGAATTAAAAGCGCAATGTAATATCTGTATAAAACAAGTCGACCATGTTACCTACATTTCCGACTTTATTAAGCGGTTTTCAACCCTCGGTAAATTACAACGAGTCGTTGCTTATGTTCAGCGCTTTATATTTAACTATTTTAATCCTAAGAATAAGCGTAGTGGTCATTTAAAAATTGAAGAATTAAACACATCATTAAATTCATTATGTAGATTCGCACAGCGTGAAAACTTTTTAGATGAATACTCAGCTCTAAAACAAAACAAACCGTTGCCAGCAAAAAATCAATTAAATAATTTAAATCCATTCTTTAACGAAACAGACGCACTATTGAGAGTAGGAGGCCGATTATGCAACTCATTCTATGATTTCGATACAAAACATCCTATCTTAATTCATTCTTCACATCATATCGCAATCCTTCTATACAATTATTTTCATATTATGCTAATGCATGCTGGACCGCAACTGCTTCTCGCCACCTCGCGTCATAAGTTCTGGGTAATCGGCGGCAGGAACTTAGCAAGAAAAATAGTTCATGCATGTGTCAAATGTTGTCGGTTCTCTGGTAAAATTACCCAACCAATAATGGGTAATCTGCCTGAACAACGTCTTCATGCTGACTATCCTTTTGCAAATGTTGCAGTTGATTATGCGGGACCAGTCATGATTTTGAACCGAAAAGGAAGAGGTGGTAAGCTAAACAAGGCTTATATTTGTATTTTTGTTTGTTTGGCCGTTAAAGCACTGCATATCGAACTTGTGACCGACCTAAGCAGTGAGACCTTTCTATCCGCCTTACACAGATTAATAGCTCGCAGAGGAAGGCCCGCCAATATCTTCTCAGATAACGGACGATGTTTTGTAGGCGCATACAGCGAGCTTACCAAATTTTTTAAACAAAATTCCCAATACCTCAGTGCTGAGGCTGCCAAATTATTAATTAATTTTAGGTTCTCGCCTGCGTACAGTCCACATTTTAATGGTTTGGTCGAGGGTGCGGTCAAATCAATTAAATTTCATTTAAAACGCATAGTTTCTACAGCTAACTTAACCTACGAAGAGCTCAATACTGTTCTTGTACAGATAGAGGCCATTTTAAATTCCAGACCGCTCACTCCCCTATCTTCTGATCCTACCGATCTCATGGTCTTAACCCCGTCTCATTTTTTGATCGGACGAACTTTAACGTTGCTTCCAACTCCTCAGACTCAGGAAAATACTGCTGTTCACACGCTGTCCCGATACATGCGCATTCAGCAACTGAAGACCCATTTCTGGAACAGATTTTATAATGAATACATTTCAGAACTTCAAAAGCGCCAGAAATGGAACAAATATAGAGGGCAGCTTCAACTGGGCGAGATGGTTCTAGTTAAGGATGACCGGGTGC
This sequence comes from Acleris holmiana, assembly GCA_949316455.1. NCBI lineage: Eukaryota > Metazoa > Arthropoda > Insecta > Lepidoptera > Tortricidae > Acleris > Acleris holmiana. The sequence goes on from OX438785.1 coordinate 9,228,312, forward strand.
CCCCCAACCAATGGCTGCTGGGGCGTGTGACTCGCCTTTACCCTGGCTCGGATGGCGTGACTCGCGTGGCCGACGTACTCACCACTGCAGGAACACTGCGACGCGCCTACAACCGTTTGTGCCCGCTGCCAGTCATCGACAAAAATCTCAATCCTGGGGCCGCAACATGTTGACGCCTTGCATGTGTGCTGTGCATACAGCCACACACACATACGTCGTAAAACTCCCACCACTAACAGCAGCACAGCGACGGCCGGCCGCCATTTTAATTTTTTTTTTTACTCTCGTAATTTGCTCGACCAACGCATACACGTACCTCTGTAATTTTTGATTAATTTTAATTAAATACGTGTACAGTTTGAACTGCATTATCCTTTCAAAAAATCCAACGTTCGTCTGCACCAAGTCGCAACCAGTTCTACAACAGTATTTAGCCGAAAAATACACACAGTTTTGTGTATTGGCGAATGTCAGAAGTTTGCATATCGTTATTTAAATTAAACATGCTTTATAATAATGTAAAACAATATCCAAATACTAAACAAATTAGGAAATATAGCTGAAACAATCTAGTAAATGTGTTATTATATCAACTGTCATAATAAACACAGTTTAAAAAAGTGGTATCAATTCGACTGCAATCAAATAATTGTAATATCATTATTTCCTTTTTTTTTATGTTAAAGAGAAGGCACACGAGCATTCAGGCCACCTGATGGTAAGTGGAATCTGAGACCCATAGACATTTGAATTCTCAAGACTATAATCCCAAGACTTCAAATGCGTTGCCAACCCTGAGGACTTAGATAGAATGCCTCTATGCTAGTAATTTCACCGGTTGTCTTATCCCCACACCGGAACACAACAATGCGAACACTGTTGCTTGGCGGGTGGTTAATGGATAAGATGATGGTAGCGATCCGGACGGACCCTGCACAGGGTCCTACCACCACTAATCTTCCTTTCTCCTCCTCCTTCCTTCCTTCCTTTTCCTTCCTTTCCTTCCTTAAAGCCCTTCCTTAAGTTCCTTTGTTAAAGCTGATCCAGTTAAGGAATTCCCTTTTCTCTCTGACGACGCGATTAGATGCTTACAAAACTAAGCAATCTGGGGATAAATTCTCGGTATGGGAAAATATTTGAGTATGCGCGTGAGTGGTTATCTTGAGTCTTAGATACATACATATATAAAGTCACGCCTTCATTCCCAGAGTGGGGTAGGCAGAGCTACAGAATTACCAACAACTCTAAAAAACTTGTTGATGATTCTGTAACCACATTTTGCACAGTCAGGCTAAGATGTTTACCAATGTATTAGTGACAGGTTGCAAGCCCATCGCCTAACAGTACCTACTACAAGCCCTTATTCCCTTAGCCGCCTCTTACGACATCCACGGGAAGACATGGAGTGGCACTATTCTAACCCGGCAACCACACGGATAAGTCTTAGATGTTATCTATATATACAGGGTGTCCCAAAAATCGACGTTAAGCCGGAAATAAGTGATAGGGCAGCTCATAAGCTATCGATTTAATCCCCATGTATTTTTAGCAATTTTTAGTACTTTCGGAGTTATTGATCATTTTTATCGGAATTATTGTAATTTTTCCATATGTCCATGTTACGAAAAACCCTTAAGTTCAAGCATTATTTCAAGAATTTTTCAGTCGTTTTTTACATCGATATAATTTAAACTAAGTATGTTTTTAAAGCCACTTGCCAATTTTTTTTACGACTACTTTTTGTGTAATTACGCAAAGTTTGTTTTTCCATACTTAGTATGGAGAAAGTAACTTTGTGTGATTACACAAAAAGTTGTCATGAAAAAAATATTGGCAAGTAGCTTTAAAAATGTCCTAAGTTCATAATGATTTTATTGATGTAAGAAACTACCGAAAAAATCTTGGAATAATGCTTGAACTCAAGGGTTTTTCGTAACCTTGTCCAAGTTGAGGAAAAAATACAATAATTCCGATTAAAATGATTAATCCGAAAGTATTAAAAATCGCTGAACATACATGGGGGTTGAATCAATAGCTTATGAGCTGCCCTATCACCTATTTCTGGCTTAATGTCGATTTTTGGGACACCGGGTACATAAGAAAATATTATTATTTCTCTTTAAAATATGTTTATATAGAGAAGACAAAATACAAGCCCAGACCTTTGTTTAGACTAGACTAAATCGTGTGAGATTTTACCTTTGTGTAATGCAAATTAGTCAAACAATTGTTTTGTTAATATTCGTTACACAAAGGAAATATAATTTGTTTCAATTAAACATTGACATCAATTAGGTACTTAACTATGTATAATATTTTTGAATTTCACATATTTATTGTATTAACAATTTATTACTTATTTTGTTTAGGCGCAATGACATAACTTTTCAGTAACAAGAATAAAAATATTATAACATTTTTTTTTCCAAATTTTCAGTCCTTAACACTCTGTGTATCGTCAGTTAATCATAGCAAAGAAAACGAGTCAATGAAAAAACTGGAGATTTCACGAGTCGTCCGTTCCGAAGATTAATGAGTTGTTGAGATAGTAGAATGAACATTGCGTTCCTGTTGAATAATGACCCATCTATTCTAGAACAGTCCTTGTAAGTGTACCTTTATTTATAATTGAGGGCGGTTGGGATTCTTTTATCTATTCAGTGGCTTATACGACGTTTTGATTACGCAAGGGTCAAGGTAGAGTTCCGTCTAAAATAGAAAATACAACACAAGCAATGCTATTCTAAGATTTGGTTCTCAAAACTGAGTGATGGTTACGGCGGGGATACCCTACTCAAACATTGTTCAATATATCCTAAAAAACAAAAAGAGTAACAGAAAAAGTTTAATGCTTTTCATTATTTAACATAAAGTTAATGGTTTCATGTGACGTTATTATGATAATAAAGTATTACGCGCAGAATCATTTATGCTTTACTAAGATTATGTTAAAAAATATAAAAAATATATTTTCATTGTATGTTTTCCATTCCGTTATGTCTGTAATTCTTGCTTAAAACTTACACGTCAATTTTGATGAAATTACTTTTATTATACAACAACAATACTCACACAACAATAACAACACACAACACAACAATATACACTACAACACAACACACAACAACAACAATACAACAACAACAACAAAAATACAATTACAACGAGCAATGGGGGTAAAGCAATATTATATGGTATCTAAGAGCTAGAGTTATATTTTACTCGATAAAATTATATTGATTTTGACACATTATTGCTATTGCCATTGTGTCATAGATTTCTAGTAAATATGTTTGTATAGAGAAGACAAAATAGTTCTGTCAAGAGACGAAGAAGACAGCGATGTACATTTTCCGCTAATGCGACTAGGTACTATGTGCAACAGGTAATAAGGGCGCATTATGGACCCACAAGAGATACAACTCCTCACTGCCCAAAGCATCTGCAAATTACTGGATGCAACGGGCCTTTGCGGTAAACGAATGTAGCCTATAATTTCCGAAAAAAATTTTTTCTTCGTGGGTATTATTCTGTTCCTATATTTCCCCAGAGGCATTTTTCCCGTCACCTATTTTTAATCGTTTTTTAATTTTTCACTTTCTTTTTTTTAATATCTATGCTTATAATTATATTCTTGTTACCATATTTGAATAGTGCTGATTATGATAATTGCAAATAATATAGTTAGGTTCTATAGTCGTAGGTAGCTTTAGCATATGTTATTTTTACAGCAGGCCTGGAGGGCCAAACCACCCAGAAATAGGAGATCCGGCAGCGGAGCTCCGTCGACACTGGCTAATTGATGTACCTATTGCTAATAATGTTTCTGAAAAAAAGCTTCCGGTTATTTTCACCATTGGGATTAAGAGAAAATATGGGAAATGGGAAAAAACTATTTTATGAAACAATGCCCATAGAAAATAAAATAATGTACACTGGGAAAATATGGGAACGGAATAATTGCGACAAAAAAAAAAACGGAAATTATAGGCCACACTCGTATCTACCTAGGGCACATGCGATTATGGACCGACAAAAGACTTCACTGCCCAAAGCATCTGGAAATTTCTGGATGCAACGAGTCTTTGCGGTTAACTTTATAAGAAATAGTCGAAACGGCACGCAAGGTCCATCTCAACCCGACGATAATAAGACAGTCTAGTTTCCAACTACTTTTGATGCACCTTAAAAGAAAGTTATTGTAGTAAAAAAGCTAATGGATCCCGGAAACTCCAAGAAGACTCCACTTGAAACTTAAAATACATTTTTCACTCCATTCACATTTAATTCATTACCTATGAACTTAGTCTTTTGAAAGTCAGTGAGTCATTAGGGTTTTTGATCTGTTTTTTTAACAAAGGGTCTAAATGTAACAAAGAACCGGTCTGGGGAGTTGCCAAGACGTGTCTAAGCAATTCAGTTTTGGATGAGCCTAAAGGACAGAGCTATAGAAGTTACTTAACTGACTTGTTCTTTCACCGTAAATTGAAATGCTTAGCCATGTCATGGTAACCCTCCTGGTCGTGCACAGTGTAGACTTCCATCACAATAAGGCATGTTATGGTATAATCTAACTGACATAATAACCAACCAACGTTTCACTTTTCTCAACCTCTCAAGGGTTAGCTGAAAGAGATCCGTTAAAGGGATTAGTTTGCCTTTGTACTTTCGGTTTTATCTTCACTGTATTGAACTTGTTTTTCTTTTTGTGTATATATATATATATATATATGGCATATCCTGGCCTGGTGGCCTGTGTACCTACTGATTTGAAATTTCCTTGCAATAAAAAAACCACATCTCACTCAATCTGCTCTTTAAAATATTTAGGCGTACAATTGACTCCACTCTTAGCAGCTAACATGCTCTTACGGTGAAGGAAAAACATCGTGAGGAAACCTGCACATTCGAACACCTGAGTGTGTAAGAGGGTAATTTCACAAAAGATCGTACAGGAGTCCAAGTGGGCGAAAAGGGCATATCTGTAAGATATGCCCGGAAGATTTATCTTATATTAAGATTGTTCACAAAGCATCGAATTAATTTATTCTTATTTGAATTAATAGTACTTGCAAATATGGCAAGGTCTATTTATTCATTAACACGCTATCCCAACTCCGACTAGCTTTGCAAATATGTCTGAAGTTTTGTACAAAATACATTTAATAAGTTTTTTGGAGTGTACCGTCTTAGTATTGCAGCTTAAATGCATCCAGTGACATCGGCACAATGCAGTTATTGCACGTCAGACTCTTGTTCACGGTTTTACTAAGAGTAGTATTTATAGTACAGTACTTCTTTAAATTCTTTGCCCGTGTGGTTTCCGGGTTAGAATAGTGCCACTCCATGTCTTCCCGTGGATGTCGTAAGAGGTGACTAAGGGAATAAAGGCTTGTAGTATTATTAGGCGATGGGCTTGCAACCTGTCACTAATACACTAGTATACATCTCAGCCTACTTGTGCAAAATGTGGTTACAGAATTATTAACATGTCTTTGGAGTTGTTGATATTTCTGTGGCTCTGCCTACCCCGCTCTGGGAGTACAGGCGTGATGTTATGTATGCATGTATGTACTTCTTTAAATTTGCACTAGTTTTAATGCTGAGTTTAATTAGGCACTGTACATTAACAAACGCAAATTAAAACTAATAATAAAACTAAAACTGTAAAGCTGAATCTAAATATTGCCGCAAGGTCCCAATATTTTCTCGTTGAATTTCTAAAATTCAGTCATCTGCGATGTTTTTTTTTTCTAAAGAGTTCTTTGGACCAAGGCTTTGAAGCTGAATACACAAAATTATATTTTGTGGTGTGTATAATGTTAACTATAATGTATACTTAATAACACCCCATTATTGTTACATAAATTAATAAATGAATCCATACAAATATAGATTATAAAACGTCGATGAAACTGCAATACCGCGTAACTAACAAATTAAATAAATTGCAAAATACTCCTTAACAAGTAAGTCATTAAGGCGCATTTTGTAACTTATTGAATTTGCTAATTACGCGGTTTTGCAGTTTCACCGACGTAAAGTAACTTTGACTATCTCGGGGGCTTACGTCAATTCCATACATTTTTCAATCGAAATATTAAGCGCTAACGATTGTCGAGTGCAACTTGACTGGCCCCACTGAGCTGCTAACAAAACAACTTGTTAACTTTGACTTACTAAGGAAATATTTTAAATAAATCTTGTTTGACTTACTTTCTGTTGTGTCGACGACACGCTAGCCTCGTTGGTAGTGACCCTGCCTTCGAAGCTAGGGGCTCCTGGGTTCAAACCCCGGTAAGGGCATATATTTGTGTGATAAGCACAAGTATTTGTTTTCTATGTATTTAAGTATATTTTTCTCTATATAAGCAGTTTATCGTTGCCTAGTACCCATAGTGCAAGCCTAGAGCTTAGTTTGGGACTAGGTCAATTTATGTGACATTGTCGTGTGATATTATTATTTTTTACCAAACACGGGACTATCATTGGGAGTCCCGGACCTTTGGATAGCGCACATAGAGCCGAATCCAACACGCAGAGGCCCTTTAGACAACTTTAATTTAGTAAAGTGGTGGGACACCACCCGGCACTTGTCCACAAGTTCACACTATAGAAGTATGCTCCCGCGGACAACCCCCGGTTAGTGTAAGACTATTTAAGAAGGATGGGAACATTAAAAACTGTTTATATTAATGAAATGATATGGATTGGTGAACTAGGCTATTGATGAAACTATGGCGTCTGCCTGGCCAATGCTAATTACTTTGGTTGAAATGGCAGACGGCGACACGCCAACTCAATAGAATGGGCCACTCAAAATGCCGCAAATACATAGCAGCAGAGAGGCAACAGTTCCAGAGGGGCTAAGGGTGGAGAGGTACTTCTGGACTTTAAACGACCATAAGGTGCCCACTTGCCACTTATGCAACACATCCACCCTTCGAGTATATAGATCTAGCGACTCCGACCTCTGACCGGCCAATCAAGGCAAGCCAGAGGTGAGGGTCCGTTCCTCGTCATCATGCACTCCAGCCGGCCGGTGAAGGCAAGCGTGAGGTGTAAAACAGAACCTTCCCTCGGGAGCACTCAGGTCCGTGGTGTCGCTACTCACCAACAGCTCGCCACTAGCTGCCCTGAGGTGACTGACTGCACTGGAAGTACCAGTGGGCGATGAGGTCCTCAATTCCCTACGCCATTATTATTATTATTATTATTACCTATAAGGAAGTTTTACTTCCAACTGAAGTTGAGATGCCAGTGCAATCCTGTTCAAAAAGCTCATTGTTTATTTGAATTGGTTTTTTTTGCGAATTTACAATTACGTTTTGAAAGTACTTAATCATCGTAAGTGCATATTTGTTTTGGCGAATTTCTGAAAATTAATGAGAAGTTTTTTTTTTCATTCAGAATGCAAATTTAATGAGCGCACAGGCCACCTGATTGTATCTAAATTTTAAAAACTATCATTTTAAGACTGCAATCCTAAAACTGATAATTGCGCAAATTTTCCTTGCATTGTCCTTAGTTTTTTTCTGTTTTGCCTACTGGTTGACTGGTAGAGAATGCCACTGGGAATGTAGTTTTTACTTTAGTGCGTGTAGTGCAATTAAGTTCATATACATACATACATACATAACATCACGCTTTCATTTCCAGAGTGGGGTAGGCAGTATTACAAAAATACCGACAAATCTAAATTTTAATTCTATAACCACATTTTGCACAACCAGGCCAGGAAGTTTTTAAGTGTATTAGTGAAAAGTTGCAAGCCCATCGACTAACTGTACTACAAGCCCTTTTTTCCCTTAGCGGCCTCTTACAAAGTTTAAATAAAAAATGAATAAAAAAATATATCATGAATCTTCAAGCATTCATGAAATCTTTTTAAATATAAATAAATTTAGATCCGCTTGCATCGAAGCGGTCTAGTAATTTCAAGTATAAACTTAATATTAATCAAAATAAAATTAACACAAAATCTTATTTTAGGTCGACAACTTCTAGTAGGTACTCGTAATGTACAAATGGCCCTATAAGGTACACACATTAGTACTTTGTCCCTTTAAGACCTTTGATTGATTAGTGCTGCAGTTCAAACATGACCTTAAAGTGACAAAGCACTAAAGTTGAACTTATACGGGCGACCATGCCCACCTAACTCAGTGGGTTTTGCTCTTACAAAACACTTTTTTCTTGAATAGTCAATTATATTAATTAAATGATCACCGACAGCCAGTGCTACGAGTGCTACGATGTAACCTGTAGCAGTATTTTTCCACCATGAAGCGAAACTCTGCTACGAGCCGTGGACCCAATATCGGGTCGTTGGTGCTAAATATGTTCTTATACAATAGGTAAAGTCAAAAAAGTTGAGCATGCTAACTAACACAATAAAGAATTCAATGAAATTAGATATACAATTTGTAAGAATATTCGTCGCACAACGGATCATTTTTAGGTTCCGTAGTCAAACTAGGAACCCTTATAGTTTCTCCATGTCCGTCCGTCCGTCCGTTCATCCGCAGCCTAGCGCAAAGAATATTAGTACAAGAAAGCTGTAATTTGGCATGAATATGCATATTAGTCACGCCAACAAAGTGGTACAATAAAATATAAATATATTTATTTTTTAGGGTACCTCCGCTACACGTAACGTGGGGATGTTTTTTTTTCTCGTCTACCCTATAGCTGTCTGTTAAAAACCTTATTTTTAGAGCATTAAACGAATTTTAAAGAAAAACTATATCGACTAAGTAGACATCATTGCTTCTTGAGATATAGGCGATTAAGTGTTTATACCTACTAAAATCATCTAAGACGGCACCAATTGACTTTAAATAGAAAATTGCGGGTTTATGAAATATTAATCTTTAAAGCACTAATTTTTGTTAGACTCAAGTGTCCCCTCTCCCCCTACAGCCAAACTACAAATACTAAAAATCTTAAATGAAAGACCATAAAACGAATTTTAAAGAAAAACTATATCGACTAAGTAGACATCATTGCTTCTTGAGATACAGGCGATTAAAGTGTTTATACCTACTAAAATCATCTAAGACAGCACCAATTGACTTTAAATAGAAAATTATTGATTACTTGTTGATTTTATGTTTGTAGTAAGTACTTAACGGCGTCGGGACCCTACACTGAGCATGGTCCGACATGCTCTTGCCCGGTTTTTACATCATTAAGTTGCCCAGGAACAAGGACTTTATTTTTGCGTATCGTTCATGGACCTCAAAAAAAAACCTGATGTATTGAGACCCTCCTCCTTTTCTAAAGTCGGTTAAACAGTTTGTTGCTTGTATAGGAGCGTCCCCACCACTCGAATACTCGACGCCGAATGCTCTTTACACGCGATGCTCTCAGTGGGGACGCTAGTTTAACTTTGCCTAACTATGGTCTAACTTTTTGGTCCTCACTCAAAATAATATATTTAGTATGTGTGTGTGTGTAGTAGTTTTGCATAACCTTCACAGCCACATTAGCAGTATTGCAAACCTTTAGCAGTTTACTGCCTGTAGGTTGACTCAGAGCCGCAAATCAGCGGTAAATCGTTGCGAAGCGGAATAGATTGAGCGGCCAAACAAACTGACATTTCACTGCGGTAATCTAACAGCCATCAATTGCCAACTGCGCAATACTAGGTACCCTGTTGCAACTAGCTTTTCAATTCGTAAACGAATTATTTTATGGCGAGGCTTAGCATTATTTTATTTTACGAGCTTTTCATTTGCATTGTTTGTAAAATCTTGGCCTGATTGTGCAAAATGTGGTTACAGAATTATAAACAAGTCTTTTTAGAGTTGTTGATATTTCTGTGTAGCTCTGCCTCCCCCACTTTGGGAATGAAGGCGGAATGTTGTGTACGTATGTATCTTTGTAGCTTTACGAGTATGATCGGGTCAAATCTTGTCCCAAAAATTGTTTTATGACAATCCTTATTTATAAAGATATTTTTTAATGCGCAAAATAATACGCCTTAATGTATAGAAGGCGAACTTTATGCTGTAAGGCATTTACTACCAGTTTAAATTAGGGCAAAGGAGAGGAACATAGCGTTTAACTATATACATATACCTTTTAATATACTGTATTAATACAGATATATAAATTGCACCAAAAATAAATACGTACATAATATATATAAAGATTAGAATACAGTAGTTGGGTGTTTTCTAAAAAAAGTGTACATTGTTAAGGACAAAATTTAAGAAAATTTAACTTTTTCCATTTCGTCACGAAAATAAGCCATACATTTACATACGTTAATTTTCGTGACGAAATGGAAATGTTAAATTTTCTTAACTTATGTCCTTAACGATGTTCACTTTTTTTGGAAAATTCCCAGTTATTAGTTTAGGCATTAACTAACTACAATGTACGAACTTAATACTCGTAATAAATAAAAAAAAAACATGATGACAATTCTTTTATTAACATTTTGGTTGGTGTATTTTTATGTTTGGTTATCGTCATCAAGGCAACTCATTCAAAACAGTAGGGAAGCCCCACCGCTTCCACATTCGACTTATGTTATAGATCTAGCAATAGTCTTTTAACATAACGCTAACGTAAATTAAAGGTAAAAACCATTTAAGATTTTTTTTATGGAATAGGAGGCAAAAACGAGCAGACAGATCGCCTGATGGTAAGCGAATACTGTCACCCATAGACACCTGCAGCACCAGAGGAGTTACAGGTACGTTGCCGGTAGTACACACAAATCAAATTTTAATATGTTTTTTTTTCAATCACTTACATAAGCCTATAAATAGTATGTATGAGGGTTCGTATGTGAATACTTTAGTGTACAAAAGAAAATAAAAACAAGACAATGAAGATACTTACATAAAAAGAATAGACAAAAAAGAACCTATCCCTTTAAGGGATCTCTAATAACAAAAGACCAATAGAATATTAGTAGTGGAATAGTAGACGGAAAATTGAAAATTTTGTGGGCTTCCATTGCTGACTAGATCCTGAGTACCAACACACATACAAAGTCCTCGATCCGAAGTGTTTGTGGTCAGTTCAGTACATCGCATATCCGACCGCCTTACAGGAGACTCGGTTCTCAAATGTATTTGCAATTCTCGATAAACATTTGTCTGTGTAGGTTGGAATTAAGTTATCAGTACTGAGGTTTACCATTGTTAATCTATATTCCTAGCCTTTGTCACTTTAGCATAGTCGAAACACAAGATTAGAAAGATATAGATATATGTACCCAACCCTGGTATTTTTAGGTTACCTAATGATTCGCCGACAATTATTTGGCGACTATTCGGCGAAACAAATAATAGGCGTAACGAAATTATACCAAACGTTACTCGGCCAAAAGAAAGGTCTGCCAATAGTTGTCTGCGAAACAAAAATCTGCGTAATTAAACTCGGCGAAACGACAGGTCACCGTATTTTTATCTAATACTAGCATATATACATATAAACCTTTCTCTTGAATCGCTCTATCTATTAAAAAGAAACGTTTCGTAGTTTTAAAGATCTAAGCGAGAGACAACGAGAAGTGTTTTTTTTTTCACTATGTAGTGATGGTACAAAAACCCCACGTAAGGGCTTTATAAAAATAGATTCAAACCGTGCAAATGTAAGCAGAACCTCACTATGAATCCGGCCCATAGTTATGCAAAGAATCCCGGTAAGTGGGACGGAGCATTTTTCATCCCGCCGGGGACAAAATGAAATTTCCCAGCAAGTACACCGAATGTGGATTACAATAATTCCCCATGAAATGGGAATATTATACGAAAGCGGATAAATAGGGGGGAAATAAAACACACGCTATAATTCAAACAAACAGCTTACACTGAGTTATGTTTTTTGCACGGGGAGCAAAGGAAACGGAATTATTACGGTTTATTTACGGTTAAGGAAGTTCCCATGTTTAGGCGATGGATTGGAAAGAGAGATGGTGCGGGTTAAAAGATACTACGCATTGGCGGTTATCCGTATAAGCAAAAATATTTTGTTGGTACTACCATTATACAAGTTCTGCAAAACCTTTTGTGCATTCACTACATATTTGGGTTGCGTTAAAACACGTTCGTGCACAGCTCGACTGGTTAACAAATTCGATTTCAAAGGAATTTTCACGTCCTTATTTGCTTTTTAGGGTTCCGTAGTCAAACTAGGAACCCTTATAGTTTCGCCATGTCCGTCCGTCTGTCCGTCAGTCCGTCCGCAGCCTAGCTCAGAGACTCTTAGTCCTAGAAAGCTGTAATTTGGCATGAATATGCATATTAGTCATACGTGGGAATGTAGTTCTATAGTGGCCTGTCGTTGGATAGGTCTTTTTAAAATATTACGGGTTTGTAAAAACAGTTTTCCGATTAAGTTGTCCGTTTATGAAATATTAAGCTTTAAAGCGCTAATTTTTGTTAGACTCAAGGGTCCTCCCCCCCTACAGCCATAACAACTGCAAGTACTAAAAAATCAGAAAAAAAACTTAAATAAAAGAGCACACTTGTAACGAATTTTAAAAGGACTACTATCACGACTACCTATCATTGGTTCTTGAGATATAGACGATAAAAGTGTTTATACCTACTAAAAACATCTAAGACGGCACCAATTGACTTTAAATAGAAAATTATTTGTTGATTTTTATGTTTGTAGTACTTAACAGCTTCAGAATCCTACATGAGTATAGTCCGATATGCTCTTGCCCGGTTTTGCCCGATATGCTTGGCCTATCTCAAAATCACTTGCGATCGAATAAGCATCTTTCCCTTGCTTTCCCGTCTAACAAATCGAAAACTTGTTCTAAGTCGTTTTCGGTGCACGCTGTGCGGTTGAGGAATCTGTTATCTAGTGACGTTATGCAGTCTTAGTCTAAGATCCTAAAACTAGAGAACTACATTTGAGTTGAGGCTTGACATTTGTTCTTAACATGTTTTCCTGCTTATTATGTATAATTTTGCCCCGTGTGGATGCCGGGTTAGAATAGTGCCACTCCATGTCTTCCCGTGGATGTCGTAAGAAGCGACTTAGGGAATAAAGGCTTGCAGTACTGATAGGCGATGGGCTTGCAACCTGTCACTAAAAGGGCATTTTCATTATAAAGCGTACCCTAGTTAAGGAAAGTTAAAAAACGTTAAATTTTGTCAGTTTATTTACAAAATTAGTGATACCTACATTTATATGGCTAATTAAGTCACAAAACTGACAAAAGTTAACGTTTCTTAATTTTCCTTAACTTGGGTAAACTTTATTTTGAAAATGCCCTAATACACTGGTAAACATCTTAGCCTACTCTTGCAAAATGTTACAGAACTATCAACAAGGCTTTTTAGAGTTGTTGGTATTTTTGTAGCTCTGCCTACCACACTCTGGGAATGTAGGGTTGATGTTATGTATGTATGTATGTACAATTATTTATAATATTATGAGTCTATTTTATTAATCTATATATTTATGAATGTTCATATAATGTTGTACTTATTAATTGGCTTTTCGTTGTTATTAATTATTTCTCTATCGCTCAGGATAAGTTTGTAAGTGTAATTTAAACTCACCAATCTGTGAGTCAATACTTTTAATTAGTGATCGTTAACTTCAAGTATGTATAGATGCTAAAGCATCGATTTTGTCTTATTTGGAATAAGTTTTCGTAACCAACGAAAATAGTTACAACTACTATTCATTTTAGTTTAAATTTGAACTCTCAATCAAACTGTTAACGGCTCTATTTTAAATGTATTTATTTTTCGATTTACGCCAGATTTGAACCAATACCGCTCTTTTCTCGAGATTAAATCGTCACAAGTAAAAATTCATACCGTTGTAATCTCGACCATAATCGAACTGCATAGAATTTAAAATGACGAATAGTTCTACTTTGAGTTAATCCAGTTTTGTAATTTGGTTCCTGAAGTTTACAGACACCCGTCCGTATGGATTCTACAATTAGCCCGACAAGATGAAATATTCATGCATCGACGATCCAACAATTACAATGGCGCTTATATTAGAGTTGACTGGAAAATAATAAACAATTTTAACCAGATCATACCCACGCAGATTTTAGGTACAAGCTGCTTTCTGGGTGCAATTGATTTAAACCATCGAGAAGACGGAAAAGTTTTTATTATTATAGCGATTAAATGCTATCACTTAAAAGTTAGCGAGGTTCTTTTACTTTTATACATAACGCCACGCCTTCATTCCCAGAGTGGGGTAGGCAGAGCTACTGAATAAAAACAACTAAACTTTTTGATAATTCTGTAACCACATTAGGCGCAATCAGGCTAAGGCTCGTCAACAACTTGTGCGGTGTGCTGCAGCACTGCTCAGCACACGTTTTCGTATTGTAAAACTGCGATACTTGTATTTATAGGAACTATATTGCAAACAATAACGTAGTTTAGCACTTTTACAGTATATCGTAAGGTCCTAACACTTTGAAGGATTCACAACCAACTGACTTTTTCCTAAGAGGATACCCCCTTTTATAACCTAGTTTCCCTTGCAACGGTCGGTTAGCTGGAAGCACGATACCGGTGTTGCCATAAATTAAAATGAAATTACCCTAAGGTATTAAATTAATCACAAAAATCATGACATTCGCGGATGACCTCTGTGCTATGCGTGCGGATACGGACCTTGTGGAAGTTTTTCGCCTGGTACAGTAAGACATTGACGTGGTGGTTAAGTGGTATCATGACAATGGGATAGTTCTTAACGCTGACAAAACAAAGTTATTGTTAATTCACTCCCCTTATCTACAATTCAAGAATATCCATCCGCACTTACATGCTCATACCAATCCTCGCTTCTATCAAAATAAATGTAACTGCGTCTGTGAACCTATAGAACAAGTTATATCACTTATCTCGGAATGAAGGTAGGTGAAAATTTTTCCTGGTCATATCATGTCAATTTTATTAATGAAAACCTTAGAGTTTTATTAAGTAAATTATATCAATCAATCAATCAATCATTTATTTGTGTTAACAGGTAATTACAAAAGTTGGTAAAATATTTATAGTATCACTGTAAACGGTAGGCGTACAAATTTATAAAGAAATACAACTAATGCTATAATAAATGTCTGTAATGTGTGTCTGTTGTAGCATGTTGTAGCATGTCATTTAAGATTCAGAGTTCCTATTAGCACACTAAGAAGTTTGTATATGTCATTGGTAGACTCCATACTGGGTTATGCTCTCGACAGCTTTGAACTCACAACACAGAAAAATATCGATAAATTAGAAGCCATTAAAATTAGATTTTTGAAATTACTTGTAAACGATAAAATTTAACTCAAATGTAAAGGTAACTATCGACAACTCTCCAAAATCTTGAATATAATGGCGACTTGTAAACTATTCGTTCCTAAGATAAATAGTTACTATGGGGACATAACTCTCAAAAAGCGTATCCCATACCTACTCAATAGTTTACCTGAAGCCATTAGACGTGAAAAAAAGCCGGTCAAGTGCGAGTTAGACTCGCGCACTGAGGGTTCCGTACAAACTTATAAGAATGTAAAATTGTATAAAGGGAAAAACTTGACTTTGCCGTTGAAAAACTGATGTTTCCATACATCGACATAGGTCGCGATTAGTTTACCAATTGCATTTCGTTCGCAAAATGTTTATTTTTGTGATCTAACTGAAAATTTACGATATTCGCAATTTTTCCTTTATATGTGCTTTAAGACGTTGCTTCGTACCAACTTTCAAGATTCTAGATCGACTGGAAGTACCCTTTACCCGGTTTTGATTCCCTTGCGAGTTTCGAAAATATGCGGAAATTTGCGGCATAAACGGCATCTTTTGAATAGCGTTGGCTTAGAAGTTTGATTTATTCACAGCTCCAAGGGACAGTAGACCTGAGTATTTGATATAAATTTCAGGCCGATACCTTCATGCGTTCCTGAGAAAAAAGGTCTTGACAGACGGACAGACGGACAACAAACTGATTCTATAAGGGTTCCGCTTTTTCCTCTAGAGACATTTTTTTCTTTTTTGTCGTGTAAGAGAGCAACAACAGAGTCATTAACAACACCTTGCCTCGCTTAAGCTCGTGACGACCAATCATTGAACAAAAACGCGTTCAAAGCGTGGGAAAGTTATGTAATTTCCAACTTTGAGGTACGTAGTAATTAGTTCGCGGATTGGGTAATGAAGCATACACAGGAGTTAAGGCGACGGCTGCGATGACGTAATAATCCAAGGGTAACGTGAACCCTTAAAAAACCGGGCTAGAGCATGTCGGGCCATGCTCAGTGTAGGATTCCGAAGCCGTTAAGTACTACAAACAAAAACAACAACAAGTAATAACTCATTTTCTATTTAAAGTCAATTGGTGCCGTCTTTGATGATTTTAGTAGTTATAAACACTTTGATCACCTGTATCTCAAGAACTAATGGAGCAGCGATGAATGCAGTTATTGCACGTCAGACGCTTGTTCAAGGTTCTACTAAGAGTAGCATTTATAGTACAGCACTTCTTTAAATTGGCACTAAATGCAAAAAACCGGGCAAGAGCATGTCGGACCATGCTCAGTGTGGGGTTCCAAAGCCGTTAAGTACTACATACATAAAAATCAACAAGTAGATAAGATAAGATAAGATAAGATTCATTTATTGTCAGAAACTGTGTACAATTAGGTCACATCATATAAAAGGTCCAACAGTTTGCCCATTTCGGGCGTACAATAACAAGTAAATATATTATTATTAAAAAAGTCTTAACCAGGTATACATCTGAAATATTCATTTAAATTGTAGAAACTTTAGTAGTAATAACTAATTTTCTATTTAAAGTCAATTGGTGCCATCTTAGAGGATTTTAGTAGTTATGTATCTCAAGAACCAATGATGTCTACTTAGTAGTGATAGTTTTTCTTTAAAAATTCGTTATATGCGCTTTCACTGGTTTTTTTTTTTTTTTTTTTTTGTATTTGTATTTTTGGCTGTAACGAAGGGGGGGGGGGACACTTGAATCTAACAAAAATTTGCGCTTAAAAGTTTAATATTTCATAAACGGATTAATTAATCGAAAAACTGTTTCCACTAACCCGTAATATTTTTGAAAGACCTATCCAACGACATCCCACACTAAATATATTTTTTTTTGCAACAGTCAGCCTTATCGCTACATAGCAATCCATTCCAGAAAACCCTAATAATAATAGTACAGACGTCCAAAAAATGTCTAAATCCATAGACATATTCTCAAGACTGCAATCCTAAGACTGCAAACGTGTTGTCCACTTTGATGACTAAAGATGTAACGCCTCTATGCTAGTAATTTAGAATGCTTCTATGTAAAGAATAAGGTGTCCAATGTCCAATATTATTAATAATCCATATCGCTAACGTCTCCTTAACCCAGTGTAAAGCGCTGGCTGTTAGCGACGGAGCTCGTTGATTGATTACGTCGTGAGTGTGTAACTAACTCATTACGTTCTTTACGTTACTATTTATGAAGTACGAGTTAGTTAGCTTTAGCCGACCATCAGCTGATGTTGAGACTTGATTTATAATAATTAATTTCAGAAATTACGCCCGACATACGGAAAAAACTACTACTGTAAAAATCCTCATATCTCATAATTTAGTGATGTACGAATTTTAACTTAAACATGAAAATTAATAAGTTTAGAATCGTACATCACGATGTATGAGATACGAGGTTTTTACAAATTAGTGGCCAAAGTACAGAATTTCTCCTATTAGTAAAATAATTATTATAAGAATAGTTTCCTAATGTTTTGCCAAATCATCATTAATTTGACACCAAAAATAATTTTACAAACTTACATTTAAAAAGGAGGACATCCCGTCGCATTTTTTTGTGGTTAAAAGTCTAACCTAAACTAACATAATTTAATAAAGCCATGTAACATTTATTTACATATAATATGTATGGTTAAAGCACAAATACGTTTTCACGAAATCAAAGTTTGTAAAATAGTATAGTTTGCCAAATGATGATTTGTTCAAAAGTACAGACTTCAAATCAGTAAAAGTAATAACACACACACGTTGGCCTAGTTGAGAGTGAACTTGCCTCCAAAGCCAGTGGTCCTGGGTTCAAATCCCCGTAAGAGCAGATAATTGTATGGAGCGCGAATATTTGTTCCAGAGTCTTGGATGTTTTCTATGTATTGAAGGATGTATTTCTGTATTTAAGTATGTTTATCGTCGTCTAATACCCATAGAGCCTACCTACCTAGAGCTTAGTTTTGACTAGGTCAATTACTGTGAGATTGATTCCGATGGGGCTGCCCCGATTCTGTAGCGCGGCGGGGATGTTCGCCGAGGCGCGGGTAGATTGCTTCAACACCATCATGCGTAAGCGAGCCGCGGCCTTCGCGCGCAGGGTGCGGGCCAGCACCAACATCATCCTGTACATGCTCGCGGACAGGGTGGACTGCCTGTATATAAATAACCAGATGATAACGATTATCCGATTTAATAAAATACAGTCTTTAAAACAGTACTCGTACGAACGGACAACGTAGTCTAATACAGTCATATTTTGTACCCTTTCGGCACGGAACCCTTAAGAGAACACATACATACATACATAACATCACGCCTTCATTCCCAGAGTGGGGTAGGCAGAGCGACAGAAACACCAACAACTCTAAAACAGCTTGTTAATAATTCTGTAACCACATTTTGCATAATCAGGCCAAGAAGATTTCCAGTGTATTAGTGACAGGTTGCAAGCCCATCGCCTAACAGTACTACAAGCCCTTATTCCTTTAGTCGCCACACAGAGAACACAAGGCACGGAAATTGCCGTTCCCGGAAAAGTATTTATTTTAATAAGCTACATTCTCACGTAAAGGCTCAATTTATTCCAGAAAACGATGCGAATATTGCAGGCGAATCTTTTCGAGGGATCGTGTAACATATCGCGTTATCGGTTGCTCGAAGATTAATCTGCGTTTTTGGAACAAAAGCGCCTTAAGCGAAGCACGTGACGCGAGTGCCTTAAGTGATAGGAAAAGTCGATAGTTTATGTCGTTGCTTTGTTACAGTTATTTAGGATATATTTCGCTCTGGGCCTGTAATGGGGTTAAACGATATTGCCTTTGACGTGTTTCCGTATTGTCTCCGTTTTGATCTCTTTATTTACTTCACAGTAATGGCGGCCGAGTTAAAAACAATACCAAAACACGTCAAAGGCAATATCGTTTTAACCTAGTAGAAAAGGAAGCCCTGTTTTCACGAAAAATATTTTGTTTTTTATAAGAAACAGACTTATGAATAGGATTATTTCTACTATAAGAAGTATATAAATAATAATAATTAACTATTGCGTTGAGGTTCACCTGGAATAACGGTAATTACACAGTCATTATATATATCAAAGCAGATCAGGTGCTTAAAAATAACTTATCTGCCCAAATACATTTGATATTGACTGTGTTTATTGCTGACGCTTGTAGTTTACAAACAAAGGCTCTTGATTCACATAAGTTTCTAAATACCAACACGCATTAAATCGCTAGAGTCATTCAATTACGACTACTTCGCATGACGCCTTCGAACATCGATATTTGCCGATGCGTATATCGATATTGTTTCTGTCGACACTAGGACAACACTTATGATAGATTCTGGGTTCAGGTGCCAGCTCATTTGTAACATGTCCCACGTTCAAATGTAGAACCTTTTTTTCTCTGATATTAATAAAAATCTGAAGTAAGAAAATGAATACTTACTTAGTATTCATTTTCTTACTTCAGATTAATTAACTAATTGTAAAGTTTTGATTCATACTGTACAATATTTACACAGGATGAATAAAAACGTGATCTGCTTTTAATAAGAAATAAACTAACACGAGTACACTTGACAAAAATAAAATTACATAGATGTTTTTGGAAATCTGTTACCCTTCTAATACTAGCCTCTATGCTATCAATTTCACTGGTTGTCTTATCCCCACACTGGAAAACAACAATACGAATGCTAGCGGTAGGTTAAAGGATAAGATGGTGGTAGTGAAAAGTCGTCAACTTATTTCAAAAACTGCTAGTACAAAAATAACTTGCAATTTTTCAATTTAAACCAAACTAATAAACAGACATCTCTTAATAGAGATACTTAAAACATCTACTACAAGGAAACAAAATAATTTTTATTATTTATTAACGTTATTAATATGAAATAAGCCAAGGATTTTTTTATTTATGAAAACGGCCTGTCATAAGAGCCGGTGCAAAAATTACCATATTTCAGAGCAGTGTTGAGAAAAAAAAAACTGAAAAGTTTATTAAAAGTACTGTTACTTTTTTATGTGATATAACCATCAATAAGGGTTTTTCACCATTCTGTATATTAATTGTTCCATTATATGAAAACTACTTGTGAGATATTAACATATTAATGAAAAACTTTTTACGCACGATCAGGTTTGCTTAGTGATTGGATTGATTTGTTTATTTCTTAATTGCAATAAAAAAAATATATATATTTTCTTCATGAGTCACGTGCTGTTTTTTCTACCTCTGTGAATAAGAAAGTGCCACGACGTGTCCTAATAGGATATTAAAGGACAAATTTAAAAAATACTAGCGACCCGCCAGTCAAGTGGCTTCGCCCGCTGCATTTTTTTTATATCACTTAGGGGTAGAGATTCTTAGACCTACCCGGTATACTTTATTAAAATCGGTCCAGCCGTTGCAGAGGAGTTCAATAACTACACCGTGACACGAGAATTTTATATATTAGAGATTAAACTCACTAAAGTTTCTTCTATAGTACATACATACATAACGTCACCCCTTTATTCCCAGAGTGGGGTAGGCAGAGCTACAGAATACCAACAAATAATTCTGTAACCACTTTTTGCACAATCAGGCTAAGATGTTTACCAGTGTATTAGTGACATGTTGCAAGCCCATCGCCTAACAGTACTACAAGCCCTTATTCCCTTAGTCGCCTCTTACGACATCCACGGGAAGACATGGAGTAGCACTATTCTAACCCGGCAACCACACGGGGCTTTCTTCTATAGTGTTACCAAAATTAGTCATTCTTATGATTAGGTATTATGGTTGCACACAAAAACAAATTTTCAATTGAAGTCGTACTACATAGAATATATTTTAAATCTACCCTAATATAAACGTAAATCCAACTACAACCATGCAAGTTGATCATAAAATGTAAATTTATACGTTTAAACAAAACGTAACAACATAAGCCTTTTTGAATCATCTGTCGATATTGTTACTTGTATCAAAGCGAGTCTTCCATCCTGGTGGATGGAGGACTATTGTTTTAGCCCCCATCCGCTGATTTATTTCCGTCCCTTAATCACATTTCTGTCCGTTTATCGGTTACGCCGTGAGTAAGCGCTTATTTTGCGGATTTCCTTGCTTGTCAATAAAAATATTTTCACTTAATTGTTTTAGTATTTTTGCGGCACTCATATGCATAACTAATATTTAAACAAAACATATTTTGTATAGTAACTTCTTCAGTGATTTCTGATTTCGAAGAAACAAAACATTATTTCATTCTGAGACATATAATTACATACATACATTAAATCACGCCTGTTTCCCAGAGGGGTAGGCAGAGACCAGTTCTTTCCACTTTCTACGATCCTGACAAATCTCTTTCGCTTCTTCCACAAATGGCACTTAAGTACAAATAGTAACTGCAGAAGATTAATAAGGATATAATAAAACTATTCTAAAAAAAGACTTATAAAATAAATACACACTATCTATTAATCATCATGTTACTCTTTATGTAAGTTCTTCTTCTTGTAGTGCCTCTCCAACTAGTGAAGGTTGGCAGTCAGCTCCCCATACTTCCTCCGGTCTTTCGCGAGGTTGAAAAGTTCGGCGGCACTTGAGATTCCGGTCCACTCCCGGATATTGCGCAACCAGGACTTCTTCCTACGGCCGACTGCTCTTTTGCCTGCCACTTTGCCCATCATTATTAGTTGCAGTAGTTCATATCTGGGGTGCCTAAGCACGTGGCCCAGATAGGCAACTTTACGTCTTTTGATGGTCTGCATCAGTTGGCGTTTCCTCCCAGCTCGGCGCAGCACCTCAACGTTTGTAACACGGTGTGTCCAGCTAATGGCCAGCATGCGTCTATAGGCCCACATTTCGAACGCTTCTATACATTAACATTAAGTTAACATTACATAAACATCACACAAAAAAAATAACAGCGTACGAATTATTGTTTATAATTGTGCGACGATTTTTTGCAGGTAGTAATATTCTTAGTTTTTGTTTCTTGGCACATTAATAGAAAATAATACAATAAATTACAAAATATTTATTCAACGCACACAGAACAAGACATAACGTTGAATAGGATCCCTCTTAACATTGTGCCACATTGAAACTGCGGCGCTGTTTTTTACTTAAAACTAAGTTAAACTGAAGAAAAAACGATTAACAGTAAACAGGTAACATAAGAAACACTAGCGACTATTATAAACAGATGAATTACAAAATCAATATAAATACGCACTAAAATCATTAACAAAGACTTATTTAAAATGTGTGTGGCAACACCAGAACAACACAACAATTACCTGTTGGATCGTTGCAAGTGACGCAACTTATATATTCGAAAAATATTATGTTCATATTCCTAGAATTAACAGTAAAATGAACTTATTTTCAAGAGAAAAAGTGAATACAGCTAGTCAGACCCTAGGTACTTGCATACTTACTTAGTAATAAGATTATTCTCATAAACAGCTTAGTAGGTAGCTACCTAAAAATTGACAAACATGACCCAAAAGTTTTTTTTTCTTATGAAATAAACAGATTGACAAACTCACCTACTTTTCTTGTGATACCAATTATTCTTATTGCTTACAACATAACAAAACGTTGTTTACGACAGTTCATAAACAAATTGGTATCCGTATCATTTCCCTTTATTAGTATCTATTGAATTGGGATAACCTCCAACATAACTAGAGCTGCTGGCAAACGAAAATCACCCTATATTTTGCGTAAGCAAGAACCTCGGTAGGGTATACAGGAGGATGATTGAAAATGGTTTGGTCAAAGTAAAATGTAAGGGTTTCGTTGTCTGGTTCGATGGATATATTTTATTGTTTGTTGGGATGTACCTACATTGATGTCAAAAGTTAAATACGGTTCTTTGAGAAAAAGCATAAAGACATAAAGATTCCTTTAATGGCACGACAGAAAAAGATGGACTTATTTTCATATTTATACCAGTACTTACCGACGTTAAACGGTTTCTCTTTAGGCCATTAGTGCTATGCTTTTAGATGTATTTTATGCAATAAGTCTTATATAAAAAAAAAACCGTGAGGATTTTGTTTTCTAACAGCACTTTTAGTTTTTTTTTGTCTATGTCCTTTGCTACGTAAAAGTAGGAAAAAAGTTCCTACTTTCATTATGATATTTTTGGTTTTGTATCATACGATTATTTGATTAACAATGAATTGAATTGAAATACATTCATTAAAATTATATTTTTTACATTGTTCTTGGTTTTGCAGAATGGGGTAGGCAGAGCTACAGAAATACCAACAACTCTAAAGATAATTGTTGATATTTCTGTAACAACATTTTGCACAAGTAGGCTAAAATGTACCAGTGTATTAGTGCCAGGTTGCAAGCCCATCGCCTAACAGTACTACAAGCCCTTATTCCCTTAGTGGCCTTTTACGACATCCACGGGAAGATATGCAGAGACACTATTCTAACCAGGGAACCACACGGGGATTGCCGGGGATTTTAGATTCCTTTCTTAAATAACATAAATACATACATACATAGATAAAGTCACGCCTTTATTCCCAGAGTGGGGTAGGCAGAGCTACAGAATTACCAACAAATCCAAAAAACTTGTTGATAATTCTGTAACCACATTTTGCACATTCAGGCTAAGATGTTTACCAGTGTATTAGTGACAGGTTGCAAGCCCATCGCCTAACAGTACTACAAGCCGTTATTCCCTTACGGCTGAACCCTATATTCAAACCGCGGATAGATAAGGCTTACTTCTGGTTGAAATTTGACATTTGCCCATACAAAATGTGTCAAATTTTAATCCGAAGTAAGGCTATCTGTCCGCGGTTTGAATATAGGGTTCGGTCGTAAGTCGCCTCTTACGACATCCACGGGAAGACTTGGAGTGGCACTATTCAAACCCGGCCACCACACGGAAAATAAATAAGTGCATCTAATTTAATATTTTATTTGTAAGATGCTAATGCATTTAACTCTCTTTCTCTTTTAAATTGTCACTCCGCGCGCTTAAGGCTTAGTTATCAATACGATGAAAAACTTCATAAGTTCGCCGGTTAAATAACTGGTGCATGACTTTAAAGGTTGCTTTTAAATATTATTATTATTATTATATTGCTTTATTACGGTGGACGACACGCTAGCCTAGTTGGTAGTGACCCTGCCTTCAAAGCTAGGGGTCCTGGGTTCAAATCCCGGTAAGGGTAGATATTTGTGTGATGAGCACGAGTATTTGTTCCCGAGTCTTGGATGTTTTCTATGTATTTAAGTATATATAACTATATATAAGTAAGGTTGTCTTGTACCATTAGTCCAAGCCTAGAGCTTAGTTTGGGACTAGGTTAATTTGTGTAACATTGTCCTGTGGTTTAATTATATATTAACTTTATTAAAATTTGGATTTATGTAATTGATGTTAATAATGGTGGAAGTTTACTCAAAGTCAACTAATACAATCAAATATAAGTGTGCCTTGATATTATTATATTGAGTGCTAATTATTGTCAATTATAATTTAAAAAAAACATGTATTTTTACATAACTCGTGAAGAATTTCAAATTTTATCTAAGTCATTAATTAATTCCATCCAGTGGATGGAGGACTAGCCTCCTTACTTTATTAACGTCGAAGTGTCGGCTGGTGGATTTATTTGCGTGCGTCAATCGTCCTGATTGCAACGAGATTAAACGAGATTCCGCCAAAAATGCTGAAAAGTTTTTAAAAATACCCCCATTTTGTAGCAGCTACTTTAAATGTAGACTATAAATCACCAAGTTTAGAATGAAACCGCGTAAACAAAGTGTCGAAAACACACGCTGTATATCACTGAGTCAATAGAACACCTTAACCGCAAAGGTTTTACGAACGTATGACGCTAATAGATTGAAACTGAATTAGAACTTAAATGGACGTGTTAAGTTTGTTTTTGCAAGTTCATATTTATGTTACATATGATTTTTTGGAACATACGTTTTCTATTGACAAAAATAATAATAAAGGCCGATACAGCATGTAAAAATTATCTTGAGCTAATCAAAAAATATTTCAACTAAATGTATATTTTGTATATCAATTGTAACGGAACGTTTAGCGACATCTATTGCGTACGTGTGAAACTACCACACTTTTTCGATAATAGGGTAAGTGTACCAGTGAATGAACACCCCCCAGTGAATGAACAAAATGCGGTTTTTATCAAAAAATAAGCTTTGTTATAGAGAACAGTCCAATAAGTTGTGTTTTATTAGTCTTTCAACTCTTTATTTAGGATAGCAACATTATATAATCAATGATTCGACTTTCGTTCCGTCATTGCGTCGAAATAAAAGGAACGTGTGTCGGTGTGGCCCGAAAAACAAGCAAAAAAATATAAGGAGCAAGGTGAGTACCGGTTTGGAATGTTTGATATTATTCCCATTTATCTTATGTTTATTGTTGGTTTCATATTTGTATGTTGTGGTGAAAAGGGTGAAGTATAAATAGGATGTGTCGGCTTTTGATAAATTCTAACCTATTGATTTATTTTAAGGTGTTTACAGAAAGGAACCCTAAAAGTACCTCACTCCAGTGAATGAACAAATGTTCATTCACTGGAACATATCGGATTTGTCATTTTTAAATAGTTTAAGCATTTTTTTCTTAAGAAATTATTGCTTTTATTTAGTAAACACTAAAATACGTTCATTTTGAATCTCTGGTCCAGTATTGGAACAAACATTTATGTCTATATCTTTTAAAACGGTTTTGTATTAAAGAAACATTTCTTAGTTCATTCACTGGAATTTAATTGCCAGTAAATAAATTACATTATTTTGCAGTTGTTCATTCACTAACTTTTTGTTCCAATGAACGAACGGGATTTATTTTCTTAGTTCATTTATTAGATCCGGAAGCGAGTAAATGAACAACTTTAAAATTACCAGTGTTCATTCATTAGATTTTATTTTCTAGTCAATGGATGTTATACACATTTTATGCTTGATATTGAAGATGATACTTTTATTGTTTGATTGATATTTTTTCATATTTCACCAATACCCACGTCATTACAGATGGAGGTCGACACTAATCGAAAAAAATACGTAAGATTCGGTTACACTCAAGAAAACTTAGAAAAGGCTATAGATGAAGTAGTAAGAGGAAAAATATCTTTAAATGCAGCAAGTGTCAAATACAATGTGCCTAAGTCTACACTGCATAATAAAATTAATTTCAAGGTTCCTCTTGGACGACAAACGGGACCAAGTCCTGAGCTGACTCGTGAAGAGGAACAAAAGTTGTGTGATTGGATAATACAGAAATCAATGGTTGATTTCCCGATGCACCCAGTTGATACCATACAAAGTTTTATGAATGAGACAAAGAGAGACTCTAAATTCAAAGATAACAGACCAGGAAGGAAATGGCTGGCGTTGTTTTTAAAAAGACATCCGGAACTTACAAAGCAAAATGCAGAAATGATATCGAAATCAAGAGCGGCAGTGAAAGAAGGTGACATAAGGGAATGGTTCAAGGCCTTGAATGAACATTTAGAAGCAGAAGGTGCGTTGGATATTCTTTATGATCCATCTCGTATATTCAATGCTGATGAGACAGGAGTTCAAACATGTCCAAAAACTGGTATAATCCTGGGAGCGAAAAATTATAAAGATACGTACACTATTACATGTGGTAAAGAAAAGGAATCAATCACAGTTCTGTGCAACTTTTCAGCTGATTTAACAGATGTCCCACCTTATATTGTGTACCCATATAAACGAATCCCAAGAGATATAGCAGAATCAGTTCCAGATAGTATCCGCAACTTTTTATGCGTATAGGTATTCGATTATTTTACGATTGGATAATTGAGAAAAATATCCAGCTTCCCATCTTGTTGTTTTTAGATGGGCATAAGTCGCACATTAATAAGGAGATGTCTGATTTTTGTGAAGAAAAAGGGATAATGCTATTTGCGCTTTATCCCAACGTCACACACATTCTTCAGCCATGTGATGTGTCAATATTTCGGGCCCTTAAATGTGTATGGAAATCTGTAGTCCGGAAACACAAACAAACGACTACCAAAATCATATCAAAACAAAACTTTGCTCCGTTGTTTCATCAAGCCTACACAAAAGCAATTAAGCCAAGTATTATTAAGAACGGTTTTGAAAAATGAGGGCTTTTCCCGTTAAATCCGAATGATGTAGATTATAATAAATGTATCGACACACGTAGACAAAATTTGTTTTCCGCACAACGACCCAGTTGTCTAGATAATTCTGGTAATGATGACAAACGTGCAACAATGAGCGTTATCGAATTGGAAGTTGGCGAAGTCTTGACTGCAGAGTTCCTTGAATGTTATACTCAAAAAACTACTCACACACATGGTTTTTACCCATTATGGGTGAAATGTAAATCAGAGACTGATCATTCTAGTACTCCCAATAGGCCGACAGACGTTTCTTCAAACGAGCCCTCTCAGCCCAGGAGACATACCCTTGCCAGGAAGTTCTGTTACTGAACCTTAATAGACGTTGAATTTATAGGTAAGGGACCGACATAATTTTTTGATAGAAGAGTCACATATTACTTTTATACGATTAAGGTGTTATAATTATTAAAACACAGCTAGAATTGTTTTCTTTCATTTACTCAATAAAAATTTACCAAAATATTTTTTGTTCATTTATTGGGGTAAAAAACCGTGTTCACTTCTATTACCAAATATGGTGTGTTCATTCATAGGTTCGTTTTCGTTCATTTATTGGTATTGCCTGTTCATTCATAGGTGATTTCGACAATATTTCAGAAAATTATATATATTTTTTGAACTATAAATAAAAATTAGGTCAGAATTATGCTAAAATAATAAAATACTATATGCAGATGTAAAAAAAAAAGGCAGTAACTTGTCTTTTTTTTAGATTTGTTTTAAAAGTAAGGCCAAAGTCACCCTAGTCCTTATTCGTTCATTCACTGGTACACTTACCCTATGTAGTAGCCGTTTTAGTGCAAACTGGAACGTGACCGTAAGGGTGACAGTTCTTAGTTTTGACGTCTGTCAACTATCAGTCAACGTAAAGCGTCTGCGATGGCTGGGATACCAATTTATTTTCAAAACTGAATCGGAGTAGATCGGAGGTTTTCCGTCCTCCATGAGTTTGTTATACTCAAATTTGGAGTAGCCACTTTAGGTAAGATTGAAAACAAAGGATAGTTGTGAGCTGCTGGAAATTTCGTAAAGTCATAACCTCGTGCTTCTTTGCAGGATAAGAAATAGTTATTATATTGTTGATACCAGACTATCACTGAGGCTTGCATACTGCAGCAACACAGGTGAGTGCTGTTAAGGTCTTCCTGGTTCCTTACCAGTTTTGTCAGGTTAGATATTTAAAGTGATGATTTTATTTCAGTCACGACACGTGCACAAACGCGCCGTGTCAATTTTTCTATTGGGATTGGGAAACGGAATAATATCCGGATTCAACGGGTGAGTGTTTGAAACCTTTCTACAATCCCTGTTAGACATTTTTAACCAGAGTTTTAGGGAACGCCTGCTAAAGCTTCTTTGTATTTTCAGGTGGGACTGACTTTACTGACATTAAGACTTTTAATACATTTAAACATTTATACAACAACAAGGCATCATGGCACAAACATGACCTTTTATATATGTCAAGCAACTCATAGGATTATATCATAACAACTTAAAG
This sequence comes from Acleris holmiana, assembly GCA_949316455.1. NCBI lineage: Eukaryota > Metazoa > Arthropoda > Insecta > Lepidoptera > Tortricidae > Acleris > Acleris holmiana. The sequence continues at coordinate 9,257,263 of OX438785.1, forward strand.
AAGCTCAGGAAGCTTCCTATTTGCAACACTTCGGAAATAGAACAGTAGGAGCCGTCGAGGCAAGTTCATCTGCACACCAGTGCGAAGGGAAACCCTCAGTGTGGCAGACTGTTAAGGTTTGAGCGGCCCTCCCGTAAGTTCTATGTAAACTATAGTGTTAATCCTTCAGTACATAACGCTTACTGATTCACGTTAAATTTACCAAGACTCGAATCGTGATACACGACCCTGTCTCTCTGTCTGTCATGGTGTGAGTCATTATAAGTACATAAACAAATGGAATAAAGAACCACACACCATTGACAGATGAGTTTCATTTCCTTTTCAATCAACCTTGCTTTTCTGTAGTACGTCAAGTGCTATAGAGGTTTGATAACTTCTTTCTTCTGTAAACTCTTTGAGTTTCGCTTGTAAAGCGATACATAATATATATCTTTTCTGTATACTCCTTGATTGAGCTAGCCTGTGCTATATACTGAGAGGAACATCCTCCTACTAACAATCAAGCGTTACAGTGGCGCCCCTTATTTTCTTGGTAAATTTATCATTTTAAAATGGAATATTTCAGATTGGAAGACCAATAAAAGAAGCGTGTCTACGCTGGTTTCTTTCCTCTCTTAAATTCCCAAATTTGTTAAGATATTAGTTGCTTGTGCTTGTTGTAGCTAGTATTGCGTTTTATTTCTTTCTTCCTTGTCAACTGAATAAGTGAAACTTGTTACATGCTTAATTTTCTTGTGTTTTAACAGAATTTGTGTGTGTTAAATATTAAAGCAATTACAAGCTAATGTGTGTTCACAAATCTATTGTTATACTGGTGCTTTGCAATCTTTGAACGAAACTGTGCAGTGCAATACTTTTGAAATTGAAATTGATTAGTTCAATATGAGTAGGATGCTTATAAAACATTTAAATAGTTATATTACAGTGATATAAATTTGTGTGTTTAAATATATTTTACAATTAGATGAAAATAAAACAAAAGTAACTGCCATTTAGAGTACTTAATAAAACCATAATTTACTAGTTAGTAAAATACATAGTAATCAATAAATTAGTGATATTTGTTTTATGCATATTGACCGCAGTTTGCAATATTAAAATATACAGTAAATAACTAGTGTTCAATTAAATTACAATATCATTTAAAACAGTGAACAGGTTAGTTAAAAAACAATAATAGCATCTTATATTTTGAATATAAACACATAAGTAAATATTAACACAACATTTATACATTCAAAGCCCAGCTGCCAAATGGTGATACAAAGTGGACTCATATTGGGGTACTTGGTACTGAATGTTTGTAAACAATAGAAGAAAGAGATTTTTTTTTAGGATTTTGACATTTAAGTCTTAATGGACAAGTTTATACAATCAATAACACATGCAATGAAGTGTATTGATTAGTTTTTAGCACCTTTTTATTGCATTTTATATGCATTTGTGCATATTTTTAGGTAATTTTCTGGTATCAACAACAAACAATTAGGTTAAGTTTAGTAGTCATATAAGTTTTTTAAAGTGGGTGGCTCCAAATTGTTTTGTGTTTGTTTTAATATAACATCCTTATGTTATATTCATAATTAGGGAAACATTATAGTCTAAGGACTGTGTTTAACTATTATTTTTTTCATATTGACTTCATAACTTGCTCGCTGAAGTTAATAATTATTTTTAGGTATTCATTATAGCTGTACTGCTGGTGAATAACCATTAATGCTAACATTATAGCTACTTGCTGGTGTTACTGCTTATTTTATACATACATTATAGCTTAAGAGCTGGTGTATGTAACAATTTTTCAACATTATAGCATGTCGCTGATGTGATTATTAATTTAAGTTTCAATATACATTAAAGCAATAGTGCTGGTGTAGAATACCTTTTTATGAAAATTATAGCTTAAGAGTTGGTGTATGAGATTTCTTTTAAAAACATTATAGCATAGCGCTGATGTTATTAATAATTTAGGCTTAGACATACATCATAGCGATAGTGCTGGTGTATAATACTTTTCATGAACATTATAGCAACTTACTGATGTTAATAATTAAATTTAAGAACGCAATAGTGTTTACTTTATCTTTGATAATTTAACTTAGGTACTTACTGTTTTGCAAACACATCAGATAAAATAAATACTGTTTGATAAGTAATACATTCATCAAGATTAAAATTTTAAAAACTTGAATTTATTACTATAAGAGAAAATTAGTTTATTTTAACTGAGAACAATTATAACTTAAAGTTGAAACATTTACTCTGAATGTTCATGTCTCAAATTGAAGTAAGTGGATAATTTAAAACAAACATACTACTAGGTTAATAAATATCAAATACTGGTGATTATTGAACGATTAATATTAGTCAGAACTTTTATAACTGTTAACAAAGTGTATTCTGATACCACCACAAACAGAGAGATAGGGTTGATTAGTTAACGGAGATTAGTCTTGCTTCATAAATTTAAAACGATCTTATTTTTTAAACTTTGCAAACATGGACTTACGGAGAGTATATTATCATTCCTTATTGAAGGATGAGTTAATGTATGAAATAACAATTCGTGCCGAGACACCAGGCGATACAGTACTAAAAATGAAACAACAGTTAAAGTGTTTAAGCGCTGAATTCCTGCCGGAAGAGATTATAGGTGAAGAGTTGAAAGCTAGCATTGAGTTGCCTATAATCACTGAAAAAATAAAGGAGTTAAAGGCTAAACTAAATACTCTGGAGAAATCAAAGGATAAATGGCTGTTAGTTCGTGTCAAGTCTTTGTACTGTCATCTTTTATTTCGTTTGCAAAGGGTGGTAGGATTTGATTTGCCAATAGAAAAGGAGACCCATTCGGTATTGAAGTCCAAGTTAGAGCAATGCTCGGTAATTTTAGAAACCCTTTTACCTAAAAAGGACAGTGAAGGTTCAACAAGTTCCGGTACTGGCGGTATTCCAGATCCGCTTGAGTCCGGTAATGAAGCAAACAATTTCAACATTTTAAAACACATCAGCACCAAATTTAACGGGCTGACCAGTGTTCATTCGTTTTTGGAAGCAGTCAATGAGCGCGCCCAAGCGTTTGGTATTAGTGATGACAAACTATTTAATGCGGCTTGTTGTCTGTTCACTGATCAAGGTCTCTTGTGGTACAGAGGAAATAAACATAGGTTTCGGTCCTGGAAGGAGTTAGGTATCTTGTTACAAGAGGAATTTGCACCAGTAGATTTTGATTACAGATTATTAGATGAAATTCACGCTCGCACACAGGGTCAGGATGAGCCAACCCATATTTATTTTGCAGTGATGAGCGGAATGTTTTCAAGACTTTTAAAACCTCTAAGTGATGAAGATCAGTTAGAGATTTTGTTACATAATATTAGACCGTCGTTCTCAGAACAGCTAGCTCTGCACGAAGTAAATTCTGTAGATGCTTTGAGACGTTGTTGTAGGAAAATTGAGGCGGCTCGCCAAAAAGGCAAATTATTTTCGGAACCGCCTAGACAATCTACTTTAAACCCAGATTTTACATACAAGGGTAAACATACGAAACGGGACATTACCGCTGTTGCCTCGACTGCAGTTCAGCAGAGCCAGTTTGTGCCGCCGCAACATCAAAAGCAGTACAAGCCGGCACAGTTCGTTCAACAGCGACGACAGTATATACCTGCACCCCGGTTTCAAAACCAAAAGACCCCTCAGGTCGGTAAGGTTTATTGTTTTAGGTGCAAAGTAGATTCACACAGTACCAAGGCGTGTAACGATAAACGGGTATTATGTTTTAAATGCGGTGAGATGGGTTACACCTCCCGCTCATGCCCGAAGTGTAGATTAAATTTAAAGCCAAAAAACGGGTTGGCGAGGGTCGTAGTGTTAAATCAGTAGAGGAAGCCGTACCCACTGATAGTAAAAATTGGTTAGAAATTGTAGCTAATTATTTTAAGCACAACTCCGTCGCCACGGTCCTCTTTAAACCTGACAACAACGATGTTCGGCCTTATTTAAATGTAGACATTTTGGATTTGACAGTTTGTGGATTATTGGATTCCGGTGCAGCTATTTCGATTATAGGGAATGGCGCACATGAACGTTTTGTTAACTTAGGTTACTCGATAGTGAATTCTCTGGAATCAGTCACAGTAGCAGATGGTTCAGTCTGTAGTACTGTTGGTTTTATCTCACTCCCGATTTCTTTTAAAGGAGTGACTAAAATAATTAAATTTTATGTCATACCATCGATAGTATCGAATATCATTCTTGGAGTAGATTTTTGGAAAGAATTTTCATTAATGCCTGAAATATTTGAGAATATAACTTATATCAAAAAGCCAATAGAATATATTAAAAATGCTGCTAATATAGATACACAACTCAACAATGTATTAGCTTATGATGCGTTGACTTCTGATCAAAGAGAATTAGCCGAAATAGTAATAAAAAAGTTTGTAGAAATATCTTTTGAAAGTAAAGGCTTGGGTAGAACACATTTAGTAGAACACAAAATTGATACTGGCGATTCTATGCCAATTAAGTGCAGACCATATCCTATGTCTCCGGAAAAGCTTAAAGAATTACATAAGGAAGTTGATAAAATGCTTGAAATGGATGTGATTACACCAAGTGAAAGCCCGTGGAATAATCCAGTCCTTATGGTTCCCAAATCAGACGGGACATGGCGATTTTGTTTAGATTGTCGAAAACTAAATGCAATTAGCAAAGGGGATGCTTATGCAATACCATACATACCCCAAATTTTAGATAGCCTGAGAAATGCAAAATACATTAGTTCGGTAGATTTTAAAGCAAGTTTTTGGCAGATAAAGTTAGATGAACAGTCACAGGAGAAGACTAGCTTCACAGCACCCGGTAAGGGTCTTTTTAAATTTAAGGTCATGCCATTTGGACTGTGCGGAGCTCCAGCTCGCCAGCAAAGGTTAATGGACATGCTTTTTGGTACTCCATTTTGCAGTGAAGTGAGTAAAGGACTAGTTTTTTGTTATGTAGATGATGTAATAGTAGTATCAGAAGATTATGAAACTCATTTACTATTGCTTAATAGATTACATCAACGGATAAAAGAGGCAAATTTAACGATTAATTTTGAAAAGAGTAATTTCTTCCGAAAATCACTCAAATATTTAGGATACATTGTGGACGAATGCGGTTTAAGAACGGATCCTAGTAAGGTGCGTGCGGTTATTGATTTTCCAGTGCCAAAGAACTCGAAAGAAGTAAAAATGTTCTTGGGTACTTGTTCTTGGTATAGACGTTTTATTAGAAATTTTTCTACTATAGCTGCACCTCTTAATGCACTTACTAGTTCAAAGACTAAGTTCGTTTGGACCACTGATGCAGATCGGGCATTTGTCGATTTAAAGAACCGATTAGTATCAGCTCCAGTTTTGATATGTCCGGATTTTACTAAGCAATTCACAGTACATTGTGATGCTTCTAGCTATGGAATCGGAGGCGTGCTAACGCAGGAAGTAGAAGGAACCGACCATCCAATAGCTTATATAAGTAGATCTTTAAATAAAAATGAAAGAAATTACAGTGCAACAGAGAGAGAGGCGTTAGCGGTAGTGTATGCTGTTGAAAAATTTGAACCATACCTAGGTTCTAGGCCGTTTACTGTTGTCACTGATCATGCATCCTTGAAATGGTTTATGAATTTAGAAAATCCGACAGGACGTCTTGCCCGTTGGGGTTGTCGCTTGTCGCAATATAACTTTACAATAGAGCACAGAAAGGGTAAGGATAATGTTATTCCTGATGCTCTCTCTCGATTGATGAAGGTGGAAGTAATTAATACTACAACATCAGCAATCGCGAGCGACGTGTGGTTTAATAGGGTCTACTCAGGTTGTCAATCTTTTCCAAGGAACTACCCGAACTATCGCATCGAAAATGGTGTTCTTTACAGATACAGTAAGGGGAAGTATTCTTTGACAAACGATTTTGATTGGAAAGAAGTCGTTCCTGAGTCAAATCGCACTAAGGTCATTTCCGAAAACCATGAACCACCAACTTCAGGTCATATGGGAGTTTTTAAAACACACCGAAGGATAAGTTTAAGGTATTTTTGGCCGGGAATGTACCGTGACGTATTAAATTTTATAAAGCAGTGTTCGACGTGCTCAGCTTATAAACATAAAACGACTCTTACACCAGGACAAATGGGTAAACCTAAGCAATGCTATAGACCGTTTCAAGTGATATCAGTAGATTTAGTCGGACCACTTCCAAGGTCACGATCAGGCTATATGCACCTTTTAGTTGTCTCATGTTGTTTTTCAAAGTATACCATGCTATTTCCTTTAAGACGCGCAACAAGCGCTAATGTGGCGAAAAATATGGAAAATTATGTGTTTTTAGCTCATGGCATTCCGGAAACAGTGATTACCGATAATGGGGTTCAATTCACTGGATCCGAGTTCCGTAATTTAATGAAAGCATATAAAGTTCCTCGTATTCACTACGGGCCGAGGTATACGCCACAAATAAACATGGTAGAAAGATACAACAAAACAGTCATGACGATGATATCTTCCTATGTGAAGGATGACCACAGATCGTGGGATCAAAATATTTTTAAAGTGCAATTTGCATTAAACAGTGCGGTGAACGAAACCACGGGTTTCTCTCCGTTTTTCTTGGTCCATGGCAGAGAACCAATAATTAATGGCGATTTTTATAAAGACACAAGTGATACTGATTATGTAGTGGCAATGCCGAGGGAAGAGTATGCGGGTGAATTTGGCGTATTGGAGCAAATTTTTGTAAAGGTTCGGTTAAACTTGGAGAAGGCTCACGCAGCTAACGCGAAGACGTATAACTTACGAAGACGTGATGTTAAGCTGTCTGAGGGTCAAGAAGTTTGGCGGAAAACATACATCCAGAGCGATGCAGAGAAGTTTAAAGCATCGAAGCTGGCACCCAAATACAAGAAGTGTATTGTAAAAAAAGTATTGTCCCCGTTAGTATACGAGTTGATCGGCTATGACGGGAAACATCTTGGTACTTGGCACATAAAGGATATAAAACTTTAAATGAGTGATCACTTTGGGTCATTGTCGTTAGGTTTAGGTTCTTCTTAGCCGTAGGACGTGTTTCACGTGTTGGTTGGTGACACACTGTTACCACCAGCGACGCCAAGGTTATTTAGAAATTTTCTTTGTTTGAACACAGATTAACTTCTGACAAACATATAAGTTTTAGCTATGCTTTAGCTCAAACTACTCATTAGTTTGTAGGTATTTATTAAGGGTGCTTACACATAAAGTGTAAAACCTTAGAGTTGCGTTTGCCAAATAAAAACGACTACTCGATTGTTTGGGATTCAGGAGTCGCACTGGGATCGACAGGAGTGACTCGGGATTTTGTATGTTTGTAGGCGGTAAGCAGTGAGAGTAAGGCTGATGCTGTAATTCGGAAGGTGAGGAATGAATGGTGAAGACTGAAATTGTAGGGAATATTGTGTTAGTAGGTTTTAGCTAGTTTGTTTAATTAGGAAATAGAGAGTGGTTCTTTATGTCTCTTCACGTTTTCTTGATATTTTATACACGTCTTGAAAGCTTATTTTGTTTCAGTATCGGAGTGACTCTGGTAGAGCTTTCGCTACGTCTTAACTCTACTTGAGTCAAGCTTCTGTTCTTTTGCTCAGAGTCGTGTTAGTTTCAACTTTTAATAGCGCTGAGGACATCGCAGTTTCTCCATACTCTCGAAACTTTTCGTAGGGGAGGGGGTATTGTAACGGAACGTTTAGCGACATCTATTGCGTACGTGTGAAACTACCACACTTTTTCGATAATATGTAGTAGCCGTTTTAGTGCAAACTGGAACGTGACCGTAAGGGTGACAGTTCTTAGTTTTGACGTCTGTCAACTATCAGTCAACGTAAAGCGTCTGCGATGGCTGGGATACCAATTTATTTTCAAAACTGAATCGGAGTAGATCGGAGGTTTTCCGTCCTCCATGAGTTTGTTATACTCAAATTTGGAGTAGCCACTTTAGGTAAGATTGAAAACAAAGGATAGTTGTGAGCTGCTGGAAATTTCGTAAAGTCATAACCTCGTGCTTCTTTGCAGGATAAGAAATAGTTATTATATTGTTGATACCAGACTATCACTGAGGCTTGCATACTGCAGCAACACAGGTGAGTGCTGTTAAGGTCTTCCTGGTTCCTTACCAGTTTTGTCAGGTTAGATATTTAAAGTGATGATTTTATTTCAGTCACGACACGTGCACAAACGCGCCGTGTCAATTTTTCTATTGGGATTGGGAAACGGAATAATATCCGGATTCAACGGGTGAGTGTTTGAAACCTTTCTACAATCCCTGTTAGACATTTTTAACCAGAGTTTTAGGGAACGCCTGCTAAAGCTTCTTTGTATTTTCAGGTGGGACTGACTTTACTGACATTAAGACTTTTAATACATTTAAACATTTATACAACAACAAGGCATCATGGCACAGACATGACCTTTTATATATGTCAAGCAACTCATAGGATTATATCATAACAACTTAAAGAAGCTCAGGAAGCTTCCTATTTGCAACACTTCGGAAATAGAACAGTAGGAGCCGTCGAGGCAAGTTCATCTGCACACCAGTGCGAAGGGAAACCCTCAGTGTGGCAGACTGTTAAGGTTTGAGCGGCCCTCCCGTAAGTTCTATGTAAACTATAGTGTTAATCCTTCAGTACATAACGCTTACTGATTCACGTTAAATTTACCAAGACTCGAATCGTGATACACGACCCTGTCTCTCTGTCTGTCATGGTGTGAGTCATTATAAGTACATAAACAAATGGAATAAAGAACCACACACCATTGACAGATGAGTTTCATTTCCTTTTCAATCAACCTTGCTTTTCTGTAGTACGTCAAGTGCTATAGAGGTTTGATAACTTCTTTCTTCTGTAAACTCTTTGAGTTTCGCTTGTAAAGCGATACATAATATATATCTTTTCTGTATACTCCTTGATTGAGCTAGCCTGTGCTATATACTGAGAGGAACATCCTCCTACTAACAATCAAGCGTTACACAATATATTTTTATTTGATTCAAATAAGCCTATGTTTTAATGTATGAAACAACGTTATGATTAACGAAAGACCCCAGTACGCCTCATCGCAAAAGGACGCCTATGCGTGTCAATAGGATGTTAATTAAAAATTAATTAACCTACATTACTTTATTTTATGTAGGGTAATTAATTGCATGGCTGTTATTTTGTGTTTCATTATTTTTAGAAGATATATTACATGACTACGAGCAAATTCTTTGTTATTTTTAAGCATTACACCTACAACTATACACTACTGGCTGTTAATAAAGCAACTGAAGTATTCCCTGTTTTATATTAAGTATTAAAATATTTATCATTAACTTCCGGCTCCGTCCATACTTTAATATTTTTAACTTATAGAATGTCATTTAAATTCCTATTCTAAAAATCCTGCCCCTAAAAATATTATTGAGAATTTTAGACGTTTAACATCTAAAATAAGGGTTTTCTCAAGAAAATTACTTTTAGCAATCTTGAGTTGAAATTTAACATTTTTATTGCAAAAGCTTTAATGCCAAAAACAAGAAAGCCTTTTTAAAATTACCTTCTAATACTAAAATACTGTTTCCCTTAAAAGTTAAATTAGGTCAACCTCACCTTTAGAGTAAGCAATGAATTTAAATTCATTTTCAAGGCGTGAAATATTTCAAGTCACTTTATGTAATAGTAGTATCAGAAGATTATGAAACTCATTTACTATTGCTTAATAGATTACATCAACGGATAAAAGAGGCAAATTTAACGATTAATTTTGAAAAGAGTAATTTCTTCCGAAAATCACTCAAATATTTAGGATACATTGTGGACGAATGCGGTTTAAGAACGGATCCTAGTAAGGTGCGTGCGGTTATTGATTTTCCAGTGCCAAAGAACTCGAAAGAAGTAAAAATGTTCTTGGGTACTTGTTCTTGGTATAGACGTTTTATTAGAAATTTTTCTACTATAGCTGCACCTCTTAATGCACTTACTAGTTCAAAGACTAAGTTCGTTTGGACCACTGATGCAGATCGGGCATTTGTCGATTTAAAGAACCGATTAGTATCAGCTCCAGTTTTGATATGTCCGGATTTTACTAAGCAATTCACAGTACATTGTGATGCTTCTAGCTATGGAATCGGAGGCGTGCTAACGCAGGAAGTAGAAGGAACCGACCATCCAATAGCTTATATAAGTAGATCTTTAAATAAAAATGAAAGAAATTACAGTGCAACAGAGAGAGAGGCGTTAGCGGTAGTGTATGCTGTTGAAAAATTTGAACCATACCTAGGTTCTAGGCCGTTTACTGTTGTCACTGATCATGCATCCTTGAAATGGTTTATGAATTTAGAAAATCCGACAGGACGTCTTGCCCGTTGGGGTTGTCGCTTGTCGCAATATAACTTTACAATAGAGCACAGAAAGGGTAAGGATAATGTTATTCCTGATGCTCTCTCTCGATTGATGAAGGTGGAAGTAATTAATACTACAACATCAGCAATCGCGAGCGACGTGTGGTTTAATAGGGTCTACTCAGGTTGTCAATCTTTTCCAAGGAACTACCCGAACTATCGCATCGAAAATGGTGTTCTTTACAGATACAGTAAGGGGAAGTATTCTTTGACAAACGATTTTGATTGGAAAGAAGTCGTTCCTGAGTCAAATCGCACTAAGGTCATTTCCGAAAACCATGAACCACCAACTTCAGGTCATATGGGAGTTTTTAAAACACACCGAAGGATAAGTTTAAGGTATTTTTGGCCGGGAATGTACCGTGACGTATTAAATTTTATAAAGCAGTGTTCGACGTGCTCAGCTTATAAACATAAAACGACTCTTACACCAGGACAAATGGGTAAACCTAAGCAATGCTATAGACCGTTTCAAGTGATATCAGTAGATTTAGTCGGACCACTTCCAAGGTCACGATCAGGCTATATGCACCTTTTAGTTGTCTCATGTTGTTTTTCAAAGTATACCATGCTATTTCCTTTAAGACGCGCAACAAGCGCTAATGTGGCGAAAAATATGGAAAATTATGTGTTTTTAGCTCATGGCATTCCGGAAACAGTGATTACCGATAATGGGGTTCAATTCACTGGATCCGAGTTCCGTAATTTAATGAAAGCATATAAAGTTCCTCGTATTCACTACGGGCCGAGGTATACGCCACAAATAAACATGGTAGAAAGATACAACAAAACAGTCATGACGATGATATCTTCCTATGTGAAGGATGACCACAGATCGTGGGATCAAAATATTTTTAAAGTGCAATTTGCATTAAACAGTGCGGTGAACGAAACCACGGGTTTCTCTCCGTTTTTCTTGGTCCATGGCAGAGAACCAATAATTAATGGCGATTTTTATAAAGACACAAGTGATACTGATTATGTAGTGGCAATGCCGAGGGAAGAGTATGCGGGTGAATTTGGCGTATTGGAGCAAATTTTTGTAAAGGTTCGGTTAAACTTGGAGAAGGCTCACGCAGCTAACGCGAAGACGTATAACTTACGAAGACGTGATGTTAAGCTGTCTGAGGGTCAAGAAGTTTGGCGGAAAACATACATCCAGAGCGATGCAGAGAAGTTTAAAGCATCGAAGCTGGCACCCAAATACAAGAAGTGTATTGTAAAAAAAGTATTGTCCCCGTTAGTATACGAGTTGATCGGCTATGACGGGAAACATCTTGGTACTTGGCACATAAAGGATATAAAACTTTAAATGAGTGATCACTTTGGGTCATTGTCGTTAGGTTTAGGTTCTTCTTAGCCGTAGGACGTGTTTCACGTGTTGGTTGGTGACACACTGTTACCACCAGCGACGCCAAGGTTATTTAGAAATTTTCTTTGTTTGAACACAGATTAACTTCTGACAAACATATAAGTTTTAGCTATGCTTTAGCTCAAACTACTCATTAGTTTGTAGGTATTTATTAAGGGTGCTTACACATAAAGTGTAAAACCTTAGAGTTGCGTTTGCCAAATAAAAACGACTACTCGATTGTTTGGGATTCAGGAGTCGCACTGGGATCGACAGGAGTGACTCGGGATTTTGTATGTTTGTAGGCGGTAAGCAGTGAGAGTAAGGCTGATGCTGTAATTCGGAAGGTGAGGAATGAATGGTGAAGACTGAAATTGTAGGGAATATTGTGTTAGTAGGTTTTAGCTAGTTTGTTTAATTAGGAAATAGAGAGTGGTTCTTTATGTCTCTTCACGTTTTCTTGATATTTTATACACGTCTTGAAAGCTTATTTTGTTTCAGTATCGGAGTGACTCTGGTAGAGCTTTCGCTACGTCTTAACTCTACTTGAGTCAAGCTTCTGTTCTTTTGCTCAGAGTCGTGTTAGTTTCAACTTTTAATAGCGCTGAGGACATCGCAGTTTCTCCATACTCTCGAAACTTTTCGTAGGGGAGGGGGTATTGTAACGGAACGTTTAGCGACATCTATTGCGTACGTGTGAAACTACCACACTTTTTCGATAATATGTAGTAGCCGTTTTAGTGCAAACTGGAACGTGACCGTAAGGGTGACAGTTCTTAGTTTTGACGTCTGTCAACTATCAGTCAACGTAAAGCGTCTGCGATGGCTGGGATACCAATTTATTTTCAAAACTGAATCGGAGTAGATCGGAGGTTTTCCGTCCTCCATGAGTTTGTTATACTCAAATTTGGAGTAGCCACTTTAGGTAAGATTGAAAACAAAGGATAGTTGTGAGCTGCTGGAAATTTCGTAAAGTCATAACCTCGTGCTTCTTTGCAGGATAAGAAATAGTTATTATATTGTTGATACCAGACTATCACTGAGGCTTGCATACTGCAGCAACACAGGTGAGTGCTGTTAAGGTCTTCCTGGTTCCTTACCAGTTTTGTCAGGTTAGATATTTAAAGTGATGATTTTATTTCAGTCACGACACGTGCACAAACGCGCCGTGTCAATTTTTCTATTGGGATTGGGAAACGGAATAATATCCGGATTCAACGGGTGAGTGTTTGAAACCTTTCTACAATCCCTGTTAGACATTTTTAACCAGAGTTTTAGGGAACGCCTGCTAAAGCTTCTTTGTATTTTCAGGTGGGACTGACTTTACTGACATTAAGACTTTTAATACATTTAAACATTTATACAACAACAAGGCATCATGGCACAGACATGACCTTTTATATATGTCAAGCAACTCATAGGATTATATCATAACAACTTAAAGAAGCTCAGGAAGCTTCCTATTTGCAACACTTCGGAAATAGAACAGTAGGAGCCGTCGAGGCAAGTTCATCTGCACACCAGTGCGAAGGGAAACCCTCAGTGTGGCAGACTGTTAAGGTTTGAGCGGCCCTCCCGTAAGTTCTATGTAAACTATAGTGTTAATCCTTCAGTACATAACGCTTACTGATTCACGTTAAATTTACCAAGACTCGAATCGTGATACACGACCCTGTCTCTCTGTCTGTCATGGTGTGAGTCATTATAAGTACATAAACAAATGGAATAAAGAACCACACACCATTGACAGATGAGTTTCATTTCCTTTTCAATCAACCTTGCTTTTCTGTAGTACGTCAAGTGCTATAGAGGTTTGATAACTTCTTTCTTCTGTAAACTCTTTGAGTTTCGCTTGTAAAGCGATACATAATATATATCTTTTCTGTATACTCCTTGATTGAGCTAGCCTGTGCTATATACTGAGAGGAACATCCTCCTACTAACAATCAAGCGTTACACAATATATTTTTATTTGATTCAAATAAGCCTATGTTTTAATGTATGAAACAACGTTATGATTAACGAAAGACCCCAGTACGCCTCATCGCAAAAGGACGCCTATGCGTGTCAATAGGATGTTAATTAAAAATTAATTAACCTACATTACTTTATTTTATGTAGGGTAATTAATTGCATGGCTGTTATTTTGTGTTTCATTATTTTTAGAAGATATATTACATGACTACGAGCAAATTCTTTGTTATTTTTAAGCATTACACCTACAACTATACACTACTGGCTGTTAATAAAGCAACTGAAGTATTCCCTGTTTTATATTAAGTATTAAAATATTTATCATTAACTTCCGGCTCCGTCCATACTTTAATATTTTTAACTTATAGAATGTCATTTAAATTCCTATTCTAAAAATCCTGCCCCTAAAAATATTATTGAGAATTTTAGACGTTTAACATCTAAAATAAGGGTTTTCTCAAGAAAATTACTTTTAGCAATCTTGAGTTGAAATTTAACATTTTTATTGCAAAAGCTTTAATGCCAAAAACAAGAAAGCCTTTTTAAAATTACCTTCTAATACTAAAATACTGTTTCCCTTAAAAGTTAAATTAGGTCAACCTCACCTTTAGAGTAAGCAATGAATTTAAATTCATTTTCAAGGCGTGAAATATTTCAAGTCACTTTATCAGCGAGTTATTTAGAGTTCTGAAATCGAATTCAAACTTTGTGTGTTAGAGAACTTGGTCAAATTTGAATCAATGTAAATTACCTACCGGGAAATGATTAAGTTTATCGATTTGTTTCACCTTTTCAACGTTTATGTGGAAGTCGTTGTTTCTTTTGAATGGCAAAGAATATCTGAGAAGGAACTTATTTCTGGTAACAATCGTTTAGTTATTGGTAGATTATGTATCAAGAAATCAGTTTACAGCATGATCTTATGTAATGTGTAAACATTCGTTAGTTTGAAACTCTTGTTCGTGTGTTACTTGTTTATATCTATTCGAATTATTTATTATTGGAAAACGAATCATTCTTATGACGGGAAAGATTTGTTAATTTTTAGTACCTGAATACTATTTAATTGATTAAATATATAAATTAAACTGCTAGTAAATTGAATAAATGGAAATACTCAAACATTATTATTTAAAAAGCATAGTTTTAATTTAATATAATAGTCATGTAATCATGATCTTTAAAAATAATTGTAAAAATGAAATGTAACAAAACGGATTATTAAATTGATAAACTTTAATAGTAACGAAACTGACAACTATTAAATGCCGTTAAAATGATGTGTTTTTTTTTGGAATAACTAATTGGCTTCGTTGCCGGCAAGTACCTATACCTGTGTATTGATTTCAAATCTCTTGATATATTTTGTTTTCCAAAATCGAGACCTTAATGTCTATTGCACAAAATAATACACTAAATATACAAAAGGCGAACATAATGCCTTAAAGCCGTAATTTCTTTAGAATAGTTGCCGAATTCACTTTTTTATACATTTAGATTGCTTACTTTGTATTATTTAAAACCGTTTAGGCTAAATACACTTATACCAGCAAAATATTATGCATAGACAACTTATACCAATGAATAAGTACTATAATGCAAAACCATGACTTACTATTAACACTTATTTAATTACATACCGTTGGAGTGTCCCCTAATATAACCCAAGACAAATGGCGAATTAAAGTTGAAACAGAATTACAAAATGTAAATCTATGGCGCTCCTTAACCTTATTACGAATCATCCGTAGGGCCTTTTTAGGGTTCCGTACCGTGGTTCACACATTGCGGTCTGCTAAAATGTTTTTTATGCGGTTTCCGGTATTTTCACCTTACGGTTAAACCGAAGGCGGTAAAAAACCGTTTCGTCTATATAGCCGGCTTGTTAATGTCACTTGTTCTTCTGTCCCACTTTATAACGGTTACAATTATACCTTAAGAACCACAATGCGTAATTGGTTAAAACCAAAACAGTTACAACTGATTAAATTTTCAAATTATATTCACTTAAACGGCAAACGCGTACAATTCTGAAAAAAAAAACCGTTTTATTAAAGTCAGTTATTTAGTCGTAGGGTTATATTAATAAATATAAATAAAAGTGAACAATTAACGTCCTATAAATATTTGTTATTTAACTATACCCTAATAGATAAATAAACAAATATTAATAAAACTTACATCTGCTTTGATTACAAAAAATCAATAAGTGTAACTTAGTGATCATGCGTCTATTTCTTTGTTGCTTACTGATGTTAAACATTTTCTAACGAGTAACGCAATTTCATTTTTATTATATTATTTACTAGGTACCTATTTCGTTAGCTCATAATGTATAATGAACCCACTGTTCGACTCCAACTCACTTCTGACCGGTTTTTACTCACCAGTCATTCTTTGTTCTACCGTAATACCAAAGAAGGCAGCTAACTGCAATGCTAAAGTCGAAGCATTCTATACTCTACAAGTAACCACATACAGTTTAAAATGCTTATACTATTACTATGCAGTTAGCTTCCTTTTTTGGTAAATCCTCTCTGTAATCTGGATTCAAACCGCTTGTAATCCTAGTCACGACTCCCCCGTAATATTCTAACTCTAGTTACTCTGATTCCGAGCAAAATTTAAATTTGCTAGACAATCTCCATAATCTGAGTGATTTATTTAATTCTGTCAAGATTTAGGCGTGTAGTGGTTTAAAGTGATTGCTTACGTTAAAGGTTTTGGCTGTGTTTTGTTTAATTGCTTCGAATAACGCATAATGTTTGATACGTTTGAATAAGAGAGATTTATTTGGCTCGGTTACTTACTTCTTTTTTGGCTAGCCTAGTTGATAGTAACCCTGCCTTCAAAGCTAGGGGTCCTGGGTTCAAATCCCAGTAAGAGCAGATATTGGTGTGATAAGCACGAGTATTTGTTCCTGAGTCTTGGATGTTTTATATGTGAATAAGATGGTCATACTGAACAAATTTTCCGATGGGACGATTGTTGTGTTCCGGTGTGGGGATAAGACAACCAGTGAAATTACTGGCATAGAGGCATTCCATCTTAGTCCTCAGGATTGGCAACTCATTTCAGATATTAGGATTATAGTCTTGAGAATCCAAATGTCTACGGGTCTCAGATTCCACTTACCATCAGGTGGCCTAAGTGCTCGGGTGCCTTCTCCTTAACATAAAGAAAATTATAGTTATTTGAAAAACCGGGCAAGAGCATGTCCGACCATGCTCAGTGTAGGGTTCCGAAGCCGTTAAGTACTACAAACATAAAAAACAACTAGACAATAACTAATTTTCTATTTAATGTAATTTGGTGCCGTCTTAGATGATTTTTGAAGGAATAGACATGTGAATCGCATATATCTGAAAAACTAATGATGTCTACTTAGTAGTGATACTTTTCCTTTTAAATTCGTTATATGCGCTTTCATTAAATATATTTTCAGATATTTTTTATTTGTAGTTTTGGCAGTAGGGGGGACACGACTCTAACATAAATTAGCGTTTTAAAGCTTAATATGTTCATAAATCGATCCCTTACTAGAAAAATTGATTATTACAAACCCGCAATATTTTTAAAGGACCAATCCAACGACACCCTGCATTATTGGGCAGACGAGTAAGAAAATACATTCCCACGTTAAGTGTAGGGGAGGTACCACAAAAAAAACATTATTTTTACCGTGTTGTTGTAAGTGATATGTTTATTCATGCCAAATTACAGCTGTCTAGTACTAAGAGTCTCTCAGCTAGGCTGCGGACGGACGGACGGACGGACATGGCGAAACTATAACCACACACACCACACTATACCTTTCACTTCTCTCAATCTCTCAAGGGTTAGCTGGAAGAGATCCCTTAAAGGGATAAGTTCGCCTTTGTACATCTTTTTATTTTTATTCATTGTATTGTTTTGGTTTTTCTTTTGTACAATAAAGTGTTACATACATACATACATACTATAAGGGTTCCGAGTTTGACTATGGAACCCTAAAAACAGGAAATAATAAAACAACTGTCATTTTTTAACTCAGCGACTAAAATACTAACTTAGCGACTGGTCGCCAACTTAATTTTTTGCAGGTCAGGTTAGGTTAGATTTTGATGCACATAAAAAAACTATTTCAATCAATGGAATTATCTTCTCATATCTTACAGATGGGCCCTTTTGGATACACTTCGACCCCTTTAGGATCTTTTGTGCAATTACCCTCTTACACACTAAGCTGATCGAATGTGCAGGTTTCCTCACGATATTTTTCCTTTACAGTAAAAGCATCGGGTAATGTACTTAAGTTAGAAAAACTCTTTGGTACATGGTGACAGCGGGGGTTTGAACTCGGTTCCTTAGAATCATCACGACGAATCGTCGACCTTTTAAGCCATTAGGCCATAGACGCTGTAACTAAATTATGTTCCTTAAATACTACTAATATACTGGGTGATTTTGGGGTCATGGTCCGGAATGGCCAAAAGTGAATAAGATGGTCATACTGAACAAATTTTCCGATGGGACCAACCACGAAATCGCCAAACAAACAGGTGTTCCATACATTAACGCTGAGTTGGCCATTCCGGACCATGTATGTATGTATGTATGTATACATACATGTATGTAAACACTTTATTGTACAAAAGAAAAACCAAAACAATACAATGAATAAAAATGAAAAGATGTACAAAGGCGAACTTATCCCTTTAAGGGATCTCTTCCAGCTAACCCTTGAGAGATTGAGAGAAGTAAAAGGTATAGTGCGGTGTGTGTGGTTATAGTTTCACCATGTCCGTCCGTCCGTCCGTTCGCAGCCTAGCTCAGAGACTCTTATTACTAGACAGCTGTAATTTGGCATGAATAAACAAATCACTCACAACAACACGGTAAAAATAATGTTTTTTTTTGTGGTACCTCCCCTACACTTAACGTGGGGATGTATTTTCTTACTCGTCTGCCCAATAATGCCGGGTGTCGTTGTATTGGTCCTTTAAAAATATTGCAGATTAGTGATAATCAATTTTTCTATTAAGGGATCCATTTATGAAATACTAAGGTTTAAAGAGCAAATTTTTGTTATGTTTACAACTATGTAGTGTTAAGTGATCTATTGTTTAACCGCTTGTGATTTGTTACTGTGGTTAAAATGGTGGTCCGACCGGATCGCTACGACCATCTTATCCAACCACCCGCCAAGCAACAGTGTTCGCATTGTTGTGTTCCAGTGTGGGGATAAGACAACCGGTGAAATTACTAGCATAGAGGCATTCCATCTTAGTCCTCAGGGTTGGCAACGCATTTGAGCTCTTAGGATTGTAGTCTTGAGAATTCAAATGTCTATGGGTCTCAGATTCCACTTACCATCAGATGGCCTGAGTGCTAGTGTGCCTTCTCTTTAACATAAAAAAAAACCGCCTCATCATATTTTTCATAAAAATCCACCTCTAAATAGTTAATCACTGTCCAAAATCATTGCCTACCTTGCTTATTCAGTACCCGGCACAGATCACCGGAGGGACAGTGACATCTCGTAACTCACTCGACGTCTCTGACTTGATTGATGTACTCTGTACCGGCTAATTGCCTGAAATGCATTTATTCCAGTTTAAATCGCTGTTGGAAAACATTGGAAATAAATGAAAAAGGTAATTTAAAACAGTTTCAAATAGAATGTGCAGGAACGT
Source organism: Acleris holmiana (assembly GCA_949316455.1). NCBI lineage: Eukaryota > Metazoa > Arthropoda > Insecta > Lepidoptera > Tortricidae > Acleris > Acleris holmiana. The sequence continues at coordinate 9,276,718 of OX438785.1, forward strand.
GTATTTTTAACAAAGTAATTATAGTATTTCAAACTATAATTGAAATAATTATTAACAGAATGGTTAATAAAGTTGGTAACCATAATCCCATGGTATTTAAGTTTGTGATTTTATTAAATAGTTTATTCCAGTTCGATAACAGATATATATATTCTCATAATACACTCAGTAAAAAATAAAATGTAGCAATTAAAAAATGAAAATATACAATAAAAAAAATACTGTTATTAGTGGACAACCAAGGGGCTCTTCCTTAGGCATTTTGAACTACTTTTCAAAATCACAGCCTTTTTTTTTTACAGTCTGCCCTTATTTCAGTCAACGAATAAATAAATGCAATAAATCTTAAATACAAGTTATTAGATTTTTTAAAACTTGACTTAACTGCCTTGACTGCCTTGCAACAGAAGCAGCTTCACAATGTATAACTGATATAAAGGTACGTCAAGACGTTTTTTGGTCGGATCATTTTCCGCTGGAGATCTACTGTAATATCGTCCCCTTACTTCTAGAACCGACTAACTGCATGAAGTATAGTTTTGAGAAAAACGAATTTAAAGGTTTGAGTGTTCAAATTTCAAGTTAAACCGAATTCTAAGTAAATGATATTTGTGATTTTATTACGAGAGGTTATTAGTAATCAAATCTGTACGTGACAAATTAGTATATTCCTAAAACAAATGGGTTAAATTGAGGGTTTTGTAAAAAAGGTGATGCAGATAAGTGGTTTTTGCTGTAGAGTCAATTTAATCGTATCTTATAAACTAAGAGGCTTAGGCAGTATTCATTAAAAGTTAAACTTTCTTACTTATATGAATTACACTTTGTACTAGAAAAATATTGAGAATTGTGATTAATTATGCAGTTATCTTAGTTTATATTATAGTCACGAGTCAGTTAGTTGGTTTTGGCTGTAGAAAATTTGATATTTCGGAATTAAGTGCACTTAAAATGCTAATATGTTACTAGTATGTCGTGTCATGTAACTAACTTTACCAACTACCCCGCCCCTACAAGGTATAGCGTTATGTTTTGTAACGTTTGCATTACTCAAGACTTTAGCCTATTCGTTTACAAATTTTCATCGAATTATGTTTACTAATAAGGCGTTTATTAGATAAAAAGCCACATCGAAACAAACATTGGTGTTGACTGGAGAGGTTTGTAGTTAAAACTAAAATAAACGTCACATAGGTTCCAAAAATAGTTTATTAGGGTTATAAAAATTAGGGAACAGTAGATCAATTTATACTTCGTCACTGCTCGTGACGGCTGCGGCCACGTCTGGCCCCCGATCTACCATGTCATTCTCGCAGGCGAGTGCCTTGAACCAGCCGTGGTACTCCTCTGGTATAAAGCCCTTATCACAGAGACTTATAAGGTCCCTCTTTTTAGCTACGCTGATAGGCAGGGGATTGGCGTAGAGTTGTTTCAATGTAGGAACTACGAATTCCTCGAGAATCTGACAAATTTCTTCAGTAAAACCGTTCTCAGTCTCGTTTAACAACTCTGGATTGCAGTTATCTGAAACAAATAATACTGGCTTTGAGTTATGTACAGTCACCAGCAATTATAATATTATCGTGCATTAGGCGCAATAATATCTGGCACGCTCTTATATCTCTAGTAATAAAGACGTGTCGTGACGATAATATATTATAAATGATGACTCTTTTAACAAATCTGGATTGCAGTTATCTGAAACATAATACTAGCTTTAAGTTATGTACTTACATTACCTAGTTGGTTACTAAGTTATGTTACTGTAATAATCCTTATCTATATAAAATATACTAACGAAAGTTAAATAAATTATATATTAAAATGAAGTATACACAATCAGGATTTACATTTGTCAATTTCATTCAAAATGGCCTCCTTGGGCCTGAACACAGGCCTTCAGACGACGAGGCCAGTCATCAATAGCGGCACGCACGGTTGTCATATCTAATTCCGTCACTGTCTTGACTATGGCCCGCTTGAGAGAGTCAAGATTTGTGTGGGGTTTAGCACAGGCTTTCTCCTCAATAACCTGCCATATAGCATAATCCAGGGGGTTGAGGTCCGGGCTGGAGGAGGGCCAGTCTTCGTGGGCAATGAAGTCAATTTTGTTGCTTCGAAACCAGGCTTGAGTTGTTTTTGCCTTATGTGCAGGGGCTGAGTCTTGTTGAAAGACCCAGGGCTGGTTTTGAAATAGAGAGTGGCTTAAAGGCTTCACTATTGGTTCCAGAACGGTTTCCTGGTAAACTTTAGCCCCAGTTTTGATACCTTTTTCACAGAAATGGACCTGTGTTAACCCTGAGTATGACACACCTAACCAAATCATGACATAAGAGGGATGATGGCCTCGTTGCACACTCGGAACAGCTACACTCGCTTCTTGACTGTTTTTTGCATATACTCTGTCATTCTGGCGGTTACAACATTCTTCAATGGTAATTTTTTTTTCTTCTGTAAATAATATATTTCGGTGGCCATTTTGTGCGTACCGCTTCAGTAGCACGCGACTTCTATTCAGCCTCATAGTCTTCAATCGTCCATTAAGCAAATGACCTTTCCGTCAACGATAAGCGTGTAGTCCAAGGTCTTGATTGATAACTTTTTTAAGGGAGCTTCTCTTCACAGACATCTGAATTGCCAACAACTTTTGCTTCCGGACGGGGTTTCTTGCGATTCTCGCCTCCACTGCCTTTATTAGAGCTGGGGTCCGAACGGTGCGTGGTCTTCCAGACCTCTTGCGGTCATCAAAGCTCAGGGTACTATTGTACCTATTAATGGTACGATAAACAAATTGTTTGTTTATTTTCAGATTTTGAAGCAACTTCAAAATCACGTTTGGCGGATGCCCGCATTTGTGCAACGCAATTACAGCGACACGATTTTCTTTTAGACCCCAATTCATTATAAATACGACGAGATAAGTGTTGTGTGTGCTATAAAATTATAACTGACAACCCGCCATATTATGTCATTTTATATTTTTTCGGTAGCATTTGTTTTAACGCAAGACAAGAGCTTGCAAATCGAGTAACAGAACTTAGTAACCAACTAGGTACATCCCTATTCTGTACACATTGTATTTTCTATTTTCATTTAGTGCCATAAATAGTTTTAATACATAAATAGATACATACATGACTAGTTCTTCCTAAAAATTTCATTCTTGTGACACACTTTATTCTTGCCGACTGTTTTTGTACCACTGATGACAAACTCACTATTAAAAGATGACTCCAACAAGTCCAAACTCTATGGACCTACTATAACCCGTTGAGGAGCTCTTATGGCCACCTTCCGTCTCGAGCATCATACCAGCTCGATGGTACCATATTATTGTATAGTCATCGGAATCACGTTAACATGCAAATTTTCAAATCTATCCGACAACGAAAAGTACGTTAAAATCGTCTTTTAAGATTTTTTTAATCAGTCAATCAAGACCGTAAATATTGCGACAACGATGACCTTGCCTAGGTACCTACTCAAAATTATTTTGTATACCTAATATGAAACTAAGATAATACGCTTAGTATTTGAAATTGAAATAGTATTTAATTTTGTTAAGTGGCATACCTATTACCTAGTAAGTATGTAGGTAGGAACGCGTTACAATCCACGGCAAACTGTTGAGTAGGTAGTTGTAATACCTATCTAATTCGTTTCCATATTCGACTTACATGGTTGATCTCTCCGTGACTTAGCGAATCATCGACACCAGAAGATAGCTTGTTGTCATCAATGTCATCAACTATAACGAAAACTTTTTGTTTAGGTATGTTGGGGTCAATTCCCCGCGCGATTTGCCGTAGGTACTTAATTAAAATGCAAATTCGTTGTCTTAAATGACATTTTCTAAAATAGTTCGCCTTATTCAGCGAGATTTTAGTAACATTAACATTAGGAAAACCTTTAATATTGTTCTAGTGATTACCTAACCTATCAATTTTAAAATAATTAATAGAAACAGTCATTTCGACTTACCTTTATTCGAACCGTTCCCAAGCACCAGGCTTAAAAGTTTTTTGTTCGGGAATTCATTCTTCCACGCTCGTCATCACTGTTATTTCGTAAATATTATATGCGTGCACGCAATCGACGTCGACACTTCCAAACACGTGAGACGCGACTAAGCGGTGAGGGCCTCACTAAGGAGCACAGCGTGAAGCGCGTACGCGCACGTTAAGCGGTTTTGGCTGAATCAGATTCTACCGTCGAAAGAAAAAACGATGCAAGCAAAACATGTTATAATATATTTTAGATGTTTTTGCTGATTTATATTCTTACCTGCTGAGTAATTAGGAAGTGGAAAAACATATTATCGATTGGTTTGAATGTTTTTGTAGATGGCAAAATGAACGTTTATATATTATGGTTAACACCAAAAAACTACTACACATGTTTAGTATCTTATTGAAGTAACTAAATTGTATTTTTATTAAAACATGAAACCTGCTAACACCGCTTTAATGAGGACAAATTGTTTTTCTTCTTAAAAATTTAAAAATATCGATTATAACAGCCATTTAGTAGCTTTTGCTTGTTCAATATTAAAAAAATCGCCGTTAAACTACTTTAAGCTAGAGGCTAACTCAAGAACGGAGCATCATATTAAAAAATGGGTTTTGACAACACGTAGACATCGGAAAGTACTTTCTAACGGTATTCGTAACTTGGTTTTGCCTAAAAGGTACTTTAGTCGGTTCTAGAAGTAAGGGGACGATATGGGCTCTTTAACAAAAAAAGTAAAACACCGAGAAAACATAACTAATAAAATTCGATGGGGTGAGAGGGATGCTAAGCAGATCAATCAGTATTATTCAGAGTGTGTTAATAACTTAAGGAAAATAGACTTTCCAGCGGAATGTAGGTCCTGCGCCGATACGTACTGTTGTAATATTGAACACAATTTTGTAATTGATGCTTTATATCGAAGTATTGTCGATTGCCTTACTCGAGCGGCCGCAGTTAGCTACGGGGTGCGAGAATTTTACAGGCGAAAGCAGGTGGTAGGCTGGAATAAGCACGTAAAAGCAGTGCACGAACTGGCTAGGCACAGTTTCCAGATGTGGATTTTAAGTGGCAAACCCAATACAGGCAAAGTGTATAGTGAAATGTGCGAAACCAGAAAACTCTTCAAGTCAAAGTTGAAATGGTGCCAGGACAATGAAAAACAAATTAAATTGGATATTTTAGCCACTCACCATTCAGCTAAAGACTTTCGAGGTTTCTGGAAGTGCACTAGACAGATGGTGGCTGGTTCACGTGTTCCTGCTTGTATTGAGGGCGAGTGCGACGCAGGCCGAATTGCAGAAATATTTCGTAGCCAATTCACAGTGCATTCTCAATTGGGGCCTGTGTCGGAAGTGCCGGACGCTGAAGGTGCTTTGTGCGGTGAATACACGCGGTTTACTGCTAGCGAGGTCATGGCGACGATTAGACAGATGTCCAGAGGCAAGTCGCCTGGCCACGACGACCTCAGCGTCGAGCACCTGCGAAACGCTGGAGCTCACCTTCCTAGGTTGCTGGCCATGTTGTTTAACTTATGTGTGGGCCATTCATATCTGCCTCAGGCGCTTATGAAAACTATAGTTGTACCAATTCCCAAAAATAAGACAGGCGATGTCTCAGACAGAACCAATTATCGTCCTATCTCGTTGGCCACCGTGATAGCTAAGGTATTGGACGGTTTGCTTGCTTGTCGCTTGACTCGTGATATAGACCTGCATGACGCTCAGTTTGGGTTTAGGGCGGGTCTGTCTACCGAATCTGCGATCCTGAGACTCAAGCATACCGTCCAATATTATACTACACGTAAAACGCCTATTTACGCATGTTTTTTGGATCTGTCGAAGGCATTCGACCTCGTCTCATACAACTTGCTATGGGATAAGCTAATGAGAGAGACCAGGACACCTGGAGAATATGTAAGGATTCTGAAGTACTGGTATCAGAATCAAACAAATTGTGTGAGGTGGGCGGGTGAATGCTCGAGCGAATATACTTTGGAGTGCGGGGTCAGGCAGGGCGGCCTAACCTCTCCGGGACTTTTTAATCTTTATGTCAATGGCCTGATCGGTGAACTTGGCGCAGCCGGTGTCGGATGCTCAATAGACGGTAGTCTGGTCAATAATATTAGCTATGCAGATGACATGGTTTTGCTGAGTCCATCGATTAGTGCCCTTGAGATACTGATTAAAATATGCGAGGGATACGCGGAGTCACATGGCCTTAAGTACAACACAAAAAAAAGCGAGCTACTCATTTTTAAGGCGGGCAACAAACAGCCTAGGTTTGTGCCCCCAGTTATACTCGATGGTGTAGCCATGACTAGAGTCACTAGGTTCAAGTACTTAGGTCACTGGGTCACCGAAGATCTCTCCGATGATGCCGACATTGAGCGAGAGCGTAGGGCGTTGGCAGTGAGAAGTAATATGTTGGCTCGCAGGTTCGCACGTTGCACACAAGAAGTTAAAATAACTCTTTTTAAAGCATTCTGTCAGACTTTTTACTCGTGCGGCCTGTGGGTTAAATATACGCTCCGATCTTTTAACGCCCTACGTGTTCAATATAACAATGGTTTGAGGATGTTGCTGGGACTGCCTCGTTTCTGTAGCGCATCAGGGATGTGCGCCGAGGTTCGCGTCGATAGTTTCCAGGCCATTATTCGCAAGAGAGTCGCCTCCCTGATGCGACGTGTGCGAGATAGTCCCAACAGCCTCCTCAATACGATTGTGCATAGGTTCGACTGCCCAGTCGTGAAACACTGGAATTCCTGTCATGCGGGCCATAGAATTGTATTGTTTTAATGTTGTAGTAGTTTTATCAGTGTAGTACTTACTAACATAGTTTTAAGAAAATGTTACTAATAAAATATGGACTTCGGTTTGAAATAAAATGATTATTATTATTATTATTATTAAGTAGTCCAAATACAAATGACACATGACAAAATATTTATTCGACATCAAAATTGAGCATGGTGACATGTAATAGCGACTTATTAATAGGTAACAGAGTAAATACTTAGATAAGACAGTCTTACGAATACATACAACAGAATAAGTACTGTTTTGCCGGAAAAGGGGCTGGACTAGTTCTGGCTAGCTCTGGTTTTCAGACAGACCCTAATTAGATGACTATTACTAGTATATAAACAAAAAGGTTGTCAGCACGCAATACATACATACATGCATCGGACTATGTGTGTATGTGTATATATTTTTTATATTACATTACATAACATTATATGTATTATTTGCTAGTCAAATTCAAAATGGATGTGTCTCGCTGAAATGTTCGCACCCACCTCAACTATTCTGTTTGACCTAGTGGTTGACTGGTAGACAATGCCTGAAGGCATTAAGTCCGCTATTTGTACTTACTCTTTGTACTGTGCAATAAAGTTTAAATAAATAAAAAAATTAAACCGCTGGAATTTGAATTCTACACATTTGAGTTTAGTCCTTTGATCCCTCTCCCCTTTTTCTTGTCGCGGAGTTATAATTGCCTACAAAGTAGTTTAGGTTTAAGGCTCAGCTTAATTAGTATAGCTCTAGTTTAAAATCTTTAATAAACACCTAATATATATAACAGTTATTCAATCTTCATGACTTTTCCACCCCTTAAATTTTCTTTTATAATAAATTATTATTTTAAACGAATTAGTTTACACCCCCTGCCATGAATTTGTGTCCTCAGTTATTTCTCTTACAAGGTTGTCTGGAAGAGATCGCTATTTAGCGGTAAGACCGCCTGTTGTATACCTATGATTTAAATGTACTGTTCCATGTTCTGTTTTTATTTTTTATTTTTGGTGTTCAATAAAGAGTATTTGTATTTGTATTGTATTGTATTTTATTTTGTAGAGAACTTAAGCAGGGGGGTAATTCGTGCATCGAACGCAAAGGTGACCGATCTTTGCTGCTTACTTGAAAAGGCACGCGCTAAAATGTGGTTTGTACGCTCCGACGGGACTACTTAAATTTGCCGGATAAACTTTCACCTTTGCGTTCGACGCAGCGCTGTGTTAAGAGAATCAACCCCAGTTCTGTTTACCTATTTTTTTTTAAGAAGTTTAGTTTTGAGATATTTACAAAACTTCAAAGAAAGGAACCTTTTATCCCTTTGTCTCGTCGAAAATGTGGCCCTACGTTGGGAAATTTTAGTTTGTTGTACCTGGGTATCACCTTTCATAAAAACCACAGACCACATCATTTATAGCATTTATTTCCCAATTCCATGACATGTGTTTGTTGACTGAGCTATTAATTAATAATTTCATTTTATTTCACATTTATCATATCTTCTTCCACTTAGCTTTAACACAAAGTACAAAATTATTCATCAGTTTAACATTATTCCAATGTTCACTTTTCCATCCAGCACCAATAAATGATTTGTTTAGGTCATACTCACTCTTAAAAACAAACGTTGTCTTTCCTGTGGTCAACAGTTAAAAGCTTGTGTGCATATAAGTTGTGTTTTTGTGTTTTTAAATGATAGGTCTAAAGCAGTCCTGACGGCGTTTTCGCGGGTATGGGCTTAGCCAGAAAATTAGGCCTTAAAAACGTTAACTTTCGGTGTGTCCACAGGAAAGACGGTAACCTAAATCTGTGTATGACCTGTTTTGAAAAAACATCGCCGTAACGAGACATCGCGTTTTTGGGACTATTTTTCCTCCATTCCTATAACTACTTGACCCATAGACATTTGAATTCTCAAAACTATAATCCTAAGACCTCAAATGCGTTGCCAACTCTGAGGACTAAGTTGGAATGCCTCTATACTAGTAATTTCACCGGATGTCTTATCCCCACACCGAAACACAACAATGCGAACACTGTTGCTTAGAGCGTGGTTAATGGATAAGATGGTGGTAGCGATCCGGACGGACCCTGCACAGGGTCCTACCACCACTAAACTACTACTACTTCGTATTTTGCATTTTAAATTATGAAGACTCTCTTTGAAACGCCTTCAATCGGTCCATCGAGCGAGCAAGCACATACGAGCGATAGTTAAGCTACCTAAGTGAAAAAAGATGCCCTAAAACTTTGCTCGTACGCTCTGACGACTACTTCTACTCCACGGTTTATCATTTTTCCGTCTAGATGATAAGTTTGTCATTTACTTTTGTTATTTCATGTAAAATTATCTTTATGTTGCTCAACTTCACCAACATTTTGTTCCAACACAAACAGTTCAAAATTATTCCAACGTTCACTTGGTCGTGTACTCTTGTAGCCCTCATCCAGTCACAAACAAATGATTTGTTTTGAACAAACGCTACGTAACGAGATATCGCGTTTGCGGGACTATTCTCCCTGAGAGTCACTACTGTTACGTTTCACGAGGGTTTGGGCAAAGCCATGAGAGAAAGTAGGGAAATTTTAGGAGCACTTCGCCAAATATTAAGTTTATTTTTACTCTATAGTCCCCGGCGATTGTGAAGTAAATCCTGACACCTGTCATTCCAGTACAAATTATAACCTCAAATCTAAGAATAGGCTTTAAATTGTACCGCGATGACAGGTGTCAGGATTGACTTCTTATCGGCCGGGAACTATAGTAACATTGCAAAAAACGAAATGTTTTTTTCTTCAGAAAAGCAAGTGTGATTTTTTACTAGTAAACGTTGGCATTTTCGTCGTTATTTCAGTAACATGAGGGATACCTTATTTATTTCAACCAGCGTATAAAGAAACGCATCAATGGGATAAAATAAAAAAAACGAGGTTATGAAGCACTTTTCAATTTGCAGATGGATTATTGACCAGTGAGTCTAAAATGGCGTCTGGGAATTATAGTATATTATAGTAATTGTGTATGACCCAATTCAGTTATAAAAATAATATTTGTTTTGTCTATGAGTTTATTATGCGAATGGTAATAATAAAATTCGCTTTGTGTAGAATGAAGTTTAGTTCATTTCTTTTTATGCAAATCAATACATACCTCACCGGAACGCAATATTTTTTTTCTCCGCTAGCAACTTTATGCTTGCGCCCGCGCACACTCCAAAGCTAGGCTAACGATCACTCGAAAGACCCAAGGAATGCTTAATTCGCGGATTGTGCCGAGAACTTTACTTATTGAGGATAGTGGGTGCTTCTACTTGCAAGTAAGGCTACTTGCCTTGTCTATCATTTTGAAGCGATGCTTGAGAATTCCAAGACATATTTTATTTCATTTGTTTTTTTTAACTTTTTTGTTTAATTATCACTATCGAAGCTAATAAAATTATATTTAACTTTATTTGGATAAATTTTAGGTTGTTCAATGTTTAATTAAGTTTAATGCGTAATTAAAAATACTGCGGTGCCCTGCAGGCTTACATGGTTGAGCTATTTATTAGGTTAAGAACTGCCTGTACTATATACCCATGTAAAGGAATGAATAAATATGAACATGAATATGCACGCCCTTAATTGTTGTTTTTACGTTCTGACGGGAAAACTTCAACTCGCTGGTTAATAATTGGTGCGTCGAGTTCAAGAGCGAGTTGTTCAAAAGAATCAGCTCTTTGATTGCACTAGCTTATTCCAGTTACTGTGACTTTTCAAGTTTTCCTTGCCATTATGCGTCGCCACGTTGTCTTTAGCTACGTCTTGGAGATGAATGCCAACTCAAACTTTGTGTCGCTAGGTAGTTTATATATAGCTTTTGCCAAGGTCTGTCATGCTTGCATCAATTTATGGGTAAGCACCAAAAAGTTGGCCACGCCAACTCACCCATTAAATATTTCCATGATACTTTTCCTTTGTGCAACGAAATTTAGCCATACAATGGGGCACATGTCATGCATATTTTTATTACGCTCTCTAGAAAGTGCTATGAAAGAGAGGAATAACTTTATACGTCAAATAATTGTCGTGTAATTTTTTCATATGATATGAAGCTTCAAAAACAAGCAAGATTTATACCGGGTGTTGCCTGCTGTGGATCGTTTCTACTTTATAAACGTAGCAACATTTGTTTTACAACTTAATTTTTTTTTTTTTTTTATTCGGGATTTTTTCGAACTAACTAAATAGCATTTTTAATGTACTCCATCCAATAGTCTAGTTGACATCTACTGTCAGCCTACATACTTCGTAGTTTTCGCAATACATTGCTTGCTTAGAAAATGTAAATTCATTAATATTTAGTTAACAATAAGTTATTTTCAAGAGTTGTATAATAAATGTTGTTACGTTTGTGGTGTGGAAACGATACCTGAATTTATTGCTCCTATTACAGGCAACACCCGGTATAAAGTGTTAAAATTGCTAAGTTCTAGACAGTATAAGATACAACGCTATAGTATTTTCATATCTGTTGGTTTTACTCTTAACAATACGGCCTTTGTTGTTCGTCTGGCAACCGCAGAAACAAATTAAGACGATAAAATATGTAGTCGCAAACAGTACGAAAAAGAGAATGTATTTACAGTGTCACTTCAAATGATTGCTTACGATCCATTTTTATCAACCTGTATCGTAAATAGATCAACTAACCGAGCTATAGTCAAGATAAATATCGACAAAATAAAGAAAATTTTTCAATATCCATTTCGTCACGAAAATTAGCCATACATTTCGATACGTTAAATTTCGTGACGAAATGAAAAAGTAAAATTTTCTTCATTTTGTCCTTAACGATGTTTAGTTTTTTTAAAACGCCCTAATGCTATCGTTATCGAAAATATACAGCGTGTAAATTTCACACGGGCATATACCAACAACAGTTACCTAATATACACACTAATTAACGTAAAAACTTGTGTAACAGAAACATTACTTTTTGTGGTGGCAGGACCCTGTGCAGGGTCCGTCCGGATCGCTACCACCATCTTATCCATTAACCACCCGCCAAGCAACAGTGATCGCATTGCTGTGTTCCGGTGTGGGGATAAGACTACCGGTGAAATTACTAGCATAGAGGTATTCCACTTAGTCTTAGGAATATAGTCTCAGATTCCACTTACCATCAGGTAGCCCGAGTGCTCATGTGTCTTCTCCTTAACATAAAAAAATACTTCGTTAATTCGTTTTGTAATAGGAAGTTGCATGCGTTACATTGCTTCTAAGACAAACTTTAAAAATTAACTACTTCCAATAATAAAAGTTAATAATAAAATATCTTTCTCACATGATTTGTATGATCGTTAACTACGTCTGGATAAAATATATGCCCATATGAAATTTACACACTATAATAAGCTACTGTAAATTCCATACATTTTCTAAGTTAACTAAAATCGTTAACGTTAGCGTTATATATTTTGTCTACGGCTTCTACTGTCAAGAATATATAGGACTAGCTTTTGCCTGCGGCTGTGTCTGCGTAGAAGTCGTTTATCGCTATTCCCTCGCGAACTGTCATTTTTTTCGGGATAGCAATTAGCTATTCCAGACTAACTATTTGTGTGCCCAATTTCATCCAAATACAGTCAGCCGTTTTGGCTGAAACGAATGTATCTTTCACATTTTTAATATTTGGATAGGATATTAGTAGGATTAACGTAAACTAGCCTTTTGTCACACATACACATACATAACATCACGCCTTCATTCCCAGAATGGGGTAGACAGAGCAACAGAAATACCAACAGCTTTAAAAAGACTTAGTTGATAATTCTGTAACCACATTTTGCACTTTCAGGACAAGAAGTTTACTAGTGTATTAGTAGCAGGTTGCAAGCCCATCGCTTAACTACAAGTCCTTATTTATTCCCCCTTAACTTGCTCTCATTTATTTATCTTTTTGTCAATTCTATACAATTCTGATAGTTTTCGAAAACCATTAGGTTTACGTTAAATATCTTGTCTAAACTACTCATGATGACGACGATGATGATGCCATTCATTATCATCCCTACGAAATAAAATTTTAAACCCAGTTTCTAAGGACCAAACATAAAACACAAAAGAACACTGGAACAGCGAGAAATAAAAACCGGATAGTGGCCTAAGTTTTGTTCGTTTACTTTTGTAAGACCCAACTATGTATCTCAGTCCGAGAGAACGTAACTCAAGCCCTGGGTTTACGTCAGGATAACGCCCTGATTCCAAATTGACGGGTTTAGTTGCGTCTTAAACTGACCTTTACGGAGACAACGCTGCACAGAATATAACAGTAACACAACACAACAACAAACAATAGTGGTAAGTGGGTTTTTTTTTTAATGCGGCTGTGGCTGGGTCGCCGGCTGCGATTGATTATTTTTCAATTTTTTTATGTTTTGCTTGCAAAACTACTAGAGAGTACATTTACATTTATACAGTGTTCCACCTTTACTAAGCTGATAAAACTTGAATAAAGGTTAGATATCAGCCAAAATCATTAAAATATAGTGTTTTATATTTTTTTAAAAGATATGTTACAAAAACATTTGTGAAAAATTTGACATCTGTCAGCTGCATACTTTTGGAGAAAAGGCAGTATTAGGGTTAATTGGGTGCCGTGAGCTCTTGTGATAGGTATTATGTCTTTATAAGCATTCTTTGACTAAAGTTTTAACCTACAAGCTTTTCAGGTGTGTGTAATATTGGCCGAAACATTAAATTAATTTTGGTCGACTATTTCCGTACTGTTACAAACAGTACACTGTGCCTAAAGTCTGGTCTTAAAAACTTATTAAGGTATAAACCGAGGTAAAAGCTTCAATAGTAGGAGAGACTTGTAAGGAATTTAAAATAGTTATTCAGACTGAAGACAGATTGAAGTCGCTCTGCCCCTTTAGCGAATTGAGGTTTCGAATAAAGTTAAGTAATTAGTTCCGGAATGATGCCATCTATCAAGAGACGCAAGAACTTAGAAATATCTTGGTCACGTGTTCAAGAACGATAGAAACACGCTGCAGCAGTTGATTATGATGGGCAAAAGCAAAGGAAAAAGACGCAGTGGACGATTGAAGAAAGGCTGCAGAACGTCCGGGAGTGAACCGGCATTGCCTCCGTCAATCATGCTAGCGTAAAACATGCTAGCGTAAGACACGAAACTGTACCAGAAAATAAGGTTAGTTTCGGTAAGAACTGCGAAACTGTGTCAAAAATTCGGTTACAATCTAGTTAGAATATACATACACACATAAATCACGCCTGTTTTCCAGAGGGGGCAGAGACCACTTCTTTCCACCTGCTACGATCCTGAAAAAGCTGTTTCGCTTCTTCCACATTCATACATCGAGTCATGAATGCACGTCGGTTTCGTGTACTTAAGATTCGGTCCTTGATTCCCCGATTTGATTAAAAAAAGTACGCCTATCGTGCCCCCTTCCGAACCTCACTTTCACACTGTATATTTATTTCGTCTATCGTTTTTCATCCATCCTTTCCAAATTATCGAACCATCGAAGCATGCCCTTTTCAATCTTTGTCACTACATCTTTTTTCAGACCACACTTCTCTGATGTTTTCATTCCTTACTATGTTTATTAGTTAGAATATAATTAGGATAATTCGGCTTGATAACTTTATATCATCCAAACATTAAAGGCTGATTTTCCAATCCCCAGATAACATTACCTGACAGTTAAAATGATCGCTTTCCTTTTCTTATTTCATATGAAAAATCAGATAGCGATATCCGTACGTCCGTAAAAATCGTCACTAAGCTAAATATTTTCATACGAAATCAATATTAATATTATTATCATCGTCATTAATTATGCAAAGGGATTGTATGCTGTAGGAAACTTCATCGAGAAAATTTGTATGGCGGTTGGAAAATTTGAAGTTAAGGTGAAAAAGTAAATGAAAATAATGTCTGGAAGTAAGTTGTTTTAGGGATTGCGATGAATGTAACTTATTGATTACTTAAAAATAAAACATAAAAAACTTATTTGATGATCGAAATGTAATCCTTACCATAAGTAACAGTGACCGTACTCGCCAGCGAAACAAATGTTCTGTCTCTTACACTATTGCTATAGATTAGGAAGGACAAAACATTCGATTTTCTAGCGAGTACAATTACTGTAACTCGTAGTAGTACAGGACAGCTTGTACCTAAATAGATTAGTTAATCTAGATTGTGTCTAACTCCGGTTTAATTGTGATTTAAATTAGCTTTATTCGCTTAAATCAGATTTAAACTTTTGGTGTAAGCCGGTATCAATGTTCAGGATAAGTTTAAGTTTACTATTTTCTCTTTCTCACTCGTGTAAGTAATTCGAGTTGACTCTATGACAGAAAGAGACAATATTCAAGCCGGGAATCATGTCTTTAATTACGCATAAGAGTATAGGTACCCGACTTTAATGCAAAATAAGGTCTAAGAGACACGTGATATGTCATTTGTATGTTTAATTGTTGGTTCAATGAAAACTTAAATAGCTTATTTTGATTTTCCGTATAACCATTATGGACATTATTTTACGGTAACCTGAATTACCATTCTTCTTTTAACAAAACATTTTGCTTTTTAAAGGTATTGTATTGTTTTTTAGTCAAGTAAATAAGAGCTATTATTACATCGACTATACGATAACATGATGAAAGCAATATGTTTTTATCTTGTTAAAAATAAACACACGAAACCACTTTTATACGATATATTCTTAATAATAAATACGTTTCCTAGTAGCAATGATATTAATGATGCTTTTGATATCGATTCCGAGGGTGTTTTAGCTAATAACAGGCCTCGAGGCAAGCTTGTTTGTTGACGGCATTCGCGGCAGCCATTCAAGGTATTAATCATCGGCTTATTTTGTTACAATGCGCAGTTTCTAAGGATCTTGAGGGTTGCGGGGTGAAATGGCATTGGTTGAATTGAAATCTTTGATCACGTTTATAATTATGTTGAAATGTAATAAGAAATGTTAGTCTATTCTGGATCACTGGGACACCTTGAAATAAATGTTCAAAGACTGTAACTTTTGTTAGTTATTACTATCGTTTTGCTACAAACAGCTCTAACTTTGGGGGATACTAGAAAACGATTAATATGCTTAGTTATATTCTGAAATAAATGCTTTCACTGAATGAATGAAAGCCTTGTTGTTTTCAGGATATTAGATATAGATATTAATTTCGTAGGTTAGGTTGAGCTAGACTTGTGACTTTGTGACTATCACAAAATCTAAAATCCTGCGCCTAAAAAACCCATCTGTGAAATTAAAATTCAGTGAAGTGATACGTTCTATGAAAAAAATGTCGACAGAATAAGGATTTATAAACATACTTACATACGAATAAGAAAAGGCTCGAGGTTTATTTTAGATTTAGATACATCAAACTACGTACTAAACTTAACAGCATAATTTACAATTTAACCCACTATTTACTTTAAAGTTTTGGACGGATTGCCCAATTTATTCGAGTAGATTAAAAAGTATTAGTATGCAATAATATTAATATGATTATGTAGTAGTACCTACGCCAATTTAAAACTATTTACTCATACGTAAAGCAAATACTTTTTATTAGAAACATAATAATAGTATTTAATTAGGGCGCCGCTAGTTGATCTATGCAGAATAAAAGGAGCATCCTCACTGAGAGCCTTCACATGTATTGAGCATTCGGCGTGGAATATTAAAATGGTGTCGACCACAGTAACGCTCGGGTCAACGTCCACACCACACGAAAATTCCACACGAATGCTCTCAGTGAGGATGCTCCTTTAAACAAACAAGATATTTGTTTCTTGCAGTGCCTGCTTTTTATTTCAATAACAGAACTCATATATTTGTAAACATTTGACTGAGAAATAATAAAAAATTGCTTCCACAGTCGTCGATATAAAATATTTCTTACACTTTTCAAAAACAAATATTTTAACCCAAGTTCTTGTCCTATAAGGTTTGTTGTTCGAACATTGGCCCCAAGAAAATTCAACTAAGTACTTAATACCCTTTCTAGCCTGAGGGTCGAAAGTCAGCTCAACCTTCAAAAGTAAGTTTTAGGCCAGAACAAAGATAAACTAAGCCTAGACTATAGGTTTTTGAGAAAAGTATTACCGCGGGTAAACAATGGACTCTGGGTACATTGAGATGTAAATGAACCGGCATAATGAATAACAACCCTGTCACACCGTAGCGTATAGTAAAAAGTAGGAAAAACTAACTAACAAATCAATGATAATAGTAGTCTCTTTTTAAACGTGATAACTAATACACTCGTAAATCTAATAAGAAATGCAAATGTTATAGATTAAAATCCGACTGGGAACTAGTAAAGCGACCCCTAATAATTTTAATATAGCTTTTACGAACATACATAATTACAAACATACACACATACATAGACTTTTAAACTGATAGATAAGTCTTATATCTTGGCTTCAAGTTAGTTAGTTGAGTAAAAATTAACCACTACCATAGCAAGTTAACTTTTTATTGAATAGATTTTTCCTTCTGACTGAAATACCCTCAGGATACAAGCTAGGCTATCCAGTAAACGTATCGGAAGCCTGATTTAGTTCTCATTCTTATTTATTTTTGTTATTATTGTTATTAATTTTCCATCTCTAGCCATCAACAGCTTTGTATCAGAAAAAATAAAGGTTGTAAATGTTTTGCAATCAATTTTAATGTAATTAGTTTAAGCAAAATCGAACTTAAATATTATTTAAGCCTTACTAAAGATCTTCAGTATCGTGAAGCCCCTAACACTTTCACAGCTCTGCTAGCATAGAGATTTTAGCTGCACCATCCGATCCAGGACCGATCATCCTATGCTTTCACATACAATAACATCTTCTGGAAACCATGTTGTGATCGCTACTGCAGAACTTTTTCGTCTCAACGGTCATCGGTACTGCGAGCATGTAGCCCACTTCCACCTAAGGTTACTTTATTTAATAATTACTTCATACATACATACATTAATAACATCTCTCCTTCATTCCCAGAGTGGGGTAGACGGAGCTACAGAAATACCAACAACTCTAAAAAGATTTGTTGTAATTCTTTAACCACATTTTGTACAATCAGGCCAAGAAGTTTACTAGTGTATTAGTGACAGGTTGCAAGCCCATCGCCTAACAGTACTAGTAGCGCTTAGTCCCTTAGTCGCCTCTTACGACATCCACGGGAAGACATGGAGTGGCACTATTTTTACCCTGCAACCACATCATTTAACATTTAGAATTTCATCCAACAGCTTTGGTGATCACCAATCTCAGCCATGAGGAATCGAATGACAAGAAGAAACGAAAATTAATAGTTTAAAATGACTACATTACATTAAATTACGAGTATGTTCGCTCTGATGACCACAAATAATAACTAAGGGTGAGTTTGGTGTGAGCGACGGTTAAGTAAACAAAGTGAATAAAAGGTATCTCGTTGGACAAAACTGTCAGACGCATTGAAATTTGGAACGGACTTCTAGATAAGACTCCAACTAATGGACTTGATATTTTATTATATTTTACATCATTATAAATTATCAGCAAATCAACGCTCTCGGGAATTCTAAAGGCCACTGGTTCAAGCGAAAAAAACAAATTTTTCGTGTCTTCAATTTTACAACTCTTGTATTTACAAGAGTTTAGAAAACCAAACGCCGTCTTAATAAACGTTCAAACCTGTAACGAATGATGAAATCAAAGATCAAACAGCATAAAGTCACGTTCAGGGACTCATCAGTCAGTGTCCCCGGAGGTCAATTACTGCTGACTGCAGGTAGAGCAATGTCCTTAAGAACGTTTAATGAGTAAGTCATTAGAGGAGAGCGTGACCCGATTTCCATAAGGCAGTACGGTGGCGCTATAGTTTGCTGGATGGGCCATAGTATAGCCCTTACAGCACTACCTATTATTGTAGCGAAATAAGAATAAGAATAAATTCATTTTAAAAAGCATACATGGCTTATATAAGGTTTACATTCATCTGGCATAACTTTTTTTGGCATAATCATCACTTGGCATAATCATCATTTGGCATACAGTATTTTTTTTCAGAAACCGTATACTTTTCAGGATTGTTATAAAATAAACCTAACCTAACCTAATAGGCTAACTCATGGTGATTCAAGTCTACTTACACTAAGCTTGTTCCTTCAAATGCAACTTTCGATGACTGTAGAGACTGAGCAGCTATCCTGTATGATTCACAATTAAAATATTGTTCCAACAAAAAACTTCTATGTAGGTTCTCCGTAACTTCTCAAAGCTTTAGTTGGCGGCGAAGTGGGGCATTGTTCGCGGATATTTTTAACTTACACAGTAAAAGAAAACTTTGCATTATTGAGTTCAAAGAATTCTTAGGTATTTTTAGAAAGTCATCAATCACTTACACGTCGAATACTTTACGAAGCAGCATTAGCCATTGCAAAAGTAAAATAATTACATAGTTATGACAATAGACACGGTGAGTTCGGTTTTAGTTTAGTTTTGTGTTAAAAGTAAGTAAGGATGTAAATGTATCTTTAAATTAATGACTACCCATTAATAAACAGAAACACTACTGACCACTGTTAAAATCGCAGTATAGAGTTACAAAATACGGGAATTTACAAAGTAAACCGCAGTAAATTTTACAAAAATTATACTGCAATTTAAATATAAATTTTAATTATTGTTTATATCTTTCAATGATTATCGACACGTTTGGGAGTAAGTAATCTAATCAATGTTTTTTTATGTTAAGGAGATGGCACACGAGCACTTAGGCCACCTTATGGTAAACAGATGCTTACGTTGAATCTTTACAGTTTTTTACCGTGTTGTAGTTGGTCGTACACTGTATTATTTTCTAGGCTCTTTTACACACGCACTTTTTAAATCACAGTGGCTTTGTAGGAGATTCCGGGCGTAACGGATTACATAAAATATTTTATGCGTTTGGATGCACTGCTCCAAAATCACTACTTAATAAAGAAGAAACATTCAAAATGTCTCTTACTGCGGTCTAAAATCTGCACTGCAGTAGTTCGTAAGGATTATGGATAATCGTTGCTTAAGTTTCATTGAATAATTTATAACGTCACAATCAGACTAAAGCTTTGTACGCATAAAGTCAGCAAGCTAAATTTAATTAATACTGTCATTCATTGTCAAACTTATACGTTTCTATAGTAAAGCGTGTGGTAGCGTAGTTAGTTAAATTAGGTGTCAATTGTTTTAGCAAAGTTTTAAATGAATACCCTAAAATATAATGATTAGTAATTTAATTTTAAACTTAAAATTACCTTACTTGCTCTTCAAAAGGACGTATAATTTAGTAATTATAGTAAATTAGTTTATTCGGATTTACCCATTTAATTGACTCTAACTTAACCAGCGGAAAATGGAACGCAAAATGCTCGGAATATCTCTATGAGATAAGGTCAGGAACGAGATCATACAAGCACGCACTAAAGTCACTAACGTGGGGTACCGCGTCGCCAGACTCAAATGAACATGGGCGGGTCACCTATTTCGTAGAGATGACAACAGATGGAGTAAATGCATGGAGGCCTTGGGCAGGAAGGAGACATTTTGGCAGACCACCAGCTCGATGGTCCGATGATATTAGAGAGAGTGCTGGCCCTTTATGGACCAGACTAACGCAAAATAGGGCAAAATGGGCAAGAATTGGAGAGGCATATAGCGAACAATGGGCATGTAAATAAAATGCTGTAGAAAAAATGAAGAAGAACTTAACAGATGAGTGTTGAAACTTCTTTGTTACTTCCAGCGTTCCTATATCTTGTTTGGGGCGGCGTTCGTTACGATTGTAATAGAGGCCATTTGGATGACACCCGCAAACCATGATTACGGTAGATTTATTTGCAACGGGTCATTTTTGGGGATGTCTGAAGATGGCTACGGGCTAAGTCTGTAAAAAAGATATATTTAATAGAAACAGAAAAAATCGTTGTTCATTAAAACTATCTAACATACCTACTTTACAGCTCGGCCTAAGCCATGACATGACATTTCAGTGTACATGACGTAGCTTATGTGAAACGCAGTGATGTATCAGCGTGTTAACTTTACAATGTATACCGAATTGTCACCCGTCACGTGTCATTGTCAAGATGGTGAAATAGGTCAGGTCTTATACCTAAATAACTTAATAATAAGTTTGTCATAAAATCATGTAAACATGGCATCTTATCTAGGGGACTCGGTTTCTGTAGGAGAATGTATCGAAGCTTTATAACCTATGTTACTTCAATATACCTTTTTATTTCAAAAAATTATTTGCATTCGTAAGCATTCTGAGTTTTGACACATTTTTCTGCTCAGCTACTCATGATATATATATTTTATATTCATTGTTTTATGTAATGCTAGGTTAAGTATTATCATTGTCATAAGCAATATTTTAATAAAAATGACTGACTGTTGAGTTTTTTGCGGCGTTTCTTCTCAGCAGTGGTCTCTTCTTGGGAAGCGCTAACACATTATTAGATTCGACTTGATGACACGAGTATCATTGGGTAGATGAAATTGTAAACAAATAATGTTGGTTTTTATGTGCTTTAATGTTTTAAGATTTTATATTAATGACAATATAAAAAATGCATTTTTCACCATAGCACCTCAAAAAGGATTAAAGACAGTGAGCAGAATTAGATTTTGCTGCGAGCGTGAGATAAAGTAACTTTTTAATTTTTTTTCACAATACAAAGGTGTGCGGCGCGGGCAGCTGGGGATGTAGTTTTATTTTCACTATGTTGTCTTTTTTACCTTTTTCTCGCTGCTAAGGTGAAAAATTGTATTTGCAACACGACAGCAAAGTTTTTTGCATCTCGTGTCTTTAAATCCCTGGCGGCACTCAGGATTCTAACCTTGAGTCACTCTCTACGCTCGTGAATCTAGAATCCTAGAATCCTTCGCTTGCTCGGGATTCAAAATCACAATTCGCAGCAAAAACCGACTTTGCGCTCTTGTTGCTCAAATAACTATCATTCTAATATTATTATTTATTTGAAGGTCATAAAAATACTTATGTATAAACACATCTTCCAATAACTCCCGATTTTTATTTATTTCTTATTTCACTTAATCACCTCGTTTTAGCAAAACTTCCTAATATGACTCGACGGTCAGTTATTGAATTAACCGATGGTTTACCTGAACGAGACCGCAAAACCGCTCGCTTAAACAATCACATGTGTCGCAAAAGGTTATAATGAAACTCAACCATCAAACTTTGCAAATAAAGATCAGAGTAGGATAGCTGGAAACAAAACCTACGACATTGATGAAGTAAGTGAATGGAAAGTCGTAACTAACGAAGTTTTGGTGGAGCGAGGCCAATTATCGGCCCAAGCGCACTCAGAAGTTTGGTGGGCCGAGTCCGTTCAAATATGATATATTCTGGAGAAACTGTTGCTATGGCAACTAGTCACGTGTGACGAAAGTGAAATAAACAATTGTACAGGGGTGCTATTCTATTCAGTATAATCATATTGCTTTTCATTTTATCGTATTTGTCAACGCTATAATAGCTCTTATTTACTTGACAGTAATAGCAGCTGAATTAAATATATAACGATGGATGACTATGTCAAAAGCAATATAGTTTTACCGACAAGGATAATGCCCCAGAGCAGTGGCCATTTAAAACCTTGGCGTTAAATATTTTTTTCTTGTGTCGTTCGCTAATTTGTGAATATTTAATTGTAATAAAAATGTGAAAACAAGCCGTTTTTTTCAAGAAGTATTTACCTACCCAAACGTATGTACAATTTTATTTTTTTTTATGTTAAGGAGAAGGCACACGAGCACTCAGGCCACCTGATGGTAAGTGGAATCTGAGACCCGTAGACATTTGAATTCTCAAGACTATAAACCCTAAGACCTCAAATGCGTTGCCAACCCTGAATTCTACGATGGAATGCCTCTATGCTAGTAATTTCCCCGGTTGTTGGCTGTCTTACACCCAAACACAACAATGCGAACACTGTTGCATGGCGGGCGGTGGCGGAATTAACTATGTTTTCTTCTTTATTTTATAAAAAAAACATATAATTTATGAAGCACAAACTTGACGTCAACATTAAATATAAACTGTCATATTTTTTAGGAATCTCCTTAACTTTGTAAACTTAGTTTTCAGTGGACGACTTGTCTTAATGTTTAAAAAAAACAGTATCTATCCTTGTTTTTATTAAGGTGTTTATGTTCCGTTTTTCAGTGCAATAGGGGCTCAATTTAATAGTTATATGGAAACCCAAAAGGTTATATGTTTTTGTGTCTTTTATTGACTTAAGATTATAAAGTCAAATTTACAAGAACATCGGCTTGCTATACTGTTGTGACTTTTGCGTAGGCTCGGTTACGCGTGAATGAATATTATGGACTATGAGTTAGAAAAGAAACTGAGCAAAGTTCAACCCTACATAAGCGCTGCCGCTGTTTTGTTAGGAAGAGCACCTGAACTTTAATATGTATTCTGTGTTTAATGTTTGACAAAAAAATATTAAAAATAGATGATTTGACGTCTCAGTCAATAAAGTTTCCACGCCTTTTTGCAAAGAAACTTAAATAATACATCCAATCACCGAACCATTTAACTCAGAAAACACTGAATAACAAAACTCAAGCGCCTGTCAACGTTCAAACACTCTCACACAAAACGCATGAACGAAACCAAAAAGAAGTAATACCACCTTTTCACTTTGAACTTTATACACAAGTCACACGATTTGAATTGAAACGAACTCAAACCTTGAGTTAATGCTTTTTGAATTTTTAACGTACACAAAGTTTTGACACGTTAGTGACAAGTTCATTCCTTGACGCAAAAATCTTCTGGTATGGAGATGGAATTGTAATTGTTTTGATTGTTTATGGAGTAAGCATCTTGAGAACTTGACCATAAAAATGGATTTACGTACTGTACATAATAATATAGAAGCTTCTGATGATTATTAACAAAAAAAAACACCCAGTACCGTGTGCCCTTCGCATGCATACACTACATGTCACCCACTCTAATTGCATGGTGTTTCGCTTTCCGCTTCATTGACATAATATTTGGTCTTACTAGTCTACTGTATGGGTTAACTTCGTTTCATCAAGATGTTTTTGACCAACTTGCTTTATTTCCAAAACTGTTAATATTTCAGGATTTTTAGAAACAAACCTAACCTAACCTACTTATAGGGTTCTACACAATCGTCCTGAAATATTTAGTTACAGAAAAAAACTGTTCGGTCAATGTTTAAAATTGGGTAACGAATCAGTTTGGCAAAAACTTTTTCACGAAACATAGGCTCCCCTACAGTATATTCTAGTATCGAAAGTGAAGTATTAATAGACAATCATGTTCTGTACGTCACTTTTTAATTAAAGGGTTGCTAAAAAACCGCCTTAGAATGCCAGCGATTTAAATTTTTAGTAAGGTTTCCCTGAAACTTCTTACATCTTGTATTGTCTTTAAACATATAAACATTTTGAATCATTATTGCGAACTATTACAATATGCCTTGTTTTTTATTTTTTTATTTTGGTGCTCGGACAAACTGTATGAAAATAACTAAGTCTCGTTCAACTGTTTTATTTCGACAGTAAGTATTACCCTCTTATTTGGAAACGCGCAATAGGTAAAATGTGTTCAAAAATTATTGTCCATATTTATTGTCATCCGTTTCTGATACTTTCAACTAAAATAAGTTTTTTGTGCGTTAATGAACAAGGGAGTAAAATTGCAGAGACAGTCGTAGTGTACTCGTATTGCTGTTCGTTGCGGATACGTATCTTCAAGTATTAATTAAGTCAACATATTTTTAGGACAGTGTCGAACACCGTGGATTTTTTTGGGGAAGACCTCCAATATGTGTTTTGGTGGGCATGACAAACATGATGATGAACATAATGTTTATACAATGCTTAAGTCATTGGCAACAGTGAATAATGAAATAGAACACAGCCGGATAATGATAATGATAAAAATGTTTCACGTTATATACATAGCTTCAAGTTTGAGTCTTACGAAATGGCTGACGCCTACACCATTTGTAATAGAATAGTCACCTTTCAATTTCTCCTGGTCTCATTCTCACTGTCAATTTAATATCTTGAGACATAATCTAAGTGTAATCTTTTTTTAACTAGTTGCAAAAGCGAAGGTTCTCGAAAAATAGTAAAACATTCTCCATATCAATTTAGCTCGGTGTCCGTCCAAACCTGATTCAGTTGAATCTCGCGTTGCCCCAAACTTTCCAAAAGTTAGCAATTTTGACTGATGGATTTGAAAGGAATACAGAATTTTCCCGGAAAAACTTGAGCTTTGTAATTATTTTGGGGGAGGAATATTTCGTACGGAAAATGCTCGAGAGTAATTATGTTTACTTCAAGTTTCTGATTACGAGGAACAAAAGCCGCGTAGTATATTTGAACTCGAAATACTCATTGAGGTTAGGAGTGTCAAAGGGAACAATGAATGCATGTTAACATATTTTTTGTCAATATTTACTAATAAGTAACTTGGTGAATTGATATGTAGAGTACAGTGAAGTACAGTCAGCAATAGATTAACATTATCTAAAATAAGAACGTGTGTATATAATTTTGGACTTTTCGGCTGTCCACCTATTTCTGCGCTGCGGACTATTATATAACTGAACCTCGGGTTTGATTGAAGTTACTAAGGCTTAGGTATAATATAAGATTGTATAATATATGTCCCTTCGAAAAAAAGTTAAAAATCCATTACATTTCAAATATTTTTTCTGCAACGAAAATTCATAAAAAGGCTTTGACAAAGTTTTTAAAACTGCTGTACTAATATTAAATAATTTACTTGATTCAATTTTATTGGAATTTTTAGCATTGAACAAATACAAAATAGTAAAAACAAATAAGCGCTCTTTTTATGTACAATTTTATGTTTGATATTAGAAGCATCGTGTTCTTATACATTTATCTAAACCTGACAACGTATTAAATATTTTTTTTAAGTTTAATACCAACCATTTCAAAACATCTATTTTTGCATAAATTAAAAAAGCGACGGGCAAAGTTTTGAAAATCCAAATTAAGTCTGAACGAAAAGGAATACTTATAAAGTCTTAGTGAAAGTAACACAGCGTGTTGTGAGCATTAATCAAAATAAAGGAGAGAATATGTTGTGGAATACATCGCGTTTTCCAAAAATACGCATTTAATTAATTTTATCCCCCGTGTGGTTGCCGGGTTAGAATAGTGCCACTCCATGTCTTCCCGCGGATGTCGTAAGAGGCGACTAAGGGAATAAGGGCTTGTAGTAATATTAGGCGATGGACTTGCAACCTGTCACTAATACAAAAATCTTAGCCTACTTGTGCAAAATGTGGTTACAGAATTATAAACAAGTCTTTTTAGAGTTGTTGGTATTTCTGTAGCTCTGCCTACCCCGCTCTGGGAATGAAGGCGTGATATTATGTATGTATGTAATTCATTTTATAATATCACAAAATGCAAGACAAAGAAAAAGCTCGTTGACGCGAATTATTAAAGAGACCCTAAAATAAACAGCTCTGAAATCAAAAATAGAAACATAGGATTTTAAATTTAAGGAAGTCGTATTCATCAGAATGACGTAAAATCTTACTTGTACGTTTTAGGCAAAGCTAATTTTAATCTTTAAAATACTAATGACATAGAGAAAAACAACAATTAATAATGAAATTGATGGATAAAGTTCTAAACTTTGGCAATTAACTAAATCCTCCGTTTTTTATTTTGCTAGTCAGAAAAAGCTTGAAAAAATAGATCTTTAAAATACTTTTGCTAGTTGGTAAGGTGGTCAGCGTTTAACGATGGTAGAATCAGGCTTTAACCCTTTACTTAGCAACCAAAATGAAATGACAACGAAATTTATTTCTGTGTGTGTGTGTGTGTGTGTGTGTGTGTTTTTCAACTTCAAACTACATCTATATAATATCTGATATATTTTTTGTACAATACAATAAATTATATAAATAAATAAAATAATTGAATTCACTACGTTTACAGAAGCGAATATAATCAAGTCGGCGCGTATTTTATGCTGCTATTCTGTTTATAATTGGCTTTATTTTAAGCCAACCTGTCTATTTGTCAAGCGGACTACAACGTTGCTTACAAAAAAATACATTTCCGCGCCCGCTTCATCTAGCACAATCGCGACTCCCTTACACGCCCCACGTTACGCGAAACTCCTCTCTTGTTAACTTTTCTATTAATCTTATCTGCTAAACTGAAACGTGGTCCAAATAAATTCCTGTTGCGCTCTTTTTGTCTCGTTTTTGACGGTAATTGGCCTGACAGTTTTTTTTTCATTAAGAACTTTGTTTTTTTTTTACAAGCGTTTCGCTATCCTACCGACTACTGCAAAAATAAATCATTGAAAATTTGAACATGAGTATAGACGCAGAATCAAAAATAAAATATAGCACTAAGACCAAAGAACTTTTGAATTCTTAAAACTACGATCAAATGATTGCAATCCTAAGCCCGCTAATGCGTTGCCGACCCTGAAGACTAAGATGGAATACCTCTATGCGAGTAATTTCACCGGTTGTATTATCCCTACACCGAAACATAACAATGTGTACCTTGTTAGCACTAGTAGCTTAAAGGATACGGTGGTTGTTGTGACCTTGCACAAGGTCCTATAACCATAAAAAAATCTATGTTTGCCAACTTTTTAAAGTTACCTTTAGATATTTACCATGTATTGATCCATAGTCCAATTTATTAATAATTTAGGTTCTCCGTGTTTTATTGTACCTAAAAGCATTTCCAATTCTACTCGGTTTTAAGATGAGATGTCATGGTTTTGTTTTTCACTTAACCTCCATTACTGTGAATTAAATAAGAGCCATCATAACGTTGACAAGATAATAACATCTCAAACAGCAATATGATTTTACCGACTAGAAACTAAATGTATTGAAAATTATATTCCAGAAACAAGTTCCATGAAAACAGAATAGAAACAATTCTAGTATGCTTTGTTTGCTTTCTCCAAGCCATAAAAAACATAAATAATAATAAAGTTTTTTATGTACCTTGTGATTTAGAACATTTAATAGACTTACGAGTATTTATTAATATCAAATATTATCTTTTCTTACTCAAACGTATCCCACGTGTTTTAATAATAATAACGTGTACATTAAAAGTTTCTTAATAGACTTTATAGAGTAATTTCAGTTAATATTTACTTACGTAAACGAATCGAATTAATCCCGTGTGTTTACATAAACCAATTTGAAATCTGAAGGGTTTTGGCAAATAAAACGCCTCTACACTTGAGATCGTACATATCGATGTTTGGAGTTTAATTGAAGGTACCCAGGGCTTATTCTACATGGTAAAACCGTATTGTTTATGACTTTTTACCGTATTGTCTACGATTTGATAGCTCTTATTCACTTGACAGTAATGGCAGCCGAGTTAAAACAATACCACAATAAGTCAAAGACAATACCGTTTAACCGAGTTGAATAAGTCCCATATTTCAAACGGCAATTATAAGGCCTTACCTTTAAAAAACGATTATACTCGTAATGATAAGACACTTATAAGATATTCTAAAGGATCTTCATCCCTTCCACTTTTATTCAAGTAGTAAGATCCAATGACCCTATAAATTGGCTAATGAAATAAACTTATTGACATTATCATAATTATAATGATGATGATACATTTAAAAACCTTTAATTGATACATTTACGTCTTTCTCTATTCTCAGGCACTATTTATTGCTGGCAACACAGGTTTTAAATTAGTAAGTAAGTAATTTAGTAAAATATTTAATTTGGAAACTCTTCCGGGGTAAGAGTCGTTCCGGCTCTGTAGCTCTCTCGCCTCCCTACCATCTTGTCGTCATGTCATTTGTGTGCTATTTAATACACTTTGGTGATTTGCAAAGTGGCTTTAATTCTTGAATATAAAAATACAGTCACCAGTACAGGCACAATTCATTTATTACTTTCATTCCTAAAATTCGAATGGCAAAATTTTTCATACGGTATTTGAAGAAACATTTCATTAATAAACATATTACATTTAAACACCTGTACGAGTATCAGAAACAATTACGCGTACCCCCAAACAGGATTATCCCATAGTTTCAGGACCCCTTCAGGGTTAATTAAAAGTCCTTAGCTGAATATTTATGGCATACGCAGCGCCATCTTGCGGACGTGAGCGGGGTAAGAAGGCTTTATTGGGTTTTGGAAGAGTAAATAATAACTTTGTAGAGAGGACAAGGTATGGTTTTGAAAATTAATTTACTTCTCATTTTGGTTTTGGAACTCATAAATTAAGTTATGATCTGTGTAAATGTTGATGACAAGCATCAGTTCTGAATTATAAATATGTTTACGCTTTTAGCAAAAACATCAATCAATACCAATTTACCAGCTAAAACTGTTCCTATGAAGGCTGACGAAACTTTGTTACGGCTGAAACATATTTTTTGTTTTTGTCCCTAGTGTTACGGAGATCATTTTACTCTGTAAGTAATATTTGTAATATTTAATCAACGATTCTGATTACCGATTTGGACAACAATACATCCTAATTTTTACATATAACTGTTTCAAAGACCAAAGAAAGAGTAATTTCCCACAACACTAAGATCAGTGATAAGTTCTTGCAATTTCGTTCCAGTAACCTTCGGGAAGGGAATGTGGCCAATGGTTCGGTTTTTTACTACTGATTTATTCTGTTGACTGATTTACTCTACTCACTTGATATCGGTGAAATCACTTCAGAATATCGCGGTGGAGCATTTTTGCATTTGTGTCATCTCAAATACTGATTTTTATCTTGAAAACTAGCTACATAATAAGAATAAGAATGGGCCAAGAATTGAACCCCGTGGAACACCTGTAATGGCAGCAATATTATGTTTATTAACATTCTTAAGCCCGAAAATGGATAGTAAAACCCTGATATTTTTCTTAAGTAATGCAGCTTAGACTAAGTAATTCGTCTAATTAGATCTAATAATATTATCTCTAATACTAATTAAACATCAAGTAGCACATTACCTTTACAAAGCAATGTGGCCTCTACCCATAATATTCTGGTTAAGGACTGGGTTATTAAAGTATGCGGCATCGCTGACAGTCAATTCGCACTTATTTATGTACAGACCCTTATTAGATTTTATTGTTGTGGCTGGCTTTCATACACTTAACGCCAAGA
The DNA here is from genome assembly GCA_949316455.1 of Acleris holmiana. Taxonomy (NCBI): domain Eukaryota; kingdom Metazoa; phylum Arthropoda; class Insecta; order Lepidoptera; family Tortricidae; genus Acleris; species Acleris holmiana. The sequence continues at coordinate 9,306,766 of OX438785.1, forward strand.
ATGTCTGCACATTTGGGTGGGTGATAAAATGAACGCAAGGACTTTGGTCTGGACCCTTCTTAGGCTTCTTGAGTGGTAAGGTCAGGCAGGACATTTGTGTTTACTGTCATACATTACACATGAAAAAGTTTGCGGGTTTGTTTGTAGTTTTTTGCACGAGAAAAGGATTTATGACTGGAAAAAGATTGTTCTTGGGTAATGGAATATTTTTGTGGTTCTAGCGAAAAGGTCTATTGAGGCTAAGTACCAAATTCACCATACTATGTTAACCACTTAACAGACGATTAACATTGATTAAATTTAACATCGTAATAAAAGGGATATGTCTAGTACACTGTCTTTGTTTTGTAAATGATAACGAGCTTAACTAAATATTATAGAAATAGAAAAAGCAAACACTTATTTCGCCTTTTTTCATCTTCATAAAAATTTACTGAATATCACGCTCAAATTGACATAGTCACAAATTAAGCTCTAGGCTTGTATTCAAAATTTACTTAGAAATACATACTTAAATACTTAGAAATACACTCATCACACAAAAATTTGCTCTTAGGATGAAGCCAGACGAGCGTAATTTTTTCAGTTGTGAGCCACGTAAATTTGGTCGCATAATTTCTACGTATACAAAAGTCCAACTCATTTTGCGTCGCCCTGTGAACAAAACAGAAGTTTTGTATGAAACCCAATGTAGCAGAAATTACGCAACTCACAACTCAATAAATAACGCTCGTCTGGCTTCACGCTTACTGAGATTTGAACCCGGAACCGATAGTTTCGGAGGCAGGGTCACCACAAACAAGGCTAACGTGTCGTGTGTTGAATTTTTTCTATGTATTCAAGTATTGTACTTATGTAGAGAAATATCTACTCCCATCTTCTTAATATGTGTTCGGCTGGATATCGGTATCACACTCACACTGGAAATTTGTAATATATTTGTGACTAGTGGTTTATAGAGAAAGATTTTTTCCAAAAACTAATAAAAAACTGGTAACACTGTATACGTATTGTTATCTATTAAATATCATAGCACAAGCCTAGAGTTTGGTTTGGGACTAAGTAGGTGAGTAAGTGTGAGATTGTCCCCTGATATTATATTTTTTGATATTTCGCAAGTCAGAAGTTTTGTTTCCCAACTGTTCTCTTTGTCCAAATATTCATAGGTTAGAATTGCATTCTAAGTGCCGTGTTCACCAACAATTAAACGGACGATTAGCAGTTTAACGGGTGTCAGATGTATTGATTAACAGCTGATTAAGACCTAACCGTCCGATTAATTGTTGGTGAACACGGCCCTAAATCTGATAACTTTTTAAAATCTGTAGACCCTGAAAGTGATTTGTATGTATGTATGTAAGGTTTTTTGTTCCCTCGTAGAGGCTGGATGGACATGCAGATTTCAAGCGAGATTTAGTTAGATTCTTCTTATCGTCGCGAGTGTCACTGGTTAAAAAATCACAACAAAAAACAGTATGGCGAAATAAAAATCTATAAATGGTAGGTAATAAACGTAATATATAGATGATATAATCGAAACACGGATGCGGGTTTTAATCTTGCTTTTGGATAGATACTTGTGCTAAAAGAACACCGATCTTCCGTGTGTGAAATTAAAGTGAACTTAATACTCGTTCAAACAAAGTTAAAATTTAATTGCCTTGATTATGTATCACCTGGTCTATCACTTAAATCTTGTCATAGACAACCACATTTTTATCTTTGTTATTATGCTTCATTATTCGACGACACGGTGGCCTAGTTGGGAGTGACCCTGCCTCCGAAGCCAGCGGTCCTGGGTTCAAATCCCGGTAAGGGCAGATATTTGTGTGATGAGCGCGAATATTTGTTCCTGAGTCTTGGATGTTTTCTATGTATTTAAGTATTTATTTCTCTATATAAGTATGTTTATCGTTGTCTAGTACCCATAGTACAAGCCTAGAGCTTAGTTTGGGACTAGGTCAATTCGTGTGACATTGTCCTGTGATATATGATATATATTATTTCTCCAATAAAATTTCCTTATATAACTTTCAAACCTGTGAATTAATTATCTTGAAGCCCTTCTTAACGACACCACGGGGTACGATCGCATCATCAAGTTAACAGACGTACAGTTAAACATCAGTAAGTTAGGTCGTAAACGGTTTACGGGTCCCCTATGCTAACGCACAAGTTGAAAGCTTAATTATATGTTTTATGTTTTATATGGCAAGCATCGTTTTTCTTTAAAACACGAGTGACAAATGTACTGTCAGTACGGGTAGCCCAAGTTCTATTTACTCGCTTTACTCGCTTGTCACTCAGTGCGTCTCTTTCGTTACAGACTAGATAAAAAGGAAGATCCGAGCGATAAACAAGGACAACTTGTGCTAGCCCTTCAGAAGCGAGTGCGAATGAGACAGCGACAGCAAGCCGAAAGAATATAAGTAAATAGAAGCACTGTATAGATAAATCAATGTTGACAGCAAGTATAATTATTATAAACTCATCTTTGCTGAGACGAAGGTCTTAAGACACGTTAGAAATAATACTTTGATATAACTAGACAGTTACTTCCACGCGTCTTGAGATTATAATCTCAGCCTATATAAGTTTTGTAATTAATAATATTTTGTTTATTTAATTTTATGAAATATTTTTAATATTCAGATTAATATGTTACAGACATGACCAGAGCAGAATTAGAAACAACTTTTATTAACTAAAGTAATGTAGAAAGACCAGGATTAGTGATATCTTTGTGTTTTGTTAAACACTTTGAAAAATGTGCTTTATATAGCAGATTGATAATGCCAAAGTACAGTCAAATATCCAAAAAGGTTTTCTGCCTTTTCACCGACAAATCTTTGACAAAAACATCGTTTCGCAATCTATTAATTTGCCAACCCGCTTTTTTTTCTGTAACTATTTCAGGTTTTTTTCAAAACTAACTTAACCTAACCTACAGAGTTCTACACGATGATCCTGAGATAAATCCAGAATTATTTACAGTTTCGGAAAAAAACGCGGGTTGTCAAATGATATGTTTCATCATCATCATCATCATCAGCCAATGCTCGCTCACCGCTGGACATAAGCCTCTCCAAGAGCACGCCACAGAGTTCTATCCTCGTCTATCCTCATCCATCCGCTACCGGCGACTCGTTTCAGGTCGTTGGTCCAGCGGGCCGGCGGGCGTCTCACGCTGCGTCTGCCAGATCGTGGTCTCCACTCTTGGTGGTTCTTCGGTAGATGTGACCAGCCCACTGCCACTTCAACTGGCCAATCCTGGTGGCTATGTCGGTCATCTTGGTATGATATGTTTGTGAAATGAATAATTTGTGGTTATAAAATGACAGGAACCCGTCCAAAAACCCTTAAACATAAAGAGGCACCAAGCACATTTAGACCATTATAACTCCGCCGTAATAATATATACACTTTTTGAACTGTACGTAGGAATTGGATCAGCTCCAACTTTTAAGAGCTCCGGTTACAGATAAAAAAAGATGGTGCAGTTTTGTGTGTTTTTATAAAATTATACTTATTTTAAGGAAGGTAAGACACACATTTAATGGTGGCAAGATGTTGTTGCTGGGTCCGTCCGGATTGCTATCACAATCTTACCATTAATCCTGACTGCGGTTTAAGCGTGATTGAGGAACAAGTATACAAACCTGCTAGCATCAAGCATTTGAGGTCTTAGGATTGCAGTCTTAAGATAATAGTCTTAAATTTTTTAATGTCTATGCGTCTCAAATTCGACTTACCATCAGGTGGCCTGAGTGCTCTTGTGCCTTCTCCTTATTATAAAAAAAAAACCTACCAAACTATTACCCACGACACGCTAGCCTAGTTGGGAGTAACCCTGCCTTCGAATGGCAGATATTTATGTGATGATCACGAGTATTTGTTCCTGAGTCTTGGATGTTTTCTATGTATTTAAGTATATTTTTCTCTATATAAGTATGTTTATCGTTGTCTAGTAGCCATAGTACAAGCCTAGAGCGTAGTTTGGGGCTAGGTCAATTTGTGTGACATTATATCCTGTGATTTATTTATTTATTATGTAATATCACTAGCTACTGTCGGAGATTTCAACCGCGTCGGTCATCCTACTGTGTTTTTTTTTTCGAATAGGTAGGCAAAGGTCGTAGAGTAAAGCGGCAAAATTGAAAGCCCGGGGTTAGTTCTGAGGTCGTTAAAAATATTTCTAAAAACACTGATCACATGAAACGAAAGCAAACAGAAATGAGCCGTTGAATTTAATCGTTTGTTTACTTTGATTTGACTTGACAATGACAGATATAAGTGACAGTTTTTTTTTTCTTTTTCATGAAGTACAAAAGCAAAAAGCTTGTCGGCCATTAAAGTTTACAAATGTCAACTCCATAACTAAAAAAATATTTCTAAAATATTATAGGAAATAAAAATAAAAGAGCCGCAGTTCCTTGATCTTTAGGATGACGACTATCGAAAAAAATGTAATTTACATCTCTTCCTAAAACTTTACTTAGCCTATTGTGAATGGAGTGAAACATCTGTGCCAAGACTAAGTATGCTGCGGGCATTCAAGTGACTGCAAAAACGACCTAGACGTCAAGAGCGATTTAAAAAACATGGCCATGGCTTTGAATAAGCGGGTAGTGAAACGCTTTGAGGATTTGGAAATTTAGCAGTGCTTATGTTCTTGTTCATCGACAAAGTTTTTTACCTGTAGGGGTTATAATTTTTTGGTAATCATAAGTTTAACCTTACCTAACCTATGTAACCCACACTTAAGATACTCGTAAACTAAAATATTAGGTCTCAGCAAAAAGTTGATGTCAATAAAATGCAGGCAGGTAAGAGAATCCTGCAACAATGCAAAATCATAAAGTTTCTGAATGTTGATTTGTCATTGGTTTACTTCTGGTACTGTACTGACCCCAAGTCAGCCAGCATATGTATAAATATATAGATATATATAGGGTATAATTTTTTTTGCTTACATAATCATAAATTATATATCGTCACTTATTATAAATAGGAGGCTTAGGACTTGTCTGATCATATAAAGGTATAAATATGTTTACGAGAGATAATACTGGGTTTTTAAACAATAGAATAGGTCAGATGTGTACTTAAATATTAGTACAATATGGCGTCGTATTCAAATATATAAGTTATAAAGCTTAAAACATATAAATGGCGGAATGGTGATATGAAAAACCACTTTGGTACTTTGTCGCTTTAACGTTATGTTTGAGCTACCATATTAATTTGTTAGAAGCGTTGGGGCGACGGGGTACAGTTGCGTTGCGGCTATATGTAGCGAAATAAAGTAGGGTAGTTATAAAACCTAAACCAATTAACTGGCGAGGCGGCGATAAGAATAGACACGTTGGTACTTTGTCGCTTTAACATTATGTTTGAACTGTCATACTAATTTGTTACGGGGATCAGAGCGATAGGGTACGATGATGTTGTTTGCTTGTAAGAAAATAAAAGAAGGTAGTTAGAAAGAGTGAGATTATGCGGGTATAGAAAGTTATTATGGATATGCCTTGACAAAATCGGTTTATACATTTATCGTTTACTTTTATAAAGCTTGAAATAATTTATAACGATATTAAAGATTGAAATAAAGAAAGATGAATGATTAAATAATTGTAGGGGCGTATAAAAAAATCCGTGGAATCTTCTTGTTAGCTTGGGTGCATACAAACAGATAAACAGTCCTAATACGTAAGCAGAACATAATCAGGAATACCTAAAATAGATAATTAATGAACACAGGCTGCAAAATAAAAGTACCTCTTCCTTCTTTTCTTACCTATTTAATATCGATTCCATTAGAACATATATTATATTCGTTTGGTTGATTACCGGTTCGCTATAGGATAATCAGGAATCTCAGAATTAGTCATTTATGTTATTAAACAAATATAAGAGGCAGGGTCTAACAACATATTATGTATTTGGACGTGGTATTATAAAAGTACAAATTAACTACTATAATAATCATGCAATGTATTCAGTATTGAATTAGGCTTGTCCATACTGAGCTTTCGATGTCGGCCGGCATCGACCATTTTAAGTAGAACCAACGGGTCGTTGATACGGTATATTTGCAGCAATATCTCGTTATTGCGGGTATGGGGAGTCGTTACGGCAGCAATAACTCGATAATGCGGGTATGGAAGTTCGTTATTTCCGCAATATCACAATATTGCGTGGAGGTCTAGGTTTTTTGGTCGCTAAGTGTTGGAATAGGTGGGGGAAATGGTTAGAGTATAAAACGGGTGGAGGGGGAGAGAGAAGGGAGGAATTAGCACGACGCGGGACGGAGAGGACGGAGAAGAGCTTTAATTTAAAGTTCGGAGTGCTTGGATGGGGAATCAGGACCTATTGGGTGAGTATACCTCTGCTGAACCAAGACCCCTTTAGTGCTGCTAATTTTAAAGCGGTCCGGAATCTGAGTCTGGATTTCGGGTAGCAGAGTATCCTTTTATAAAGTAGGCTGATAGGGCTTCTTTAGGAACTCGGGCAGGCAATTAGGGCATGCAGCTATACTGTTTGTAGTCTCTCGGAATGTAGGGCTAGGGAGTTAGGGATTTTTTTTTTTGGATAGGATGTGCATGCTACTACCTTTTTACTGTTATTTATTTTGTGATTTGCCATTTATTCCTTTTGATGTGTTTTATTTTTTGTGTTGTGTTAAAAGGGAAATGTGCACGAATCAATTACATCTAACAATACAATTAGCTATTTACTATCATTCTTTAATGATTATGTACAGGCATTTGACCTCCCAACAAACATGAAAGCATTGTGACTATTTGCAGTGTAATCATGATTAAATTTTGAATTAATAACTCCAGGATGAAGTATCAAAGAAGTAAACCGTATTATGTTACTATAAAGTAATAATTAAAATTCGTGCACATATCCTATGAATTTACTTGAATTTTGATGTTATTTTGTGTAATAAATATACTGTGATTTGTGTTTTATTGACCTATATTTTATTGTTGTTTTGTGCAAAAGGGGAATATGTACATTTCATTACAATTAACAAAATATTTAATTCTATCCAATTATTATTTAATGTTACAAAAAAAAGCAATATTAAAGTATAGAAATTAGACCTTCCAATCATCAAATAAGAATTGCAGTAAGCTTTAATTAATTTTGATCTAACTTGTTATATTTATTGATACAAGCTGGAATATCTAAAATATTAACCTCATAATCTCAATGTTGTAAAAATACTTATGTTGTACATATACCCTTTTAATAGCTCCACGGTAAGGTAAGTGGTTTTTGAAATTTAAACTGTGATATATTAATCTCATATTAGCAATTTCTGCCTTAGTTAGGAATATCATTTTAGTGCGACAAAATAGTTTAATAGAAACAATATGTTCAGACTTAAATTCAGTTATTGAGGTATCAGCCGAGAGGCAAAAATGGTCAGTAATTAATTGGTACAAAGAGACTGGAGGTAAACTCAGCTGAGACTTCTCCACTAGGATCAATCTAAGTAAGGCAGAAAATGTTTGAGAACTTCCTTGTGTGTCACCTTTATCCTTTTTAACATATAGGTCACTTAACCTTTACTACAAGAATTATTTATGAAAGGGAATTAGGAAGTATAATTAATAAATCTGGGATACCTGAAAAGAGTAAAAATATAGGAATACCAACATCTATGGTAATATTCTGGTATTTTATTCAGGAACCAATACATTGTTGTAGAACTTCATTCAGCAGCTGTTCATATATTTTCAATATGCATTCAGGGTTAGGTACCATGTAGTAAGATTTAATTCCACAGATGCTCCTACATTTTCAATAAACAAGCAGAGTCCTGAAACAAATTGGTTAAATTATTTTCAAGTCATTTCAGGAGAAGGTTTCTAGTTATATATGCCTACCATAACAATTGTTTTTAATAATGGGACCGTTTACATATTTAACTAGTAGATGTTATCATAGATAGTACATTATTTACTCATAAAAGCTATAGGTAATACCTAGCTCTAGTTTTCCCAAAGAAATAACATTAAGTACCATCTCAGATACCTTTAATTGAAACAATGATATTTATGGGCTTTAGAGTACTAAAACAAAACCAACAGGAAAGGGTTGTAGTTAACTTTCACGGAAAAGAGTTAAGCCTGAGATTCTGCATTCGGTTTGTAAGATTATTAATAACAAGGGGTTCCAATTTACAGTTAAATATTAAGTAGTTATTATAGCAAATAGGGGTTTTTATATACTTACATTTGACATTAGTATTAGTTGTATATCAGGAGACCACAAAGTCGAACGAAGGGTACAATTATTATTATGTATTTAGTGATACTGTGATTCGGTGCTTGTTTGATTCAAAACGTATAAATGGATTACTGAAATAAATTTGGGAGGTTATGATTCTTAAAATTAACCACGAAGTAATAGGAATTAACCTACTTTCAGAAGAAGGTTTTATCAAAACATAAGTGCCTAGATATTATATTCATATGAAAGAAGCTATTTTTCGACAGTCGATTAAAAATATCTAGTCCATTAATAACACTATGTATAAAGGCTTTAGTTTGGTAGGTTGTTGAAATGTTCTAAGTGAACAAATAGGCATAGGGTATTTACTTATTGTAGGGCGAAGTAGAAATGCTTAACGAGTGTATTTACTAACCTGTACTGATGTTTCACTTATAATCTTTTATGTGAAATCCAGGCGTGAATTAGAGCAGGGAACTTGCTTTGCTTGATTTGTGTCCGGGTGAATAGAGCTGAATGTACCATCCAATTACAAGAAATTCGTTAACGAAGTATAAGATTATTCAGTAGATTTTATTATATGTATAGATTACATAAGTTAAGAGTCTACAGGTTATTTGAGGGTTTTAAGGTGAACAGGATGGGGATAAGGCAAAGGGGTATTTTTTAATTCAGCCAAGCGGAACTCTTTATTTCCCGAGTTCTAAAATTAGAATAGATTTAGGTAGTAATAACTTGACCAAAGCTAAGCAGGTAGGAAGTAAATAGAAGGATAATTACCGAAATTTCATTAAAAATCTATTTGTTCAATAGTTTACGCGAAGTCTAAACAAAAAACCCAAAATAGACTAGTGATTTATTTGATCATAGAATCCCTTAGTAGTCTGTGATTAGTTGCGCGTCTCACAGAATAAGTACAAGAACTTATTCTGTGGTGCGTCTATTGTACCTTCACAGACTATTGTAACGTACAGGTTTAGGGACTAGGCTTTTAGCCAATTTATATAAGTAGGAATAAATTATATAGTTATTTAGTTATTTGGCAATGCATACGTTCAGAAGTTTAGGGAACTATACATAATGTCAGTTCGATACTTGACCAAAGACTTAGAGTATTGGATACGATTAATTTTGCATCTCTTGCGTAAATATATATAGAGAAATACATTTGAGTCAGTTCAAATCTAGGCCAAAGATTAATGTTTATATCATAATTATAATAATTCAGTAGGTCTAATAATTAAAGAAATAAAGTTTTGAGTTCGAATTTAGGATAAGGTTAGCGAGGCTAGATTTTATAGTTGCGATTTTAGAATTTACATTATCGTTGGCATATATTCATTGTGAATCCAACTTTAGGAGGCTGCGAATGTTGGATGTTGGATATTTATCTATGATTATGATGATTTTGTATGTAAGATTAAGTAAATGAAAATTATGATAAGTTTGCTATACCTAATTTAGGTTTTATAGAATGGTAATTATGAAGTTTACTTTAAATCGGTTCGGATCGTTATCAAAGATTATGAGGCTAAATCATATTTATATTTATAAGTAACTACAGGAAATAATGATACTGAGTTCAGAATCTGGAAGTGTTACATGAAATCAATGCTAGTTAAATCGCCTTGTGCAAAATATAACAGGAATTATATAAATCATTCATGACCAATATGTATGTGATAAGTGGATACAACTTGGAGGGAACCAACACCTATAATATTGGTCCCGTTACACTATAGATAAGATATGGATCGATAAAATATAGTTATATACAGTTTGAAAGGAAGCATATAGACCTAGGAGAGAATGAGAGGTAGTATGTTCATAATTTGGTAGCAGTCGCAATATCGATAAGTATAATTTAGGAACTAGGGTTAATTTATGATATAAATTAATATGAAAGACAGATATTGGTGACAAATGCGTTGAATGCTATTGGCTAACGACAGTTATGTCAATAGATTGGCTAAAATATATATATTAATAAATAGAAAGCTGATGAATTTGTACATGTGGTATTAGAAATACGATTAAGTCGTATGTTCAAAATTTGCAGGTGGTGTAGTTTTGGTATTAAGAACAAGCTTAGTTGGACTAAGCCTGTTTCTGATTATCTTAGACAAGGAGATCATGTTGTCTGTTCGTGTGTCTGTCTGCAAAAGTTGGTATATGTAATTGGGAGTAATAAACAAATTATTATTTCATAACAATGGTTTATAGGGATTTATAATACAGTATATTCGGATTCGATCCATTGTTAAGGTAGCAAGGAACACACGAAATTTGAGATCAGAATGATTAGATAGTTTGAGTCCGAGTGAGATAGCGAGTGGGGTTCAATCATTTTATTACAGGTAAACATTCCAGTTGGAAGTAATTCCTTCTCCTTAGTCCGTTAAGGTCCGAACTATGGTATTTATAGATTAAAACCATAGATAAAGAAATTCTTACGTTTTTGGATTTATTATATCGAAATTTTGAGTCATTCAAAATATTTACAATACTTAATTGGTTGTCACGAATTCAATGAAACAAAATTTCGAGTTTTACCTTTAAATGACTCCGGGCTGGTGGTATAAATTGAAGAATGCCGTGGATGCCGTGTTAATAAGTCGCATAGTTTGATATCGAGTTATTGTTCAATTATCATTTTAGTCAACATTTGGTTGACAATTACAAACTAATGTAATATAAGAATTGGACAAATGATTCGCCCGTTCCACGGGTGATAATTTAGCGGCAATTTATCGGCTCTTGGCTATGGAATGGGCGGCTGCTGCTTGCAGGGTCGACAATTCATAGTTGATCCGTATTGGGCTAGGTTGTCTCTTGGTGTACGTGGGTATTACAAAAGTCTCTTCTAAAGGGCGCTAGATCAGGTAGGAATCTTTGCCTAGGGAACCTGGTAACTACTAAAGGCGCTCTCCCAAGTTTAGGTCGTCTGAATGAGGCCAAACTTCCTTGAGATGGCCTTCATTAGTTGAGGCAAAACTAGGTCCTTTGATTATGCTCTCGAATTTAGATGGCTTTAGGGGAGACTCACTAGTTTTAATAGTAGCGACATTATATCACCATCCCGGTTCAGTTCAACGCGGACCTTGGGGTAGGATCTCTCTTGGGGAGACCTGACTAACCTACACAGACATTACTAACCTTGTAAGTGGGACAGCAACTCTTGCTTTGGGTGGAGCGGTGCCCCCGTCAGGTTGTCGAGCCGCACAGGGGCAGGCGGATGATGCCTAAGTGTAATGGCTAGGAGGGGCCTGCCCTTCTCTTTGTATTTATTTACAAAAGGGACCCATAGGGAATTAGTATCTCCTTCTGTTCCATTAATCAAGAAAACTTACATCTACATTAAAAGAACTAGCAGTTTCACAATCTATCTCACTTCGGATACGAAATTATGAAAGATTAATTGAATTTGAAGTTTAGGACTATAGTTATTAAGATTATTGAACTGTATGTGGGGGAGTAAATTTCAGGTCTTGAATTAAAAACGTATTTAAATTATTAGAGCCAATGTTTTAATGACTTAACAGTCTTACAGAAAATTTTGAAGTGAAGTTTTTATAACCTATATTAACTTAAATCTATAGTTATGACGAGTGGGAGCGAAAGATTGCCTTTAAGTTTTTGTAGGCGCTATAACTTAAACATGCCCCCAGGCGTTGAAAGCTTGGCTTTCAACAACAGTCTTGGATTTCTGGCAGAGGACAAATCTTCGAGAAAGCCCTGCGAACAATTCCATTTGTTGTCTTCACATCTGCCACTCGATTGATGCCGTCTGGACCAGGGTGAACAGTGACGATGCGGCCCAATCGCCATTTTAATGGAGGAAGGTTCTCCTCCTTGAGTACGACTAATGAATTCAGCCGCAACGAGTCCCCATTGGACTTCCATTTTACTCTCTGCTGGAGTTCTGACACGTACTCTTTGCTCCAGCGAGACCAGAAGTGCTGGCGGAGTTGTTCGATCCTTTTAAATCGAGTTAAATGACTTGTAGAATAATCTCGGAGGTCTTGCACTGGAAGAGAAGTTAGCGGCCGTCCGATGATAAAATGTCCAGGAGTTAGCGGCAATAGATCTTCTGGATCCGATGACAGTGGTGTAAGTGGTCGAGAATTCAAGATTGCCTCGATCTGAATTAACGCAGTGTTAAATTCTTCGTAAGAAAGATGACAATTTCCCAGCACTCTTTTTAGGTGGTACTTTGTTGACTTAACACCCGCCTCCCAGAGACCGCCAAAATGCGGTGAATATGCCGGAATAAAATGAAAGTTTATTTCTTCATTGGCTGCGGTTTCAGCCAACGAGTCACAGTGTTGAATCAGAAACTTAGACAGATCATTGTACGCGCCCACAAATGATGTCCCATTGTCCGAGTAAACATGGCTAGGCTTTCCTCTACGCGACATAAAGCGACGCAATGCGGATAGGTAATTATTGCTCGTCAAGTCACCCACCAACTCCAAGTGTACTGCTTTCGTGGTAAAACATATAAAGACGGCAACGTAAACTTTCACCAGCCTACATCCTCTACCCTGACGACTAGCTGACATAAAAGGGCCTGCGTAGTCGACACCTACATAATCAAATGGAAAACCTCCAGGAGAGACCCGGTGCTTAGGCAGATTTCCCATCAAAGGGGTAAGTACTTGTCCCTTTAGCCGACTACACAGCATGCACTGCCTAAAACAAGCTTTAGCCAAATTTTGACCTCCTATCGGCCAATAAGTATCCTTAATTGTGCACAGTAACAGCTGCGGTCCCGCATGTAGCAACCGCTTATGTTCGAAATTGAACAGTAATTTTGTAAACCTATGACTAGCGTGTACAAGAATCGGGTGCTTTTTCTCATACGAAAAGTCCGAGTTTATGAGACGTCCGCCAACACGCATTATATGATCGTTACCCAGAAATACATTAAACTTACGTAACGGACTCTTTTTTGGTATACTATGCTTACGTGTCAAGAGTGTAAACTCAGGGAACGATTCACATTGCGAAATCCTAATTAACAAATTTAAAGATTTCTTTAATTCTTCGCCAGATAGGTAGCTAGTTAACATTGGTTGTTTCTTACAAGCAGAGATAAAACGCAAAATGTAGGCAACCGTACGATTTAAACGCGAAAAGTTCGAAAACCTATCAAAATCGATCAGTGGTTTTAATTTATCACATTTATGGGCATGCAGGACGACTTCAGGTCTAACCTCAGGGAGTGATATTGAATTTGTACCTGGGTTTAACGGCCAAGTTGAAGCGTCTCGCTTCAAAAAATCTGGACCTGACCACCACATATCTAGGGACGAAATCGAGTTAATTTCGATCCCCCGGGATAAATGATCGGCAGGGTTCTGATCAGTGGGAACGTGTCTCCAAGCGCAATTACCTGTGATCTCCACAATATCAGCCACCCGATTACGGACAAAGGGTTGAAGCTTTGTGGGTAACATTTTCAGCCATCCTAAAACGATCGTGGAGTCAGACCAGAATACCGTCCTGTTTACTTGAACTCTGAGTGAGTTGGCAATCTTCTCGTAAAGGCGAGCACCAACTAACGCACCACATAATTCCAACCTTGGTATGGTCACAGGTTTGATGGGAGCAACTCGACTTTTGGCCATAAGCAGTCGAACCAAAACCTTACCCTTATGGTCTATGCTACGAACGAATGCACAACCCCCATATGCTCGTTCTGATGCATCCGTGAAAATATGCAACTCGAGTTGCTCGTAAGACTCGCACACTACCCTTCGTGGTACGCAAATCGTATTAAGTATTGGCAAACCTGTAATAACATCTTTCCATTGCCTCGTGACCTCCGGCGGTAGTTGCTCATCCCATGATAATTTATGTAGCCACAATCTTTGCATAAGCATTTTCATTGAGATGACAAAAGGAGCTAGTAGACCTAGTGGATCAAAGATTTGAGCAATGACCGACAGCAAGTCGCGCTTGGTGTTGCCGTTTGATACCGATGGGGCAAGCGGAAAGTGTAATTGATCAGTATCTGAATGCCAACCTAGACCTAAAGTTTTACTGGTCTCTGTAGTACCCATATTTAAATCTACTAAAGGTTGAGACGACGCATCCATTAATCGCGGGTTATTAGACCTCCATTTTCTTAAATACATGCATGCTGCAGCAAGTGCATCGCTTACTCCTTGGCGGAGTTTAATCATTTCATCTAAGTCATCCCCTCCACTTAACAAGTCATCGACGTAAAAGTCGTGAATTATTATATCCCTAATTTTAGCATCCCCTGATTCCAAGCCTATCTGTTTAAGACATCTAGTCGCTAAGAATGGAGCACTAGCGGTCCCGTAGGTCACTGTATTTAATTTATACACCTGAAGGGGATCGGAAGGACAATCACGCCAAAGAATCAAGTGCAAATTACGGTCAGCGGGATGCAATGCTATCGTCCTATACATTTTTTCGACGTCAGCTGATAAAATATATTTATGAAACCTAAAACGGAGAAGTATGCCTAACAGGTCATCTTGGACAGTAGGTCCAACCATCTGTAAATTATTTAACGAGACACCTGAACTCGTGGGGCTACTCGCGTTAAACACAACCCTTAACTTGGTAGTGGTACTACTTTCGCGGACAACACCATGGTGGGGAATAAAGTAAGTGTCGTGGTCCAACTCAGCGAGATTAACTTTGGCCATATGACCTAAAGATTGGTACTCCGACATAAAGTCTTTATACATCCTTTGAAATGATGGTCTCTGTTTAAATCTGCGTTCCAATGATAAAAGGCAATGTTTAGCTCGCTGAAAGGATTCTCCTAGTACCTGAGGGCTTTGTTTAAGCGGTACCCGTACGCAAAAGCTTCCATTCTCTAAACGAGTTGTGTGATCAATGAAATGCTGTTCACATAATTTCTCCTCTGGAGAATAATGGGACGACTGAGGGCGAGCTTCTTCGAGCTGCCAAAAACGCATCAATTGGTTTTGGATGTCGTCCACATCATTAAACAACTCTGTAGTTTTTGATTCCGATACAGTTACAAAATTACACTTTATTTTATCTGGCAACGACGATACATGGCAACTTGTAATTGGACCTGAAACCAGCCAACCCAGTCTGGTTTCACAAAGTATCGGCAGACCGTCGCCTAATTTGATTTTTTGCGTACCCAATAGATCCCAAAACAGATCAGCGCCAATTATTAAATCTACTTCAGCTGGCGTGTGAAAATAAGGATCTGCTAAAGAAATATCCGATGGAATACGTAGGTTAGACAAATTAACCTGACTATGAGGAATATCATCCGTAATTGACGGTAAAACAAAACACTGTAAGTGTGACGAGAATAAATCATTCAATGATTTCATCGACACCCTACACATTTTACCTATAGGCGATGACGTGTTATTAATGCCTTGTACACATTTATTTACGAGATCAGTCGTAATGTTAAGCTTATGGCACATTTTTTCTGTGATTAGGCAAGACGTACTGCCGCTGTCTAGAACGGCGCGAGCAATATGTTCGCGATTATTAACATCAAATAATTTAATAAGCGCAGTAGACAGCAGTACGTCCTGTCCATGTCAGGATGAAGAGGTTTCGAGATTCGCAGCCAACGTTACAGGCATACGGGGCTCGACGCCAGTAGCCACCGACCGAGCGGGCGCCGGCGCGAGCGCAGTCACGTGCTCTCCACCGCTCAGCGCGGACGTGCAGCTGTTACTATCCACAACAGGTCTGGCCTTAAAATCGGTCATATGGATTAGTGTGTGATGTTTTCGTTTGCATACTTTGCATCCAGGTTTCTTACAGTGATTGGCGTAATGACCACCTCGAAAACAGTTAAAGCAAACCTTATAGTTCGGCAATAATTGCAGCCGCGCGGCGTTGCTAAGCGCTAGAAACTGAGGGCAATTACTCAGACAATGATCGCCCTTACAACTTGGACATGGTTTCATAGGTGAATTATTACTATTATTCCTACCATCCTGTACCGAAATCATAGATTTTATCTTGAGCGGTGTTTTGCAAGGTGTATTCACTTTATTGGTCGACAATTCTAGTGTTTCGAGTAAATCTGCCCGGTCTCTTACAAATTTTAAGAAAGTATCGAAGTCAATCGCTTTGTTTTTATCTAGGCGGCCTTTGTACTCTTCCCATTCACGATACGTTTTTGAATCGAGTTTTTGTGTAACGATGTGAATGAGCAGAGTATCCCATTGTTTAACTGGCTCGCCTAAAGACTCCAAAGAACGTAAGTTTTTATTAACCTGATCAATGACCCGTTTTAAGTTGAATGATGACTCCTTTGTTATAGGTTCGATATTGAACAGAGCTGAGACATGATTTTGTAATAACAAGCGCTTGTTATTGAACCGCTCACGTAAAAGGTTCCATGCTACAGTGTAATTCTTAGCCGAGAACTCAATGGATTGAATAACCACTGCTGCAAACGACTCCAACGAAGCCCTAAGGTAGTGAAATTTATTTACATCATCTATCTCGTCATTTGAATGAATTAGGCTGGTAAAAGTGTCACGAAACTCCAACCAATTTTCGTAGGAACCTGAGAATTTAGGAAGCTGTATAGTTGGTAGCTTGACGAGCTTATGATTCCTACTGGAGCGTGAACTATGTTCACTTTCGGCAGACCCAAACTTATCCTGCTTCTTTGGACAATTAGCTAGCATGTCTTGTGCTTGAGATAGCGCTGAGTAATATTGGGACTCGAAATCTGATCGCTCGTTACTTCGAGCTTCCATGTCATCAGCCATGCATTCAAGCTTCATCTGGACATCATCATAGTGTACATACAACGAATCTATCTTACCAATACGCAACTGTAACTCGTTCATCTCTGCTGTAGTAATTGAAGAAAGATCCAAGGTCGTTAAATAATTTGAAAATGTAGTTAATTGCCTTTTGTAACTACCACGCATTCTAATTAATTCCTTTTCATCGGCCATTCTGAGAGACGAGTGTTTTCAACCTGGAATTTAATTAACAAATGCTCAGATATGCGCAAATTATTCTAACCTATAAGTTCAGTATGCTACTTCGATAACTAAGTTTATATGACAAGTTATTTATTTTACAAAATAAGCTTTGTTGTATTTTAGTGGTAACATTTAAATACTTAGTTTTCATTCAGATTTTACTTATATCTTACTTAATTACTTATACTTCCTGTTAGTTACCTTTATAATTAAAAACATTGACTTAACTGATTTAAATTAAAAGGTTAAAGTATGTAAATGGCGACTATCATTTTAATTGCAGACTATTTACCTATCTCAACAAGTTAAGAGTGACAAATTAAGCGTTTGCGTTACCTAAATCTAATTTAAGTAATAATAAACTTGCTATAATTATGATAAATACAAACGGAACACTTAACTTTAATGTTGAAACTTAAAGTAATGGTAAACTTAAAAGCACATGTACTAACCTTATCGCAGTATTTAAATACGCTAAATTATACCTGGTTTAGAGTGTTGGGTTAAAGTAAATAGAAAATAACACTTTATCACTGTTAATCCGGTATTACTGTCCAATAATTGCTGAATCCCGACCAAAATTTTTAGGATGACGACGAACTTCCTTTTGTCCTGAGAGTACGTCCAGTGCAATTAGGTTAACTCTTCATTAATTAACTCCAATTTTAATTTATCTGGTAATTTTCTTATATCCAGTTCCGAAGGACCATGTGGGGGAGTAAATTTCAGGTCTTGAATTAAAAACGTATTTAAATTATTAGAGCCAATGTTTTAATGACTTAACAGTCTTACAGAAAATTTTGAAGTGAAGTTTTTATAACCTATATTAACTTAAATCTATAGTTATGACGAGTGGGAGCGAAAGATTGCCTTTAAGTTTTTGTAGGCGCTATAACTTAAACACTGTAGGAAGTTCATACAAAATTGAGCTTTACTGTATGTGAAAGATTTATTATAATACTAGGACATTCGAACAACATTTCCTATTCAAACTTGAATAAATTAATTAGATGGGTTAAGTTAGTAACTTTGCTGACACATTAATATGTTTATCTTAGGTCGAACATAGGGCATGGTTATTATGGTTGGATTCACACGGTAGGGTACTAAGAAAGATTGTAAGATGAATTGTCGAATCAAATATTATCTAATTAAAGTTAGGTATTAGATTATAATGGAATATATAAAATTAGGTAGGTAATATACAGTAGAAGCCTCTGAATTAGTAAATTAAAGTTAGTGTTTCCTAAACCTTTCCAACACACCTCGAGTATTCCTTAAACGAACTGGTTACACACGGGCTTAACTTGGGGTCCTACCTTTATATAACTAGATGATCACGCTGGCCAATTATTTTATAAGTAGATATTTATTTATTTATATTTATTTATATATTTATTTATGTTATGCGACTCACTCTTGACTGCTGTGGGGTCGGTATCGTTACAGTACCTTAATAAAGAAAACCTTGCTGTGCTTCTATCAACTAATCAATTTCCAAAAACGTTATGGTTGTGCGATGTGCAAAAAGGTACGTCTTATTTGCCTGCTACAATTAAGTTCACATTTTGGGATCCCCTTGAGTCACCGATTCTCCTTTCATCGAATGTGTCATTTTCACCGAATTTAATTTTATTAACAACTAATTTCTGATGATACTTTATTGTTTTTAGGTTATCTCAAGCATGAGTTACCTAGGTTACCTTAGACCTGTGATCACCAAAAAATATAATCACTGCATGTGGATATGTCTGTCAATGAAACGAACATTGATGAGAAACATTATATGAAACGAGTATATTGCGGTTGGTAAAGTAAAAACAGTGTCTTATAGTTAATAATCATAAGGTTGAAAGTTAAGGAGTTTTTAAATAAACTGTTGCAATTTTCACGAGCTGTCAGTTGGGTAAGCATCTACAAATAAAGTCCTAAGTGATTTTATATTTACGCAGCAACCATTTGAGGTTTTTTAGCCTCAGCGAGAATTTAACTATTACACTCGTAATGTATTTTAAGGTAACTCTCCTTTACCATAAGAACTGTCAAATATTTTGGAATAAAAGCACCAATTTCACGTCAATCGATTGTCGATTGAGGAGTTAAAACATGAAGATAAAACGAAGAAACCGATGCGATGCTTCAAAATAAGTATAACTAAGGCTAAGGTTTTTTATGCAAAAAAGACCTTACATATATAAATAATTATATTAGTGGCTTGTAAATAGGTATAAACTTATAACTATGCTTGAAGTTAGTATAGTATAATTTGAAAGATTCCGACTATTTTTTTAGGCAGAAAATAAAATAGTACACTTAACTCCAGTATCAAAGAACTTTTTCAAAGCTTGAGCTCTCCATATTTTCTTTCCGGGTGCTTTGTGTTTTTGTGCTCATTAACATTTGCTGGCAAAAATAGATCTTTCTGAACAAAGCCCCGTCTGGACCATTATTATTCACGGAGAAGTGTGATGCAACTCAAAATATGATACTATTCCAATAATACATTAAGCGCTGTGGAGTTAAGATTGAAATTTGTACACATTTTATTTTCAGATATGTCTTTATATCCTTCTAAAATTGTGTAAAGAACTCGCTGTCTTTGGATCCTAGTTTAATAAAATGTCTGAAGTTTGTCTGTGGTTTAAATGGCTACGATTCACTTGATATTGTATTATTCGCACAAGCCCTATTGAAATGTGAATAAAATTACACAACTGTTCAAGAAATAAAATAAAAATTATGAAAGCAAAAATAAATAAACGATTATTTGGGGCAGTTGTACCAGTTGTCTACAGAAATAATTCCAATAGAAATATTTCTTGACTAAGTCCATAAAGATTGAAAGGCAAAACGCTTCAAACAAAATGTGTGATATTGGGTTAAGTACATATTTGGAATCAGCAGATTTTTCTAACTCATTGTAATTGCTTTATTAAAAAACGTAATTTAAAAGAAAATCGCTTAAAGTGTTTTGCCTTTCAACCGTCGCCATGTATTTGACACGCGAGGAATAATGTTCGCTAAAAGAGTATTTACTTTCGCGGACTAAACAGCGGTTCTGTCAAGTTATTTTGGATTATTACAGTACAACGGTACATTTTATATTCTCAAATCTCTTAAGTAACACGAAGTAAGTATCAAATTCTTCCATCACTCAATCCCGAGAAAAGGGTCCGTCATTTTTTCACCAGCAACTTATCTCCGCCATAAACTCCTCTCAAAATATCTTCGGCGATAACAAAATAATACCTTGAACTCAGCTCTCTAAGAAAAAAAGGAAAATTCAACTTTATACTGAGCTACATAAAGATGTCAAACCATTTTGTCGAATGACGGAGTTAATTTTGCAACAGTTTAATCCAAAATCGATCGGACACAGCGGCGTTTTCGATATCTTAATAACTTTGTATTTTTTAAATCTTATTTTTTAGACAGGCTTCAGTCGTGGCGATGAGCTTTGTGCCCTTGAGGTCGATGTCGTTTGGTAAAACAAGAATTCAACTAAACGATAGGTTTTATAATGCTTTCAATCCACGAGTGGATTAACTGCATTCGTAGTGTGTAAGCAGTAGGATTCTAGCTTTACGGCTGTCATATATACTAATATTATTAAGAAGTAAAGTTTGTGAGGTTGTAGAAGTAATCTCTAAATCTAGTAAACCGATTTAGATGAAATTTGGTATGGAGATAACTAAGGTCCCGGGTAAGGACGATGTATTTGACATTATAGACGACACTATCAAATTGTGACTTAATAGTGTCGTCTACATATACCCGAGTAGAGCTCGGTCGCCCTGGGGCCCTAGCCAAGATGCAAACGCTCCTAACGTTTTTCTTTTCTATCGCTCAAAATGTATGGGATGACATTCTCGTGCGTTTCGATAAACCACGTGGTCGACTGTCATCCCATACATTTTGAGCAATAGAAAAGAAAAACGTTAGGAGCGTTTGCATCTTGGCTAGGGCCCCAGGTACATATAAAAGAAGAAACCGAATGGCTGATTGATCAATGCATAGCCGAAACTGCTGGACCTAGAGACTTATATTCATTGGATATCCTAGGGGTGCAATAAGAAAGGATTTTCAGAAATTCATCCCCTAAGGGATTTAAATAGGGGGAACACCGGGAAACTATGAAGTCGCGGGCGTCCCCTAGTATATTATAAAGGCCGCTACTCTAAGAAACTAACCTTAATCGTGCTAGTCATTCGAGACAATCATTTTTAATATTCCACTTTCAAGAAACTCATCGATTGCGTACAATCGTGGGAAGTGGCACAACATCTACAGCATGTTGCCTTATAATGGATTCTCAGAAATGTAATGTGCTTGACTGTGGTTAGAAACAAACACGATTGATAGCTTCCTTAGTCATTAAAAAAAGTACGATAGTTATTGGTTGGAACCATTGGAGAAATTATAGAGTGATTTAAAACGATCAAGTTAACCATTGTTAAAGTTCTTTTTAACGTCTTAAAATAGCTTTATAAACTGTGTGTTGCCCGTTTCATAGAGTTTGATTTGCCTCGAGAACTGACACAGCTTACGGAAAAAAAATGACAATGCATGTGTTGGCCTAGTTGGAAGTGACCCTGATTACGAAGCTAGCGGTCCGGGTTCAAATCCCGGTAAGGGCAGATATTTGTGTGACGAGCGTGAGTATTTATTCCTAAGTCTTGGGTATTTTCTATGTATTTAATTATACGTTTATCTATATAAGTAGTGTACCGTTGTCCAGTACCCATAATACAAGCCTAGAGCAGTTTGGGAGTAGGACAATTTGTGTGACGCTGTCCTGTGATATTATTTATTTTATATTTAATTTGTAGGTTCTATAGCCCTAGACAAGACGCAATCGCTACCAAAGTTTCTGTTTTCTATTGATTTTAAATGTATGGAGTTGACATAAGCGGTCGACGCTATCTGTCATCGCCATACATCGCAATTTTCGGTGCGGAAATGATTGACCCAAAGAGTAGGTATTGACTTAAAAAAAATATATAATCATAGAGTGTATACAACTCGCAGAGAGATAGTTATTCATTAGGTACAATATGATTTGTCTCAGACTAACCTACCTGTTTATATCTAATCTTTCTCAAATCATCCCCGCAATGAAAATTGCGATGTATGGTCATCGTTTAACGTTTATTTTCAAAAATCATTAATTTAGCATTATGCATGTTGAGGATATACAAAAAAGAAACACAGACGGGTTCTAATTCATATTTATATTTTGAAGCTCCTGGACGCTCGAAATCAAACTTTATTGGCACGTGTCATAACGCCTGATTCACTTTATTACCTTCCCAGTTGTCAGCAGAATGCGTGACCTGTCAGCGGGAGTAAGTTAGTCGGTTTTATGCTGCGAGTAACCAAGATATTTCTTTTTTTAACATTCTAATTATAAAATATAACGCGTAGGAAGAAAACCAAGCGAAAATTATAACAAAAAAGGACGTGATGGTACGAGACGATTGCACAAAGATAAAAAACCGAAGAGCATGTCGGACCATGCTCAGTGTAGGGTCCCGAAGCCGTTAAGTACTACAAACATAAAAAGCTACAATAATAAATTTTCTATTAAAAGTGAATTGGTGCCATCTTAGATGATTTTAGTATCTGAAAAACCAATGATGTCTACATAGTCGTGATAGTTTCCTTTAAATATTTAGTATTTGTTGTTTTGGTTGTAGGGGCGGAGGGGACACTTGAGTCTAACCAAAATTAGCGCTTTAAAGCTTAATATTTCATAAACCGATTACTTAATCGAAAAACTCTTTTGGCGAACCCTAATATTTTTAAAAGACCTATTCAACGACACCCACACCATAGTGTGGTCTGGTGGTGGTGTGTCTGTGTGTGTGTGTGTCAATCCTTTAGGGTAGACGAAAAAAAAAAAAAATCCCACGTTACGTGTAAGGGAGGTACCCTATTTTATTTTATTTTCATTTTATTGTACCACTTTTTTGACGTGACTAATATGCATAGGTATTCAGGCCAAATTACAGCTTTAAAGTACTAAAGGTCTCTGCGCTAGGCTGCGGACGGACAGACGGATGGACATGGCGAAACTATAAGGGTTCCTAGTTTGACTACAGAACCCTAAAAGTAAACAGGCATAACGTTTTTAAATTGCCCAAATTAGTTTAAAATGTGCCCTTGTATAGCTTTTACAGAATCTTTCCGTAGCACAAACCTCTTATACAGACACGTTTGCATAAGTTATTTTACCTAGACTTTTACTACACGATGACTATAAAATAGTTCAATATACGTGCCAAAATGTTTCAAACTAACACAGACAAAAAAATACACACGTCATTAGTTAACAAAACGTAAAGATTATTCTTGCATTTTGGCGCAAACAGCATGATACCATCCATCTCGCCTAGACCCAGAAATACGAGCTCAGAATTATGAGGTTTCTCGTGAACGGAATTAGTTCCGTCTAAACGCAACTTCTGAGGACGGACGGAAACCCTCGTAATAAAAGACCTTCCATTAATTAATTATGATAAGAAGTCTTTGTTTATCTATGTAGGTATGCTGTATGTAGCAAAAGCATTTTTTCTTAGATCGTGTATTTTATAGGTTCTCAACAGGGTTATTAACATACATACATGGGTACATGGCGTCCGTCTGTCCATCACTCTTACCTTTTAGAGGCTGCGTACTTTGAACTATTAGGTCACGGGTTATTTTTGAATTTATTTAATGTAGTTTCAGTATTATCAATAAATGAATTGAGTTGTTGGTATTTCTATAGTTCTGCCTACCCCTCTCTGGAAATAAGGGCGTGATGTTATGTATGTATGTTTTGTAATTTATTGAATGATGGACATACTAACAAATAATGATAATAACATAAAGGTGAATTAAGCGGGTCAAAAAATAGATCATAGACATTGCACTTCTTGTACATACGGTATTTTCAGAACAATTACTTATTGACGTATGTATGTTAAACAACTCTTTATGATACAAAAATGGTATGGTTTGTTTTTTACTTCAAGTAACTGTAGACATAATTATTTGATGTTAATTTCAACTTGATACCTTTAGGCGTTTTTGAGAAGAAGGTTCTTGACAGACAGACAGAGACGATCAACAAAGTGATCCTATAAGTGATCATATAAGTGTTCCGTTTTTTTCTTTTGAGGTAAGATACCCTCAAAACGGTACATTATAAAGCTTTTAACTCTTCAGCTACGATAGGTGCCACAAGTTGTTCAATTTTCATCGAGAACATAATAAAATCGCTGTCAGATACTAAAGCAAACTATTTTAACTGCCCTTTATTGCAGACACAAAAGCCGTGTTAATGTTTTACGGTAAATAACACGACACAGTTCGGACGGAGCGCGTTTTCATGGAAATGTAAATTTATCCGTTACGGCTGAGTAGTTTCGAGTTGCAAGCCGACGCCATTTTAGTTTTGGCAGTGTTATAATACGCTTTTAGGCTTTGTCGACATTTTAGCTCGATCATCCAGAATGATCCCTATTTAGTCCCGATTTAGCGTTGTCATAGATCTTGTAGTTGAAATAGGAGCTCTCGAAATGGGCTGTTTATATAAAAGGACTTAAATTTCGAGTAATCTCTCGTCAGAGAGTGTTTGTGTCACCGAAGTCCGCTCTTTTCTTTGATAACGTTAACTCTAAATACACGTAGGCGGTTTAAAAAAAATATGTATTGACATTTCATTTAATATTCAATTAATAATTGATTTATATTATTAATCACTAGGGAAACCACACAATGACGTCTCTATGTCAAGAACGATAAATTTAAATAAATTTGCTGAGCTACATTAAAAATAGTAATTGAATAAAAATTTGGGAGTAAATTCTTCATTCAAAATGCATATTAACGGAATAATAATATTTTGATGATACCTAAAATTAAAGTTACAAAGACCAATAAAATAATTAAATTGAGAAACGAACGAAATGTTCAAAGAACTGGGTTAACTGACAACAAAATGAGCTTTAACGTACTATAAAGAGGATAACTACAGTTTTAAGCTTAAAGTGCAGCAAAAGTTCAGCTATAATGGTTCCTCTGAAATAATTTTCTTTTACTTCTTGGCATTTGATATTACCTGCAATAGGAACTTACACAAATGCATGAAATTTCATTATATTCTTACTTAGAAACAAGTTTAGTTTAAATTTTCTGGAAATTCAGACGAATTAACTAAATTCCAGCACAAAACGTATCAGGTGATGTTTTTAGAATCTTTTTATTAACTTGCAATGTTTTATGTATGTTTAGGGGGTGTCTATTATTTCATCGAAATCCTTACATCAAATGTATCATTTCATCGAATTTAATTTCATCGAACGCTATTTTCTGCTGGTACCAAAATGTTTTCAGGGTATCTTAAACATCTAACCTAACCTACGTAATTAATGTTTAAGATACCCTGAAAACATGCTTTCAGCAGAAAATAGCGTTCGATGAAAAAAAAATTCGATGAAATGATACATTCGAAGAAGCAAAATTCGATGAAGGAAGATTTGGTCCACTTTCCAGACACCAACTGAGCTAAAATTTGGTATACCTACGTAACTTCGATAACCATACAATAATATGGTATCATCGAGCTGGTCTGATGATGGAGTCGGAAGGTGATGACAGGATCAGTCCGCTATACTTAAAGTACACCTACCGTATTTAAAATCATTAGGTTAGTCTTGATAAGCAGTAAACTTTGCAAAAAACTACAATGGCCAACAAAAAATTGCCTAAAAAATACATTATTGACAGAAACATTTCGACATTTTTAGTGGTGGCAGGACCCTGTGCAGGGTCCGTCCGGATCGCTACCACCATCTTATCCATTAACCACCCGCCAAGCAACAGTGTTCGCATTGTTGTGTTCCGGTGTGGGGATAAGACAACCGGTGAAATTACTAGCATAGAGGCATTCCATCTTAGTCCTCAGGGTTGGCAACGCATTTGAGGTCTTGGGATTATAGTCTTGAGAATTCAAATGTCTATGGGTCTCAGATTCCACTTACCATCAGGTGGCCTGAGTGCTCGTGTGCCTTCTCCTTAACATAAAAAAAAAAAAGATTTTTAATAGTACGTGTTTTGTATAGATTGGTTTTTTTTTATGGCTGTGATAGTATCCCACGTATTAACTAACACTTTATTAAAAAGTGTGTGTATATGTGTGTGTGTGTGTGTGTGTGTATTCAAGACGGAGTTGGAAATTTGAATAGATGGCTTTCTAAGTACTGGTAAGACTTAGTCACTTTTATTTGTATTTTACTTTTCATGCTGTTATTGTATGAAGTGTTCAATAAAGAAGATTTGTATTGTATTGTATTGTATTGTATTGTAAGACTAAACAGTATAGTTTCGAAATAGATTCGCCTTGTAACAATGCGCTGACGCCGGTAACTGTCCCGTAGCACCCAGTAAAATGAAGGCAAACAGTAAATAAAATTAAATAAACATACACTAGGGACAGTGTCACTCAAATTGATCTATTCTAAAACTAAGCTCTAGGCTTGTTTTATGGGTTGCTAGACAACGATAAACTTACTTATATAGAAAAATACATACTTAAATACTAAGAAAACATCACAAAAAAAGAACAAATATTCGCGCTTATCACACAAATATCTGCCCTTACTGGGATTTAAACCCGGGACCGCTTGTAATTTTTTTTTTTTTACGTCATAGGGAAGGTGGGATCTATGACCATAGACATTTGCATGACTGTGATCCTAAGACCGCGATGCGTTGCCAACCCTGACGATTTAGATGGATAACTCTAAGTTAGTAGTTTTACCTGTTGTCTTATCCTTACACCGGAACACAATAACGCTAATGTTGCTTGGCGGTAGGTTAACGAATAAGATGGTGATAGCAATCAGGAGAGAACCTGCACAAGGTCCTACAACCACTAAATTTCTATCTATATCGCGAAACTAACAAACAACAAACAAACATTAAAACGTCCGCATTAACTTTCACATTTACGATATTCCTTGCTTTTTACTACGAATATTAATTTAACTTCGAAGTCAACAAACTTTAAACGCTGTCCTAGAAGTAGAAAATGCAGACTACAATTCTAGGAACTTGGGTGATTTTCCTTATCGATTCCCGATCAGGGGTTGAGAACTCGGAGTTCGCTAAGTGCCGAATAGTTGACGACCCCTGGAACGGAACGTGTGGTTGCCGTATGTAGATGCTTTGTTGGCTAAGTTGGGGTTGAAGCGTGAAATTCCCAATTTCAGGTATGCGGCTTAAGTCGTGGTTATTCGTATTTGCTAAGTTAACTTCTTTTAACATTCAAGGTGCGTTGTTACCTTAAAGCGCAAGAAAGAGCTCCCTTTGAAGGATTTTTCGTCCTAAAATAGTGTTGTGTTGTGTTTTGTAGTAATAATAGTACAGTGTGCATCAAGGGAAGTAAGAGGGGATGACTAACGAGAGTATTAGAACGACGCCGCTGGCGGAGGGCTTTTAATGACTCGAGTTTGTTATCACTTTACTGCCCGTGATACACACAATGCTTTTCATCACATTTGCAAGGAAACAAAAAAATACGACTATCAAAGAAAACAACATTCAAAAATCGTAACTCGTTAAAGAGATTGTCAACATGTCAACTCAACTGTTTTCAATATAGTCTTCCACGGATAATGCTAAGAATTGCTGCTGCCAGATTAAAATTTTAAAGAAATAATTCCAAATGTCTCTGAAATAATGGTGAAATATAAATATAATGCAGTTCAATGTACCGTATACGTGTTTTATACACAGTAAAATTGGTTTGTAGCCAAGTTTTGAATATAGTAAATAAACCTTGGCTGATTTTACACCACCTTAGTCTGAAATGATGTACTAGTGGGTTCTTTATTTTAAAACTAAACCCATAACTCCCTTGGGAGATAAATAGGCTATAACCGCCCTAATACCCTTTCCGAGCAATAAACATATTTTTCTTCCTTTTTTCCGTCTTTTTTCTAAACGGGTCGTCTAAATATAATGTAAATATTTGAATAGGGGTCTAGAATGGGGGGTAGAAATATGAAAGTCATTTTATTAAAGCAAACGGAACCCTCGGTGCGCGAGTCCGGCTCGCATTTGACTAGTTTTTTTAATCAGGTTAATGACATCAGGCATAAGCAACGAAAAAAACCGGGCAAGAGCTTGAAGGATCATGCTCAGTGTAAGGGTCTGAAGCCGTTAGTACAAACACTAAAAACACATCACATCTCAAAAAATAACATGTATTAAATATTTTTCTACTTAAAGTCATTTGGTCGATGAAACTGGAATACCGCGTCACTAACAAATTGAATAAGTTGCAATATACTCCTTACAAGTAACTCAGTAAGGCGCATTTTGTAACTTATTGAATTTGCTAGTTACGCGGATTTGCAGTTTCACCGACGATTTGGTGCTGACTAGAGGATTTTTATAATAATATAAACGCTTTAGTCGCCTGTATCTCAGGCACCATTCAAGTCTACGGAGTCGTGATAGTTTTCCTTATAAGTTGATTTTAGCGTTCATTGAAGATATTTTTCAGATTAAATTTCTTGTATTTTTGGTTGAACCACCGATCTACGTAGTGGCAATTTGAAATCACATTTCGCTCTGGAAATGTTAGTACCAATTCGAAACAATTACAAAACGCTTAAAACAACAAAATAAACGGATCTGTGGTACCACACACTCAAATAATAGTGAATCATCGTAATTTTAATGACAAAAACCGCAAACCACACTGCTCCGGTTGATTTATAGCTGTTCCACATCGTCAATTTGCGTTGTATTTACACATACGGTAGTTATTTACATCATTTGATGAGTCCGCGCCGCGGTGATAAAACTGTGGGTTTAACGGACCATATGGGGTTCCTTGGGAAATCAGTTCACAGAGAGAATACTCTTGTTTGAATGTTTAGTGAAACAATTGTTTTTTCAAAGAAAACAAAATGTAACGTTGATAAAATCCTTGCTTTTCCTGCTAGCAAATCCTACTTATTATTTCACATCCTTCTCATGTTTATGGAATGGGCCGCGAACTGATATTAGCAATATCAATCTGTTGCTTTACTTAAATCTAGGCTGAGGAAGTGCTGGCTTGACTCTTGTTCCTTATTTATCACTTATGACTTTATGTCCTTTCTTCCTTTGATACTTATATTATAATTATTTAGAAATATATTTAATTATAATTATACTAGTATACAGGGCGTCCCACGGCTATGCCACATGGAAGGAAAGTACCTTGAATATTGTAGATGGAACATTTTACTGAAAGAAGACATTATTTAATTCAAAAAAACAATTTGAACTGCATTCATAGATTTTTTAATAATTACATGGTTGAACCGGAAATCGAACCCGCTACACGAGAAAATAAAATACATTGTAGTTTTATCACACCGATCGAAAGGCTTCATCATAAAGATTATTTTTTGCTAATCAACATAGTATCAGAAATAAAAGGAAGACCATGAATTTTAACATTTATAATTCAATAATTATCAATTTTATTTATCAAATGCTCAAAATTAGTCCCATTCTTTTGAATACAAAGTCGCACTCTTTTGATTGTAGACAAAATCATTTACGCGTCTTTCGGCAGATTCAGGATACGGCAGAAACTTGATTGGACAGAAACTCGATTGGTTGCTTACAACCAGGTACCTACTACTTAATTACGTATCTCTTTATCATTTTATCATGCATTTAAATTATAATAGGGAAATGATGCGGACTTCTCAAGTGGATACTGATTCATTAGTAATAGGCACTTTAAAATGATACCGTCAGTTGAATGTCCTTACGGCAATGTCAGCTTTTCATTTTTCTGAACAAAATTACACATCAAATGTTAAAATTCGTGGCCTTCATTTTATATCTGATACTATGTTATTTAGCAAAAAATAATCCTTATGATGAAGCCTTTCGATCGGTATGATAAAGCTACATCGTATTTTATTTTCTTGTGTAGCGGGTTCGATTCCCGGTTCAACCATGTAATTATTAAAAAATGTATGAATGCAGTTTAAATTGTTTTTTAAGCTATAATAATCTCTTCTTTCAGTAAAATGTTCCATCTATAATATTCAAGGTACTTTTCCTCCATATGGCATAGCCGTGGGACGCCCTATATATTTGTTTATTTATCCTATTTATTACATGTACATGTTTATACGTATTTAAATGCTATTTTATCTTTATCTTCTGTCTCTTTAATTGTTGTACGTTTAGCCGTCCTTTGTTTTATTTCTCTCTCAATCGCTCAACGGTTAACTGGAAGACATCCCTTCAAGGGATAAGTTCGTCTTTGTACATACCTTTTGTGTTTCTGTTTCGTTCTTTTTTTGTTATCTTTTGTTTGTGTAATAAAGAGTTTACATAAACACCAGCCTCAAACAATAAACCTATTTTAGTTAAAGTATGCTTTAACACATTCTGTCACATGCAAGTGTCACAAAGACAGACAAAGCTTATTTAAACTATTGTGCGTTTACGAATGAGGCTAAATATCTCACTAAAATAGCTAACCTAAGACATTTACGACTTAAAAAAAACAAAAACTCAAACGCGATCTTAACTTTTTAGTCAGCTAGGAACCCTTACAGTTTCGCCATGCCCGTCCGTCCGTCCATCCGTCCGCAGCTTAGCGCAGACACTCTTAGTACTAGAAAGCTGTAATTTGGCATGAAGTCACGCCAACAAAGTAAAACAAAAATAAAAATAAAAAAATTGTTTAGGGTATCTTCCCTACACGTATCGTGAGAATGTTTTTTTTTTCTCGACTACCCTATAGTGTGAGGTGTCGTTGGATAGGTCTTCCAAATACATTATAGGTTTGTAAATACAGTTTTTCGATTAAGTAATCCGTTTATGAAATATTATGCTTTAAAGCATTAAGTTTTGTTAGACTCAAGTGTCCCACCCCCCTACAGCCAAAACTACAAATACTAAAAAACTGAAAAAAAACTTAAATGTTAGAGCATATAACGAATTTTAAAGGAAAACTATCACGACTAAATAGACATCATTGGTTGTTGAGATACAGGCGATTAAAGCGTTTATACCTACCAGTAGGTACTTAATGGCTTCAGAACCCTACACTGAGCATGGTCCGACATGCTCTTGCCCGGTTTTTTTTAATTTAAAGGACCACGTTTCTATGGTACTGTCAGCATTTATTCTCTTAATTATCTGCCTATTAAAATTTGCTGAAAGAGAAAGCTGCCACAACTAGGCATTTTCTATACTAAATTATGTGCACCATTACCATAAAAACCGAGACTCCACACGTACCTATTTGCTATTTTTTTTCAGCCACTTATTTGCAGTACCTAGAAGATGTGCAGGGGCCAGCGTGTATACTCATGTAGTGTCTCACTCTAGCATCTGTCCTATTTTTCAGGTACCACTCATACCATCTGGGTTTTTACCATCGTCTCTCGAAATGCCGCCCAGCTCTAGCATAAACGGAGAATTGAAAAATAAGTTGTTTTAAAATTGTAGGCACTACAATTTTAAAACTCTCTCAACTATCTTAATCGAGATATCTTATCGCCACCCTTGAAATAGGTACCGTTGAGGAGTTCCGATGGCCATCTGTGGTCGTCATCATCAGTTCCACTTCCCCAAGTGATATTATCTGAATGCAAATGTTAGACTTGTTACTAAAAATACTATAATCGCTTTTATGTTTGCCTACAAAATTTGAAGAGTTCCCTCAATTCCTCACTGATCCCCTCATCAAATTCAGATGTGGTGACAATGGGACTACCTCGGAAGTACACTCTAACAAACCAAAAAAAAATATTTAAAATCGGTCCACAATTGACGAAGTAATCGGTGAAAATACATAAAAAAAACATACAATGGAACGTATAACCTCCTCTTTTTTTTGAAGTCGGTTAAAAAGCATGACGGACGATTGATGTGATTGAAATCGGCGTGGAGGGAGAAGCGGCCCGGAGCAGACACGAAAGTTCTTGGTGACCATAACATACAGAACACAGTACAGTACAATAACGCATTCCGAGCGATGCTGCGGCTACCTTGGCGGTGTAGCGCGTCTGGCATGTTTGCCGTGAACGGAGTGGATGACTTCTTCGCCGTGTTGCGGAAAAGACTTTGGTCATTTAATGCGAGGCTGAGCGGGTCGGGCAACAGTATTGTTAAGGCGTGCACGAATTTCTATTATTATTTTCGGAGCGAAGTATGTTATTATAAATTATAAATTAAATTGAATTAAATTGTAAATTATAAATTAGATTAGATTAAATTAAATTATTAATTATGAATGTTTGATGTTAATATTGTTAACTATTTAATTCATTGAAGGGTTTATACCTAAATAAAGAATTATTTTATTTTATTTTTTATTTTATTTATTTTATATTTGATTTTGTTATCTATCGCGTGACCGAATTTCATATGCAACAATTTAATTTGTCCAAATTTCATATGACAATTTTATATGCCATAACTATCATGTGCCATAATATTAATATGACATTTTTTTTCTGAAACTAAGACTTATTCAGAATTATAATAAAACAAACCTAACCTAACCTATTGGGCTCTATACGATGGCATGTAAACATTACCTGAAAGGTAGGGAAAATTAAGGATATAGCCAGTGACACTTATGGCAAATGAAATTATAAAAAATTAAGGGATACGGTTTGATTGGTCTACTATTTTTTTTTTAAATAGTAGTATGAGACCTTACACTCGTATAAAACTATGCCTACACACCTCAATAAACAGGGATGGTTTTATGTAATTTCCTAAAGTAAGTATATATGTTTTCTATGTATTCAAGTATTTATTTTTCTTATAAGTAAGTATACTTACGTTGTCTACCCATAGTACAAGCCTAGAGCTTGGTTTGGGACTAGGTCAATTTGTGTGATATTGTCCTGTGATATTTATGATTTATTGTTATGCGTTATTTAATATTAAATTTAGCATAGCAATCTATAAAAATACGGCAGGGTGGCCAATAATTGCGTTTTACAAACCGTTTTATTCTTAATCCTACTTAAAACAAGACGATGTTACTTGAAGTTTAAACACAACATGCCAAAAATAGTCCATGGTTACCTCTTCACTATCAATTTTTTTCCAAGCACTTAATGACAAACAAAGCAATACACAAGACAAGTAAACCACAATAACAACAGACAAAACTCTCAAGCACTTCCCTAAACAACTCCGGAAATCAGTACCAATACTCATATAAAACTCCGAATAAAGCAATTCATAACAATGCCTGAAATATGGTCCCATTCGGCACAGCGTCTGTTTTGTTTTGATACTGCTATTTTTTAAATAAGCTCGGGGCGTTTACTGTTCGCCCTTTTTATACGCAATTTGTTACAAAAGTATGGGAACATTTTCCGACGTATTACAAGCCGGATGCGGTCTGTTTAGTTTTAAACGTATGTCGGAAACTCATTTGCCTTTTTAATTAAATTCCAGCATACTGGCTACTTTTCTCTGATAATGTTAAAACATAATTTAAATGAGATATTAATTGCTACAGATTTTACAATACATACATAACATGTCATACATAATATAGAACATCATGCCTTAATTCCCAAAATGGGGCCGGCAGAGCTACAGAAATACTAACTCTAAAAAGACTTGTTTATAATTCTGTAAGCACATTTTTCAGAATTAGGCCAAGAAGTTTACTAGTGTATTAGTGACAGATTGCAAGCCTTACAGAACTACACATACAGAACATCATGCCTTAATTCCCAAAATGGGGCAGGCAGAGCTACAGAAATACTAAGCACATTTTTCACAATTAGGCCAAGAAGTTTACTAGTGTATTAGTGACAGATTGCAAGCGTATCGCCTTACAGAACTACAAGCCCTTATTCCCTTAGTCGCCTCTTAGGACACCCACGGGAAGACATAGAGTGGCACTATTCTAACCCGGCTACCACACAGGGTCATTTTACAACACTTAGAAATATCATTAAACAAATAATAAACAGTTTTACCATGTTCAGTTTATGAAACTTTAACTTTAGTCATATTTAATTCGAGGTTTACTTACAATTTAAACAGTCGTTTAAGTTCACGGGTTCAAATCTATCGGCAAACGTTTGATTAACACTTTCAGTGGCAGTGACGCCTATAGACGTCATGCAGTATTGCGAAACACGAGCACTTCACTTTTATTTCCAGTCGCTAGGGCTGTTACTAAGTACCTATTAAAAATACTACAATATACAAGTAAGGTTGTATCTGTTTTCTTTAATTTTGTGTTTACTTATCTAATGTAAGGCTAAGGGAAATTGCGTGCAAATTTATTATTTTATTTTAAAAGTAAATAAATAAATATTAGGGTACAATCTCACACAAGTGAAATTGAATGCGTTGCCAACCCTGAGGACTAAGATGGAATGCCTCTATGCTAGTAATTAATCCCCACACTGGAACACAACAACGCGAACACTATTGCTTGGCGGGTGGTTAATGGATAAGATGGTGGTAGCAATCCGGACGGACCCTGCACACGGTCCACCATTAAAAATACGATTCTTTCCAATTACATGGAAGTGATGCGCGAGTATTGTGCAATAAGAGCGTCGATACAAGTGTGTGTGCTTAAGATGTGCGCGTGCTTTGTCTTGTCAATTACTTGTGCTTTGTGTGGGTTAGAAAACTTGCCACAGACATCATCAATACAAATCGGCCGGCATGTCCGATCTCCTTATAGTCATACATAATAACTATGTGGTTACCGCAGTCAAGTTGCAAGTATGTAATTTTGCATTTTAATAATGGAACACAGATCTCGTTGCTTCCAAGCCCAGCGCATCGCAAACGGCAGACAGAAGACAGACGAATCGCGTGATTAAATCTCCTCTGGCTCAGAGCTTCCGCCTCAAAGTCGAAGTTTATCAAATTTGATCCCGTCTAAAAGCACTTCTAGAAAAGTGGCGCTGCTCCTATTTCTTTGATCACATTCGTTTCTAGAGTGGATCTTAGCCGCGTCTTTGTCTTCTTTAGGATTCGTTTATAATATATTTATAAGCTTTCATATTTCCCTAACGTGACTTGTAAAATTTATTTTAGCAAATAAATGAATCAATCAATAGAGAAAGACTTCTTTGGGGCCTCATCTTCACGACAAGCTCAAACAAAATTGGTTCCGTTGTTAGAGTTCACAAACAGATGCATCTATTAACATTCGTGATTTTACCATACGATGTTAAATGTTAATCGACTGTTACTTTATATATTTTGAGAGCTGTTAACACTCTAATATTCAGTGAAGTGGTTGCTAAAATCCAAAAATTCCCGATATTAGCATGAAACAATTATTTTAAAAGGCGTTTATGAAAGCTGTTAGTTACCATAGTATTATGTAACTTCTTTACTAGACTACATGAAACCATAACAAGGGTTATTTTAACACATTGACTTCCAGCTACGAGTATACTCGTAGTTTTTAGGGTTCCGTATTCAAACTATTATAATTTCGCCATGTCCGTCCGTCCGTCCGTCCGCAGCCTAGCGCAGATACTTTTAGTACTAGAAAGCTGTAATTTGGCACGAATGTGCATATTAGGTACAAAAAAAAAACATAATACGTTCAGTAGAAAATAGACCTTTTGCAAAGGAAATACAATTGGGTTTTCCTTTGTTTTTATGAGGGACAATCAAACTAGAAAATTGACTCTATTGTATTTGTAATAGGTTCATATTCAATTGGCAAATTTCATTGTATGGTGGGTCTTAGGAGGAAATGATAGCACTTATTTACTTGACAGTAATGCAAGCCCAGCTAAAAGTAATACAGTAACATGTCAAAAGCAATACGGTTTTACTAAGCAGAAGAGAGCCTCAGTGTGTATGTGTGAGATTAAAAATCAAAATATTATTGAAACTATTGAACCGATTATAAAGAAGGCTCATACGATTTGTTAAAAAATCTAATGTAAAGGTGTTTTTTTTTGTTTTATACTTCGAATCCTATTATGAAACCTATTAGGACATGAAAAGTCTGGCGAGGATTAAAGAGAATGAGCAATTAGGCACCTACAAGAGCGTAGAATTTTAAAAAGCAAATAATATCTAGATTTACGGGTAGATTTGGAACAATTGTACGTATTTTATATAAAGTTATGTCTAACTGGGTAAGTACTATTAACACCGCCTGCCATGAATTTGTGTCCTCAGTTATTTCTCTATCGAAGCTTGTCTGGAAGAGATCGCTATTTAAATGTACTGTTCCGTATTCTGTTTTTTTGGTGTTCAATAAAGAGTATTTCTATTGTATTGTAATGTCATCCAATAAAATAATTGAGCATACTTAGAAAGTTGTCATTGTGATTGTCACTGTCTTTCTTAACTTGTTGTTTGATGTTCAGTTTTAAGT
Organism: Acleris holmiana; assembly: GCA_949316455.1. Lineage (NCBI taxonomy): Eukaryota > Metazoa > Arthropoda > Insecta > Lepidoptera > Tortricidae > Acleris > Acleris holmiana. The sequence continues at coordinate 9,343,408 of OX438785.1, forward strand.
TTATTATGGGGATTCCGGTAAACTTCGGGGAGGGAAGATGGCCGATTGAAAAATGCCCGGCTTTTACTTTTGATTTATTCTGTTTACCTACTGATTTACTCTATTCACTTGACATTGGCGAAATCACTGTGTGGACCGTCATTAATTAAAAAAGAAGAAGAAGAAGTTTATTATGACGCACTAATTAAACCAAAAATAAAGTTAGTTGCTTATTTTTGGTATCATTACAAAAAAAGACCTTCACAAAGGATGTATAGAAAAACGTTGCCATACCGTTAAATGAAACCACGCCTAAAGAACTGTTCAAATTATAAAAAAAAACAAAGGTACTCGTATATCACGCGGTGGCTAGCATAAGTGCGTGCCTCGACCCACCACAACGACACAACAGTGGGACAAGTGTTACATTCGACAATCGTTAGCGATTATATTTCAATAGACAAATGTATAGAATGGACGTAATCCACCGAGACGGTCACATGGTACTATCTCGGTGGCTTACGTCAATTCCATATGTTTTTCAAGCGAAACATTATCGCTAACGACTGACAAATACAACTTGTCTAGCCTAACATGACGGACCGAGCCGGTTTAGTCGGGTTCGCCACTTAACAGAAGATAAGTAACACAAACTCGTAAAGGCTCGGAGATGACCTATTTCTCTATTTATACTTAGCCTGTTGGAACCCTTTGAAAACGGAATGCTCACAAAACCATCCGTTAAACCGAGCATAAGAGCGTTCTTATACGTATTTCGTGGAAACCATTATTTAGAGTATTGTGGAAGTAAGGACTACAGAATAGCGCTAACTTTCTGAGCTAGACGTTCCCAACGTAGCATATTCAAGGAAACTGTTCGTTTCAACGTGTGTTACATACCGCTGCACTTAGAGACATTAAAATTTTAGCGACAGTTAGGTCGTTCCTTTTTCAAACATGTACGTAATTTTTCGAAATCATCACTTAGGAACGACTTTACCTTCATTGACTTTATTTTACTCTGAGCGCGGCCATTACTAAAACAGATACAAATACAGAACATGCATGAAAACAGAATTGATATCCATTGATACCATTTACGAGAAAACGTGAAAAAGCATATAAAACGCAATACACTAAGTTTCGACCCGAATCAAAACTTGTTAAATCGCCTTCTTTTAAGGTTTTGATTATTTTTTTCGGCATTCTAATTTAATTTACGTAATATTTCAATGATTTTTGAAATAAATGTAAATTTATTTATAAAGAAATTTACAATAATAGCTGTGACGTCATTCCTGCCGTCGATTTTGTATAGTGTGTTTGCAGGGGGTCTGAACTATGACATTTTAAAGCTTCATAATTATGTAATAAAAAAATAACACAACAATTGTTTCGCGTATACAGTTTTCTTTCATTTTGTAGCTATTAATTTCCATAGACCGTAAAAAAAATTGTGTTTCCTATTGTCCAAATTATACTGTGATTTTTTTAAGGTACTTAAATTCCTATTTTACTGATTTCGTAAGATTTACAAACATACATACATAATATCACGCCTGTACTCCTAGAGTGGGATAGGCAGAGCTAAAGAAAAACATACAATTCTAAAAAGACTTGATAATCATTCTGTAACCACATATTGCACAAGTAGGCTAAGATATTTACCAGCATATTAACAGGTTGCAAGCCCATCGCCTAACAGTACTACAAGCCTTTATTCCCTTAGTCACCTCTTACGACATCCACGGGAAGACATGGAGTGATACTATTCTAACCATACGAAATGTAATGTTAATGTGCCCGTGTGGTTGCACACGGGCACATTAACATTACATTTCGTTATTTTTCCGATTTGCATCCGACCTTATTGTACAACTTTGACTAGTTCACAACTGCATTACAAAGTTTTTATTAGACAATTCTCACTCTGGGTGATTGCCAGGATTTTAATTAAGTCAGACCAGCTAAAACTCTCCAGGATTAGACTTGGTAGTAAGGAATTGTTTGCATTCTTGAGCGTTGGCCAAGAGGTTGTAAGATAGTTTTGAGAAAGGGAAATGTGGTTTCTGAACACATGCTTAGGTTAGCTCAAATAAGCATAAAATGTACAAAGAAACTTGCAATTTTAGAAGCAGACGGTGCAGTTGTGAAAAAGGTAAATGATACAGGCTAAAATGGGTGTCTATAATTTCATCAAAACACCTTTCATCGAATGTATCAATTCATCGAATTTCATTTCATCGAACGCTATTATCTTAAACATCTAACTTACCTAACCTAGGTAATTAACATTATAGTTTCAGCAAAAAATAACGTTCGATGAAATAAAATTCGATGAAATGATACATTCGATATAGTGATGAGTTACCACTAAAATGATAATGATTCATTAGTGATCATGGCTGTGGTTAACAGTGTCATATTTAAGAATATATGTGTTTTTTTGTGTTGTGTGTATAAATTAATAAAAAACAATACACGTACTAATGGCTCTGTTACATTAACATCTAAATATTAAAATTATATATTTATAGAGATTAGAAATTTAAACACTTATTTAAATCTAATTTTTAAAATTTTATTGTATTTATAAAAAGATCTGCTATGTGGTTGCCTGGTAAGAATAGTGCCACTCCATGTCTTCTTGTGGATGACGTAAGAGGCAACCAAGGGAAAAAGGGCTTGTAGTACTGTTAGGCATTAGGCTTGCAACATCTTCGCCTGTTTATGCAAAATGTTGTTACAGAATTATCAATAAGTGGGTCATACACAGATTTAGGTTATCATCTTTCCTGTGGACACACCGGAAGTGAACGTTTTTAAGACCTAATTTTCTGGCTAAGCTTATCCTCGGATAAAAGGTGTCAGGACTGCTTTAGACCTATCATATAAAAACATAACTTACATGAACTCAATTTTTTCACTATTAATTGACCACAGGAACAACAACTTTTGTTTTTACGAGTGTGTATGACCCAAGTGTTTTTACAGTTGTTGCTAATTCTGTAGCTCTGCCTACCGCACTCTGGGAATGAAGGCGTGATGTTATGTATGTATGTTACAAACAATGATTTGAAAATAAAGTGGCCAAAAAAAAGGGCAATGCCCACAAACGTACATACCATTCAATATCTACATCGTATTCTTTCAACCTTCCAATAATATCCCTCTACAATTTACCCAACGCCGAAATGCATCGACCGTTATTAATTAGAAATCAATAAGAGAATGCACGTCATCGGCGTGATTACCTGCGGAGTTCCCAACTCGTTAGCAGAGCCGCACGTGGACACACAAACAATAACACAGACAAACATTGTTACGAGGGGCGGCTGAAAAGTTCTAAGCCTAAGGTATGTTGAGGTTGCATATGCGTTAGCGATACTGGCCACTAAAAAGACCATTTAAAAAGTTAATAAATAAAAGAAAAAAATGTCGTCTTTTGTTTATTACATCTCGAGATATCCGACGCTAAAGGTCATCATGTGTGAATTATCAATGCATATCACGAAAATTGAGCACCGTGCAGTCATTAAGTTCCTCACAAAAAGTGACAAATCGCCGAAAATAATTTTTGAAGAAATGTCTAGTATTTACGGTGAATCTGGCCCTTCTCATGCCACTGTTAAAAAATGGAGTCGACTTTTTAAACTTGGACGGGAGTCGATCGAAGACGATCCTCGCTCAGGAAGGCCAATATCGGTTGGGACTGAAGAAAATACTGAAAAAGTCAAAAAGTTAGTATTAGAGGATCGGAGAATTAAGGTTTGGCAAATAGCTGAAGCCTTAGGTATTAGTAAGGAAAGAGTTGGAGAGATTTTGCATCAACATTTGCATATGACAAAAGTAAGTGCTCGTTGGGTGCCGAAAATGCTCACAGCTTTCGATAGAGAACGTCGTGTTCAAACTTCTCAGGCATTTTTAGAATTATGTGAAGAAGGTTTAGATGAAGTTTGTTCCCGCATAGTAACTGTTGATGAAACATGGATCAGACAGTATGATCCAGAGTCGAAGTCTGAATCTATGCAGTGGATCGAAAAGGGTGAAAGGCCGCCAAAGAAATTCAAGGTTCAAAGATCGGCGTCTAAGCTAATGGCCACCGTGTTCTGGGATTGCGATGGCATTCTTTTAATAGACTATTTGGCGAAAGGCTCTACAATAAATGCAGTTTATTATGCTGAGCTATTAAGAAAAGTGCGACAAGCCATAGTCGAGAAACGAAGGGGCAAACTGAGCAAAGGCATTTTGTTTTTGCAAGACAACGCCCCCGTTCACACCGCTCGTGTTGCCAAGCTTGCTCTGAAGGAAACTGGCTTCGAGGAAATTGATCATCCACCTTACAGTCCAGATCTGGCCCCTAGTGATTATTTTCTATTCAGCAATTTGAAGAAAGATTTAAGGGGAAAGCGATTTGGCAGTGATGAAGAGATGAAGGCGGCTGTACAGGAACATTTCGACAGCCAAAATAAAACTTATTTTTTTAACGGTCTAAAAGCATTATTTAAAAAATGTAATAAATGCATTGAATTAGAGGGAGATTATATTGAAAAATAAAAATAGTAAAAAAAATCTGAACCTTTTTTTTCTACCTTAGGCTTAGAACTTTTCAGCCGCCCCTCGTATGCTTATGTTTGCTCTGAAGCAAAGCTGAACGGAATCGAGTATTACACGTATCAAAAATGACCCGCAATTCAAATTATAACCCTACGTACTTAAATGTAATAATATTATAATTGCGAAAGTTTGTGTGTGTTACTTTTTCACGCTGCAATGGCTGGATGGATTTGGAAGAAATTTGGAATGAAGATGCACTAGAGCCTCGAAAAATAATGTCACCATAAAATTTTCAAAATCAACACGCGTAACGGAATGAGCCCGAGTCTCCACTATGACGTTTGAATGAAGTGTGGGCATAGCGTTCAAAATAGTGTTAAATTACCAATTTGTATGAATTTGCATCCTGAAGTTTTGTGAAGAAGCTTCTGTTAATGACTACTATCTATAAAAAAATGTGAAGTCCCAATTCGACGTCAGATTTTGTACAGTTGAGACAAATATTTATTTACTGTAGTTAACCAATTACAGTATCTATCACCAAAAGTTCACCTGTGAAAAACAAAACATCAACATTTAAAGCCTCTCAAGCATTTCAAGTCTTTTTATATATTTAAGAAATTGCGAACATAGTTTTGTTTGGACATAGGGATATTTTTGATCCTCTGTCATTTTTGATGTGTATGTTACACCAGAGTTATTATTCTAATTGCAATGCGACATGTGTAATTTGCAGTTTTTTTTGTAAACAAAGGATTACGGATTCAGAAACCGTCGGAGAGAGAAGATGGCCGATTGAAAATGTCCGGCTTTTACTTTTGATTTGTGCTATTACTATTGATTTATTATATTACTAACTGATTATTCTTACGAGAAACCTATAAGGAACGCCATTAATAAAAAAAAAGAAGAAGAACAGAATAACGGAGGTGAGAAGTGAGTCAAGTTCTATGCGGTATCAAGCTACGTAATTGAGAATACACGCCCTGAAATATCTTTTGTAAGCTGTGACGAGACGAGTTAATCTCGCTCGTTGATATTTAGCCACGCCAATTTGCATTATTTTAACTTTTTTGACCTGGACGCCGTACTTAACGCTAGTTTATTAAGTCGTTCGTTAGTGAAGATATTTCATACACAAGTTTGAAAAAGGAGCGGCTTAACTGTCTTTTAAAACTCTCCAAGTACGGTGGTAAAGTTCTTCAAACAATATTGTACTCCTTTGTTCCCGGCTTTTTAGGGTTCCGGAGCCGAATGGCCAAAACGGAACCCTTATAATTTCGTCATGTCCATCTGTATGTCACAGCCATTTTACTCAGAGCCTATTGGCACTATATAAATGAAATTTGGAGGACAGATGTATTCTATGTACTGCTATACAATGATGTAGTAAAATTAAAAAAAAATATATATTTAGGGGTGGCACTCCATACGTGTGGGGTATTTTTAGATAGGGCTTCCAAAATGAGGTTTTTAAGTGACTTTTTACGTAAGTGAACAGTTGGCGAGATATACGCTTCTAAAGTCGTAAAAATTCTGTCCGGGTGGGTAGCTTTTGAACTGTTAAATAGAATATTCTTATTAAAATTACAGTAGTAGAACATACGAAATACTTCCAACCAAAATTGTTGTGAACACGATACGCTGTATAGTTTTGAGATTTTAATTAAAAATAATAATATTGAATTTCAACCATGAACGTTCATCCCAGCTACGGAACCCTTCACTGTGCGTGGTCCGACATGCACTAGGCCGGTTTTTTTTAACATTCTTATTTTATTTTTTTATAAAAAATATTAATTAAAGAATTATTTTTTTTGTTTAAAGTTTGACATTTGCACCGTCTGTGTGTCCACAATAAATTGGATATGAAGTAATTGCGGGGAAAAGGGCTAAGGTTCGCTCTTTTCTTTAATTGGGTCTTGTTCCGGGTATTTTCCTGTTTAAGTAAAGAACTGAACTTTGCTGCAATCAAAGAAGGAAAAATGTTTAATTTCCTGTTAATCGTGGATTTGATGTTAGTTGCCTCCTAACAGTGGGACTTATCAATTGACTAATATGAAATTTAATATAGTTATAACCCTGAATCGAACTTCAGCAAAGAATATTTTTTTTCGTCGAAAAAATTTACATTACTCGCGGTAAAAGCTGTTATTCAGAGTTTTCAATGTTTTTTTAAAGTTCCCCGAAATTAAATTTGAGATAAATTAACCTTAATCCTAATAAAAATTTTGGGGGAGACAAAAATTATAGATTTCTTCAGTTTATGAAAATTATTGTAAAAAGTGGGCACGGATATTTCCGTCCCTGGTAAACGACAGGTTAATGTACAGTCAAGGTCATAAATATGTATACACTTTAGTACCTTGTCTATACATAAAGTCATGTTTAAACTGCCATATAAAATTGTCACAGCGAATAAAGTGATGTATACATATTTATGACCTTGACTGTACCTTCTCGATCTCTAGCATAAAAAAAACGGATAAAAAAGTTAATCCATTAACATCACCTTATTATTTTGCACTGCGATAAAATTCAGCCCGATTTTTTGTAGCGGTTTTTAACCCGCGTACTGATTCTTAACCTACACGCACCGTGAATAAAACTTCTCACAAATCTCAGTTCTCAGCCGAGACTCAAATAAATGGACAACAGAAAAATCTAGATTATTATAACGAAGCAAAAGACTTGTCAAAATATATCACCAATACTGGATTCAAGCCTTTACGGCTTCAACGCTTTTAAAAGATTTTTCTATATAAAATACCGTCTGATCGGCTACCGCTTGGTTCACGTGACACGTCGCACGATTTTTTTTTCTCACTGCGGTAGGTTTGCTTCCATAGTGCACAAAAGGTACCCGCGAATTTAAATCGCGCCACCGCGCGGTGAATTCAGCGGCAAAACACGGAATGTTGGCGGAAATATTTACAGGCGGTTGAAATTTCACAAGTGCGTGCAGTCTCCTATAAATTCCATATGTCACAGGTTTTGTGGAAAAATCGCGCGGAGTTTTGTCACAGTGCGGGTTAACCCTTCAATCAGCAGACTCTGAATAAAAATGAACCTCAGACAAAAGAAATGCTACAAATTGACACTTGTCTTATCTTCGAGTCTGGAGCCTGATCGCTAAACCTAGATTTTTATTGACAGCGGGATTTGAGTCTGACTTTCGCGTAAGATATTTCAGATTGGATTAAATACCTACTATTGAGAAAATTGTAGGCAATATTTTTTTTATTTGTTTATTATTTGTACTTGTATTTTTTTCTAGCCCGTGTGCCCGGTTTAGAATAGTGCCACTCCATGTCCTCCCGTGGATGTCATAAGAGGCGACTAAAGATTTAAAAGCAAAATGTGGTTACAGAAATTATCAACGAGTCTTTTTAGTGTTGTTGGTATTTCTGTAGCTCTGCCTACCTCACTCTGGGAATGAAGGCGTAATGTTATGTAAGTATGTAAAAATTGTCTCTAAATAAACCGTGAACCACCTACCTTCCGTCTCAGAGGCTCATCCAAACTTAAAAACCGGGCAAGAGCATGCCGAACCATACTCAGTGTAGGGTTCCGACGCCGTTAAATACTACAAACATGAAAATCAACAAGTAATAACTATCTTTCTATTTAAAGTCATAAGCCGTTTATCGCTATTCCCTCAGGAATTATCATATTTTTCGGGACAAAAATTTGTATATACATTACAGTATAGACAACAGTAGTATAGTATAGTGTAGTTAGTATTGTTTGTTTGTACATTATTCTTACACCACGATTTTATGTAATATTATTTTAACAAATTAAGTACCATGACTAACTTAAAAGTAAACAATTATACACTCGTTGAGTAAATACTCGTACAAAGGCAAGTAATGGGCGCCACTGTTTTCTTTTAAACAGGGAATTAAATAGACGTCGCTTTTTCCGCTTAAAGTAGGGTAATGTAGTACTTTACAAAGTCTAGATGAAGCTGGACGTCTTTTGTTAAGAGTTGTGTACATCAGTCAAAAGAAAAGAATGCAATGTTTTCAGTTATTTAATGGTACACACAATTTAGCTGTCGCTCTTAAATATTTTGGCAGAATTATTGTACGACAAGTATAACGACGCTCAAACCTAGTACTTACTCGTTTTAGATATGTTTGGAATAATAAACATCCGTTTCTAAGATATTTAGCTTTAAAGCGCAATTTTTTGTTAGAGTCAAATCGTCGTATCCTAGGAAAATGGGCGCAACCATCATTAATACCGTTTATCTCTTCTTTCAAAATCGTAATCTACTATTAATTTTTTCTACACCAAATGACTTTTAGAATACCTTAGAAATCATACATCTTACAAAGATATTCAAGTTTTCTCAAATAAATATAAAGTATGATTCAAATGATACCTCAAGCTATAGAATACCTTTTTAAAAAGGCCTCTATTACGGTTGTGACCCTTAATTTTCCCACGAATAAGGCCTCTTTATTACTTACATCTTTATTGCTCAAAAAAAAAAAAAAATATCTTGAAAGTTTTTGCGGAAAAAAGGCGAAAAAGAAAATTATTAAAAATAATAACTAATAGGTATTCTTAAGTGATTAAAAAGATAAGATTAAAATTTCAGATCTGTAAGTTCTAACCTGATTTTTTTAGACACAAAAAAAAATCGTTTCCTGAAAAGTTGACTTCTTGTAATTACGTCCTTATTCTTAGGATACGAAGACATGTCCCCTCCCCCACTACAGCCAAAATAATGAATTTAAAAGAAAACCTATCATGACTAAATAGACATCATTGGTTTTAGAGTTACAGGCGATTAAATTGTTTATACCTACTAAAATCATCAAAGAGGCCCTAAATGACATCAAATACAAAATTAGTTATAACTTGTTGATTTTTATGTTTGTAGTACTAAACGGCTCCGGAACCCTACACTGAGCATGGTCCGACATTCTGGACAGGTTTTGTTGTACGAATGAATACAAAATTTATAGGATACGAGTGATTATGACGACTTAATAACTATTGAACTTATTTATTATGAGCCCAGAATGTCCCACTGCTGGGCAGAGGCCTCTCTCCCCCTCTTTTACTTTACCCGATCTTGAGCGGTTTCCCTCTATTTCTTGTCATGGGACAAGATCATGGGATCCCAAATCATCACTCCATCTCTTCCTGGGGCGGCCACGCGTTCTCTTAGCATTTTCCGGGAGCCAGTCTGTGGCTCTCCTGGCCCAACAATTAGGCTGCATTCGACCAACGTGGCCGGCCCAGTCCCACTTTAGTTGGGCAGCCTTCTGAGCTACAACAATAAAATTGAACTATGAGTGAATAATTGAACGGGAAAAAGTGGCCAACTTTTTACGTTGCAATAAAACATTAAATAAATATACGACACGCTAGCCTAGTTGGGAGTGACCATGCCTTCGAAGCTAGGGGTCCTGGGTTCAAATCCCGGTAAGGGCAGATATTTGTGTGACGAGCACGAGTATTTGTTCCCTAGTCTTGGATGTTTTCTATGTATTAAAGTATATATTTCTCTATTGTCTAGTACCCATAGTACAAGCCTAGAGCTTAGTTTGAGACTAGGTCAATTTGTGTGACATTGTCCTGTGATTATTTATTTATTTATTCATTTATATAAAATATCAGGGGACTATTTCATACAAATCGACCCAGTTCCAAAGGACTAGACAACGGTGTCAATACTTATACTCTTAATTATTTTAACTCATACTAAAAATAATTATGTCCCGCAAAAAAGATGTAAGGGTAGATCGCTTATTTCCTTAGGTATTGCATTACATATTAATGAGACCTTGTAGTAAGCATTGCTTCGGTACAATTTTAGTTTACGCCCTGGCATAGACATAAGTATTCTGGTTACATAAATCAAACTATGTTTCTTCGGTAGACCAAGTGACGCAAGCGCAATACCGACCCGTACATTTACGCTTCGTTAGGGTAACATATTATTCAATTCCAAATCCTTTCAGACAGTCTAGACTTTAAAAATAGCTTCGCCGGAGAGCGGATGGTGATGGATTTTCATGAGGATGTTTTATTTCGTTTATATAACTTCTTGTTTAGATTTATGTTGTGAATACTCGTATGTGATAGCGTTGTGTTTGTGTAAATGTCATTTTTTTAGCAACATTTTTTTAATATGGATCCTTGTTTTTAATGGCGAGCTCCTTTGTATAGGCTTTGTAACCACCACAATAAAGCGTTAAGTGATGCTGATATGTTCTCCTGCTCCCGTACCCGGTTTAGAGCCGCTGTCACTCTTATTTATAAAAAGAAAAGTTAATAAATTATATGCATGTACATTTCGTTTACTTTTTAATTTTATTATGCTTTGATTTTGTTTTTAGTATCTTTTTGTTTGATTAATGTCGCATGTTGCTTACTATGTTAAGTATTTTTTTTTTGTTCTTAGTGAGATATGTTTAAGGAAACAACTGTATTTAAACTACTTTGTAAATTAGTTCATAAGTATTGTTTTGTTTGTTTCTGTTTTATCTCAAATAAAGTAAATAAATAAATAAATAAATAAACGCTAAGTTTTACCTTACTGGCTGCCTTACCTCATTGGATTGAACAGTAGTAATTTTGGATGGAGGGACAGACCTCAAGGTATTGTTTCGCGACGATAAATTGATAACGTGTGTAAATAAATCTACGAGTATACTAATATATAAAGCTGGAGAGTCTATTTGTTTGTTTGCTTGAACGCGCTAATCTTAGGAAATACTGAACCGATTTAGATGAAATTTGGTATGGAGGTAACTAAGATCCCGGGGAAAGACAAACAGTTCCTGAGGGAATAGCGATAAACGAGGTATTTGACATAATGAAGACGACACTATCAAATTGTGAATAAATAGTGTCGTCTACATACACATAGGGGAAGTAGCGGAAAACTAATTCTACTATGTCTATGTCGTCGAAGTCGCGGTCGTCTTCTATATAGTATAAAAGTGGTGTACTTAAATTACTAGTGCTATGAATGATTAAAGGCAAGATTTACTTACCTTAGAAGTGTAAGTAATCCACTTAACTGTAAAATAAATACATTTAAGTTGATATTAAAGTCACAGTAAGCAAACTATTTTTAACTGTTATAAATATTTTGAACTTGAGCTGAAAAACAATTTAAATTCCCCTTACACGGCTGCCCAGTTAGTTGAAAAAGCTACAGGTGTTTGTCTCTCTACTGTTTATAACATTGTGTCTGAGAGCAACAGTGAGAAATTCGCATCAACAAAGAAATTCACCTCCCCGAGAAATAAAAATTTACGTACTTTTCCGTCATCAGCAGTAGAAGATTTTGATCAGAAAGTCATCCGGAGAACTATATACAATTTTCATCTATCCCATAAGCAATTTCCAACCTTAAAGGCACTCCACTCTGTGTTAAAATCCGATATAGATTACAAATTTGGCATTTCCACCTTACGAAAACAAATACAAAAATTAGGATTTAAATGGAAAAAGACCAAGGACAACCGAAAAATATTAATGGAAAGACACAACATACGACTGCTAAGAATAAATTACCTTACCAAAATTGCGGAATATCGGTCTAAAGATAGACCACTAGTTTATACTGATGAAACCTACATCCACACTTCACAAGATGGTTTTATTTCGAAAAGATGGTTTTATTCCCAACGTTTAATTTAAACATGCAAGGCATTATGAGTTTAGCAACTGAACGAATGAATACTATTACTGCTGACGACTGGGAAAATATTTGTCGCCATGTCGAAAGTGAAAAAAATAAATATTGATGTCACGAAGGAGAAATGGATCGAATTTCAAACAATCTTATTATCAATACTTGTGACAGCTCAGATGAAGAACATGATAGCGACTTAAAGCAAAAAACAGAGGACTACTACTTATTCCATTTCTTAAGGGTACGTAGTTTTATTAAATTAAGAGAAAATTATTCTCCTTTTGTTGCAAACGGTACAACTACTACAAATTCAATTCCATGTTCTCGATAATTCATCTTGGCCGCCATTATTGTCAAGTAAATAAGAGCTATCAAAATGTCGTCAAAATCAATATTTGTTATACCGTGCTAAGTAAACGCCCTGTTTGCTTTATAAATGCTCATAAAAAAGGAAAACATAAAAAAATTGGTTTGCTTCTAGCATGATTGTGATAGTTGTGCATAAGCTCCTTGTCTCCACACGAGCCTGACAAGACGCTAGATACATCAACTTTACTAAAATTTTATTGAATTACTCAAGAACGTTTGTTTTTTTTTCTTTAGGCATCGAGAGGGCAAAAGAGCACACAGGCCACCTGATGGTAAGTGAAAACTGTGACCCATAGACATTCGCATTCTCAAGACTGCAATCTTAAGACGGCAAATGCGATGCCAACCCTGAGGACTAAGATGGAATGCCTCTATGCTAGTTATTTCAACGGCTGTCTTATTCCCAAACTTGCTGGTGTTGCTATCAGCTTTGGTTGATATAAATAATACCATGAATATTGTATTTGTAGAAAAAGAGACAATAGAAAGATCTCTCTCCAGGCGGCTGTTATGCCTGGGGACCGAAGTCCGTTCGGATAAAGTTGGATGTGGTATATAAGTAAACCGAATGAAGAAACTTCGCTAGCGCGATGTAGCGCACTGTCAGATTTAGCTGCGCTGTCTGACGCTGGTGGCGCTGGCGAGTTGGTTGTTAAAAGATGTCAGTTGTCCTCCTACATATGCACTTTATGTCAACTAAGAGGAAACCTCTCTTGATTGGCTCTAATTGTTTTGAGTGAATATTCATTATTAAAATTATATTTATAATAGCAAACATAATCCGAATACCTTTTACTCATAAAGTTTCTTGCACAGTCCTCAAGTAAACCCGGAAGCCCAAACATGACTAAGCAACTTTCTGGGTTAACCCGCACTTTTTTAATATCCCCGATCGGGCATTAATCCCGGTTTATTAGAAAATGGCCGAAAGCCGAAATTGACTCAAGCAAGTTGCACATTAGAAGCCTCAGCACTTTTCGTATTAAAATCCATCGCACACGCAATTTCTGCAATTTGTTTCCCTGTAGGGTTTCATGCCCGAAGAGTTAAACGAGACCCTATTACTAAGCCTCTGCTGTCCGTCTGTCTGTCTGCCAACCGGCTGTATCTCATGAACTTGTTTTTTTACAGAGTATAACAACAAATAAAAAAATTAAGATAAAAATAAAACACCGTGTGATTGCCGGATTAGAATAGTGCCACTCCATGTCTTCCCGTTAATGATGTACATAAGAGGCGACTAAGGCAATAAGGGTTTCTAGGACTGTTAGGCGATGTGCTTGAAACCTGTCACTAATACTGCATTAGTAAACTCCTTGGCCTCGATCTTAGTTGTAGGGTGGTACGGAACTCTTCGTGTGCGAGACCTAGACAATAAAGCTAATTTTCAACTCAGCACCTCAAAAAGGCAGGTTTTGCGAAATTCATACGAGTACATACATAAAAGAAAGGAATGAAGGCATGATGATGCCTTCATTCCTAGAGTCGGGTAAGCAGAGTTACAGAAATACCAACAACTCTAAGTAAACTTCTTAATAGTTCAATGAAAAGTTAAAACTATATCCTGAACCTGTAAGAAAAGGGCTTTCTTATCTTTTATTTATGTTAAGTTCTGGTTTTGTACAAATATTAGTTGTAACATAGTTTAGTATGTAGAATAAGTGCCTTGCCAGACTAAGTACGAGTTCGAGACGCAGCCGCTAATAACCGAGTATGTAGAGGCACTTATGGCTGGTATCGACACAGCCCCGATACTTATGTAATCTCTTTGTTTGTTCCTTAGTTTATGGCAGGCATCTGCGGTTCTCAACATCTCAGTATGCATAAATATTATGTTATGCAATAACCAAAGCTAGCACCAAACAACAAAGTATTTATCAAGAGAAAGGTCTGGTTTTTAATCAAACCCATTTCAAGATTAGGGATCTTTTAGCGAGCGATATTTTTATATTTATTAAGTAGCAACGGTTTCTTTTTTATAAATGTATTAATGTATCCTAACTCTACATCATAATTTCTTTGAACACACTCTAAAATAATGACTAAATATCTTGAAATTTTGAGTAGCTCTTCAAACATTAAAAAAAAACTTAAACTGTGTTACTATTCATATTAAGAGCCAAAATCGTTAGGAACAACTCTGCTTGCCAAACTTTTACCAGTGAATGAACGAAACATTGGAAATTCGGTAATCCAGATACAGGAAATGCTTCAAGTTTGAGAACCACTTTCGACTTACGAATTAGCAAACTCAATGTTTAACTTGTAGACGATTTTATGGGAATAATCCTCCGGTCTCCTTTATAGCAGATACAAGAGTACAGAAGGATCTTAGTCAAGATGCATAACGCTATGTTAGCGATTTGCGAAAATATACAAAATACATAGGATTGACGTAAGCTGATGACAAATCGCGTCGACCGCTATGTCAACTCCACACATTTCTAGTCGATAGAACACAGAAACGTTAGCAGGCGGCGATGGCGTAGACGATTTCATTACCGCTTATGAGAACTCTATATTCGAGCCCATGAAAAACATAAACGTTAGCAACGTTCGAATCTTCGCTACGCCTACGCCTACACGGGGCCTAGTCAAGATTCATAACGCTAAGTAAGTCATTATTGAAAATCGACTAATATAGAATTGACGTAAGATGTTGATAAATCGCGTCGACCGCTATGTCAACTCCATACATTTCGAGTTGATAGAAAACAGAATCGTTAGCAGCGTTTGCATCTTGGGTACGCCTACATGGGGCCTATAGTCAAGATTCATAACGCTAAGTTAGCGATTTGCGAAAATCGACAAAATACTTTATGCTTGACGTAAGCTGGTGACGGTGAATGTCGAATGTCGAATTTAATCGATAGAAAACATATACATTGGTAGTTTTTCCATCTTACATGGGCCACGCCTACATGGGGTCTACTTAAAAACGCTAAGTTAGCGATTTGCGAAAAGCGATAAAATGTATAAGATTTTGTTGCCGCTTAAGTGAACTCTATTAATTTCAAACCGTTGGCAATGTTTGCATCTTGGCTATGCATACATTAGGCCTAGTCAAGATTCATAACTAAACGCGAAGTGATTTGAGAAAATCGGCAAAATGTAAAGAATTGACGTAAGTTGTTGACGGGTTGTGTCGCCGCACATGTCAACTCCATACATTTCGAAAGGTGAGCAGCGTTTACATCTTGGGTACAAAGACTTTGCGAAAATCGATAAAATGTACCAAAGTGTAAAGATTTAACTAAGTATTTGTGTAATGTGAACTTTACTTAAAAATTAACAAATTAAAATTTAATTTAATTTGTATGGGATTGACGTGCTGATGACGGATTGTATCGACCGCTATGTCAACTCCATTCATTTCGAGACGATGGAAAACAGAAACTTTAGTGGCATTTTCATCTTGGCTAGACCTACAGATTAATTTTAACAGACACAAAATTACTCTTTAGCGGTGGTAGGAGCTAAAAGCGGGGTCCATTTGCATTGCTACCACCACGTTTTCTTCCCTATCGCCAAACAGCAGTTCTCAATTTTGTTTCGGTGTGGGCATTGTATCTTAGTCCTCAGAGTTGGCAACGCATTGACAGTCGAATTGCAGTCTTGAGATTGAGACTGTAGTCTTGAGAATTAATTATGTGTACCTATAGATGTCCGATCCCACTCAACATGTGATGGTAAGTGGGGCTGGTTTACCTTCTAAACTCCAAAAAAAAACCTACAATCGCGTCTAAATTAGTGCATCCGTTTGAGAGATACTATCCCACAGACACAGATGCATAAATACACAGAAACACATATTAGCCTTATAACATACACACGCCTCACGTCACGCCTTCATTCCTAGAGTGGGGTAGGCACAGTTACAGAAATACCAACAACATTAAAAAGACTTGTTGATAATTCTGTAACCACATTTTGAAAAATCAGGGCATGAAGTTTACTAGTGTATTAGTGACAGATTGAAAGCCCATCGCCTAACAGTACTACAAGCCCTTATTCCCTTAGTCGCCTCTTACGACATCCACGGGAAGACATGGAGTGGCACTATTTAATTCTAACCCGGCAACCACACAGGGTAATATGATGCATGATGACCTTATAACATAATGCATGTTAAACATACATATTTGTATGCCGTTGGGTGGGATATAGTGGTATATAATATTTAAGTATAACATCTGTTTTACCTATGTTCAATAAATAAATTATTTGAATTTGAATTTGAATATCCTTATTTTTGTAGAGGGTTAAAAAGGGACAAAAAACAGTCTACTGTTGACCTTCCTCCGCTACAGTAAAGTGATTAGTGGGTTCGCTGCGCTAACGCGTAGGTATTACCGTCTCTGTTCTACTCGTAAATCAGTAATGAGTGCAAGGGAGCTCGAACATCGAGATGCTTATGTTTAATTTTGGAGAATTAACGTTAAAATTAAATCGTTATGAGGAACCCTTAACTCAAGTTAAGGTGACATTAATATTTAATAAAAAATCAATGTGAACGGAAAAACTGGCACAAATTTAAATATTAAACTAAGCTCTAGTTTTGTACTATGGGTACTAGACAACGATAAACATACTTATGAAGAGGAATAAATACTTTTATTCTATTAAATATGGAACAGCTAACTTTAAAGGGCAGTGATAGATGCCTGCAGAAGCGTCTACCCTATATTCTTAATAGCTTGCCCACGCATATAAGGTAGAAGCCAATAAGGCAAAATTCAAAAGAAAACTGTTCAGTTTTTTAATTGGTATTGTATAAACTTTATTTACTTAGTATTATATAAAATTTAAAATAATAGTAAGTAAAGTTAGTTATCCTATTGAAGAGACTCAATGATAACGCAGTCAAACTGTGTAAACAGTTTTGTGGGACAATGTTTTATTGTTATATTTTAACCAAATTTCGTTACAAAATTTTAATAAATTAAAAAAAAAACATCCACAACACCTTGATGACTGGCAGAGTACCACTGTACGTTTCAAAGGAAAATTCTTGCAACGTACAACTGCACTGTAGAATCAATTGCCTGCAATGGTACCTATTTCCGGATCGGCAACCTTCAAGAAACGAGCCCACACTTTCTTAATAGGCCGACAGCCCACATTTAACCCCCCGGGTGTTTCAGGTGTCCATGGGTGACGGTGATCATTTACCATCAGTACCATAAAAAAGTAGTAAATGCCAACCATTCAATTACCATTATAATCTTATCACCGCATGCAGCTTTAAACAAAATTAAAGATTACCTTAGTCGTCCTATATTAAAAATAGAAAATAAGTTAGTCGATATGCGTCGCTCGATAACGTTATCTTAATACGCACGCAACCTAAAGCGGTCGCCGCCCTGACTAAGCCGGCTCGGTCCATCCTGTTGAGTTTGTTGCTCGCGGTGCGTACAGTCACAGTATTACAATATAATTACCTACAGTAGTAAAACGCCTTTGATGTCGGGCGACGCCGCCACTCCGTTAGGGTTGTCACAAAATGGAAAATAAATCAAACGTTATTATTATGCAATTATTTACTTACAAGTACCTAACTATAAACTAATAAGTATTTACATCTTATGTAGCACAACCAAATGTTTACGTGAGACTTTGCTTTTAGATTTTTTAAGGTTCCTAGTTTCAAATTTATTTGGAAACTCAATTTGTTATTATTAAATAATTATTTAATGTTTTTGTCGACGTACGTCATCCATACACGGAACGAGTGCGTACCATTGTATTAAAAACCGCTCCGCTCAACTCAAAAACTTGTACGCGCTTTCCCTGACAGTTCAAGAACGCCAACTCAGCGAGTTGGCGGCGGCGGCCAGCGTCGCTCGCTTCCCCGCGACACCCCCCGCAGTTGTTCTGCGCAAGGACATTCGTTGCCCAACTGTATGAATTGTTAAACTGCGGTACTGTCAAGGCGCGTGATTTACCTTTATTTACCAACACTTACCATCCATCGAAATGCCACGCTACGAGTAATCTTATCACCGCGTGCAGCTTAAACACATCGTATTTAAGTTTACGTAAGCCTGTGATAAATGAAGCGAGCAGAAGGTAAATTTGTTCACATAATTAAACGAGAAGACGTGAATACAAAATCACAACAAACAGCATTTATGATGTAAATGGAGGATAATAGCGGTATGTTACGCAAGCCACAAATAAAATGAGTCCAGAGGCTTTTATGATGAGTCAAAAGTTGTTAAATTGCAGGCAGAGAAAAAGATGGCTTATATGACAGCTATAGCTCTGTCGTGGCAGTGTTTGATAGCGACGGTGAGCCACCATCTTACTTATTTATTTATCTTTCTTTAACACCAAGCTTTGGCTCCGATATATACTATAAATTCTAGTAAAGTCATAAACTATACAAAGTCTTATTCATTTCCACCACAACAAACCAATTACCTTTCTGGATAGCTAGCCCCATCCTTTGAGAGAGGTAAGCACCAGCTCTAAGATCTTCGGAGGTGTCTTTGAGCCGGGATGCGGCGCCTTAATGAAACCTTTGATACCAGCTCCATTGCAAGCGTCACAAACTCATAATCATTTAAAAATCTGAGGGTTTGGGCGAGACGTAACGTTATAAAACGCTGTAGTTTTATCATAAGGATTTAAACTTAATAACGTTATGTTATAACGATATAGTTTCGTTATACGGCACCTATTTTACGGCACTTAATTTCACTAGTTCGTATGATACCGCGGTGGCCGTCATTGCCTCCCATCTAATATGCATTATGAGAGGCGCCAGTGGCACAAATCTTTGATTTACAGCGTTAAAAGTACAAACTGGAAGTTCAGGCGCTCTATTATAATAAAGTTTTTCTAGTTTTGTTAGGATATTGATTTATTTTTATTTAATTTATATTCACTTTTTTGTACATAACATTTTGCATATTATTTCCTCGCAGAAATGACAGCTGGGCCTCTATACTACTGACGTAGAATCGTTTATAATCACAGTCGCCATTATTGTAAATGACAGAAGAACTATCAAAATGTTGACAGTACGAAAACACGTCAGATAATTTTGACTTGAGGCTGTCTTTCCAAAAATATTAATATTAGTATTGTTATGTGTCCCCGCCTCCCCTACAGCCAACTACAAATACTAAATTTCTGAAAAAAAAACATCTGAAATGACAGAGCATATAACCAATATTAAAGGAAAACTATCACGACTAAGTAGACATCATTGCTTCTGGCGATTAAAGTGTTTATACCTACTAAAATCATCTAAGACGGCACCAATTCACTTTAAATAGAAAATTAGTTATTACTTGCTGATTTTTTTGTTGTAGTACTTAACGGCTTCGGAACCCTACACTGAGCATGGTCCGACATGCCTTTGCCCGGTTTTTTTTTTAAAGTCTTCGCAAAAACGTTCTAAATCTAACATTTTTAGTAATATATTTAGGGCCTGTTTCACAATCGACAAGTATTGTCTATTTTTAAATGTAAGAAAGGGAAAGGGCTACATTTATTTGACAGATATGCGTTACTTGACGTAAAACATACAGGCGGTTACTCTGTTTAAGCACTTCATAGTCGTTACTATTACAACATTCTAGGGCCAGTATATAGTAAGTATAAATTTACATATCATAATAAATAAATAAATAAAATATCACGGAACAATGTCACACAAAATGATCTAGTCCCAAACTAAGCTCTAGGCTTGTACTTACTATGGGCACTAGACAACGATAAACATTCTTAGATAGAAAAATAAATACTTAAACACATAGAAAACATCCAAGACTCAGGAAAAAATACTCGTGCTTATCACACAAATATCTGCCCTTACCAGAATTTGAACCGGGACCTCCGGGTTCAGAGGCAGGGTCACTCCCAACTAGGCCGACGTTAAGTAACATATCGCAATTTTCTCTGCATTGACTTCTCTTTTCTTTATTCAATAAGTATTTTATTGACTGTTGTGAGCAAAGCGTTTACCATTTTTTGGGAACTAATAATTCCGTTATGGTAACAATATTTTTCGTAACGTTATTAAGGTCATTTTTGGTTTCTTGAATTAAAACTTCTTTGCACACGCTTGACTTGGGGAGTAAACTGGTCAATGCGTGACGAGAGCGTTACGAAATGTGTGATCGGGCAAGGCGAACTTCTGTTCAATAAGTTAGTGAAGATAGAAAGAGAGAGAGTTACGTTTCGTATATTACTGTAGGGGCAAGAGAGAGAGCTACGCGCGCATATTTTCTTTCTCTCTTCCTCTCATAGCCAGTGTATATATTATACATACATACATACACATACATAAAATCACGCTTTCATTCCCAGAGTGGAGTAGGCAGAGCTACAGAAATACCAACAACTTTAAAAAGACTTATTGATAATTCTGTTACCGCATTTTGCACAATCAGGCCAAGAAGTTTACTAGTGCATTAGTAACTGGTTGCATGCCCATCGCCTAACAATACTACAAGCCCTTATTCCCTTAGTCGCCTCTTACGACGTCCACGGGAAGACATGGAGTGGCACTGTTCTAACCTGGCAACCACACGGTTTATTATACATATACACATATAAATATATACATACATAATAGATGGAGCTAAAGTAGTTGTACTTCAGACGTTTATTCTAAAGCAATCTAGCTTTTAATATTTATTGCGTAAACGTACAAAATTATAGGCCACATCCTGGCAAGATGATGTTGCAGACATCAATGCGTAAGTTGCACAGAACACGGTAAATAGATTAAATTTTAGCATGTCACTTGCTTTGACTGTGTTCGGAGACAGCGAACATAGTTTAATAATTAGTGTGCATGCCTACTGTCACTGACAAGTAAACTTAATTTGCAGATATTTGATACAGGAATATTTGTCAGGAAACTCCAGAACGCAATTAAGGAATTGGAATTATGTTCCTTTGTAGGACCTTGCTGGTGATGCTCTCAACACATTGCTGCGTAGAACGCAAAGGTGAACGTTTTTCCGGCAAGTTTAAGTAGTCAAGTCGGAGCATACGCAACACATTTTAGCGCGTGCTTTCTCAATTAGACAGCAAGCAGATGTGTAGAGTTCAGTGTCGTATAAGGCTGCCTAATTAAAAAGGCACGCGCTAAATTTTGTACGTCCCGTTGGAGCGTACAAAACACATTTTAGCGCGTGCCTTCTTAATTAGACAGCTTTATACAACACTGAACTCGACTCACCTGCCTGCTGCCTCATTGAGGAGGCACGCGCTAAATTGTATTTTGTACGCTCCAACGGGACTTCTTAAACTTGCCGGATAAAACTTCACCTTTGAGATCGACGCAGCGCTGTGTTGAGAGAATCACCCCCCTGCTTTCTATTTCATCACCGTGACAATGACAGGTTACAAGTGTCGAGTGACACGAGTGTTGCTAGGTAACAAAGTTCTTGATTAAAACGTCAAAGCAACAAGACAAGCTGAAGCATAAGTTTGTTTCTCAATTCTGAACTGCAATTAAGTTTTGGGGGTTACCATGACGTTCCTAATAGTAGAAGATCCGAACCTAAATCGACCTTCACCGAGCTGATAATAGAATGAAACATATTTTACCATGTATTTAGAATATTAGAAAACATATTAAAAAATGGGTTTGCTAAAAAAATCCTGGACAGACTATTTTTAATTATTTTTCAAAAATGTTTTTTAATTAAATGTTGCAACATCAAGATAATAAGAAAATAGCGCTTATTATGACATATTTTTTTTTCAATTATCCAATATGTACCTGTTTATACCTGACAACCCAGTAGTTCGCCCAGGTAAATAGTAAATACCCCAACGGCTGCACATTCTATACCTTTATACTTTCAGTCAGCACAAAATTTTCTTATTACCTCAAAAAAATTCAGTTTAGGATGAGTGTAAGGTACAGAAGTATAGTAGCTACACGGCTCCGTCCCTTTCTCTCACCGTGAACTGAATCGCTTAGCCATGTCATGGTACCCCCAGGGGCTAGGATTCTACACGGTTAATAATTTTGATAACTCTTATGTCATTTACAATAATGGCGACCGTGACATAAACGATTCCAAAACACGTCAAACGCGATATCGTTATAACGCAGTAGAATAGAGGCCCTGGTCCAAGTTCTACGGCGCTGAAACGCCGAACAATAAATTATATTCTGTTAACTATATCATGTTGGTGTGTATGTGGACTGGTAAAGTCGGCTGCGTTTTAGGAGTGATAAATTTCTGGCGTTAGAGAATTATTTGTTTCTAACGCTGTTTTTAGGAAACCTGCCCAACGCATTGCATCTGCATAGTAATTTCTATGAATTATTACTGAGATGTCGTAAGAGGCGACTAACGGCCGAACCCTATATTCAAACCATGGACAAATAGCCTTATATACATTTTTATTGTAATTTACATTTTCGCATTTCGATCAAACACAAAAACTCGTAAAAGGTAAATGTAAACCTGATAGTAAGTGGGACCTGAGACATGGACATTATCAAACTCAAGACTAAAATCTCAAGACCATCTTAAGACTGCAAATGTGTTGCCGACCCTGAAGACTAAGATGGAATGCCGCAATGCTAGTAATTTTACCGGTTGTCTTATCAACACACCGAAACACAAGAATACTAAAACTTCTGCTTAACGATAGGTTAAAAGATGGTTATAGCTATTCGGACAGACCCTACACCAGGGCCTTTATTCTACTAGGGATAACAATATCGTACTTGTAATGCTCGCTATGGTCAACGTTAAGATGACTCTAGTTACTTGACAGTAATGGCAGCCGAATTAAAAACAATACGATAACATGTCGAAAGCAACATGATTATACCGAATGGAATAGCTAAGGTCTTAATTCCTTTTAAACTCACCTAGTATTATGTATGTTTGTTCTTTGTATGTATAAATGTATTTAAACACTTTAATGTACAAAAGAAAAAGTGAAAAAAACAAGCGATCTTATCCCTCTAAGAGCTCTCTTTCAGCGAAAGCGAGATTGAGAAAAATGAACGGTTGCGCTTCAAGTTGGCAAGTGTAGGTACACATTTATTTAGGAAAATAACATGCCTGTCAATGAAACCAACTAATAAACCCTATAAAAATAAAAACATTCAGAAATCTACATAAATATATACTACATATTATATTCAAATAGTTACATAAACTACATCTTATACTTCTTTAACTTGGATACAATGTTTAGGAGCTAGAATCAAGCCAGAACTTTCAGAACAGACATCTACTGATTGTGATTGCCTAATGCCAGCTGGTAGCCGATTCTGCAACCTGACGGAATGCACCGAAAAGGATTTGGAGTAGGATTTAGATTATTATTGTTTTAGAGGGGAAAACTCGTTTTGTAGTAAGTATCTGTGGATTTTAGTGTCTGTGGTTGGAATTGTAGACTAATCTGTGACTTTCCTCTCTCGTTTTTAACAAATAAAATGTGGCACCTAAAGTGGTTGTATTAATTAATTACACCCTATAAGCTCTAGATACAACAATTTTATGGTCGCCTTTATCACGATGAATGAATAAAAGCATCCTTCACTCTCACACTTACATATTGGGCAGAAAGTGACAGACGTTTTATCCAACTTTATCCACATAAATAAACAGAACCATAATTGGCCCGCTGACTGTACTCGGCCCAGTACAAGATGTTACACGGCTTGCGGCAGTCGGCAATTAAACCTATTGAAAGCGTTTGTGTGTCAGTCTGCAGCTGAGGCTTATACTGGATTAAATGCAAATTACACCGTAGAGATAGATATACGTAGATGAATTGAAATATTCACCCAATTGCCTATAATATCTATGTGCGGAACGCCTACAGACCGCGCATAGATATAAAGTAAATTATGTCTGAAAATTCTTAGTCATGAGTTCGTGTAAAAATAGTGGTGAGTTAATGTATTAAAGTTATATGTGATTGTAATAAAATTACATAATTTGGTTTGTGTACTTCAAAATAAGATCGGATAGGTTTTGTCGCCTAGTTTACAAATGTTAACAATGAAATCTATCCGATCACGTCAAAACGTATGCGCTAGGGGCCACCCGCCTTTAGTATATGAGTCGTGTACCCTATATAGTAAGCTGAATAATGTATAATTTAAGAAAATTCACTACATAATATTATGATCACTAATAAGTATGAAATAAAAAACCGCATGATCACCATTTTAAAAGAAGAACATGGACGAAGAAGATGTGGTGCAACTTCCTACTTCAAATGATTTTGGAAATTGTTTGTCAATTTGTGTACATGAGATACATCGGTAAGTATCTTAATTACTGGGTTCTTGATAAAATGGTACATGTAGAACTTGTCCAGGGAATGAGGTTGTACTTGAAAACATAGCAGAACAAAACGTTACTCGGCTTGCGGTTTTCGACTATTAGGATCATTAAATGCGTGTATTATGTAGGGAATGCAAATAACCGGTTAAAAACCGAATTCAGTATGCAAAAAACGGTTAATAACCGGTTTTAACCGGTCATTTGCATTCCCTAGTACTATGGCTAATGTTTATCTGCCATGGGTTAAACCTACGGATTGTTGGGTGTAAAGGAAAATTTAGTTTGCTTACGTCAGGATGATGAATTGATTAAGGGTAATGAATTAATACACAAATAAGTAAGTGAGTAATTTTAAGGTTTCCGCACCACGAAAAGAAAAAACGGAACCCTTATAGGATCACTTTGTTGTCCGTCCGTCCGTCCGTCTGTCAATACCTTTTTTCTTAGGAACGCGTGGAGGTATCAAGCTGAAATTTATATCAAATACTCAAGTCTACTGTCCCTTGGAGCTGTGAAAAATCAACCTTCTAAGCCAACGTAATCGAGAGATACAGCCGTTTATGCCGCAAATTTTCGAAAATTGCAAGAGAATCAAAGGGTACTTCCAGTCGATCTAGAATCTTGAAATTTGGTATGAAGCAACGTATAACGTACGTATAGCACAGATAAAGAAAAATTGCGAAAACCGTAATTTTTTTGCTAAATCACAAAAAAAATATTGCAAACTTTTATGCAGTTGGTAAACTAATCGCGACCTATGTCGATGTATGGAGACAACAGTTTTTCAACGGCAAAGTCAAATTCGTCCCTCAATGCAATTTTACATTCTTATAAGTTTGTACGGAACCCTCGGTGCGCGAGTCCGACTCGCACTTAACCAGCTTTTATTGACATGTATAAGAGTTAAAATTTGGATTAAGTATAAAAGGTGTTTTTTTTTATGAGTGACTTATTTGGCGGTTTTTTTTTAACAATTTCTTGTAATTCAAATTTTAACTGGAAGATTCCTTAAAAGTAGGGAAGAAATTTCATGTTTTTTTTTGTTTGTACTATAATGTTCTTTCATACTTAATTTAAAAAATAATAATAAAAAATAATAATAATATCACGGGACAATGTCACACAAATTGACCTAGTCTCAAACTAAGCTCTAGGCTTGTGCTATGGGTACTAGACAACGATAAACTTACTTATATAGAGAAATATATACTTAAATACATAGAAAACATCCAAGACTCAGGAACAAATACTCGTGCTCATCACACAAATATCTGCCCTTACCGGGATTTGAACCCAGGACCCCTAGCTTAGAAGGCAGGGTCACTCCCAACTAGGCTAGCGTGTCGTCAATTTAAAACATTAAAATGCAATGATTGCGTAAATATGCATATCTAAACCTAGTAACGTAGGTACTTTTAGTAAATTATTTTTATTTTTATAACTTTCCAAAATAAAGTGCTGAATTTTTTATTTCATACTGAATTAAAAACAATTTCAATGTGCTTTCTTGTTATATAATTCTAACAAACATTAAGTAAGAATGTAATTATTTTAATTAAAGCAAATCCGACTAAAGATAGCGCTACACCGTTATATAAATTATGGTAATACCAACATAATACCAGGGACCGGAACCGCTTAGCATTAAAGGGGTTTTCGATAGGGTATTTGATAGACTTGTTTTTACAAACCCCAAGGATGAGCTAAGCCTATCGTTGACATAGCCCAATGAAAGGGCAACCAAGCGATACAATTAATTCGACTAAGCGCTAACCCATTCCCAATACCCTATCATCTGTTACCCTTTTTAAACTTAATCGAACGGTTTTAAGCTTTTTTAATCTCTATGCGCAAGTGTTTCGACTTATTATTGCACTACCTAACAATTGAATGGGTAGCGGCGCCAGGTGAGTAGCGCATGCGAGACGGCGAGGTGAGCCAGCCGAAATGTGGCGAAGGCGGCCGAAGCTTTGTCATAGAGTCGCACTGTTCGCTACGTCAAACAATAGTAAATCTAATTATCGTTCGCACAAAATGTACATTGTTTTGTTTAGGATTTGCTTTGAACTTGTTTTTTTTTTAAGGCTGTAGGTTTAACTGACTTTGGTGGATTTTGGCGTAAAGTGTTTGTTTGTTTACTTTCAGAAATGAGTGATCAGGGTCGATTAAATAAATTGTATACTACCTACGTAGTTAGCTAAGTTTTTAGTTCCATCTGAAATATTTGATATTTTTTAAATAAAATCGTCAGTTAAAAAGTTTCGCTGACGAATTTTCAAAGAAAACAAAATGGAAAGCTTGCTTTGCGCTGGCAAATTACGATGGTATAGGTAGGCGCAATTAATATGGCGCGCGGATTATGCAATAATAGACTCTCTATCAACGGTGTAAGCGCTTCCATGCGCGCATTATTAATTGTGTCGTGCTATAACACGGTTAATATCTTTATATATATAAAAATTGAGGTGTGTGTCCCTATATTTCACTTTGTAGCCAAAACTACATATCGCAGACGCATAGTGTTTGTATGTGGCAATAGGTACAAGGCTCCCATTGTGCACTATGGTGGTTGCAAGTCAATAACTATAAGGGTGTGAAAAATACGGGGGTTGAAAAAAGTTAACTTCAAAAATGTGAGACTATCATTGATCTATAATGATCTGGATGGTTCTAGAAAATTTCTAGAATTATCTGGAAAGTTCTCAAATATATCCCTAGATTCTGATTAAAGAGAATGTTCTAGAAAATTCTAAAATGATCTAGGAAATTCTTGAATAATCTAAAATATCCCAGAATAATTTGGAAATCCCTAAAATATATTCCAAGGCTCTAATTAATCGAGCATTTTTTAAATGTTCGACAAAATTCTGGAATGATCTAGAAATCTCTAGATTGATCTAGAATGAATTAGATAGCTCTAAAATTGATATCACGGTTCTGACCAATTTAGAATGTTCTAGAAAATTCTCAAATGATCTAGAAAGCTCCAAAACGTATCTCAACATTCTGATAAATTAATAAATTATTATATCTTGCAAACTACGCAACAGATTTTGATGCGGTTTTTTTTAATAGATACTTAGAGTGATTCAAGAGGAAGGTAAAAAAATAATAAAGGAAGGTAATATTCCCTCGAGAACCGCGTAAACGAGCTCCACGCGGACGAAGTCGCGGACAACAGCTAGTTGATAAATATTAAATATTTGTAAAATGAGAAGTAGCTTTTTAGGGTTCCGTAATCAAACTAGGAACCCTTATAGTTTCGCCATGTCCGTCCGTCCGTCCGTCCGTCCGCAGCCTAGCTCAGAGACTCTTTATACTAGAAAGCTGTAATTTGGCATGAATATACATATTAGTCACGCCATCAAAGTGGTAAAATAAAATCTTGAAAAACATTTTTTTTTAGTGTACCGTCGTCTACCCCATAGTGTGGAGTGTCGTTGGATAGGTCTTTCAAAAATATTGCGGGTTTGTAAAAACAATTTTTCGATGAAGGGATCCGTTTATGAAATATTCAGCTTTAAAGCGCTAATTTTTGTTAGAGTCAAGTGTTAACCATTATTTAGCCATTGTTCTTTTCGAGACTGTTGAGGAAATCAAAATGATTTACATACATTTTGTACGCTGTAAATCACTATTTACCTATTGTTATATTATACGAGTAGGTATAAGGTTAATTAAACCATCACTGCGATCTAAATAATTTACTTACATGTTTTTAAAGTGTAAGCAAGCCATTATTTACAAATTGTTCCATATATAAGGTCGATTATTTAATGAGACTGGTTTATAGTTACATATTTTTAGTGTAATTATGTACTAATTGTTCAATATAACGTCAATTGTTTAATGAGATTGTTGATGATCAAAATGATTTATTTATTTTTCATATTTTTACAGTTTACCTATTGTTATATATAAGGTTAATTATTAAATGAAACTAGCTGTGATCAAAATTATATTGTAATGTAGAAGGTTAATTATTTAATGAAACTATTGTTGAGATCAAAATTATTTAGTTTGGTACTTATTTACTTATATATTTATACAGTGTAAATCATTATTTACTTAAGTACAATTTCTTAAAGTGCATCCATTCAGCAGTCCATTATTAAACCAATGTTTTAAAAAAAACCGGGCAAGAGCATGTCGGACCATGCTCAGGTAGGGTTCCGACGCCGCTTATACTACAAACACCAAAAACTATCTCTAAAAACAACAAGTATGAACTATTTTACTATTTAAAGTTATTTGGTGCCGTCTTAGCTAATTTTCGTAGGTATAATAAACACTTTAGCCGCCTGTATCTCAAGAACCAATCATGTCTATTTAGTGGTGATAGTTTTCCTTAAAAATTCGTTATATGCGTTTCCATGTTAAAAATATTTTCAAATCACACAAAATGTATTATTTAAAAGTCAACCAGAACTCGCGTACACTTATAATAATTAAATAGCTTGCACTTTTTGCAGTAGGTACTTGCACAAGCAGCCATCCGTCACGCAGCCAAACGTCTTTATTATTCCGGCGGGAACATGAACTAAGAATTATTAAACAACATTTTCATCTCAATCCCGTGTCGACCCGACACGAACTTAAATAAAGTAGGCAAGTAACGTCAGGCTAGACAGAAATCGCCCAAATGCGCAAAAAAGAGAGAGGCGATCAATGGGGTAAAACCCAGTTAATGCTAAGCGCTTCAATATTAAACTACCGAAACCCTAATGAAATTGGTAAGCTCTATGGAAGTGGTTAACTAGTTCAAAGGGGTTCCCCTAACGTTAAGGTAACACAATCATAGGGTAACCACATCGATTGGGTAGCCAAATGATAGGCTTACCCTATCGATAGGGTTAATCAAATGAAGGGGTTTTCCGGTCCCTGCATAATACACAGTGAATTACACCTTCGTACATATCTCAGCCGAAACATCGGTGCCTTAAGGTCGTTCGGGGATACTGCCGAGACAACCTGGTAATGCTGTAAATACTTTGCTAAATACTTAGTATTTAAAATAGGAATACTCGGTATTTGTACTCGTATGTCACTGTGGCGATGGGCTTTGTCTGCCTTCGGCGTGTCTTTGACGCATGATGTTGTAAGTTCAAGGCCATCTTTAGAAGAACTAAATGACTTACCAAAATGCGTTGT
The DNA here is from genome assembly GCA_949316455.1 of Acleris holmiana. NCBI lineage: Eukaryota > Metazoa > Arthropoda > Insecta > Lepidoptera > Tortricidae > Acleris > Acleris holmiana. The sequence continues at coordinate 9,373,417 of OX438785.1, forward strand.
TTATTGTCTCAACAATAAGCAGACTTGTTACCTGTAATTGCTGCAGCAAAATCAACCGTGTTTTTCGTGGAGATACTTCAGATACCTTCTTTAAAAAGATGTTACTTAGATACTTCTGAATTTTCAACTATATTTTGCAAACGCCATTTTCAAAATGTTGCCTTACTTAGTAATTTTTTTGGTTTGGGTTCCCAATTCGCTTTGCCAACAATCATAATTATAAAGTACCAATACTGTCTTCGATACGGCCGATCGATATAGTTTCGTACAGTAAAATCGACGCCCTAGAGTCGAGTATTTTACCAAGTATTTTTACCTAGTATTTATACACAAGCGATAAAAGCCCTTAGCAAGATTAAGCAAATGGCATTTTAATGAGTACGAATTAGTTTAGCTCTACGTACGAGCGCTTTTGGTTACTTAATTGAGATTAAATTTGAAGTAAACGTTACGGAAAGAAATAAGGAATTTACATACAAACATTCAATTAGTAGCAATTACATGGGTCATAAATAAATAAATATCTTATTTACTCAGTCCCAAACTAAGCCTTATGCTTGTACCTACTATAGTTACCAGACAACGATATTACATAGCATCCAAGACTCAATCACACAAATACTTGGTGATTTTGGGGTCATGATCCGGAATGGCCAAAAGTGAATAAGATGGTCATACTCAGCAAATTTTCCGATGGGACCAACCACGAAATCACAAAAAAAAAACAGCTGTACCATACATTAACGGTGAATTATTTGAGATTTAATGTATGGAACAGCTGGTTTTTTTTGGCGATTTCGTGGTTGATGACCATCTTATTCACTTTTGACCATTCCGGATTATGACCCCAAAATCACCTAGTATTTGCCCATAGGTTGTGGCGGGCTGTTGTCCGCAACTCGGCGACTTATGAATGTGCCTATTTTGCGTAGGGGGTTGGTGGTACTATTCCTGCCAAACCAGTTCCACCAGGAAGCCTAGCAGACCCTTGACGTTGTCAACGACTTCTGGTAGTGACCTCGACTCCAGTCCGAGGTGCCGCCTGATGACGACGCAGGCAGCAGTTTCCTCTGCCGTCATACTCGGCTCTCAGGACTTGACATTTGGAGGGAATATTCTTTGGATATCCTAGATCCCCTAAACAATAACTTCTAAACTTCTTAATCCAGGTATTTCTTTTTTAATGTTGTCGTTTGAGAGTAAACCGCAATTATTTAAATTTAATGCTGCAATCGATGCACGCGTAATCTATATCCATCCCAAGTTCTTGGTGCGGAAGAACATAAAGCGGTCCCTTTTTATTCTTGTGTGGGCGTGGCAGCATATGTGGCTCTTGACACCTAAAATACTTCGCTCCTCGTCCCGTTTTCAGTTTTTTGTATTTATTCATTAATTCATTCAGATTTTATTACATTATATGTATATAATATTAAAAAAACTGGACGTGTATTAAATTATTGTATTTCACGATTTCATGAGAAGGTCGAAAGTTTTATAATTAATTATTGCAAAACATCATAGATTGTTTTCTTGATTATTAATGTAGCTTTAAAAAACCAACAGGGTATAAAAAACGTTAACTTTGTCAGTTCTGTGACAAGCATTCGCCATATATTTATTTGGCTAATTTCATCACAAAACTGATAAAATTTAACGTTTATTAATTTTCCTTAACTAGGGTACACTTTATTTTGGAAATGCCCAACAATATAATATTACAGACGTAAAAATATCTAAACTATGACAATGCAAGTGTTTTATATGATACTCGTTTATACTAGTACCTATACTAGTTGAAACGAGTTCATAGATATGTGTACACTTAAGCACCTTGTCACTTTAATCGCTGTGACAATTCATTTATGGTAGTTTAAACATGACATTAAATAGACAAGGTACTAAAGTGTACACATATTTATGCACTCGACTGTACTTAATACCCGCTTTATTATTTAATTGTGCTCATTTATTGATTTTTAATAGTCTGTCAATATTATGTTTCGTTAAAACCTAGATATTCATTTTAAACCAGTTTCCGATAGTGGATTCATTCATTACAATATAGTTTCTAAGAGGTAATTTAATTGTGATGAAATCAAAAAGACAAGTCACAAAATATTGTTAGAAAAGACTCCTACAGTCAATACATATTCTACTGAAACTTGTTTAATTATTTTGGGGCTACAATTGAAATTTTCACAACATTACCGTGTGAGACCGCCACCTCCAACGAGCGCTTCCAAATTTATGCTACAACTTTTATTTAAATGAAGCCAAAGGGTTTCCTATTGTTTAAACTTATTGTTTATCTGTGGAGTTATCCTGAGGCCCCTTTTTAGGGATATGAATGTTTGTTTAGAAGTTATAATGCGGATTTACTGCGGTCAGACATTTTTAATTAGACTGTAGGAAAATTTGTTGTGTATTTACATTAGGATGCAGATATTATGATAATGAGACGTCTATGTTTTAACCCGCTTATTAAATAGCAATTGTAGAGCTATGCTTAGTTTTATTTTGAAAATTTAAGCCAACGTAAGTTACGAAATGATAAAGAGGGGTCTCTATTGATCGAAATACATATGCAATAATTTCACTTTTTTGCCCGAATTTCATGTGACATAATTTTATATACCATAACAATGATTGTGCCATGATATTAATTTGCCATAAACGCATTTTTCTGAAACCGTGAACTATTCAGAATTATAATAAAACAAACCTAACCTAACCTTAATTGGGCTCTATACGATGACAAGTACAAATTACTTGAAAGGTTGACGAATCCAGTAAAAATGCCTTTATGGCAAATTAAATGATGGTATGTATGTATGGTTATAACCAGTGACCATTATGGCAAATGAAATGATTGCAAATGAAACTATGAAAAATTAAGCCAATAAACAGTATCTCAGATTAAATTGCCAAAGAAAACTCAAACCTCTCTTTTTAGTAATAAGGTTGTGATTGCTACAGAAGTTTAATTTGAGTTACTGCTATTTGGCTTAGCAAGGAATGGTTGAGTATTTTTTATTTATTGTTAATAGGATAAAATGTTTATTGAAAACGCCATTAGAATAGTTGGTAGTGATCAATACGAGTATGGTCGTATCTGCAAATTTAGTTCATATTATATCACGACACGCTAGCCTAGTTGGGAAGCCTGTCCTGGGTTCAAATCCCGGTAAGTGAGTCTTGGATGTCTTCTATGTATTTAAATATGTTTATACACATAGTACCCAAAGTACAAGCCTAGAGCTTAGTTTGGGCCTAGGTCAATTTGTGTGAGATTGTCCCCTGATATTTATTATTATACTTATTATTTATTATATCTAAAGGTTAGTGGGATAAGAAGACCCTTAAACAAGTTACAAACTTTTATTGATACATGACAACCGCCTTAAGTCATGCCAATTGTTTTTATATTACGCATGAGCCACGACTTTTTGCAGGCTAAAAAGAGAATCTGAAAAAAAAACGCAAATAGTTTGTACTTATACTGTTTTAGTTCCACCATACATTATTCTGAAAAAAAAATCTTATCCGTTTCCATGCAAAATCATTTCAAGATCATACTTTAGTATGATAAGTGGAACATACACACTCTTAAAAAAAAACAAAAGTTGTCTCTCCTGTGGTCAATAGTTAAAAGCTTTTGTGCATTTAAGTTATGTTTTTATATGATAGGTCTAAAGCAGTCCTGACGACGTTTTTTCGGGAATGAGCTTAACCAGAAAATTAGGCCTTAAAAATGTTAACTTTCAGTGTGTCCACAGGAAAGACGGTAATCTAAATCTGTGTATGACCCAAGTACCTGGGTGACCGAGTACTGCTCCTCTATAGTGTCGTCTATATAATAATATGTCAAATACATCGGAACCCAATTCTTCGGCAGAACTCGATTTTTTCCGAATAATTCCTATTCCGCAATTTTCGTAAAATCGTTGGAGCCGTTTACGAGATTCAGGTTATATTTACATATTATTATATATATTAAGATTTTTTCCGAATATTTATTTGTCCGAATTTTATTTTTCCGAAAGCTGGAGCTTTTTTAAATAAAATGCATAATTTAGTTGCTTTACGTAGGTTACGTTAAGTTTGATTTATAAGCGATATAAAAAAAGTCTTCCATAAAAAATGCATTCGAAATTATAAAAAATCTGAATTTTGATCAATTCGGAATTAGGATTCTTCGGAATTGTGTAGTTTACCCTTATACAATAATTGCTCGTTTAAAGGTATTAGATAGATTATGATTTCAAGCCATTCCATACCAATAAACCTACAGACAAACCTAAAAAATACAGTTGACTTAAACTCACAATAAAACATATTTCATTCGTATTCCAATTTACAGTCTAGACAAGGTGACACATGTTTCTTTCTTTCTTTCAATAAGAAATTCCTCGACTAAACACGAACATAACAACTAAATAAAGGAACGTACTTTATGCTGTCAGTTTTGTTTATGTAAAATTACTTGGAATGAGACAAGAAAAACGAATCATTCTCACCTCGCCATTGTTATTTATTTATTTATCATTCGGCATTATGCTGAGTGGTACAGCCAACTACGAGTAGATGTATTCACTTTAAACCCTTGTTGCATTTTTATTTTTTATTCTTTTATACTTTGTCATATCTTTATTTTGCTTTTTATGACATGTATTGTGTTAAATTTTGACAATTAACTGATATCTATTATTTTCGATTTATTTGTTTTATAAAGATAACGTCTTTTTTTTATTTAATTATATACTTCTAGGAAAAGTAACAGTTACAAAATACAACATAATTTTATGACACAATTACAGGATCTTATATAAAGTACGTTCTACTCCAAGGTCAACAAACCAACAAATTTTCCTGTCAAACTTCGGTTTACAGAAGGAATTTTACAATGAAATATACCGCTCACTAACCCAATTATTTAAGCCCGCGTCAAGAAACAGTTTTTTCTGTAACTAGGTGATCCAAGCCTTACCTTAAACCACGCCCTTTTCTATTCGTCGAATATTACCTGGCAAACTAAAGTTCCCACCCGGTTGTAGGCACGTTAGGCGTAAACCTTCTGCTTTGGTGGAGCTGCTATGTTGACGAAATCAGTTAATTACCCAACTAGCGAAGAGAGATAGTAATGTTTTTGACCTGTACCAAAGAAAAGAATCCCCACGAGCAGTCGCTACGCAATACGAGTAAATTTGAATTTTAAAGTCAATCCAAAAATCGCAATCTCTAAAGATTGATTTTTTGGAGTCTAAACTCCAAATGCGTTGCCTACCCCAATAACAAATAAATAATGCTTCCATGCTACTAATTTCACCGGTTGTCTTATCCCCACACCGGAACAAAACAATGCAAACACTGCACTGCTTTGCCTTTTCCTTGCAATAGAAAAAGTCTAATAAGTACAAATGTGAGTACTGTTGACGTTGACTTTACTGTGACATTTACAAATCTCTTTTTTTCTGAAACTAGGCTATTTGTGCCGCAATCTGTAACTGGTTACTAGCTATATAGCTATACTTAAGTGATATAATTGCTGAAGTTACGGAATAACTGTGGATTAACTCAGCGGTTGAACAGATTGATCGAAACTGAAACTATAGTCCCAACACGTTTTATCGCCTAATGGCTGTCTGTCAGCCTCCAAACCGCAACCACAGTAACTCAGTTACTACTAACAGTACGCTACTGCATATTAAAATAAACAATCGATATATATATCTTGTTAAAAAAAAGAGACATTTGTAAAAAAATAACCACGCTTGATCAAGTCCATCTACTTACTTATTATTTTCAATTTACATTTACATGACACTCAAACTGACCATGCACTTCCGTGTTAATGTATGGAATATTTAACCTAGGGGTGCAAACTCATGGGTTTTAAAAATGTAGCAATATTATAAGTATTATGGTATGATTACTTTTTTGGTTAAGTCTTTAAGCCTTGAGTACTACTAAATGTAATAAAACCCGTAAATTGAGTTGTAAATTAGTGCATTGAAAGTGCAAATAAGTGGTAAAAGTAAAAAACAGTGCCAAACAGCACAAATAAAAAATCACATGTCACACTCAAGACTAAATAGATATAAAATAATGGCACTGGAGAAACTTCAAACTTTGATTTTGGATGAATTAAGGGCCAATAAATTTTAACACATACTGGAAGACAAAAAGAGGTCAGTGAAGAGAGTGAAATTGGAGATCTGGTACAGTTTTTCTACGGAATCTAAGCAGTTATGAAAGTATCCGCAGAAGAAAGAAAGTTACTAACATAATCGTAGTTCAAAGAAAAGCAAACCTGAAATCGCGGGACGCATAGCCCTAGAGCCGATGGGCGTCAAGGTAGAAAGGATTTTGAGTGGTAATCACGTACTTTAGCAGGCATTTGAAGAGGTGAAGAGAGTGGCAAGAAACTTCAATTGACCATGGTCGGGGAAAAATTGATGAAGGGCTATGTTCCACATTGCAAAGGACGAGTTTTAAGCTTAAACGATGATGATGTTGATTTATTAGCAATTTAAATTACTGCGTTTACTGTTCATTTAAACATTACTGTGCCGTGGCTTGAGCGTAACAAATTACCTAAAGCCGATTTATCTCGGAAACAAAGGAATATTAATGATCCCTTTCATACAGCACAATGATTGTTTGCAGGACTAGGCATAGTTAAATCCATTCGACGCCACTGCTCTAATTTCCTCACTAAACAGACCCGCTTCCGTGTATCTGGTATGAAATAGTTAACATATTCAATGCCAGCCTATCTAATCTCAATACTAAATTGACTCTGAGAGGAGTTTGTCGCTACTGATGTTGATTTCAGTGAAGGGCTCTTAGAGATTTGGTGAATTAAATTGTTTCTGGTAGGGATTCTGCGGAAATCTGTTTTTCAACACAATTGTCTGTTAATGAGTATTCTCATAGTTTATACTTAGTGATACAATATTAGGGGATATAATTTAGGTAATGTAATAGTTCCTGGCAACACAACGATACGATTTTGAACCGTAATAACTAGACACTTAGAGATTGTATTACTATAGCTTGAAAATTAAAGGTCCTTACACAAAAAACGTGTTTTTAAGGCTTTTTTAGTCCCTTCCGCACTTGGCGGTTTTTTATTTTTAAACTGAAGTTTTGAAGTCGTTCTAAAAGGATATAAATACCAGTAACGGCCTTATCATATTTATAGTATAATCACGTAAGTACCGGTTAGTAATTATTTATATGGTAGACATACAACTAATATTTCGGAATAAGCACATAATATAAAAATATGGTGCATTAGAAAATATGTCATCGTTAGCTGAAAGGACTTACCGACTACGTAGAGTCAGATAATAATGGTTACGTCGTTCCACAGTGATAACTTTCCATACACAGGTTTGAAAAAAAACGGGTTTATCATCATTAACTGACTCTGAGTTAAGCTTTTCATTTGCTTCTTAATGTACATAGAATCTACGCAATATACTAAATTCTCCATTTAAATTCGCATAACACAAAAAAAGATACATACATACATTATATCACGCCTTCATTACCAGAGTGGGGTAGGCAGATCTACAGAAATACCAACGACTCTAAAAATACTTGTTTACAATTTAACCACATTCTGCACAATCAGGCCAAGACGTTTAATATTATTGTATTAGTGACAGGTTGCAAGCCCATCGCCTAACAGTACTACAAGCTCCTTTTTCCCTTAGTCGCCTCTTACGACATCCACAGATATATTTTAATATGTACGGATAATAGATGTAGTACTTACTTAAGTATCTAATAATTGTACTTTGAAGGGACTCCATAACTTAGCGTGTTTTGTTACGATCTCCATAATCATCATGCAACCAAAACACTGCCTTGCCTGATCCAAAAAGCTCAAAACGAGGGTTGCTGAGGGTTAGAAAACCCTCAACAATATCTGAAAGCCAAAATTTATGAATCACAAGGATTTAACGGATTACGTAAAAATGTTTTTCAATTTCCTAAAAAAACACTCGTTATCCCTATTCCGGATTTATCTGTTCAATGCCAACATTCCTAAATCGTAATGGAAATGAGCTGGTTAATATATTCATGGCACTGAACTCGTTCAAGGCTGGTCAAGGTTTTGGAAGCAATTAAAAGTTAAATTTAAGCCTTTTTGCAAATGTTACGAAAGTTGCCTGACGACTTATCGGTGACTTCGGAAAGAAATTGGTTTCTATTAGTAAAAGGGTCGCATTGATTTAAAAATATTTTCTAAATTGTTTCCTTTATTGCTGAAACCTATTGGGATTTGCCTTTTTCGTCTTTGTCATCTTTCTTTTATCAACGTACCTCTCGTCACCAATTCGTTGATCACTCGCTTTTCCTCCATTTCTTCGGCAATACATTAGCCCTCCATAACCACTTTATACCTAGTAGACTGTTCCATTTACGTCAAAAAAAGGTATCATAGCCAGTAGTCTTATTTATAGTATAAATCACCTACAAGAGCTAAAATGATTTATTTGTGTCCATTTTTAACTTACAGAACAGTTCTCAATTCTTTGAAATCTTGTCTTTTAACTAGTAAATGCTAAAGTTTGGTTACCTCCAGTTCAGTAATCACTTGGCCACCCACTGTATTTGTACAATACTTCAAGCTTTTTATCACACTTGCGTGACTGATTACTTTTTTAACATATTCCTGACAGGACACATTCTTGTTTCAACACATTCATCGCTTACACCGGATTTACAAAGTATTTATAATCAAGCAAAACTTACTCTATGTTTAAATATTAAAATAATTCATGAGTGTTCTTTGGATATTTCTTTGACACTGTTAAACGTGAAAACACGAATACAAACAAAATCCTCAATTATTTTATTTTCAAATATGACACCTTTTTTGCATGTTTATGGTTGAATCTTCGAAACCCTTTGATCTTTAACGATGATTTTTGATTAAATAGTCTTGGTAAACCATTTTATGTATGCATTTAATGGTTTAAAAGAAAAGCAATTATTTCAATTTGATGCTGCAATCGAGAGTGCAAACTATCGCAATCTCTTACGCGTGAAAGCACATGAAGCCATCCCTTTTTATTCTTGTGCAGGCGTGGCAGCATATATTATTATATAAGTAAAAACCCACATATTCATAGAACTGGGCTGTTTATCACTGTCTCTCTTTTTGGCGTCTAACACTGTTAACGCCAGAGAGAGAGTGACAGACATATTAATACTCTTGTTTCACTGTACCTGCTTACACACCTATGCAAAACGTAACGTCTTCAATGCAATTTTAGACGACACGGTGGCCTAGTTGGGAGTGACCCTGCCTCCGAAGCCGGCGGTCCTGGGTTCAAATCCCGGTAAGGGCAGATATTTGTTCCTGAGTCTTGGATGTTTTCTATGTATTTAAGTATGTATTTCCTCTATATAAGTATGTTTATCGTTGTCTAGTACCCATAGTACAAGCCTAGAGCTTAGTTTGGGACTACGTCAATTTGTGTGGGATTGTCCCCTGATATTTATTATTATTTATTAATTCAGGCATAAAAATACAGACAGAAATCATTACTTGTCTTACAGCTCGTCTTCAAGATCTACCAGCCATTGCTAAAACCCGCAGATATATCAGACCCAACCTTAATAAAAATAAAACTCTTATAACAAATGACCACAATCCCGGCTGGGTAGGCCGCCCTTATTTTGTGATATTAAATTGTATGGGCGCATCATAAGTCGAGATTAGGCTGAGATACTGGCAGCTTTCCGGGGCTCCGTTAATATACTGTTGTTTTCGTGACTTCTTTTAACTGTTATGACCTTTTAGCCTGACGCCTCTATTAGACCTTGCGCTGACGATTTCGTGGATAGTTTTTGACGATGCGATCCCTTGCTAACATAATAATCATTTCATCCTCAGCATCAAAGCATTTCATCAGATCAGTCTCCCTGTTTCACTTTGTTCTATATAACGGGGGAGGTGATATTTCGTCATCGTCGGCCATAGTTAGGTATCGTGTGTGAGCGTACTACTGGTTATGTCGGTTCAATGAAACGTAAGATTGCAAATTAACTTTCTTATAATTTCTCCTTAACAATAATTGGGTAATTGAATTGGAACTACGAATCACTTGTAACACTCGGTAGGTATTTCGGTAGGTATTAGGAACGCGAGACAGTTTCTAAGTACACTTCCACTTCGACCGCGCGACTTCAAGAGAATCAAATGTTCCTCTACGTGGTCGACCGTTGGCGGGAACCTAGACTCCATCGAGCGCCGGGTGGTGGCGCTGGCGTTCCGACGTACTTACCGAAGTCAACCGACTTTCTTATTCTTGCCGACACTCCGACATGTACATTACTAGAATAAGTAGTAAATGTAGCTTTACTGCTTTTGTTACAATATGCTGGCCTACTTGGTGGGTCACCCTGCCTTCGATATAGCAATCCTGAGTTCAAATCCCGGTGAGCGCAAATACTTGTGTGATGAGCACAAGTATTAATTCCTGAGTCTTTGAGGTTTTCTATGTATTTATGTTTTTTTTAAAGTAAGTTTACCATTGTCTAGTACACAAAGTTCAAGCCTAGAGCTTAGTTTGAGACTAGATTAATTTTTGTGACATTTTCCTGTTATATTTATATTAATTAATTCAATCAATTAATTCAGTTCAGTTCTGTGGTTAGTTCCACGGCATACATTAAAGCAGAAGAGGAAAAAGCCTTCGCAATCCTATTTTTAACATCTTTACTATTCTACCGGAGGCCCCAGGAAGCCTAGTCAAGTTAGCGATTATCGAAAATCGACAAAAATCGTCAGATCGCATCATCCGCTTATGTCATCTCCAAACATTTCGAGTCGATAGAAAACAGAAACGTTAGCAGCGTTTGAATCTTAGCTATGCATACAGACTTGCTATTATTCAATGTTTGCATTCTACCAATTGTCATCAATAAAAAAATCAAAATTTTGCCGGCTTTTGTGAACCTTAAATCCTTACAAATTGACTCCGGAAGAGAAAGGAAAAAACAAGTAATGAATTGCTGTCCGTCACCCTTGTGTACTCACAGTGGAAACAACGATACAGCAGGTTGAAAATCACCTGTTTTATTTAAATCAATACCTATTTAATTATCATGGTTTGGGGGTAGGACAGCCGGTGAAATAACTAGCATAGAGGCATTCCATCTAAGTCGTCAGGGTCCTTGTGAAAGCGAATGTCTATGGGTCACAGTTTCCACTTACCATCGAGTGGCCTGTGTGCTCGCTTGCCTTCTCAATGTCATAAAAAAAAAACTTAAGTAAATTGAACGATACAACAAGGGGCCTTCAAAAACGAGCCTAGTCTTTTCTTAAAGGTCAGCAGCGCACGCGGTTCCTCTGGTGTTGCGGGTGTTAATGAATCATGGTGGTCACTTACCATCAGACGACGACTTCCTTCTTTTTTCCATAAAACCTAGTCCTAAACCTACAAAATAAGCAAAAACATATAGCAACAAGCACAGATAATTGGCCCAACCGGTGATCGAACTCGAGACCTCTACATCACTTCCAACAGGGTTAGTTCCAACTTTGATATCCACATAGTCAAATATTATGATTATGTGATTTTATTAACAAATGGCTTCGCTGCTGCAAAGAACTATTTTCAATCCAGAACAACAACAGAAATAGACAGAACTTCATGTGATTTTGATAAAAACAGTCATGTCATGTGAATCACGAAGACGTAAAACTCAATAGCAAAAGAGCGATTAAGTTTTTGCCAAGCCCCTTTACAACATCACGCCTCCATTCCCAGAGTGGGGTAGGCAGAGCTACAGAAATACCAAAAAATCGAATAAGACTTGTTTACAATTCTTTAACCACAATTATGTATAGGGGCGACTAAGGGAATAAGGGTTTGTAGTACTGTTAGGCGATGGGCTTGCAACCTGTCACTAATACACTGGTAAACAAACTCCTTGGCCTGATTGTGCAAAATGATGATTGTATAAACAAGTATTTTTAGACTTGTTGGTATTTCTATAGCTATGCCTACCGCACTCTGGGAATGAAGGCGTGATTTTATGCATGTATGTATTTATGATAATATAAGTATTGATGGATTTATTCCAAATTCAAAATATTTATTCAATTAATTGGTCGCATGAGGTCTCTTTTACACGTCAGTGTCGGTACAAAACCATCATTGCGGAGAAGAAGCGAAGAAGGAAACTCCAGAGAGAGGAAAGTTATTTTAGTGAGTGGCATTGTCCAATGGAAATCTCTGTTCTTTTCTCTACTTCGTCCTATTCGAGGAAGTAAATTGTTTCAACTGAAACGACAATGTTTGAATGGCATTTTAGTTATGTGCCTTCGCGCGACAAAGAACGATATAGTACGGGATTTTGACGGGTTTCCTAATCAAAAACTGTGCAGCTGTAAATCTTGAAAATTATTAAACGTGTTTGATTTACAATCACTACATTTTTCACGTGATGTATCCATAGGTTGTCAATAGGATCCTAATTCGAAAGCTCCGCTGTCCGTCTGTCTATCTGTTAGCGGAAGCTATCTCATAGAACGTAATAGGTAGACAGATAAAGTAAAGTAAAGTTAAAATTTTCACAGAGGTGTATGTCTATTGCCGTTATAATGAGAACAAATAAAAATTGAATTAAATTTAAAACTAAACGGGGATAAAAACGTGATGAGACGCTGTATCTCTGGAACCGTAATAGGTAAACATTTGAAATTATACTAAGTGTAAACAAAGACACCACTACATGAAAATTGTGTACTATAACAAAATGTAATAAAAATAAAATGAAGCTAAAAATTAAAAGAGAGAATTACATTTTTGCACCTTTTCAGTGTTCTCAATGAACATAATAATATTTTAGCAATCAACGAGGAAATGCTACCAGCATCTTTATTTTTATTACCGCAGGGGCCAATATTAGATTTAACTTAGTTTCACCATCGATTTCACGTTTGATATACAAAAGAGGTATTTTGGGACTAAAATTCGACCTGTTAGGACCCTTTTTAATTCGACCGAATAATTCAACTAAACACCTTTTTAAGACAAATCCTTATTCAATATCTACTGAGCATGAAGGGTATTAAGTTCACAAAAGATCCGGATGTCGTATACAGGCCGATTCGATTTAGGAGTAAAGTAAAACTGCTTTGGTCGGGCGTGCTTATGTGAAACATACAAATAGAGAACACCCTCTAGATATAGTTTTAAAAGTTACCAAATGCGGTCGTTTTCGACACGTATTTTTTATGTCATGTTGAAGGCAAATGAGTAAAACTCGACTCGTTCAAAAACTAGTAGTAAATATCTCCATATCTCACAACACCATATGAATCTAACTGTAAACAACAGTGTCTAAAACGCTGTAGAAACCCTCATCACTCCCGCTTTAGCCAACCTGCGAGTTCCATTTCAAACATATTTAAATCTCTTTTGCGGGAAGACGTCTCGTTTTTCAACTGAGGCTGTGGGTTCAAGTTATAGGCACTACCGGGTTAAATTAATCTTATTCGCTTTTATTATGTGAGGTATCTTATAATCTTAACTTTTACATCAAGTTACTGTGATTTTGAGGGTCTTTATCGTCTACCAAAGTAATTTTTACATATAATGTATTTTAGGTGATATTTATCGTAACGTTTTGTTCCCAAATACTTTTACTTTTTCAGAATTTTCATATATCAAAACTAACCGAACTTAACCTTGTCTACACGTAAGATTTTTAAGAATTTCTGAAACTTTTAGGGTTTTGGTCATATAAAGTTGTGATTTTCACTAATTATGTCAACAATGAAATTGTAACAAAAAATTATTACGCGAAACAAAGTGCTCTTCGTTTGATTTTGCGTTACGTTATTTATTACCTTCTTCTGGTAGATAATATTCACTCTACATGAGAACGGGCTATGTTTTATTAAGACTAACACGTACATTCTTAAATAAATTAAATCTAATCCTTACAGATTTTCGGGTTAAATAATTAATTATCTCAAAATAAATTTATACATTTCACTTTATGAGACTAACAGATTAAAAAGCGTGCCTTAATAAATATTTGCCCGTGACCGTTGATTTTACTTAATTAATTTATATGGTTTTCTGTATTAAAATAGAGAGACATTATTTATTGGTACATATTCATAATTATTAGCAAAGACAGTTTGAGCATAAAAAATAATTAAAAGGAAAAAAGGTAGACCGCGATCATAAAGTACTAGTCCAGATAGCATGCAACTAACACGTGAGCCGTTCGCATAGGACCGGATTAAGAGTATGGTAATTATCAATATCAATAAAAAATAGGTAAGAGTAACAAACTTGAATAGCCCATAAAAAATAACGACTCCTGAGTGATAAACATTATTGCCAAATTCAGCATTGTTGTACACGTTTTTTATACTTGTTTAGTACATGGACAAACCGTGTTAAATGACAGGGACGTTAGTAAGAACCTCTTTGATTATTAATTTTTAATACCGTAGTAAATTATTTTTTTATAACTAGAGCGAATTTATTAGCGTATTTTTTTCAAAAACTGTGCCATTTAGGTCAAAACATCACTTTATTTCTCTGTAATATTTACAATTACTTTTTTGTAGATTTTTGTTGTACAAAAGTCTGATACTCTCTGAAACACTTTAATTAAACGAACAAAATATTAAAAAAGGTTATTCCTAAACCCGCTCAACTTTAAATCTGAACGAATTTAAACTCCTGGTTTCCACCACACCCTATATTTCCCACCAACTTTCCAAAATAGGGGCTGTCGTTAATCACCGGATGTGACGTTGGGTCATGTTCTTCCAGAAGCGTGATTAAGGCGCGAAAGCTTTCGCAAAAGATAAGATAAGATGCGGTCGCGAGCTTTAGAGCTTCGGTTTAATTAGAAAAGCTGTTTGTTTTTGTGTAGGATTGTAGTCTTTGTTCTGTGATAATGTAGTACAGGGTGTAAGTTATTTTGAAAACAGACGACTAGGAAATCGGAAATGTTTGGGTAAGTGAATTATGTGTTTATAAAGTTAAGCTTGCAACGTTAAATAAATACAACACCAAACTCTCTCTTCGTTTGTTTTCTCTATATTCATTTGGGAAGTTTAGCTTAGCTAGGCTTTTACTAACTTTTCCACTTTGTTTTAATCATCCTTCTTTTATATCTGTTACGTGAGTCGGGTGTGAAGAAAGGAGGCTGAAGTTTATATAAATCATTTAATAATAAAAAGCAAGGCTGTTACATGACTGTCGTCGTCTAGGTGCCGATTATGAGAGAGCACAGATAAGACCAAATTTACGCCAGGGAGCAGGCGTGTTTTTATACTTAACATCTCCCCTCTAAAAAGTATCTTTAACTTAAGTTTAGATATTAGTAATATACTTAAAATTATTTGTTCGAGTTACAGAACCGAGTAATAAAACAACCTATAACTACAATTATACAGTGCAAAACGGAACGCAGATTGACAGCTGACATTGATATTTGTAAGTGATGATAACCTATAAAAGGAGACATTACACAATAGTCACAATACGCATAATTAAAAACTAGTAATTAAATTCGTCGTGAAACCTACGCGGTGGTATAATTCGGCGGCCAAAAGAAGATAATTGTTCTTGAGAATTTGTATTGGAAGCTACTGGACTCGACAGGTAAGTATTGTTATTTGTATTTGTACTAACATTTTCTTTCATTTCAGGTGCAGGTGAACGAGCTGGACTACGCGAGGGGGAAGACTGAGCGCTGCTGTATTGAGGTGGTGCTGGTGATTGATTGGACGGCGTAAAGCTCTTTGGTTTGAGGATGTGTTGACGATTGCGGCGGAAAGTCCCTTCTGGAGTGTCTACGATATAAGACCTAGGCTCTGGACAGACCTCTGAAATAATACCAGGAGTCCACACACTGTGCGGTTGTTTTTTAATATATACATTTTCTCCCGTTTTGAGAGAAGGCATGTCTTTAGAGTGATTATTATAATAAACCTTTGTTTTATTATTTTGTAGTTTATTCCTTTCTCCTATCAAGTCATAATTACCTAATTTAGGCTTTAAAGACGTTTCAGGAACCGGTAATGTTGTTCTTAGAGTTCTAGACATAAGAAGTTGAGCCGGGGAACATAGACTATTGTCTTTAGGTGTGTTTCTGTAATGTAAAATAGCTAAATAGGGATCTGAATTATCTGCTAAACATTTTTTTAGAGTATTCTTGACAGTACCTATTGCCCTTTCCACCATACCATTAGACCTGCTTAGGTATGGGCTGGATGTCACATGTTCAATATCCCATTTATGTGCGAAGTCTTCAAACTCTTTACTATTGAAAGGCGGGCCATTGTCAGACATCATGATACAAGGTACACCATGTCTGGCAAAAATAGATTTAAGATGATTTATCACAAATTTAGAGGAAGTACCTGAGTTTAGGAGAGCTATTTCAACATATTTTGAAAAGTAGTCTATAACCAGTAAGTATTTTTCAGAGTTAAATTCAAAAATATCTACTCCGACTTTGTTCCATGGCAGTGGTTTGTAGTCATGTGGGATTATTGTTTCTTTAGTATTGTTATTGCGATAGGTTAGACAGATATGACATTGGTTTACATATTTTTCAATATCACTAGACATATATGGCCAATATACTGAATTTTTAGCTGCGCGAATGCAACTATTTATACCTTGATGGCCAATGTGGATTAATTTGAGGATGTCATGTCTAAGAGACATGGGGACAATAATAGAGTTATTTTTAAAAACAAGGCCATCTAGCACATGAATGTCATTTTTTAAGGAAAAGTATGGTCTTATGTTGAGAGGTATGGATTTCTTATGTTCTGGCCATCCATTTTTACAGTAACTAATTACAGTTATCAAATCTTGGTCCTTGGCTGTGTGTGATTGTAATTCTTTTAATTTAGTGGGACTGACAGATAAAGATTTCCTGATTAAGTTAACATGCAGGTCAATATCAGCCTCAAGATCATTCAATGACTGTTCAGGGAGGGCACATCTGGACAGGGTATCAGCAACATATAGGTATTTTCCTGGTTTATATATTACATTTAAATCGTAAGGCTGTAGTCTGAGCATTATACGTTGTAAACGTGCAGGAATATCATAGACTGGTTTTTTAAATAAAGACACAATGGGTTTATGGTCAGTTTCTACTGTAGTGTGTTGACGGCCATAAATGTATTGGTGAAATTTAGTACATCCAAATAGTATAGCTAGCAACTCTTTTTCAATCTGAGAATAAGCCTGTTGTGACTGGCTTAGGGATGCTGAAGCATAGGCAATTGGCTGTTTATTATGTAGGATGACAGCACCCATCGCATTTTTTGAAGAATCGACCGACATGACCAAGTCCCTACTAGGATCATAATATGTTAGGACAGGAGCGTTTGTGATCATTGACTTTAATTTATTAAACTCTATATTATGTATTTCAGACCATTGCCAGGTACTATTTTTTGACAAAAGTGACCTTAAGTTTGTGGTTTTTTGTGATAAATTTTTAATGTAAGAACCTAGGTAGTTGACCATCCCTAAGAACCGTTGCAATTCCGTGATTTTAGTAGGTGGAGGCATATTACATATTGCTTGAACTTTGTCTAGATCTATTTCTACTCCGTTTTGACTAAAGATATGACCTAAATACCTGACTTGGGTTTTACTGATATTACATTTCTCCTTGTTAAATTTTATATTAATTTCCTTAGCCCTCTGGAGTACTTTTTCTAGTCTAGCATCATGTTCTGACTGAGTTGAGCCATAGACAAGCAAGTCATCCATCATGACCTTTACGCCTTCTAGGTCACCAAACCTTTTTGTCATTTCAGAATGAAAAATCTCAGGTGCTGCATTTACACCAAAAGGAAGCCTGAGGTATCTGAAGCGACCTTGAGGCGTAATAAAAGTGCACAGTTTTGACGATTCATTGTCAAGTTTAAGCATGTAAAAACCCTTGTTAGCATCTAATGTGGAAAAAAACTTTGCTCCAGCTAGGTTAGTTTTTATTTCATCAATAGTTGGGAGCTGATAGTGTGGACGCATTAATGATTGGTTGAGCTTACGTGGATCTATACATAATCTAAGTTTGCCATTTTTTTTTGATGTAATTACAATAGAACTGACCCATTCAGTAGGTTCTTCCACTTTTGTGATAATTTGATCTCTTTCTAATAATTCTAACTCTTCTTTTAGGCCTTCTAACAGGCTAAATGGGACTCTGCGACAAGCATCTACTGAAGGTACAGCATCAGGTTTCATTGTTAAATGACATTCAAAATCTTTAAGGCAGCCAATGCCTGTGAAAAGTTCGGAATATTTTGACAAAATATCTACACTGGGTTCCGGCGTAACAGAATCAAAGTGAACAGTATGAATTCTTTTAATTAACTTGAGGTCTGTGCAACTTTTACGACCAATGACATTTTGACATGGTAGGTCAATTATATGAAACATTAAATCATAGTATTGGTTATTATGCTTGACAGAAACACAACATTGACCAACTGTAGGCAAGACCTCGCCACTAAAAGTTGAAAGTTTATGTGTGCTTTTAGTTATATTGTCAAGTGACAATTTGAGTTTTTTGTATGTGTTATAAGATAAGACATTAGTGTCTGCACCTGTGTCTAAAAGGCATTTTATTTCCTTGTCATTTATAGAAATGCTAACCTGATATGGATCAGAGGATATGGTGGACAAAAACAGTGAACCGAGGAAGTATTGTTCGTTACTGTTATTATTGGTAGTATTACCTGTATTGACAAATTCCAAATTGTTAACGTATCTCTTAGTACGGCAAACAGACGCAAAATGGTTTGGCTTCTGACAGTTTCTGCATGTAACCCCAAAGGCTGGACATCGGAAGCGATGAATTTGGCCGCACTTATAACAGAGCTCTGACTGAGGCTGCTGACTGACACTAGACTGACGGCTGGAACTGGGCTGGCGACTGGAACTGGGCTGACGGCTGGAACTAGGCCACCGACTAGGGCTGGCATATTGACTTCTTGATTGATGACTGCGCTGGTGACCTGATCTGTTTATTGCATTAACATCCAACGTGTTAGTGTGACTAATGGCTTTGACATCTTGTTTCATGTTTCTAATGGTTATAGCTAACTCCAGTGCCTTGTCAAAACTATCCGGTTTGTTAATTAGTATTTTTTCCTTAATATGATGACAGGAGTCATTGAGATTCCATGAGAATATATCTTTTAGGAGGCTGTCAGCAAGGGTACCGAATTCGCATTGCAAACTTATGTTTTTCAGGTCTGTAGCATATAATTCAATTTCTTCCTCCGCTCGTTGCTTCCTATTAAATAATTTGTGCCTTTCCATGGTCACGTTGACTTTGGGAAGGAAATATGTCTCGAACCTGATTAGCAATTCTTTATATGTGATTTTGGAAATGTCGATGTCGAATGAGTAGAAGATCTGGAGTGCTTCTGATCCGATGCAATTTAAAAGAATTGCCACTTTTCTTTTATCTTCTACGTTGTCAAGGTCGTTCGCTAAAAGGTAAATCTTGAGCGACATTTCAAAGTTTTTCCATGCAAGCGGCATATTTGTTGCGTGAATGTCTAGTTTAAAGTTGCATGGCGGTATTGGTAATGCATGTGACGATGTGAAGACGGATTTGTTCAAATCTTTATTTTCTTCGTCCGCCATGTTTGCATTTGCTCTTGTTGCGACTAGACAAAGGCTTATTTTACAATTACGTTGAAGGACTCACGTGAATCTTAATGAAGAGACGGGATCTTTAACTTCTGACACCATGTTACGTGAGTCGGGTGTAAGGAAAGGAGGCTGAAGTTTATATAAATCATTTAATAATAAAAAGCAAGGCTGTTACATGACTGTCGTCGTCTAGGTGCCGATTATGAGAGAGCACAGATAAGACCAAATTTACGCCAGGGAGCAGGCGTGTTTTTATACTTAACAATATCGCTATCATATTTTTAACGTTCTGATAGGTCTTATTCTCTAGATGACTAGACAGTAAAAGCGGCTGTATCGAAAAACGAAAGTGGCCTGCTATTCAAATTGGTTGACTGTGCATTAATATACCACCCTGTAGTAGGCTTGGAGAGAGGCCAAGGCCTCTATTCCACGAACAAAACCATATTGCATTTCGTCCCTTTACTTTCTCAACGTGAACGAATAGTTTGATAGAAAAGTAGTCTTTATTCTTCTTGGAACATAAGTGCTTTTCCCACTTATCAATTAGATACGATACGAGGTTGGGATAGTAAGGACGATTTGGTTTGTTTTTAACTCGGCCGTCATTACTATTAAGGTAAGAGCCATCGTAACGTTAACAATACGATAACGAATCAAATGCGATATGGTTATATCGAGTTGAAACAAGGCTTGTCTTGGTTAAATTTTTACACATTACAGCGCCGTATCTTCCACAAGCCCTATAATTTGTAAACTTAACCCTAACATTTGCGTTACGGATGTGACGTCACGCTGAAATATTAGTGAGTGCCCCTAGGAATAGAGGCAGAGACCGGAAATGCCACAAATTTATGCCGGAAACGCCCAACTCGCGTTATTTAAGAGGTTACAGAGCTTCGAAGCGTTTAGAAGTGATGTGAACAAACTAACGAAGTTCTATAAGTTCTCGTACGAGATTATTTTGGTTATTATAGTATACCGTACAGTTTCACATTGTTTTACGTCTATGAGACGCTCCGCGCCACATATTAAAAAATATTTGGTGTAATTTAATTAAATTTTTTTTTTCAAAAAGATAACATCGATTGCTTAACACTTTCGGAACAAAGTGAAATATTTCGAATCATATGAGGTCTATTGAGATGAAATACTTTTTTAATCTGTGTTAATTAAACTGATTTAAAAAAAAAAATATGTTTATTTTTTGCAAATACCTGATAATTCCTAAAGCCGCATTTAAAATATTAGAATGGATGGTTGTCAGCTAGAATTCATGAAAATCGGTAGGACACTTTAAGAGATATCAGCTCTGAAAGAAGAGGTTGCCATTTTATCGGAGGTCGTTATATATTACCCCTTGATTCAAAGTCATTTACTTCACGACACCCTGTATATTGAAAAGATATTACCAACGATGTAGTTTATTTTTTAGTTTTGAGAAATGTAGTTGTATTTTTTAGGAATTTCATTAAAGCAACTTTTATTTTCATGTCAAATCATTTTAAATGAAACAATAAAACTGATGAACGAAATTACTAACATACTTAAAACTACACTAATCTAACAAACCGTTACCAGTGGGCAGCGTTCTCCAAATTCTGGCAGCATTGCCACGTTGAATTGCAATGCTTAATCTTGGTGCCAATGATCAGCCTTTTGGCTACGAGTTCCGTCGACCAGGCGCTTAGAAAGATAGATAAGTATTTACTAAGAATTTGTATAGCACTTATTTTCACAATCAACTTCTCCCAATCCTTTCTTTGAGATGTCTACCCCTTTTAAAGCTCCTATCGTATTTTAGCTAGACTCTCCTCCCGTCTCAATTAATTTAAGCCTCCGGAAACTCATTCACGTTTACTCGTTCACTCGCTCTTCATTCGGTCACTGCTCATTAACAGTGCACAGGTTCCATGCCGGATGTGGTTACATGCTAAGGGTTTCTTCAATTGCAGCACCAGGAAAATAAAAATGTTAGTTTATAAATCACAATTTCGCATAAACTTTTTAGTAAAATAATTTTGGATTTTGCTGCCAGCGTACTTATCTATTCACATTGGTATGATGAATGATATTTATTTCTTAAAGTTAATTAAAATTATACAAGCATACATATAATTTTAATATTGGCTTATAATAATGATGATGATTGGTTTCCAACCCACTTGAGGCAAAGCGAAATTACAAACAGCGGACTTTAGCTGGCATCTTGCGAGAAGATTCTGTCTTGAGTTGGTTGAGAAGGTCTTTTCATTCCCTCATTAACCAAAATTAATATTCGCAAATACTCTTGCGCCTTCTCATAAAAAAAATGCCCTCGTTGCACCACCTGCTAGCAGCGCTCGCGCACTGTATATCACGTCAAATCACCGCTAGTTCGGCCTTGCACTCGCTAAACTTCTTGAGTGTGTCCATGGTTACGATGTTTGCCAGTGATAAAGGGTGCTGTGGAATAAAGAGGTTCTATAAGAAAATGGATACCCGTCTCTCTTCATGTTTTCCTGGTAAGTTCATCTCATCATTATTTTTTTCCTAGCCTTTGTTTGCGTCCCACTGTTGAGAAAAGGCCTAACCTCTGTGTCTTGCACGGGTCTCTTCAATCTTCCCTATGGAGAACAAACTCTCACCATTCTCACACAAACGCGTCCAAATCATCCCACCATCTCCTTATGTCATCATAATTAGGTGTCTTTGTTACCGACTGCTTGTATTAAGTATGTTTATTAAAATCAATAAATAAATGATCATTAATAATCACAAGAGCTGGATGAGAAGAGCACTGGACCGAGATGAGTGGCGAGCAATGCAGGATGCCTACACTCAGTATTGGGTGGCTATAGGCTGAACAAGAAGAAGAAGAAGAAGAAGAATAATCACAATTATTAACGATTTTCGCGACCTAACCAACCGGCAGGTCAGTCAAAGAGTTATCCTCTGATACACTTGGTTAACCCCTCTACGTCTAAACATTATGCTGAGCTTTTTTCTATCGAAAATGGGTTTGAGTTTGAACTCAGTTTCACCTGCTGTTAAGCGATCACAAGATCGAAGGTAGTACACGATTTATTCAACCACACGCAGATCCCGGCGTCTGGAAGATCGATGGGAGAAAGTTAAAGGCTTGGTCAAACTTCGACTTCAGACAATAAATGTTCAGTAATTATGTTATTAAATGCATCTTTCTCTGTTTAGATTTCCGTGCCCAAAAGAAGCCCAACGAGACCCCATTAATTATGCCAACGCTCTCCGTCCGTCCGTCCAAATTTAAAGAGCTGTATTCTTTCGAACCGTAATAATTTAGATACACAAGAAAATCTCTTTAAGCAATTACCCTTAATATAACCTGGTCACAAAGACAGCGTCAAATTACAAAGAAGTACTTCATTACGTCGAAGTCAATCATTCATTTTCAGTGATAAAGGTATAAAATCAAAAAAGTCCATATCCACAGAATCGGTCCATCTAATATACCAACATGCCTGTATTTTCTTGATGCGTTAGAAAATAACCGTTGAATCCGTATTAGAAGCGAATAAGCATTATAATCGTATTTTGATAATTTACCAGACAACGGCTTGAGATTGGAGTGACGATGAGAGGTGGAAAAATAGAAAAAGAGCGGGAGCTAACATTATTTTTTGAAACTGAAGTTCCCTCGTTGTACCAGAGGCCCTAGACAAGATGCGTTCGCTAACTAGCGATTCGATTCTTTTGGTTTTTAAACCAATCGCGTTACTGCTAGATCACGTGGCTTTTCGTATGGCGTGATCTACCAGTGACGCGATTGGTTTAAAAACCAAACGAATCGAATCGCTAGTTAGCGAACGCATCTTGTCTAGGGCCTCTGTGCTATTAATGAAGACTATAAGTAAGTCGAAGACATACGACTTTTGAGACTTATAGTTTTTTTTCTGCATCTAAGTGCTTCGCATCGCAATGAATTTTGGAAGAGGTTAAATACTTATATAGAAAAACTAAATCTACTATTTAAATTACAATATACGGCAATATTAGTAATTGTTGTCTTGTCGTTTCATTATGTTAAAACTACAATACAGCAATTACCTGCCTGTTGTATACCTATGATTTAAATGTACTGTTCCATGTTCTGTATTTGTATTGTATGTTGTTCCTAGAAAGTTACAAAGCCTAAATTTGGACAAGATCAATGCAGTAATACAACGTCAAAATTACGGTTGTGTTTGAATGTAAAAAGTAAGATATCTTTCATTATACAAAATAACATTCAGCTCCCGTCTCAAAACGTATGTGTAGCAGGAAAGTAAGAATTTCTGGAAGGTTTCCCCTTACATCGTTCCAAATCCACCTTAAACGATTTAAATCACCCCCTATTTATCGCGAGGGCGTTAGTGCCTTTCGGAAGGGTACGCAAAATGTAATGTGATGTGTCAAAAGATTCATTGGAAGAACGACGAAAAGGATTAAGGGACGCATTTACATTATTATTAATGTAAGGTGATTGGCTGATATCGGAATTTATAGAATGATATCGTTATTTCACTGAGTTGTAGTAGTAGAACGACCTTGTGCTGGGTCCGGATCGCTACCACCTTCTTATTCTTCACTCGCCACCAAACAGCAGTGTTCGCATTGTTGTGCTCCGGGTAAGCAACCGGTGAAATTTCTGGCATAACAGCGTTTCATCGTAGTTCTTAAGGTTAGTGGTTAGTTGTCATCGTGAGATAGAAAATGTCAGAGAAAAGTGAAGTGAAAGTTAATTATTGTTATGAGGTGTGCTACCACTATCTTATCCACTAGCTACCACCAAGCAGTAAAACCATATTGCCTTTGACATGCTTCCGCATTGTCAACAGATTCATAGCTCTTATTTACTTGACAGTAATGGCGGTCGAATTAAAACCAATACCAAAACACGTTCAAGGCAATATGGATTTATCCAGTAGAATAAGGCAACGAAAGATCATCCATGTGGAATCGTTTTTTTGTGGCATGACAAAGGGTAGGCCATCTTAAGGTACAGTTGACTTCAAAGAGCTATGCATCCACTTTTGGACGTTATGCAAAAAGGTGAAAAAGTGTAAGTGGGCTCTAAAAAGACATCGAAATTTCCTCATCACTATTTTTTTTCCTGGTCACGCTTTATCAGTCAATGTCGAATTATGAATTTTCATTTAAATCCTTGATCCTGCCCAATTACTGAATGCATAAACAATGGTAAATAAATAAATAAATAATAAAAATAAATAAATATCAGGGGACAATCTCACACAAATTGATCTAGTCCCAAACTAAGCTCTAGGTTTGTACTATGGGTACTAAACAACGATAAACATACTTAATAAAGAAATACATACCTAAATATATAGAAAACATCTAAGACTCAGGAACAAATATTCGCGCTAATCACACAAATATCTGCCCTTACCGGGATTTGAACACAGGACCGCTGGCTTAAATAGGGAACCAGTAAAGTTGTACGTCACCTGTTCCCGCCTAAACCTCCGATAACTCAGGCGCAAAATGGTGCGCTTAGTTCCGGTTATATTCACACCGAAGCGTTATTTAAAAAAATCGGGACCATTTCACACAAATTGACCTTGTCCCAAACTAAGATGTAGGCTTGTACTATGAGTACTAAACAACGATTAACATATTTATATAGAGGAATACATACTTAAACCATCCATATAACCTATCGCAAGCAGCAGTGTTTGCATTGTTGTGTTCCGGTGTAGGGATAAGACAACCGCTGAAATTACTAGCATAGAGTCCATCTTAGTCCTCAGGGTTGAGGTTTTAAGATTGCAGTCTTGAAAATTCAAATGTCTATGTGTCTCAGATTCCACTTACTATCAGGTGGCCTGAGTGCTCGTGTACCTTTCCAATGCTATAAAAAACATAGCCAACATCCAAAACTCAGGAACAAATAAAAAATACTAATACCGGGAACCGAGCCCACGACCGCTAGCTTTGTAGGTACCACTAGTCTAAACACATACTGACAGACTAAACTAAAGAATTGTCTATAATCGCTTATACAGTGACATTTACGTTTGGATTTTTGTAAGGGTAATGTGTTTCTTATAGAACTTAAACTTAGAAGTTGCTTATTAAAAAATAGAAGATAAGCATACGATAAGTCTTGGATAAAACAAAACTTTTATCCGAGACTTTTCGTATCCTGTTAATTATCCTACCGGATCGGATGGATAATTCAGTCATAAAATGGGTTTAAAGACCGTGTTATTCCCTCTGCTTTTCACTTTGATTACGGGGAAATAAAGCAGTGATACTGATAATGTAAAAAAAACTTTTTCTTGGATGTAGGTGGCAATATCTGTTCATTAAGTTCTTTTGCATTTTTTCTATTAGTGTGCTAGGTGTGAGCATTATTTCCTCTTCACTTGAGGACATTTTAATTAAGTACCGTAGCACAACAAGTTTTCCTAAAAAGGCAACTAATTATTAGTCCAAAACTAGACAAAAATCCCTTTCCCGCCACAGTGAGTATTTCCTTTTTTTGCAATAGATTTTAACTTAGTTCGAACGCAATACTCCCAAGTCATACGTTGATTTTGTAATGTTATTGGAAAAAATGCTTTTTTCAAATAGTTTCATTTTTTTTAGCATAAAATAAGGTGACGTAAATGTATTCAAATAGCAAGTTTATTTAGTGCAGTCACCTCGTCTGTCTGGCTGTAGGACTAAATTATCTCAGTCTAGATGACGACAACACTTTATGCGCTAGCGCATAAAATGCGATTTTATGCAGCCTATATCCAGCATAAAGAAGGACTTTACCAGCATGAGAAGTGAAAACATAATTATTAATTAGTTACGCTTCGGTGTGACAGACGTACAGTTAATCCCAGTTTTAACGCGCGTTAATCGCGGTCGGTACATTCGGCCGCAAATTTATGACTCGCCTTAGGGGTTGTATGCAGGCTTATTCAATTAGGCACTTGGCACCAGGCAACGTTCGAGGTAATTAGGCTAAAACCTACTTAATGCCAATCAAAATCTACTTGATTGGGTTTTAGTATCAAAATTTGAATAGAGATGTTTAGTGTTATAATTTTCTTAGTAAAACACGTCTTCTTCTTACTTGCTGTTTTAAATATTTACTCTCTTTCTAACATAAAATAATTATTTATTTTTATGCTTCGGTGACGATTGATTGTATCTAGATAAAAGCTATAGGCCATAGAGTTAATGTGTTTCCAAGTAAAGGCGTGTCCGCCCCGCCAAAAGACTAACAAAACATGTTAGCAAAATATGTAACAACACATGTTTAGGTACAACAGCAAATCCATTGCCACTTTGGAGTGAACAATGACATGTATTGTTTGTCATAACATTTCACTTTTCTTTTGATCCCAGTACAATTGGTAATATGACGTTTGTTTACTGTCTGTTTGTAGAATTGTAGAATATTTATTTATATTGAAAGGTATCAAAATGAGTTCCAATGGTTCATAACTAATGCCCTATTTGACATTTCTTCATTCGAACTCAAAACTTTCAAAAGTCAAAACATGACCCCCTCCCCGCAGACGAACGCGTTTCCATCCATGACGGAAAACATGTTTCTGTGTTTTTAAACAACAAACATTTTGGCTACGTACGCCCCTTTTCTGATCGAAAAACATGTTAGATGTTTAAAAACATCAAAAACACGCCGAGCGGACGCGGCTTAACTGAAGTATCTACCTAGAGCGACAAATCATTGACCCACAAGAGGCATCTGAAAATTCCTGGACGCAACGGGTCCTTGCGTTATACTCTAAAAGAAGGGCATCCACAAAAGAGAATGGTTGAAGCCGCACACAAGGCCCATCACAACCCCCAAAACAATAATAATACCAGTAATAGACTAACATTGATATAATATTCTCAACACGCCTTATATTAATGTTAGTCCAACTAATTGCACTTGCAGTAAAACTAACATATCATTGCTCCAAATGTTACGAATTTCACTAATCACAATTCTGTGGTCCTAGTTAAAAAGGGTACCTAATATAAGTCTTCTAAAGATCAAGGTGAAAAAGGGCTTACGTCTAGTATACTCCGTCGATGTATTTATACCCTTTTTTATTACGAGATAAGTCGACTTATCGGTTCCTCACTGCTGAGGATCGCGACCACAGGTTGTTTTACGCCAGTCTGTGCAATTGTAAGCCGAGTGGGCCGCCCGGTGCATGCCGCCCACCGCCTTCTTGATGACCTCCGACCATTTTGCGGGTTATTCCTAGCTTCCAACGTATAGTATAAGTATATGGAAATTTTGCCATAATACCTGGGTTGGATAGGTTGGAAGTTGGGAATAACCCCACCTTGCCGGTGCTCTGCCTTGAGCGCGCTTTCCATCCATCTGGCCCAAAATAATTAGCTCCTCCAGACTGGGCTTCGAAGAACGCACTAGGACCCCAGAGTTATGATTAACCAATAGAAAAAATGCAAGTATTTGTTTTGATAAAAAATATGTAAAAACATAATAATGACAATTTTCAATTGTCAAATTGAACACTTCATTTCTGCCGTATGCCTTTATAGGCCTACTAATATTATAAATGAAAGTTTGTATGTGTGTGAGTTTGTTAGTCTTTCACACTGCAATGGCTGGACGGATTTGGATGAAATTTGGGATGGAGATAGCTTATACCCTAGATTAAAACATAGGCTATATTTTATCCCGGAAAATTAAGTTCCTGAGGGTTATAGTAATCGAAATCTATGTGGACGAAGTAGCGGGCAGACCCTAGCTCAAAATAAATGAGTGATATGAGAAGCTGTCCTAATGCATTGGATTTAAGTCTGGATGGCCTAGAGTAATACCCCTACTCTGGGCCAACAAGTAGTTGTACTAGAACCTAAACGTTTCGTTAAGGGCTCAAAGACATGCCTATTCTATAGTCTATTGGGAAAGGTACATTGCTTATACAATCTTTGGCCGTTGAAGCAGAAAGGCTTTGGAATAGCGACACCGATCCAGAAAATCCGATCCGTAATAAAGAGTGCACTCGGTTTTTCTGAACCCACAATAAACTCGGCGTATTAAAAAACGCACTTTTTTACATTTTCAAAAGCGGCTTCACAGTCATACCTTACCTTTGATGAAATATGGTTTATATCTGCTTCATGACAAAATTTCAAAAAGATGCGATTTTTTTGACGCTGAGTACAATAATATCATACAAAGACGTTAGATTTTCAAAAAAAATGTACATTGTTAAAGGCTCAATGAAAACAAAATCACGATCGCGTCTTTTGTGTGTCATACAAACTTTATGGGTAACTTTCGTTACACAAAGGAATTAAGTTTTGTTTTTATTAAAGCCCTTTACTGTGTACAATTTTATTAAAAACGTCCCTTTTACCTATCTAAAATACTGCTTACAAATCTTAAACCTCTACAGAATAAAAACAAAATTACATAAAAGATAGCCCTTAACATTAGTAGGAATTATCTCTAAGGCGCTAATTAGGCATCAGATAGGGTCCAGAGTAATTGCTCGAAGAATTTAATGAAAAGATTCAGCTCATTACTCTGAATGGGAGGCTTTAGAGGCCCATTCATGAACCAGAGCACCGGTTTATTCATGTTTTACGTCTATGAAAAGTTAAGGCGGACAGCATTTTTATGCACTCATGTTATTCCTTAGAAATTTGTATATATTCTTTACTGAACTACCTTAAGACAATAAACGCAACAAGAAAACGCTAAATGGTCTCCATATAACCAGTCAGAATCATATTGTCTTTGACGTGTTACGGTATTGTTTTTAACTCGGCCGCCATTACTATCGAGTAAATAAGAGCTAAAAACGTTGACGATACAGAAACACGTAAAAAGCAATAAGGTTTTACCGTATATAATCCCTGTACGTAAGTATATATATATATAATATCACGCCTTCATTCCCAGAGTGGGGTAGGAAGAGCTAGAGAAACATCAACTCTAAAAATGCTTGTTTATAATTCTGTAACCACATTTTGCACAATCAGACCAAGAAGTTTACTAGTGTTTTAGTGACAGGTTGCAAGCCCATCGCCTAACAGTACTAAATACAAGCCCTTATTCCCTTAGTCGCCTCTTACGACATCCACGGGCAGATATGGAGTGGCACTATTCTAACCCGGCAGCCACACGGGGTTTCGTAAGTAATTTATACATACATACATACTATCACGCCTTCATTCCCAGAGAGGGGTAGGCAGAGCTACAGAAATACCAACAATTACAAAAAGAGTTGTTGGTAATTCTGTAACCACATTTTGCACAAACAGGCTAAGATGTTTACCAGTGTATTAGTGATAGGTTGCAAGCCCATTGCCTAACAGTACTAGAAGCCCTCATTCCCCTAGTCGCCTCTTACGAGATCCACGGGAAGACATGGAATGGCACTATTCTAACCTGGCAACCACACGGGCAAACGGGTAATTTATAAGTAAGTATTTTTTCCCTGGACGTAAGTAATGTACATAATTAAAGCTAACTACTTATTTAACTATTTAGTACCTATATAACGATGTCATAATGAAGACACCGTCAAGTAACAAGCAAAAACATAATATGCACAAAAATTTACATTGATATTTTACGACGAGGTGGTTATTAATAATTGAGTAGCACAATATGAGTACTTTTTTGTGTAAAAACAACCTCTCACGTGGGTAAAAACACCGTTTCGAAATAAATTATAACATCAATGTCATAACGAATTACGTAACGGATTTTTGCTACAAAATAGAAAAAAAACCGGCGAAGTGCATGTCGAACCACGCACAGTGAAGGGTTTCGTAGCTGGGATGAACGTTCATGGTTGTTTTTTTTTTTTATTATTATTAAAAACTTAAACTACACAGCGTATCGTGTTCAAAACAATTTTGATTGGAAGTATTTCGTATGTTCTACTACTGTATTTTTTATTAGAATGTTCTATTTAACAGTTCAAAAGCTACTCACCCGGACAGAATTTTTACGACTTTAGAAGCGTATATCTCGCCCACTGTTCACTTACGTAAAGGAGTCACTTAAAAACCTCCGTATCATTTTGGAAGCCCTATCTAAAAATACCCTACACGCAGATGTAACTCAAAAAAACTTTTTCGTCCCCTATTTACATGTATGGACCCCTAAATATATTTTTTTGTTCATTTTTACTACATCATTGTACGGTTCATCGAATACATCTATCCTCCAAATTTCATTTATATAGTGCCAATAGGCTCTGAGTAAAATGGCTGTGACATACAGACGGACAGCCGGACGGACGGACGGACAGACGGACAAACGGACAGACGGACATGACGAAATTATAAGGGTTCCGTTTTTGCCATTCGGCTCCGGAAATCTAAAAAGAGACTAAAGAGATTTTTTAAAAATAGCGCTACAGATGTGGAACGTCAACGAGCGTAACAAGCATTTGAATGATGTAGCAAATAATAATTTCATTGTGCTATCCAATTATTACTGAACCTTTATCATCTTACAAGGCCTCGGCATAATCATAATTTATGCCCTGTGTTCTCGCATACTGAACTTATGAAGAAAAGCATAGTTTGCCTAACCAGTCAGATTTTAATAAAATAACAAATGCTGTAAGAACGACACCATGGCAATAATTTAAAAATAAATTTCGAATTTATTAATTTCTAAATGTTATTATTCCATTGACAGGATTCTTAAATTATAATTTAAAGTAATTTACTCCAATTTGTCATTTTTGTATTTTTTTTATTGTATATTATAAATTTTCATTTATGTTAAGTTAAGGTATGTAATAGGTATGTAAGATCTTTGAGAATTTAAATTTTTAAGTTGCAAAAGGTTTTAAATGTAGAATTATAAAAAGATATGGTTTGTTCGTATGAATCATCATTTATTTTACTGATTTCCAAAACATAGTGATACCAGTTTCTCTCTACCACTGTAACCAGTCTTACATACGTTTACGAATAAATCACTTTGACTTTAGGCAACTTGCAATTATTTTTAATAATCTAAAGTGATAGGAAATCTCGATCTACGTGCCGGACCCTCACTACTTTTCCAGTTGAAACATATTTTTAAACAGAAAAACTGAGGGATCCACAACATAGAGCAGAATAAGAGACAATAAACAAACCATATTCTGAAGCGGCTACAATTACATACATAAACCCAGAACATCGAACCAAGTCCTCCAGTTTATTTAACTTAGTCAATTAAAGTTGCTCACATAAAACTGAACTTTAACCGCGACTCAAGCAATAAACATCTTAGATTAATCGCGCAACAAGTTTCCTCGCTGCCTATTACTGCAATGATTAATGAATGTAAAACGCAGGAAATGTTATTAAAACAGTATGCGTCAGTAAATCCTTTTCATGGTTCCATTTTCAAGGGATGCCAACGAGATTATTCCTGCGCCTTCGCTTTTCGTCTGTGTATCTGTGGGCTCTCACGAATTGTTATAACTAGACACTAAATTCTCAGAGTACGCATTACTATTGTCGCTATAGCAAAAAAAAGTTGAGATGGAATGCTTCAATGCCAGTTATGATGAAATTTTGAATAGAGATGGCTTTAACCCGGGTAAAGCACATGTAATACATTTTATACAAAAAATGTTGCACAAAGTCGCGGGCAACAGCCATTAAAGGACAATGGGAAAAAAATATGGCCCTATAACCTAGAATCGATACAGCAGTTACATAATCATTGACACCCATGACTTCGAGCCAGTTTTTTTTGGCAGTGTCCTTTGCCTACATCAGTCAAGATTGGATCATTATGTAATGAATTATTATTATATTGATTTTTACTTTACGTGCAATACCCTTAAAATAATTTACCATTTACAGTAGTGGCATAACCCTTCCTGGCATGATTCTAATTTCATAGCCCGGCGCCCCGCTGTTTGCTGAAAATTTGCTGAAATAGCAGCGGTGAATTCGTGATTTGCAGTGAAATATTAAGCATTGAAATCGGTTTTAATACAAGACGATAGTTGTAGTTTGATGTTCTGTTAAAGTGCAGTGAATGTCAAATATAAACTTACAATGTCAAATACATATTTACTCCAGACCAATGCATAAAACTTATCAGCATTTTCGTTGAGACATTTTACTTGCAGATTACAAAATGTGTTACTGCTTATTAAAAATATGCTGTGGTGTTATATCAAAATGGCGGCTTATATGACGCTTTCAGGTTAAACAAACATTGTAATTAATGGTAGTTTTATTGATCAAAAAATAAAGGAGTCGTTAAGTATCACTCGTTGTCATTTATTACGTTTTGACGTCTTATAAAAATTGTGTTAGGGGTTGATTGGTCAATAAGCCAATTAATTCTTTTCCGATTATCAC
This sequence comes from Acleris holmiana, assembly GCA_949316455.1. Classification (NCBI taxonomy): domain Eukaryota; kingdom Metazoa; phylum Arthropoda; class Insecta; order Lepidoptera; family Tortricidae; genus Acleris; species Acleris holmiana. The sequence continues at coordinate 9,406,446 of OX438785.1, forward strand.
CCTCCTTTTTAGGGTTCCGAAGTCAAACTAGGAATCCTTGTCCATCTGTCCGTCGGCCCGCAGTTTGACTCAGAGACCCTTGGCACTTTAAAGCTGTAATTTGACATAGTCATACATTTACTCATCTTAGCCAATATCTTATATAGTCATGTATACTCGTAGACCCCGTACATTTGGTGCCGTTGACACAAAATCGACGTCACGGTGCATATAGCCTGATTCAATGTCAATTTCTTTAGTTAATCTTTATCGAGATTAAAAATAAGCGAAGATATCGCACCTTCGGTAGAACATGGGCAAAATATACAATGTGACTAAAGGGGCAATTATGCCCTTGTCCACTAGAACAAAGGGCACAATGTACAATGTGACTAAAGGGGCAACTGTGCCCTTGTTCTACCGAAGGTACGATATACAAAATGTCTAATTGATTTTTACCGCCAAAGCCGGCAAATCACGTCATGTAATTGTCGTGCCGGATCGCCAAGCCCTCAGCACGCTCGATACATTTTGTATCGGCGCGGTTGCGGCATATGACGTCGTTGGCGTCGGGGGCACGTAAGGTTGCAGCCGACCGTGGCGTTCAAAAGGTTAATTAATTTTTGACCGTCTTTCACCTACGCAGCCAATTAATTATTATGTAAGCTGAAATAGTTATATGTATGTATTTTTATTTACGTGCATAGTTTTACATTGATAGGTTTTAGAAAACTAAATATCAATTTGGTAACTCTAACGGTAGTGTTATAATTTTCTAAAACAACTGTATTTAAAATTACGTCACTTTTACGTCAGCGGCACCAAACGTGCGGGGTCTGGTCATGTAGAAACCTTTTATTGGCTCTACTATTATGTATGACCCTAACTGTCATTTTTAAATGTATGCCTTTGGTTTCTCAAAAAAAAAAACAATACGCTGACAACGTTGTAAATAAAATCTTCCCAAAAACCTGCATGGTGATCAAACTGTAGAAAGGGAATTATTTTTTTACATTATAACATCAATTGAGGTATCATCGGAGATCCCTTAAAAATAATTGTTTATAGTCATTAATGTCATTATCATTGTTTAGATTTAGGGGACCGTTTTGGAAATATTGCACTTGAAAACTATCATTTATGCTAGAGTTTCGTATCCTCCGCTATACAGCCAAAATCTTAACCTTAAAAACATTTAAAAAAAACCTACCAATTGGCCTAGCAATTGGGGGGGGGACACTTGAGTCTAACAAAAATTAGCGCTTTAAAGCTTAATATTTCAAATTACTTAATCAAAAAACAGTTTTCACAAACTCGCAATATTTTTGAATGAGCTATCCAACGACACCCCACACTATAGGGTAAACATCCCCATGTTACGTGTAGGGGAGGTACCGTAAAAAAATATTTTTTTACATTTTATTGTACCACTTTGTTGGCGTGACTAATATGCATATTCATGCCAAATTACAGCTTTTTAGTACTAAGAGTCTCTGCGCAAGCTGCGGACGGACGGACGGACGGACATGGCGAAACTACAAGGGTTCGTAGTTTGACTACGGAACCCTAAAAAACTATAGTACATTAATCTCAAAACCTTTTAAAATACCACTGTGTTTTTCTTTTAAGTAACTACCACTAAAAGTGAACAAAGCCGAGCAATTACACCCACCTGAAGTTTGCAAGCAACCATCGAGATAAGGAGAAGGGATCTCTCGGGGAACTTAGTCGTTCCAAGTTAACAATAAGTAGTAAAGGCTCGTGACTCGATTCCGAAAAAGAAAAATTTGTTGAGAAATATTTCTTATTTTTACAAATAAGTGCCAGTATTTTATAATCTAGTTCGGCCATTCTTTTCGTTGAACATAAGTTTGAGCCACGTTCTCGCTAAACGATTTTTATTTAATAAAACGGTAAATTGTGGTGTTTTCCAACTCGAAACACGAAAAGTAACGTATTTAATAAGCTTATATGTAGAATTATCCTAATTCACAAAAAGTTATTTATATTAACTTTGAAGTGAGTAACGCAGTGGAGATTGCTGTCATCGCTTTTTCTATGGAAAAAGTGCAATTTACCACTGAGTTGAGTTACCAATTTATTTCAACAATAATTGAGTTTTTTAATAGGTTTTTGTTTTGAATCCGTTAAACGTAAACACTCTAGGTTCATGTTATTTATTTACACGCTGATTCATAATTTGATATACTTTTTATTGGACGATAACCAAAAATGTACATTGAAAAGTACAACGGCCCAGTTAGCACCCTTGTTTGCGTAGTTTAGTACCAATTTCACCATGCAATGTTAAATTTAATCAGTATAAATCGACTGTTAGTTTATACATTTTGATAACTGTTAACGCTCTAATCGTCTGTTAAGTGGTAAACATCGGTACACTTAGGCTGCAAAATTAGTTTGTTGAACAGCTGTGTTTAGATCTATCTTCTTTCCATACTAAATTAGTGCAAGTTTTTTCTTTTTTTGTAGTGGTTTAACATCGATATGACCATCACGTATATATTTAATATCTCTTTAATTAGTGCGTCTACTTGAATTTTAGATTTAATATGTATTTTTATTTAAAGAAAGTACCATAAAACAAGGTTGATGCACTTATTTTAACAAAAAATAAAGATATTAGCGAAACTAAATGTCGTTTTGTACTCAAACAACATTTCCTCTAAGTTTCATGTCCCTACCTGCAGCGGTTTACCTTGAGCGTTATTTGTCAATCAATCTCTAGAGGAGAGTTTTATACACCAGCTGTTCTTTTGGCTGTTTAGTTGTCAAAGTTTGTATGAAACAACTGTTATTTTTTTCGCGACTTGGGTGTTGGTCCCATAATAAAAGTTGATGAGTATCACCAACACAGTAAATCTAGTCCCTGAAGTTTGCACAACCCTCTGCCGAACACCCTGTATACTCGTGAGATAAGATGATTAAGATCACATTAATTACTTTTTGAACTAATAATATAGTTTTAGTTTAAAAATAAAGTATACTATAGGGTGATCGAACCAGTATTGGACAAGGTCTAATGATGCACTTGACTCTTATTTTGCACACAATAAAGGTTATTAATTTGTTTTGCAACAATCAATTTATAACCTTATGATCTTTGAATTAAGAGTAAAGTGTCCATTATTGGTCCATCACCTACTGACGAGCATATAAAATAATCATATCCTGTCATTTCACCAAAAAACATTTCACAAACATCATTTGGCAAACTGCATTTTAATCCGAAACTGTAAATATTTCAGATTTTATTTCAGGACCATCATCTTGAAATATTTAGTCTCTGAAAAAAATGCAGTTTGCCAAATGATATGTTTGTGAAATAATCAGTTTGTGAAACGTTTTTTGGTGAACCATTAGTGAACCCAAAATATTTTTTATTGAAAAATATTTTTAAATGCGAAAACTGAACTCTAAATACGCTGTAGTATTAAATATTTTTTCTCCTCCTTTATTAAAGTTTCCGGTCCAGCAAAATATAATTTTCCTTCCTTGTTTAGAAAATTTATCACGTAACGCGGCGGGGTGGATATTGCAAGCAACGTGACGTTATACTTTATATTATCTACCCGTTATTATGTCTAAGAACGTGGTTTAAATGGCGTTCTATAGGAAAAGGATTTAATAATCGTGAAAATAAGCAGAAACTATTAAGGAGCTATTAGTAAGGTATTACTTTTGACTTCTAATGTACCTACGTTTCTTTCACTTCTAAGGTTTTTTTCTCTTTTGGATGCAAGGTGCATTTATTATGATGTTCTGTCTAAACATTCACTATTTTGTTTGAACGTGACAAGTATTTTAAATGTTGCTTTGTTGGCTTGAACATATTTGGATTTATAACTACTAGGTGTAAAGTTTTTTTTTAATGTTATTACCGTTCTGCCCCGCTAACCAGCATCTAAATCTCCTGTAGCAAACAAAATCTTATTACTAGGCTAAAAGGATTTAACTTTATTTGGCAATTGAATCTGACATAGTGTTTGTTGACATAGGAGGTCATCTTTTGGTCGCCATTGTCATCGACTAATACAAATGTTGTTTCCTAATATTTAAATCATGGATAGATTTGGTAAAAATGTAACACATTTTGTATGTGCCAAAAAACATCTTTTATTTTTTAACTTAATGTCAATTAATGAAGGTTAAATAATTCCTAAGAAATTATTTTTACTAAATTGCCTTTTTAATTGTCTCTAAAATGTCTCTCTCTCTAAATTATCGATTTGAATAACACATTATATATTTTATAACAAAATGTACACTGTACACTAATATAATGCTAGATTTTAGAAGAATAAATCCTAGTTGTGACTAGTTTTACTACTATAAAGTAATAAATATTAGTCGACCATCTCACAAAAACCGAAGTTTCTGTTACCTATTTCCGCTTGGGTTGGTGGGGTCGAGTGTATGCGCGTCGCTTGATACATATGAGGAATACGCACGAAGATGCAGCCCTGTCTAAGGGCATGTTTTTTCTTCAGTAGTTTGTGAAGCGATGCTTAAATAGCGTAGCTGTCAAAAATAACCCATACAAGTTTAGCTCCGGGCGGATAGAATTATCACGATTTTCGAATATGTTGTAGATATTATGAAAATTTAGGTCTGTACGTTACCGCTTTTTTTTTTCTTTCTAATAAATATTTTTACAGACCTACAAACTACAGACCTAGTTTTTTATAATATCTACAGCATATTCAAAAATCGGACAACGTATAAGCGGAGAAAAAACACAAAAAAGTATGGTTTTTTTTTGCTTCACTGTCCTCTTAAACTATCCTGATTGTTAAAAATCGTAACTGATGGTTAAATCTCAAGGGAATGTATGCATGCTTTCGAATCTTTTTTCGATTTTTTAAAAATTAGTTGACTTAACTACTTATGAAACAACAGGCCCTAAGGCAGCGACCATACCGAAGCTTAATGGTGCGTGAATTACGGTCCGTCGAAATTGACGTCATATAATTATTATGACCCATTCTTTTGTTTACGCAACGTCACCGTAATTTACACGTCCCTGTGGCCGATCCCTAAATCTGTCCTGTTGAGTTTGCTTGTCGTGGTTTGCGACGGTTCTCTATCGTTTAACCGAATTTCATATGCAATAATTTATTTGCCCAAATTTCATATGACATAATTTTACATGCCATACAAATCATGTGCCATAATATTCATTTGAAATAAAGGCATTTTTTCTGCAACTGTAAACTATTTAGAATTGTAATAAAACAAACTTAACCTAACCTATTGGGCTCTATACGATGGCATGGCAAAATTACCTGAAATGTTAACGATTTCTAAAAAAAATCTTTATGGCAAATGAAATTATAGTATGTAATATTAGCCAGTGACCATTATGGCAAATGAAATTATGAAAAATGAAGATAAATTCAAAAATTTTAATGGTTTATTGCATGTCACATTACAAGTATTAAAAGATGGAATTACAAAAAGGTATTCATATGATGCCCTGCAAGGTCATAAGACAGTCCAAGAGATACGGGTTCGCGACGCGTATATACGGTCGAGGCATGCACACATGCAAGGCGAGCAAAATACCTATGTTTCAATATGAAATACTGTTTGCACTGTGACATGGCCTTCCTCATAAATAATTTACCCGTATCTAACGTATTTTAGTTCCGTTTTGGTAAAATGTTCCCAAGCGTATCCCCTTTGACAGTCCGGTCACTCGTTTGGGGTTGAAATATTTGCACGTTGATAGTATAAGACGGAGATTTCTTTTTATATTATATTTAAAATTGTATTAATAAACTAAATACCACCTATGCGTGGGTGGTGTATGGGATTAATTAGATATTACATTAAAAAATAAAATTATACAGGCACTATTAGATCGGACAGTATGGCCAAGTCTGTAACTATCACTCTGGGTTTCTATATTCAAAACGTCTCGTTAGAATATGACGTCTCATTAGAATATGACGTCTTGTAAAAATTTGACACATTTTGTATGTATTTTCTGTTCTTAGGAACCATGTCATCGATTTGTGACAAGAAAAACTGCATACATGGATTTAAGAAAAATCCTGCACTCTAGTATCTAAAACTAGTATATTGATTAGTTCTCCGGGTTGGCAACGCGGTGGTAGGATTTTAGTCTTGAGATTTCAAATGTTTTTGGGTCCCAGATCTGACTTTACCAGCAAGTAGCCTCTGTGTTTGTTTGCCTTTCAAGTGCTATAAAAAATATAAAAACACAAGTTTATAACTAAAGCTAGATAGTTATTTATACTTTGTTCAACAGTTTCGCAGATTTTTATCCTTAAAGTTATTTTAATTTTTCTTTGGTAACAAGTCTAAACTAACGTAATAAATCTAAAAATCGTTAAAGGCATCCTGTTAATAACGCTGTAAGAGAAAATTGTGTTGGTCGAAATGACAATCGTTTGACAAAATTTAATGCCTGCCCATTTATATTCACCCACTGAGTAGAAACACAGGTATTTGCTTGAAAATATTGTGAAATGGTGTTATGGGATATTTGTAATCTAATGTCATCAAAAAAAAACACAGATATGAGTGGCTGGACTTTGTGGTTGGTTTCAACTACTTCATTGTACTGTCGAGTACAAATACATGCACTTTTTCACCTTATGTCATTCAAATGAGGTGCAAAACTGAATACATATCTGATTGGTAGAACAAGGGCAAAATATACAATGTGACTAAAGGGGCAATTATGCCCTTGTCCGATAGAACAAGGGCGTAATTGACAATGTGACCAAGGGGGCAATTGTTGTGTTTTTGTTGAGAATTAGGAGGATTTTTTTCTACTTTAGTTAATATTATCTTGCTTTGATATCTCTTACTATCAGTTAAAGAGCCATCATAACGTAAAAAAAATGTATGTATGTGAACACTTTATTGTACAAAATACTGGAATTCAAATAAAAAAAATACACAATAGGAATGTAGACACGCAAACTATCTCTTTAAGGGATACTTTCCAGGTAAACTTTGGGTTATTGAGGAAATAAGAAAATATAATTATAAGTCAATAAATGTGGGAAATTAAGGTCCAGTTGGCTTGTAATGTCATTTGCGTTATCAGCCTATCGGTATGTTACAATTACGTCATTGAGAAAATTTGCTATTTCATTATGCAAAAATAAAATAAAGTATGGAAATAGGATGGTTTACTCAACTTTTTCTTAATTACCTCTTACTGGAAAAAATCTCCGACCATATATTTGTGTCACATTGAAATTTTGTCAATTGTACTTACAATATTTTTTTAATTCACCTATTATGGTGTGGTTGCCGGGTTAGAATAGTGCCAATCCATGTCTTCCTGTGGGTGTCGTGAGAGGCGACAAAGGGAATAAAGGCTAATAGTACTGTTAGGCGATGGGCTTGCAACCTAACATCTTAGCCTACTTGTGCAAAATGTGGTTAGAGAATTATCAACAAGTTAAGAGTTGTTGGTATTCTGTAGCTCTGCCTACCCCAGGGAATGAAGGCGTGACATTATGTATGTATGTATTATGGGCACCTCCGTCGCTGTCTCTTGTGCCATCACCGTCCATTTGAGCAATGACTCGACAGTATCGCACAAAGTGCCTTAACGACAAAACAGGTCTTTGTCCCTACCCGAGTATAACATAGGTACTCCCTGTTAGACATGACTAAGCCATCGTCTTAAACTAGATGTTAATATTTAATGATAAAGGTTGGTATTACGTAGCAGTTTTTTTGGCGTATTGAGTCAAGCGTGCTCTCTGGCTTTTTTTATCTACATACATTATATAAATTAAAAACATAATGGATGAAAAACTATTGATGAAAGAAATATACAGTGGAAGGGTTGGAGGGGGCCGCCCTAGGCGTACTTTTTTAAATCAAATCGGAGACATACTGGAAATTGGCCGAATCTTAAGTACCCGAAACCGACGTGCATGCTTGACTCGATGTATGAATGTGGAAGAAGCGAAAGCGATTTGTCAGGATCGTAGCAGGTGGATAGAAGTGGTCTCTGCCTACCCCTCTGGAAAACAGGCGTGATTTAATGTATGTATGTACTTATATTAATTATCTAATAGTATGTATGCTTATACAAAATAGGAACGTTCGGAATCTCTTTTAGTTAAGTTATAGGTGATTAAGGAAAATAAGAAAAACGAGTAGACATTAGTACAAAACAAAGCGTACAGAAAGTGTGTGAACTAAATTTGTCAATGATATGTAGGATTTCAAATACAAAAACATTTGCATTCTCAACACTACAACCTTAAGACGGCAAAATTAAATACGTTGCCAACCCTGTGAACAAACATGGAATACCTCTATGCTGATAATTTCACCGGCTGTCTTATCTCCACACACCTTCTGCCTTTAAAGCTAGGGTCCTGGGTTCAAATCCCGGTAAGGGCAGATATTTGTGTGATGAGCCTTGGATGTTTTATATGTATTTAAGTATATATTTCTCTATATAAGTATGTTTATCGTTGTCTAGTACTCATAGTACAAGCCTAGAGCTTTGTTTGGGACTAGGTCAATTTGTGTGATATTGACCTGTGATATTTGTGATATTTTATATATTAAAATGGTCAACTTTTGAAAAAGCCTTGTAACATAACTAGTACTTATTTTTTAAGTTCAGTTTGAGTTTTTTTTTAACCAGGCTGTAAAATGTTTATCTCTTCTGTTGGTTACCGTACTTGTCTTTGTTTTGTTAGAGATTATATCACTGGTATATTTAAGGGTTCTGCAGTCAAATGGACAAAAGGCTAAAACCCTCCTAATTACTACCTAAGGTAATTAGGTAACATTCCAACGGTAAGTTTAATAAATACCAATGTAAACCGGAATAAAGAAATATATAACTGGTGAACCCTAATAGTATTTCCGTGTCTGTCTGTCTGTCCGTATGTCACAGTCACGTTTTCTCCAAAACTATCAACGTCACGAAACTATTTTATGCGCTCAAAGACCAATAATGCAATCAGTAAAAAAACCGGGTACCTAATAAAAAGCAATGGTAATTTATGTTTCAATCACATAATGAAAAAAATCTGCAAATTGAACCAAATTATAACGTGTTTTGAAACAAATCTATCACGAATTCATTATTATTTCTTGATTAATATTCCAAAAGTTTATACTATTATATACTCTGTTAATTACGAGTATCTAAGATACTAGAACAAAAATATATTTAAATAGACAATTTGTGACATGTGGTTTGAGGATATTGTTTTATGTATTATTATGAATTATTACTAATCCTCTGGTGTCCGTCTATCTACATATTTACAGAGAGTGTATTTCAATAGCCGCTAAAACAAGAAATAAATTATACATATACGTACATATTGTCACGCCTTCATTCCCAGAGTAGGGTAAGTTACAGTTACAGAATTACCAACGACTCTAAAAAGACTTGTTGATAATTCTGTATCCACATTTTGCACAAGTAGGCTAAGATGTTTACCAGTGTATTAGTGACAGGTTGCAAACTCATCGCCTAATAATACTACAAGCCTTTATTCCCTTAGTCCCTTCTTACGATATCCACGGGAAGGCATGGAGTAAAACTATTCTAACCCGGCAATGACACGGATAAAATAATAATGAATGCAATGAAATAAAAAAACTAAGAGGCCCTCATACGAGAATGGTTGTGAACCCTACGCATTACAAGCTCGACTCACACCTGGCCGGTTTTTTATGTTACATTAACCACAGCCTTGGTATTATAAAAATAATGAGGTTATGCTGGAAGAATTAGCCCCTAGACGCTCTTTATAGGCAATCATGTTATCATATGACAAGATAACCCAGGCAATGACAATGTTATGGCTGTGATACTGGCAAATTACTCCAGGGAGTCGTTATTCTCTGCAGAATAATGATGTAAGGTTGACGTCCGCGATCAAATAAAGACATCCTGTTCCTGTTACGCCTGTTATAGAGGCATTCCATCTTAGTCCTCAGGGTTGGCAACGCATTTGAGGTCTTAGGATTATAGTCTTGAGAATTCAAATGTCTATGGGTCTCAGATTCCACTTACCATCAGGTAGCCTGAGTGCTCGTGTGCCACTTCATAGTTCGCGCGAGAGTCTTGGGTGTTTTCTATGTATTTAAGTATATATTTCTCTATATAAGTAAGTGTATCGTTGTCTAGTACCCATAGTTCAAGCCTAAGTTTGGGACTAGGTCAATTTGTGTGACATTGTCCCGTGGTTTTTATTTATTTCAGGGTTTCCCAATTAAATACTGAAAACAATCATTGAGATATTTGCCTAGAATTACAAATAATGTCCATGGGTTTGAAGACACTGGGCCCTCTTAGGGCCATAGATAAAACAACATTGCTTTAATTAACCATGCTATGGTATTGTTTTCAACTTAGCGCCATTACTGGCAAATAAAAGAGCAAATGTAATGAAGACGACACGATCAGTGTCCAAAGCAATATCGTCGGTGAAACTACAATACCGCATAACTAACAAATTGAATAAATTGCAAAATAATACTTAACAAGTAAGTCAGTAAAGCACATTTTGCAACTTATTGGATTTGTTAGATAAGCGTTATTGCAGTTTCATCGACGATATCCTCCTAAGTCCCACCATGCAACGAAATTTGCCAATGGAATATGAACCTTTTACAAATGCAATAGAGTCAATTTTCTACTTTGATTGTCCCTCATAAAAACAAAGGAAAACCTATTTTATTTCCTTTGCAATAGGTCTATTTTCTAATGAACGCATTATGTACAATTTTTTAGGAGGTTAAGATTTCACCAAAACGAATAGAGCTCCAGGGGGGTTATGACCTAGCTATGCAGTTCATTTCACGGTGAGCGTAAAGGACAGTGCTATGGCAGTTCTATAGCTCTGTCCTTTTCCCTGATCGTAAACAGAACTGCATATTTATAACTCCCCTGATTGCCTGAGTGATCGTTTGACAAGATAATACTGAAACAGAAGTAAAATAATACTGAAGCAGATATTGGCTTCAGGAGTCATAAAATGGCTATTTTAAAATAAATAGATAGATATCAGGAGACTACCTCACACAAATTGACTTGGTCCCAAACTAAGCACTAGGCTCTACGGGTACTAGACAACCAACGATAAACATACTTATATAGAGAAATACATACCTAAATAAATAGAAAACATCCAAGACTCAGGAACAAATCATAACACAAATATCTGCCCGTACCGGGATTTGAACACAGGACCGCTGGCTTCGGAGGCAGGGTCACCTCTCAATTAGGCTACCGTGTCGTCATTGTCGTTTTAAATTAAACTAAAGGTAAAAATCACACTAAAGTTCAGTTTAAATTGTAATTTCTGAGTAAAAAGCAAAAACCGGGCAAGAGCGTGTCGGAGCATGCTCAGTGTAGGGTTCCGAAGCCGTTAAGTACTACAAACATAAAAATCAACATGGTAATAACTAATTTTCTATTTAAACTCATTTGGTGCCGTTTTAGATGATTTTAGTAGGTATATATACACTTTAATCGCCTGTATCTCAAGAACCAATGATGTCTACTTAGTCATGATAGTTTTTCTTTTAAATTCGTTATATGGGCTTTCATCCAAGATTTCTGATTTTTATTATTTGTAGTTTTTGCTGTAGGGGGTTGGGGGACACTTGAATCTAACAAAAAATAATAGCGCATTGAAGATTAATATTTCCTAAACGGATTTTTTAATTGCGCAATTGTTTTAGCCAACCCGTAATATTTTTCAAAGAACTATCGGGTAGACAAGAAAAAAAATACAATCCCAAGTTACGTGTAGGGGAAGCACACTATTTTTTTTTTTTTTTTAATTTTTATTGTACCACTTTGTTGGCGTGACGAAAATGTATATTCATGCCAAATTGCTTTCTAGTACTAACAGTCTCTCTGAGCTAGGCTGCGGACGGACGGACGGGCGGACGGACATGGCGAAACTGTAAGGGTTCCTAGTTTGACTGCGGAACCCTAGAAAGCAATAAAGCTTTGAATCTATGTTTTTAAATGACTTCTAAAATTTATTTGAAATAACTTAAATTCTTCAATATCGGCAGACGAAATTGCAAGTCATAAAATGCCAATTGCCATATTGGCAATTGAGTTGATATCGCTATCTATATTGCAAAACATCTAGCGTTACCCTAAAATTGAGAAATAAATTACATTCAGTTTTAAATGGGCTTTGTTTTATAGAAATATTCAAAAGCTGATGGTCTATAAGCTATTGTATCCTGGGGGGTTATTATGACATGGCTATGCAGTTCATTTTACGATGAGCGTAAGGGACAGAGCTATGGCAGTCATATAGCTCTATCCTTTTCTCTGAGCGTAAACAGAACTGCATAGTCATGTCATAATAACCCCCCTGTTGTAGTTGATCACTCAATCCACGTACGTTGATGACCTTTTTATTAGATTATAAAACAACTCAAACAAGTTGAAACGAAAAACTAGGAAAATAAAATAAAAACTTGCAGCATTGTAAAATGTGTGTTTTGTGCTAGTATGGAATAGCGTATTAGACAATTCTTGAACAATTACATATTAGAAAATATTATAAAAAAACGTTAGAAAATATTATTTAATTTACGAAGATTTAAAAGGTTTGGCGCCCGATCGTTTTTTTTTCTTATCCTATTAAAGACGTTCACGGGCATTTTCAAACTAAAGTGTCAGGTTCGTGACCAACATTTGCCATACATTTAGGCATAGCTATGGCTAATTTCGTCACAAAATTGACAAAAGTTAACGTTAAAGTACAATGTTAAAACAACTTTAAATATTACAAATTAAAATCAACACCATGGCAGATTAAAATATTTTAAGTAGAAACAACAAATTCAAATTAGACTAAAATTTAAAGAAGAGACAGTTTATACTAAATAAAAACTAGAAAATAAAAGTACCACTGATGCTGGCAGCATTTCCTCGTTGTATAGCAATGCTGTCTTTACCCGACAATTTCGTGATTTCCTTAAAAAGGCCAATACAGCACCGGGCCCCCATGGACCAAGTGTCTCGATGCCTGAATTACCTTTTGGAACCTCATATTAAAATATTTAATAATAAATTAATAACAAATATCAGGGGACAAGCTCACACCCAAGTAAATCGCTTTAGGTTTGTATGGGTACATACAAGACAATGACATTTTTTTTTTATGTTAATGAGAAGGCACACGAGCACTCAGGCCACCTGATGGTAAGTGGAATCTGAGACCCATAGACATTTGAATTCTCCAGACTATAATCCTAAGACCTCAAATGCGTTGCCAACCCTGAGGACTAAGATGGAATGCCTCTATGCTAGTAATTTCACCGGTTGTCTTATCCCCACACCGGAACACAACAATACGAACACTGTTGCTTGGCGGGTGGTTAATGGATAAGATGGTGGTAGCGATCCGGACGGACCCTGCACAGGGTCCTACCACCACTAATTATACTTATATGGAGAAATAAATATATAGAAAATATCCAAGACTTGGAGACCAATCGCTCATCACACAAATATTTGCCCATATTAGGAATCGAACCCAGGACCGATAACTTCGTAAGCAGGGTCATAACTAACAAGACCGACGCATCGTTGCAAAAGTCAAAGTACAACGTACAAAACTCCATCCTAATAATGAAAACCTCATAGCAGAATTAGTTACCAAAATCCTTTTCGTTTAGTAACGGACGTAATCCTTGTTGGTAAATGTTACAATTTCAGGGTATTCCCAAATAGGTGTAAGACCTTTGAATTTGATTCATGTAGGTATTCGAAATCGTTAGTGTGTAGGTACTTAACTAGAGGTCGGCACTGGACCAAATGCGCACTTAAAGCTGCCAGAATGTTAGTGATGGGGCGAGTGTGGGTTGGGAATGTCGATATCGATAAAATGTTTGCGTTTTGTAAATATTTAGAGATTAGACGTACGTCTAGCGTATTAATATAGAAAATGGGTTTTTATTGGTTTCTGTTTTTCCTTTTATTATTCTCGTGCTGGTATTTTGTTTTTGTCATCACCAAATCCCAACCGAGGCTCATTTTCATCAAAGGCATTATTATTGGGCTAAGGCGTGTACCTACTTGATTGTTTAAACAATAGTATTATTTCTCTTTTTTTCCCAATTAGGCGTATTTTCAGTGCATATCGATGTGCACATTGTACGTTTTCTGTCGAAATACATCAAAAACTGACGCGGCGGTAATTATTACCCGACTGTCGAAGAAAAATAATAATATTTTAACCATCCTATAGCAATAACAGCGGTACACATTGATGATCACTTTTCTTAATCATGCAAACTCAAAGGAAATATGCCCAATATGTAAACGGGTTCTAATCTTGTGTTGCAAAACGTGTGTTTTTGTCAAACAAATGTTATAACATTTTATTTGAACTTTTCATTGATATCATATTATTATCATGTTTGTATAAAAATCTTCCTTGTTTAATCAACGAGAGAATATTTAATTCCAGCTCTTATGACTACTTACAAAATTAGTACAAAAATAAACCTGCAAAAAATCCTCAAAAATATTGTTTACGATAATATGATTACACTATAATTATAAAGTATTTTTTATTCATTTTTTGTGTGTACATTATATCATTTTAATTAAAATTACCGCAATTTTTTGCGACAAATTTCAAAGAACCCGTTTCTTTTTTCAGTCTACTACCATAATTAGACACAGGAACACTTTTCCAAATATTTGGTCACGATCTAATAAACAAAAAGGTGTTACAGACCAAAGAAATTCCAATAAAACAAAGAAACGCCACCTATTACTCACATTTTGGCAGTCAATTTCTTCTTTAATCGATATTGATACTATTCCCATCCCTAACCCACCGAAGCGCGTAATCAGGTGACTGCTGGGCCGCGTCTGAATAACGAATAGCGACTGTGTGCGGGGTTCGACTCCCAGCGGTGCTCTGTTGTGAGGTTTTGGGGAACTAAGGACTTTATTAGCTAGTAAAGAGCTTTGGTGGCCTAGCGGCTTACCGCTCCCATCCATAGTTAAAGGTATGCTAACATCTACCGTCGTCAGTATCTAAGCAGAGATAGGGTTGGTTACGTTTGTAAAACTACTGACAATAATGGCATCATTTCCGGTGTAAGAAAGCAGTTGAATGGAGACTATGGGGACATAAACGACGGAGTATGATTATCATAACGATATTATGAGAGCTGCTGGTTCGAAATGGATACAGGTGGAATATAATAGAAAGAAATGGCATAGACGAAAGGAGGCCCACGCTAAAATGGTAGAGAACGGCTAAGAGAAGAAAAAAAAGTATTTTTTTCTATTTTACCATGGTTAAGTGGGTCATACACAGATTTAGGTTAGCGTGTTTCCTGTGGACACGCTGGAAGTTAACGTTTTTAAGGCCTAACTTTCTGGCTAAGCCCATTCCCGCATAAACGTCGTCAGGACTGCAGTGCTATAGACCTATCATATAAAAACAAAACTTATATGCACACAAGCTTTTAAATATTGACCAGCAAGTTTTCTGTTGCACTATTCTTCATTCTACACCCAGGAACAATGAAAACGGGTCACTTTCTATAGAAATTCTGTTATTATCACATAGTTATCCAGTTCAGTATAGTTCAGCTGCTAAAAAAGAACAGAGCTACATAGCTTCTATAGCTCTGTCCTTTACACTCGCCGTAAAACTGCATAGCCATGTCATAATAACCCCTCTGTTATTGAAATAGTGTCTTTATAACTAGACGGTTTTTTGTGTACTGAAAATTCAACAGAATTTAAAAGGTTCTGAGTAAAAAAATCTGCACCTCTGCATAATACCCAAATGGTTTCCTGCAAATTTTTGTCCTGTTATTATTACAAACTAGCTTCCGCCCGCGACTTCGTACGCGTATAAATCAGTTCCCGAGGAAGTAGCGATATAAAAGGTAGCCTATGTGTTAATCTAAAGTATAAGCTGTTTTCATTCTAAATTTCACCTAAATCCGTCCAGTAGTTTTTGCGTGAAACAGTAACAAACATACATACTTACAAATTTTCGCGTTTGTAACATTAGTAAGATTCGTCATTCAACAGTATGTAAAACCCTATAACTGCCTGAAGCAACAGTGGCTGCTAACCGATAGCTTTTGTTCGCATTTCCATTGTTTACTTACAACACAATAGTCCCAGTACTTCCAATTTTCAATGCAATTTTATTTCAGCTTTGAACTATAGTTTGTGTGCTTAGGATGATTGCTTTTAGACTTTGCTCTTTCCGATAAGCCTGCGGCGACCTGTAGGAGATTATTCCAGATAAATTAAAAGGGATTACGGTAGATAGACCAGGGTTAATATTTTTTGAATCAAAAAAAAATATTAGGATGAAACCCATTGGAAAAGGAAGAGAACATAACAAAAATGGCTTGGTTATTTGAATTATTCACATACCTACATTTTGAGGTTATGTATAAAAAGAGTAAATGGGTAGTTCTACCAGCGTTTCAACCGCTTTGACTTCGGTGTCGCATTTTTAACCATTTCCCTGTACGAGTAGGATAACCATTTTCGGTTATTTTGAAGAATGCCTGGACTCCTAGAAAATAACCGAAAATGGTTATCCTACTCATACAGGGAAATGGTTAAAAATGCGACACCGAAGTCAAAGCGGTTGAAACGCTGGTAGAACTACCCAAATACCAAAGTTGTAGATCATTTTATTACCTACAACTTTGCAATTTAACTTTTTTCTATAGGACTTGTAGTTTTGTCGGAAATCGGACCCCCTTCCACTTTCCGACCTCAGACCTCCCGTAATACCATTTTCAAAGGAGTCCTGGGGGCTTATTATGACCTAGCTATGCTCATTTTACGGTGAGAGTAAAGGACAGTTACAAAGCTTTGTTATTTTCTCTGAGAGTAAACAGAACTGCATAGTTATGTCATAATAACCCCCCTGGTCTATTAGCTGTTCTTATTTGTCTTTTTTCATGATAACGTAGATTGACGACACAGATTGTAATGATTTTAGTTCACGACACGGCGTACTCTGCTAGTTGCAGCAGTGTTATGATATGAACATAGTAAAATAGCGGAACGCCGTTTAAAAATAAGCCTAGTTGGTAGTAGGGATTGCAATCCGGTTGGCGGATCCGGTAATCCGAATTTGAAAGCTACCGGATCCGGTAAAAATCACCAGATCCGGACCGGATACGGTAAAGCAAAATAAAGTGCGCAAACACACGTTACGGCACGGCACGGAATCTTACATACAACAATACTAGAATTAAAGTAAATCGCTGTTTAAATGCAAAAAGGTCGCATTCTAATCCAAAGCCAAAAATTGAAATAATTTTACATTGAAGGTTTTTTGATTTTAAGTGAAACAGCGACTCATTTTGGTGTCCCTTTTGCAATTAATAAACGAAATATTCGAACGTGGCTGGACTTGTGCCGTGCCATCGGTCCGATGCGACGTTGCCGTTTTTATGTTACGCTTCCCGCCAATTTAATTTTATGGTAAGCCAGGGTAATTAATGAAATTTAAGTTTGCGTACCTGTTATTTTATGGTTACCTAAAAAAAAGTTGATTTTCGAAACTTCCAAAAAAAGTTTCTGTACTGCATTTTCTTCATTCCCCATATTACCCTAAAAACTTGAGAAAATCGTTTTTTCTTTAAATATTAACACCGCGACACCAAGCCGGTCGGATCCGGCTGAATCCGGCCGGATTGAAAATCAGTCCGGTTTGCAATCTCTAGTTAGAGTACCCCGTCTCGGACTTCTAGCTTCTAAAATAAAATAAAAAAAATATATATATATATATTAGTGCGATGAGCACGAGTATATTTATTTCTAAGTTTTGGATGTTTCTATGTAAATAAATAAAATAAAAAGTATTAAAAACTTGAGGGGCACGGTTTTCATGTGTAGTGGTATAAACAGCATTGCCACGATTTAGTCCAAAATAAATAAGGTACTTTGTGCAATATTTGTTTGTACAGTCTGCCAAACATCCATCAATTAGAAAGTTGATTTCTGTTTGCACTTCTTTTAACAGTACCTTGTAATGGGCGTTTTCTAAAAAAAGTGTACATTGTTAAGGACAAATTAAGAAACTTTAACTTACCTTCAATTTCGTGACTAAATGCAAAAGTTAAAGTTTCTTAATTTGTCCTTAACGATGTACACTTTTTTGGGTTACGCCCAAATAGTGCATTCATTAAATGACAATGTGTTACGCTTCGATTTCTAGGTTTTTTTTACAATAAGTATATTGCACGTGAACAGACTGTAATCCTGAAACCTCAAATGCGTTTACGACCCTGAGGACTTAGATGGAATGCCTCTGTGCTAGTAATTTCACCGGAACACATCAATGAAAACATTGTTACTCGGCGGTTGGTTAATGCTTTAGTTTATTAAAACACAATAAAATAGTAGTCAGGGCGGGCGCTACTGAACGCTTGGCGTTTGCTTGGTGGACTCTTGAGTTGAGACAGTTTTCTATAACTTAACGTGTCATGAGAAGGCCATGTGACTAAAAAGCAGTTAATTTCCTTAGCTACGTATCGCTCCCACTCCTCCCACATCCGTTCACCTTTTGTCCCTTCTTTTCGGACGCCGCGCGCCGCCGCCCGCCACAGATGAGGTGTTCCAATCTTTATTTCTCAGGCAAAATTTACGCTTTGTAACGCTTTAAGCGCTGTATGAAAAATTGATGCTGGCCACTTGTGAATAAGAAAGCGATTGGTTTTTGTTTCTGGCATTATCTTTTTTAAATAGAGTCACTGTCGAAGTATTAGTTTAGAGTCTGGGTTTTGATTCTAGCCAGTTTTAAGAAAGCATGCCGTAGTCAACTAGTAACCCTTATAGTTTCGCCATGTCCGTCCGTCCGCAGCCTAGCGCAGAGACTATTAGTACTAAAAAGCTGTAATTTACAGCCAAATTAATTTGCATGCCAAATTACAGCTTTGACGGATGGACTGACATGGTAAAACTATAAGGGTTCCTAGTTTGACTACGGAACCCTAAAAAGCGATTGGCTTTTGTTAGAGGGTTTCTTTAAATTATTGATGAAAACGACATCTGAATATCGGTTTGTAGAACACGTTTTGTAGGGCTTCCGGGAACCTTCGGAGAGGAAGGATGGCCGATTGAAAGATGTCCTTTTGCTTTTGATATATTCTGTTTACTGTTTTATTCTATTCACTTCACATATTAGCGAAGTCACTGCGGAATATCGCGGTGGACCGCCATTAATAAAAAATAAAGAAAAACATGTTTTGTATGGAATAAAATGTGGTTTTGCTTTTAAAACTAAATTTATGTTTTTATGCTCTTTCGAGGAAAATATATTCAGTACCTAATTCAAACAACAAAAAGTCACGCCTTCATTCCCAGAATGGAGTAGGCAGAGCTACAGAATCACCAACAACTCTAAAAAACTTGTTGATAATTCTGTAACTAAATTTTGCATAATCAGGCTAAGATGTTAGCAGTGTATTAGTGACAGGTTGCAAGCCCAACGCCTAACCAGTACTACAAGCCCTTATTCCCTTAGTCGCCTTTTACGACATTCACGGGAAGACATGGAGTGGAACTATTCTAACCCGGTAACCACACTTTTTAGTTTTTAATAATTAATTCTGAAATATATATAGTTTGTTATTTTTTATAAGACTAAAAATAACCAACATTATAGTTAAGAATTTATTTGTTAATGCAATGTCTAATATCAATTTGATGCGGATATCATGCGCAATGCATTCTCAACTTGAAATAATTTAAATGACAAATCATTAAAACTTACACTCAACCTACTTATATAAATACACTATATAGGTACGTAGAAGTATTCCATTCCGAGTATCTCGAGCCGCCAGGTCGGTATTAAATAAATGCGCCTCTCGAGCCCCACTTGATGCTAAGCTGAAATCGGTGATACACTGGGAGAAAGAAACACCGCTCTTTAGAGACAAACAGGTTCACATTAGTAACAACCGGTCACTCAGATTATAAATAATAAACATTAGGGGACACAAATTCACAAATCAACCAAGTTCCAAACTAAGTTCTAAGCTTGTTCTATCGGAACTCGACAACAATACGAGTACACATACTAAAAGAGAGAAAATAAATTTAAATACTTATAACACCTACTACTTACTTAGAAACAAGAACAGGAATGGAACCCGGGACTACTGGCTTCGTACAACTAGACTACCTACATCGTCAAATAAATTGAGGGGTATCAAGTAACAGTGAGCCTAGAGAAGATTGATTATCCGAACCAAAAGCGAAATCGATTTTTTTACAAAGTTGACGTAAGCAGCCGCATTTTGACCGTGTTTGGAAGTCGTTACGATCGAAGAATGAGACTTGTCTAGGCCGGCAGGTCCACTAATTTGCTACAAATTGGCCAAATGCGATTCGGATTTGCGTACCGTGGGTATTGTACTAATACACAATATGAACGCTAATTAGGTTATGAATTCAATAAGACATCTTAGCAATAAAGTAATTTATAAAACATAGTCACAAAATAACTAACCAACTATTAGATGCACTTGATCACAACACTCGTACAGTCTAAACTTTCAAAATGCGAAAAATCACTCATCTTTTTATAAAAATAATAAAAAAACTGGCAATAAAATCATAATAAATCATCCTTGCCTAGCGCTCTATTCCATTCGGTAAAATCGAATTGCTTTGAGTTGTTATCGTAATATTTTTAAACATGGCCGTCATTGCTGTCATGTAACTAATTCTAATTCCAATTTGAATTTATAGCTTTCACTCCTGTGTATTTTGCCAATTTCGAGTTAACTCTAGACACTCCCACTAAGAAATAAGTCCATGGATGTCACACGCGAGGACAATTGTTTGGTGAAAAAGTATTTCCTCTTGTGGACTAAACAGAGGCATATGTGGTTGGCTCCACGTGCTCTGTTAAATCCCGTTAAGTAACTAAAAGCTGTAACATTGTGACATCTCTTGACTTATTACGATAACATTACAATAGCAATTAGGTTATATCGAATAGAATAAAGCGACTCCCGCGCAGTTATTTTATTCATGAGGTATTTTTCAGATATTTTATCAAAAAATCATTGCGTCTTGCTTATTAAATCACTTACCATAGGCCTAGTCAAGTGTGCCTCCAACTTTACAAGAAATATTCGTTTTCTACCCAAGGGAGAGCCTTGATTCTTTCAAAGTGGTATCAGTTAGCGTAATGGGACTCTTACCATGCACTTATGGGAGCCATCCTCCATGCAGCGACCCAGGCCATTTGGCTTTACAGTTCGAGAGAATATCCTTATCCGGATATTTACGAGTATAGCGGTTTTCAAACTCTCAGCGACTGTAAAATTTTGAAACCAAAAATAAATATATTTATTGTATGGAGCTCAGAAATTAGCAAAATTTGGTCCTGTATTACTTCGATTAAATTATAAAAAATAGGTACATTTACGTTGTCATGATGTCACAGTGTTATTTTTTTCATTTTTGTGGAGGTGTAAAATTGTTTCTACTAGGGCTGGTGAGACAGTAAGATTTAGAAAAAGTTGTTAGTTCCATATTTTTTCGGGGTGTGGGAGTAATAATAAATAATGAAATAATTATTAATTGTGTGCGAAGGCAAATTGAAATTTAAAAGATATTTTTTCAAGCTAGCAATACTTAAAAACCCTGAGTTCCGAAAATTCGTGATTTTGATCTGATCCGCGAGTTAAGGACGTTTAATATAAAATTATTTGCTACTAATGATTATTAATACACAATTAAGTTCAACAAAGTAGGCCACGCTTAAAGTATCCGAAACATCCGTACTCGCTGTACACACAATGTGAATGCTATGCCAAAACGATTTTGCTTTAGCAAAGTGGTGAAACTATCTCTTTCCTGGCATCGCCTCACTGCCTCAACAATATGCTTACGAACCAAATGCAAAACCTCTTGAACATAAATAGCCATTCGAGGGCCAAACAAACCCAGCCTTTTATTGCTTGTACATAAT
This sequence comes from Acleris holmiana, assembly GCA_949316455.1. Classification (NCBI taxonomy): domain Eukaryota; kingdom Metazoa; phylum Arthropoda; class Insecta; order Lepidoptera; family Tortricidae; genus Acleris; species Acleris holmiana. The sequence continues at coordinate 9,428,435 of OX438785.1, forward strand.
TTAGCCAGTGGCTATTATTTACATTTATTGCTATATTCTTGAGGAAAACAAGACCCTGCTTTTTGAAATGGCAGAAAATTCCCACTTCCCGATAAGAAAATATTTCAACGATAAAAGTATCGCGGTTACTCTTGGGGTTGGGGTAGGTGTGTATTCTCGGTGCGGTGGAAAATTGCGATAAGTTTCAGATCGAGATAGGTTCTGTGTACGTTTCTAGCAAAAACTTGTTTTTGTCTTTTTATTGCGATTGAAAAGAATAGTTTTCTATCAGTTGCCGAAGTTAAAATTTGTTTTACCATCACAAAAATTCTAAATTCGTGGTTATGAATTGAATGAGAATCGTGGGAATGAGCGACGATAAAGAACTCACTTATTTTGCTATTAACCGTCTGATTATTCGATAATTTTGTTTTAAATTCATTTCAATAAAAAAACTTGAGTCTCTTTATTTCAAAAACACCTTACTTTTTTTAAATACAAAACATACCAATAACGAAATCATCATCATCATCAGCCGAATAAAGTGCACTGCTTGACATAGGCCTTCCCCAAGGATTTTCACGGGGATTAGTTTTGTGTCCCACATCTATCGGCTTCCCACGATCTTTGCCAGATTGTCTCTGTTCACCTTTCCAAACAAGTGGCAGTCAGTGGGGCATTGCTCTTAGATCTAATATGGCCCTTGGGCTAGAAAGGTTCTAGATTGGTGACCGCGTAACAGAAACCTAAGTGTTAATAATTAACGCAATACATGTCAAAATGTCATTTTAATATAAAAATAAATAAATAATAAATATCAGGGGACAATCTCACACAAATTGACCTAGTCCCAAACTAAGCTCTTGGCTTGTACTATGGCTACTAGACAACGATAAACATACTTATATAGATAAATAATTACTTAAATACATAGAAAATACGACTACTTTGAAAATAGCCACCCAAACCTCAACAATGCTTATATAAATGGCAGTTGGCATTAAAAATAAATGGTATCGTTTCCCAATACACACTCAAAGGTATGTGTAAAATCTGTCATAACGCCGAGAAGAGGGAGCTTAGACTTCGCTGTAAATAAGTCACAGTATATTCTTTTCCAATTGTTTAAAAATGAAATGGCTTTTATATATTTGACGTAATGGATTGTGTGTCTAACGTTTTGACACTCTCTTTTAGTATTAAGACAAGATCAATTTTATAAATCCAGATTTATTAGTTCAATTCATATTTTTGACTGGTGCTGTTATCATTTGAAATTTTATTTAAACTTTGAATGTTTATTTGAGACTTACTCTTTTGCTATTCGGTTTTAAATACCTTTTAAAGGATAATGGTTTTTGAATGGTCATAAAAGTATTTAGAATGGAAGAGAAAAGTGCCTAATTATTGTAATTTTTGCAAGTTTATGCATTTAATTAAACTAACATCTGAGCTTTTAATTACATTTATGAACGTCAAATGTTTGAAGGCTACAGATAATTACTTAATTATTAATCTTGCCAAATTCAATAAACTTGTAATGAAATAAGTTGAACTCGACTTTTTTGTAATGTGAATGGCATAATTATTTAGTCTGGATATAAATTTTTAAACCAGGACTTTTTTACTATTGTCATTTTAATAAACTAGAAATTTTTGATAACATACATTATAATGATAAAATAAAAAGTAATTCATTCAATGAAATACTTTATTTCACTATCGTGTTAAAATTATTATCTACTGCGTTTATTTATTCAGTTAAATTCAAATAATATTTTACGAATCCAAATTTTTTCCTTCCAATATTTAAAACAAAAATAGCTATAAACCATAACTATTATACGTCTAGTAACTGTCTTAAAAAATCTCGACTATCCTGGTCACGGCACCGACTCAATACGGCGCCATATTTATTAGCACGCCGCTTCCTGTTCCGGGCGGTACGTGATTTAAATGCGCGGTTCCGTAACGTCACTCGTCCCACTTCCGGCATACATTTATTGCGTTAATATATCGGAGCGGTATTATAAGCCGGGAAATTGCGTTGTGGGTAGTTGTTGCTTTATTGCTCTTAATAATGTTTTCTTTAGGATAAAGTATAAGGAAAAGAGTTTTTTTTTGTTTAATATCACGCTGTGTTTATTTAAGTTATAGCACACATCGTCTGACGACACGTTGGCCTAGTTGGGAGTGACCCTGCCTCCAAAGCTGGCGGTCCTGGGTTCAAATCCCGGTAAGGGTAGATATTTGTGTGATGAGCACGACTATTTGTTCCTGAGTCTTCTATCTAAGTATGTTTATCGTTGTCTAGTACCCATAGAACAAGCCTAGAGCTTAGTTTGGGACTAGGTAAATTTGTGTGACATTGTTCCGTGATATTTATTTTATTTTATTTTTATTTTACATTATAGACATGTAGCCGGAACTTTAAGACAAAAAATTATAATTTATGAATCATACTCGTTTTAAGTACAAAACGAGTCTGATACGTAGGTACTTGGCCAGTTTTTTTAAATGAAATTTTAATACAAAATAAATTATTATTTTTTGTTTTAAAGTTCCGGCTACATGTTTATAATGTAAAATACATAACATTATTCATGAGGGCTCCTTCATTTATTTTTTAGTAATTTTATTGTTATAGCGGTAATATAAATACTTACTCTTTGAAAATTTCAATTCATCTATTACGATTTATGAGATACTCCCCGATGATAAACACGGTCAAACGGATGAACAGTGAAACCTTAGTAATAGGGTCCCATTGGTACCCTTTGAGTATGAAACCCTAAAAAGAGAACAGGTGTTTCATACCATTCAAAATAATGTCAACGAAAGGTATTATAAATTTCTCAAGTTCAAAAGTTTGGACACGATCCCTACCCACCAAAATCTTCCTCATCAGTATCAGAACTGCCACACCAAAACGGACACAAAAATAAGCTCAAGCCTACTTACTCCCCTCATTAAACATTGATGTCCAAAGTTGGACACTTAAAATTGAAGACGTAAGTAATCTTTTTGATTTCCATAAAAGAACCTCTGACCTGAAATCTTTCCAAGCTCCACAGCGGAAAGTTTTTAGGAATATTCAACACTTCCACTTTTTCCGTGTTTTGCATTGAGGAAGTTTTTAATGGGGGAACCGGATCATGGGTCTTCTCGGGTGCAACCGGCACGTTAGATTTACGTTTGTTTTTGTTCGTGGTTAGTACCATTGGAAAGAATAGATAGTAAGTCAGCTTGGGCGTTCAAGTTCTAGAATTTCTGCCGTTTCCAATATTCAATCTCTCTTGTTTTGATTTACTGAAGAAACCGAAGGCTTTCAATTTTTAATATTATCAGTCTAAAGGTAATAAACCGGCTGTCTTACGCTTAGACTTTCTACTGCAATAGGTAGCGATCCCACTTGCCGAAGTCTCACAAAAAGCTTTATTTCAACTTAAATCTTCACCTACCACAAGATTGTGATGGTCTCCCCTTGTTGATGTATTATTTCATTGAATTCCACTTCATCGAAAGCTGCTATTTTAATGACCCATGTTTTTTTTTTCAAGTTATCTTAAATGATTATTAAGTAGGTTAGGTTAAATTTGTGACTATCACAAAAGTTTACCCTTGCGCCTGAAAATTGTATCGATGAAATGAGCTGTGAAGTGATAAATTCTTTGAAATAAGTGTCGAAAAAACAAGGGTAAAGCAACTATGATTATTATTAGGATTTGGTATAGTTTACTAGGTCGAAGTTCGTTTGTCCGAATTTTCATTAGTTAGTCAAAAACTGTAACCGTTTAACTTGCCTGGATTGAAAGCAAACCTACCCTCACCTAAAGGTTCTACAGATCTCCTTAAACATTTAAAAGAGTTAATATATGAAAAATAACATCAGATGAATTTTTGGACAAAGTAAATGAAACAGCTCGGAAACTATTAAATGTTTAGACTTGCGATAGGATACCGTGGGATACCTCAAATGTTTAACTTCCAAGGCTGGGATTCTACACGGTAATAACGATATCATTTTTGACGTGTTACCGTATTGTCAACGTTTTGATTACTCTTATGTCATTTACAATAATGGACACTGTGGCATAAACGATTCTAAAACACGTCAAATGCAATATCGTTATAATGCAGTAGAATAGAGGCCCTGTACTATTACTATAGTATCTAAATAGCGATCGGACCAAGCGAGCATGACATGGTCCAACATGCCTTGTTTTGTTTCATCTATTTAATAGTGCAAAATGAGTAGAGTACTGCTTCAAATCATTTTAATTCTCATCCTGCCAAACACTACTGCTAAAAATTTGATAACGCTCGAACATTTAGTCACCTGTAAGAAAAATAATATAAGTTGGCACTCGGAAACCATTAGTAGGAACCTCCTCAAAGTCGGAGCGAAGTAAAAGACGCCCGCAAAAACTGCCACATTTTATTTTCAAATGCACTGGAGTTGTTAGTCCGCTGTTTGCACTTAATTGTGCCATTTTGCACCTTTTTGTTTGTTAAAAGAAGATTTAAAGTTTTTGTGTGACTTTAATTACTATAAGTTTTAAGAAATTATACTGTACCAGTTGTCGTAAGTGTTACAGGATAAGAACGCCCCCCTTAATACTGGTTCAAAGTAGATTAAGATTTAAACTTTTTCACGAGTTTTTAATGTTAGGTATAAATGATACTGGAATAACAATTCCTTTACCTTTACCATGGCGAGAAATAGTTTTAAAATGTAAATTCAAAACTTGACATCTTATCTTCAATAACGTAGCAATTAGACAAAACGATGCAATAAATCGCTCAAACCAAGGTTGAGAGGAATCAAGTTCATAAAAAAATACTATTTCTTGCAAATATGACTATTAATCAAATAATTACATTACATCATGTCTTCATTCCCAGAGTGGGGTAGCCAGAGCTACAGAAATACCAACAACTGTAAAAAGAATTATTTCTAATTCTGTAACCACATTTTGCACAATCAGGCCAAGAAGTTTACTAGCGAATCAGCAAGCCCATCGCCTAACAGTACTATAAGCCTAAGAGTACTATTTAACTAAAATGGGCTTGTATTTACCTCAAATTTATCGTTTTTAGGGTTCCGTAGTCAAACTAGGAACCCTTATAGTTTTGCCATGTCCGTCCGTCTGTCCGTCCGCAGCCTAGCGCAAAGACTCCTAGTACTAGAAAACTGTAATGTGGAATGAATATGCATTATATATTTTTTTAGGGTACCTCCCTTCCACGTAACGTGGGGATGTATGTTTTTTATCGTCTACCCTTTAATGTGGGGCGTCGTTTGATAGGTCTTTCAAAAATATTACGGGTTTGTGAAAACAGTTTTTCGATTAAGTAATCCGTTTATGAAATATTAAGCTTTAAAGCGCCAATTTTTGTTAGACGCAAGTGTCCCCCCACCCTGTAGGGGCTTAGTTCCAAAACGGCAAATACTAAAAATCTGAAAAAAATAATAATGATAGAACAAATAACGATTTTTTAAGGAAAACTATCACGACTAAGTAGACATCATTGGTTCTTGAGATACAGGCGATTAAAGTGTTTATACCTAGTAAAATCATCTAAGACGGCACCAATTGACTTTAAATATATTTTTTTGTTATTACTTATTGTTTTTTATGTTTGTAGTACGTAACGGCTTCAAAACCCTACACTCAGCATGGTCCGATGTGCTCTTGCCCAGCTTTTTTAAACATAAGCCATTTTTGGTATGTGCGTGTAATTTAACTAGCAGTTAATTAAGGATTTTTTTCTCTTTCAAAATTTAAATAAAGTTGAGAAACATTACGTACGAAACATTGAGAACTAGATTGAGAGAGTGAGCTTGATTGACTGATAAGTTCGGACGTAAACTTCATCGAAATCAACGTTTTTTTTGGACCCCTTTAACAGAAGATTGATAAAGATAACATAAGGTAAAATATATTTACACGTCAAAATTCTACCAGCGCTTCCCAAAGAGGAGACCACTGCGGAGAAGAAACACCGCAAGAAACTCAAGCGTCAGTCACTTTTCAAATATTGCGTATGACAATGATACTTAACCTATAGTGCGTAGTTAACCAGGAAAACGTTAATTACATACTCATAGGCACTCTTAATGTATTCTAAGAGAATCGTCTTAAACACGACTGCAATTACAAAGGACACTGCAATGCGATGCGACTGTAATTTAATATTAATGGCCTAGGGTAAATTACATTCCTACTCACACTTTAAGATCTTCGCAGGAAGTAAAAAGTCAATTAGTTTGTTTTAAAAAAGTTGGGTTAGTTTATTTAATTTTGAAATCATTCATATTACCTAGCTTGTAATTTTTGATAATAGACGTAGAAAAAAGTCTCGCGTATTTTTGCTGTTACCGTTTCATTACTTCACGTATTTATTATTTTATTAACTTTACTTAATTAACATGAAATGTATTTGACAAGTTTAGGACATTATATTTTTTTCTATTTATGAAAACAGTACCAATTTTTAACGCTAAGCAGAAATTACATTATAATCTAGCAAATAAAAACATGAAATTGTTCCCATTTCTTTACAATAATTAAGAGAGTTACCTTCGTTTCTTCAATAAGTTTTTGCCAAACTGATTCTTTTCCTAAACATATCATTTGATCAAACTTATTTCCGAAACTGTAAATATTTCAGGATGTTTTGTAAAGCTAACCTAACCTAACCTAATAGGGTTTTACACGATCCTGAATATTTACAGTTTTGGAAAAATAACAGATTGGTTAAATGATATACTTGGGAAATGAATCAGTTTGGACGAAACGAAAGGCTCCAAAATTAAAAATATTCGTCGAACGGTAAGTTCGAACTTCTCATGAGTAAATTTCACAATTTGAGAAGTTTCTCGTCAGTATATTGTAATGTAACTAGGAAACCATAATTACAGACATGCAAATATGTTTTTGCATCTTCAATTAAATTTTTGACTCTCATAGTTAAAAATAATGAGCACGAAAAATGAGGAACTCGACTAGCGATGCAAAAATGTCTTTATACCTACCATTCACAGATAAGCGGGCATTTGTTAGATACCGTGACATTTGTCAATGTCTACAAGCCTTTTATTTGTTAATACAAACAAACCGACCCAAAGTCGAACTCAAGTAAAAAAAAGGCGGGGAATCAAACCCACATCTAACCTAGAAGTTAATCAATAACCAGCACGCCTTTTGGGTCTTTATTTACTTTGTTCAAACTACAATAAAGGGTACCTAATAAAAATCTAATACACATGCTGGCATTTAAATTGGTCGATTGATACAATATTAAGTTTACGTCAAATAAAATAAATCTCAAAGTTTAATAAATCGATAATAGTTACAATCTAGAAATACCAAATAGCCTAAAAAGGAAGGCAAGTTTTAAGTCATTTATTTATTTCACAAACTAACATTCATTTTTATAAATTATAAATAAAACAATGTCTTTGACCGATTGGAAACAGGAATTCATGAACTTAAGAATTTAGCAATAACTTACTTATTGTAAATTACTTACGTAATGTAAAACACCCAAGGCCACACTTGTGCATACGCAAAATAAATTATTGACACTCTGCATAAAGGTGAAAGTAAAAGTCTCATCAGAATACATTTTCAATTTTTGATTAAATATTGGCCTTGGAAGATTTAGTTTAAAATTAAACATACAGACAGAGCGATGTAAGTTACCATTTTCCCTTTATAAAATATAAATAATTTCGTCTAAAGGTGAAGAAGATGATCAAGGACTTATAAAACTAGCTTTTATCAACGGATTACCTAAAAAAGTCACACAAAACTTCACAAGAACTATGAAAGTCTGCGGAGTGAAAACTCTTAAACATTAATAGTGCGCACCATTTATTTGATGGCTTAAATTAGTTTCAAGAGTTATTTCAAAAGATCGTTAAAGAAAAACTGGAAGCTTCTTTCTTACTCCTGAAATTAAATTCACACGAAAGCACTTCATCACTCTTTTTTGCTGCTGTGGATTTTTCCTTAAGAACTTTAAAATTATAATTGAAAATACGTTAACTTAACATCCCTTTGGACTTGTAACATTGACGGAATTTTAAATTTATTTTCCTTTCTTTCAGTTTTTATTATCGAAAAATACCGGTAAAATTCTTGCGTTATTGTAGCTTCGCATTTTTTCCTGCGTGATGACTAACTTATTTGTTTGAGCGCCAGGACATTTAAAAAAAGCTTGTAGCGACCTTTGAAAAAGACAAACTAAGTAAAACCATGGTCTTATCTCAAAGAAGATTAGATAACACCATGGTGGTGGTCTTTGGGCTTGTCTGTGATGATTTTACCAAAATACCTTGTAGAGTTGAAAATTGAAAATTATAACACAGTTGTATGCCATGGCTTATGTTTTATTTAACATGGGTAGACCTTTACTAACACGAGTTTTAACAAGTGGAAGGAATTCAACGGGCTAATGCTGCAAGCGGACTCGGCACGATGCCGCAAGTGGGTGCAATAGAAAAATGAATGAAACCATACACTACATTTTTTTCCCGACTGTTTATTTGCCCGCCAGTGTAGCTCCCTCGTTATTTAAGGATCTAGAGCGGGGCCGAGCGCGGAATGTTCTATTGCATTCCCATGTCGCCGCGACACGACACTAGTTTCATTGGGATTCTTAGAGAAACGGTTCGACTACGACTATTAGAAGATAAAAGTGTTTTATATTATTACAAACAAAATTTGACTCCATTTTGACATCGTTTTTTCCTTGGTCCTTTAACCTAATGCCAAGCAGCAGTCCAGCGTGATGTTCTGGTGTAGGGATAAAATAGAACCGGTGAAATAAATAAATCAATAATAAATATCAGGGGACAATGTCACACAAATTGACCTAGTCCCAAACTAAGCTCTAGGCTTGTACTATGGGTACTAGACAACGATAAACATACTTACATAGAGAAATAAATACTTAAATACATAGAAAACATCCAAGACTCAGGAACAAATATTCGCGCTCATCACACAAATATCTGCCCTTACCGGGATTTGAACCCAGGACCGCTGGCTTCGGAGGCAGGGTCACTCCTAACTAGGCCCCCGTGTCATCTAATATGACTAGCATGAAGTTATTCCATCTGATTTCGCAGGGTTGAAAATGCAGTTGCAGACAGTTTAGGTAATGCAAATATCGGTATCCCTCTGGAACGTTATTAAATTACATACATACATAACATGACGCTTAAATTCCCAGAGAAATTTAAAAAGACTTATTTATAATTCTATAACTACATTTTACACAGGCCAAGAAGTTTACTAGTGTATTAGTGACAGGTTGCAAGCCCATCGCCTAACAGCCCTTATTCCCTTAGTCGCCTCTTTGCAGAGTGGCACTATTCTAACCACACGTATTACATTGATTGTCCTAAATTAATGTATTTTTTAATATTTTCACCTAACATCCTTTTAGGCTGATGTTAGAGAATTTAATAGAATTTTAAGTTTGTTTAAGTTACTTTTTATGATAATAAAAAAAAAATACTGTAAAAACCGTTTTCGACCAAACGAATTTTGACTAAAATATACATTAAACCAAACAGTGAGTACGCCACTCGATGTATGATTGCATGATTGAACTTTTATTTGTATAAAACATAGCTGGTGTACATTTATAAGCTTATTAATTGAATACAGACAAAACTTTTAGTAGTGTTAGCATCTCATAAATCCATTGAACCAACAAAAATCGAGGGCTAATATTTGAACCAAAAGTATTGGTAAACAAGGTTTAACGATACCATTAAATTTATTGTTGCTAACAAACCCCAATTTGCACAGTGGGCCGCTCCAGCCGCCCATTGGACAAAATGAAGTAATTAATTTGAACATTTCAAACGAAACGTTTTGTTTACGAAATCAATTTCGGTTTTATCGAGAGGGTTACTGCTGTAGCGGCGTTTATTGAAATTTTCACTGAATGGTTTTTTTACGGTTGGGCTTGCAAATATACAAGAAATTATTATTAACTGAATCTTGCTTTATTACAATCAAATTTTATTTTGGTGTGTTAGCTCGTATTTTAACATAAATTTTGTAAATTATGACGAAACGAATCGATCTTCTGGATTGTTGATCCGGTGCCAAGGATTGTAGGTTCAATTTCAACTTCTACAATGTTAATCGCCTTAATCACTTATGTCTCAAATTTAAATGTCGTTTGCAGCCAATTTCATGATCAAGTATCACCGGAAACAAAAAGTTATATCCTGCCAGGTTCTCCCTAGGGAGACCCGTTTTCGTCTTTTTTTAACGCGCTAGGAAATTTTAGTACTGAATTCAGAGACGGATTCATTTCAATCGCCGTATGGTCGCAACCTTATACGTAGCTGAACACTTTAGTACTATGTCACTATAAGGTCATGTTTGAACTGCAATGTTAATCTGTCACAAGCGTTAAAGCGACACGATACAAAGGTGTACAGCTTCTTATGAGGTGACTGTTAATAATAACTCAATGATATAGCGTTAATATTACTTAGTTGGTTATTATTATAATGGACGTTGATTTTTATATTTTCTTTGACTAGTAAAGGTGGGATTGAAATAAAATAATGTAAGCAGTCCGTGTACAGTTTTCTACCACGGGTAAAAAACTGTACATGGTAAAAGCGATTTGGAAACCTCCATACTACTGTATGTTTTGCATACACTGATTTCCATTTATTCATTGCCTTGTCAAGCCGAAATACACTGTTAATTAACATGTGTCATTCGAAAATGACGTGAGATTTTCAATTAAACATTTCATCTCAATGTAACATTTTATTACACGTGTAAAATCATAACGAAAACAACAAATATTGCCAAGAATTTATTTTCACACAGCTCAAATACCAAAATTTGCTGCGTTGCTAATAAATATCAGAATTTATCGACATTTGATTATTCAGTGGCGGCTCCGTAACCAATGTGCATTAATGCGATTTGATTTTCGCGTTTAATGTGTTAAAATATTGTTGGTGTGCTTTGAATCGAAATGTATTTTCATTTGTTTTTATTGTATGATTATTTTATTACGGTATTTATATTCAGATGGGAGATTATTATAAATGTGTCAGTAACTCTGCCGGTCTCTATTTTTTATGTTGGCACCACACTTGGCTTTTATTTGTCAGCTTATATCTCTTTCATTTGGTATGTAAAAAGTAAGACATAAAATCATTTCGACAAATTCCACCAAGTGAAATTCAGTATGGAGACTGTTCGAGTCCTGGGGAAAGCCGTAGGATACTTTTTATCCAGCATGATTAGACAGTTCCCAAGGGAACAGCGATAAATGACTATTACGCTGACAGGGTCCTTTAAAAAAAACAGGATGACTTGTGATAAACCAGAGAATATTTTTTTTACGAATATCGACAGCAGAATTTCTCACCCTGCCTTGTAAACAAATTAGGACTCCTCCTCGTAGCACAAACAAATTGTTTATTTAATGTTCGTTTTACATACATAACATCACGCCTTCATTCCCAGAGTGGGGTAGGCAGAGCTACCGAAATACCAACAACTCTAAAGACTTACCGATATTTCTGTAACCACATTTTGCACTAACAGGCTAAGAGGTTTACTAGTGTATTAGTGACAGGTTGCAAGCCCATCGCCTAACAGTACTACAAGCCCTTATTCCCTTAGTCGCCTCTTACGACATCCACATCCATGTTCGTTTTATTCGCAAAATTATGTTTATGACACATTCACTACCAGATCCCCAGACCTTCTCCGAAGCTGACATTTAACTTTTCTTTCCCTCAGTTCAAGAAACTTATCCGTTATTTAGTAACTGCGTATTTTTTTTTAATACTTTCAATTGTTTAAGAATTTTTACCATGTTCTTATATATCTCTGTTTCTGTTCTAGCTTAATGATTTTGTAACTAGTGGCAACTTATAATGTTTATTCAAATTGTTAGATTTGTAACTTTATTGCACCTTTTGTGCCCAAACATAATATATATATCTATAAAATCGTTACCTTTCGTACGTTATCTTAACCTTAATTTCTTACGATATCTAAACACACGGTGACGCATAACAATATTTCAAAATTGTTCTATCGTTTAAGGTAACGTGTATGGCAACGTCTCGCAATACTAACTGCAAGATTTTTTCGCAGATGACTTTTGTTTTTGGGTAAATTAGTGCGTCAAACTAATTTGGGGTAAAATAAAATAAAATTCAAATTAAAATAACATACTGAAATCTAAAATTTTGCTAGACGCACAAATTCAAGAGATATTAAACAAATCCGTGATGGTATTATCGATTTTTAAATACCATAAAAAAGAAAAACTTACACAAAAATGTATGGAAAGATTTACCTACGCGTCGTCTTTTTGGAACTGAGATCGGTGGACTTAAAGAGATTTTGTGACGTTTTGTGAAAAACTATAATCTATTATCGTACACTATGCTATCTTTTTGCTGTTGTGCGTGTGTGTCGTACATACGACATAATAACAACAGCAAGCAATATTATATTTATGACGGAGACAAGAGGCACTTGGAAGCATTTTATTGGCAACTTTTTACAGTAATAACAATAAGCCGTGCAACGTTATCCCCTTTGCAGGAAACTTTGATTAAACTTGAATTTGAAATAGGGCTGTGCGCGGGAAACGGCGGCCTTCCTCACAATATCCGGTGCACAGATTAGAAACACCACAGATTGTACAATTTGTAAAAAAGCGCTGTTATCTTTTTTTACCTCGATGGCCTAGTTGGTAGTGGCCCTACCTTTGGAACTAGCGCTCCCGGGTTTAAAACTCGGTAAGGGTAGATATTTGTGTGATGAGCACGAGTATTTTTTCCTGAGTCCTGGATATTTTTTTATATATTAAGGTATATATTTCTTTATATAGGTAAGTTTATCTTCATCTAGTGCCATAGTACAAGCCTATGGCTTAGATTGATACTTACTACATAAATTTGTGTGGCATCCGGTTCCGTTATATTTATTATTTATTTAGTCAGGGGTACCTTTATACAGATGGAAAGTTGAAATTGGTCATTAAGGGTCGCTACAGCTACTGGACCGCAAAAGCCCAAAAATAGTCTGCTCAGTTAAAAACCAGTTTAGGACACATGCTAATTCGGAAAAACGATGCGTTAGGACAAACGCTTTTAAGGATTCCCAGGGAAACCTATAACAATAATTTCTTATACCTCACTTACCATACTTTATCGTTAATAATTCCGGCTGCTTTACGGGTAGCTATATGACATTTTTGTCCGTGGAAATGAACGTATGAATGAGGGTACCGGCGTTTTTTTAACGGCCCGGCTTCTTGAACAGTACGCTCTGATCTCTTCATCTGTACGACATCAACCGATGGTTGACTTCCTGCTTTAAATGAAGTATATTAACATCCTTTAAAAGACTTCATTATGTTATCGAAATTGGTATTATTATTTTAAACTAGCTTTTGCGTGCGACTCCGTTTACGTATATGTTGTTTATCTCTATTCTCTCGGGTAGGTACTGTATCACATTTCGAGATAAAAAGTAGCCCATTTGCTATCCCAACTATGATCTATCTCTGAGCCAAATTTCATCCAGATCAGCTTAGTCGTTCTAGTGTGATTGAGAAACAAACACACAAACTTTAGCATTTATAATACTATTAGTGCACAAGGCACGTGACCTCGTTCGTGTTAAAGGAAATGGTCCAATTTTTTGGGGATAAAAAGTAGCCTTCGTCCTATTACAGACTATAATCTATCCAAATGTCATCCAGATCTGTTAAGCCGTTCTGGCATGTTATTTATTTATTTCAATGTACGCAATACACAAATTAGGTATAAATGGTGGTCTTAAGGCATTCTGAACCAGTCAACCAATTGGCCAAACCGAAACAATTTACAGTTGGGGCTGAGAAGGATATAAAAAAACAAAGAACTCTTAATGAAACAAGGTAATTTTTATAATTACATAAGTATAAATAAATAGTTCTACAAGACGCCTACAGGCATTCTAGATGTGGTGCTACCGTGACATGTTTCGCATTAGTTGGACACAGAAAGTCAGGAACGAAACCGTGCTTCAGCGAGTCATATCTCCTGGAAATTATATTCTAGATAGAGTATCTATCATCAATTTCCAGGCACAAGATAGAGTATCTCGGTCGCGTGCTCAGATACAATAGATACACGCTACTGTAGTTGATAATGATGTGCAAGTGGAGCAAAACAGACGTGTTGGGCGAAGGAAGAAATCATGGCTGTGGAACATCCGGGAGTGGACGGATATTGCTACCCTCGAACAGCTGTTCCGGCTGGCTATGGATAGAGACGAGTATATGAAGCTGACGGCCAACCTTCATGTAATTACAAGAAGTCAACTTTTCGGGAGACGCTTTTTTGTGTCTTAAAAAATCAGGCTAGAACCAATAGATCTAAAATTTTAAAATTATGTTTTTAATCACTGAAGAATACCTATTAGTTTTTATTTGTAATTATTTTCTTGAGCACTTTCATTTTTGTAAGTATTTTTGGTTCTTTCCGTCTTTTTTCCGCGAAAACTTCAAGATTTTTTATTTCTCATCGAGCAATAAAGACGTAAGTAATCAAGAGGCCTTATTCGCGGGAAAATTCAAGGCCACAAACGTAAATAGAGGCCTTTTTAATACGGTATTATTTACTAAAATATTGTTAATACTACTCTATGTGTGAGCTATAATTTGAATCATACTTCATTTTGTTTGAGAAATTAATGAAACTTTCGTTAGACCTGCCGAAGAAGAGCGTTATGATATCTAGTAGCTCTGTTCCATGTTTACCGTCTATTTTATTAACAAACTGATTGCTTAATATTACTGAACATAATAATATGAAATCATAATAAATTATCAGTGGAAATATTATGGATATAATGGATATTGTAATAGCAAGTATAAAGTCGTACTTTATACTTTTCATGTAGTTTTCAGCCATGATAAAATCACGAAACTAAACACTTTCTCCCTCCCCACTCTTTGCCACCTTATTGAAGACGGCTCATAGCTCATAATAAAGATAAGATACGATAAAACATGTTCTTTCTGTGTGCCCTTTAAATAAAATCTACTAAACGCGTGCACGATCCATCGTCACTGCCCATTTCGAATATGTCATTTTGATCGGCATCATACCGACGTTATTGTTTGACATTAACGAGGTCAAATCATTTAATATCGCCGACCACTCTACCGGGTTGATTACAAGAGAAAACATACCTAAACACCCGACCCGTGGTTTGCCCATATTAATTAATCTATGAATATTAATCATCGAGCCCGAGGTATCTATTTGGATTTGGTGCAAGTCAAAAGGGGAATCCTACTTATTAATAATGGTGGTTGCCGGGTTAGAATAGTGCCACTCGATGTCCTCCCGTGGATGTTGTTTGAGGTGACTAAGGGAATAATGGCTGTAGTACTGTTAGGCGATGTGCTTGCAATCTGTCACTAATGCACTGGTAAACATCTTGGCCTACTTGTGCAAAATGTGGGTACAGAATTATCAACAAGTCTTTTTAGAGTCGTTGGTATTTCTGGTAGCTCTACCTACTATGGGAATGAAGGCGTGATGATATGTATGTATGTAATAATAATAGTTCTAATTGCGAGGAGATTGCTCTCTCTGCAGCACTAACCACCGGTAGCTTGAGCCCTGCCCCGCTGCCGGCGGCACCCGTAGGTTAGGTTTTTGTAATGTTTATTTTTTTGTATTGGTATTGTTATTTTACTTTTATATTTAAAAAACCTATAGAAAGATAAATAAACATCTAAATAACAATAATAAAATCTTTATCAGTACCAATATAATGTCACAAAAACTTAAGATTAAGTTTAAAACAGAATTACTCTTATCCCTTAAAATGTCGCCGCTCATTTCATCGAATGGTTTACTTCGCCGAATTTTAATTTCATTGACAGGTGTGGTGAAAGTATATTTTTTTGGTAATCTAAAGTCTAACATAACCTAACCTACGTAACCTATGCTTAATATAACCTTAAAACAATATGGTTCCAGCAGAAAGTAGCTTTCGATGAAGTGAATTTCGGTGAAACGACACATTCGATGAAATGGATTGAGACATTTCAAGGAAATGGCGTTATATTGATTGTATAAATAAAAAGCAGTATTATACTAATGCGAAAGTTTGTGTGTGTGTGTGTGTGTGTATGTATGTAATAGAGTTTTACTCATATCCTGGATTAACACATCGGCTCTTTTTACCCCGAAAAAGTATAAAGTTCTTGAGGGAATAACTGTAATCGATATTTAAGTAAGTGGATAAAATCGCGGGCAGAAGCTAATATAAAACAAATTTTTGAAAAAAAAAAAACTGCTTTCAAAAACATTAGAAATAACCTAAAAATAGGTGACGTTGAGGAGTTACGGTGGCCATCTGTGGTCTTCATCGTCAGTTCCACTTCACCGAATTTTACTTTTTGAATGCAAATGCTGGACGTGTTTCAGAAAATACTAATAATACCACGGGAAAGGTAGCCCTATGTGTTGATCCAGGGTACAAGCCACTCCATATCAAAATTAAACCTCCTTCTTATCGAAATCCGTTCAGACGTTACAGCATTCATTGAAAGCATTCGCATTTATAATATAAAAGTCATGTAAAATCAAAACTCACACATAATTTACATAAATACTGTACAGAAACACCAACAACTCTAAAACGACAAAAGTGCATTTTGGACTATCAGGACAAGAAGTTTACCAGTGTATTAGTGACAGGTTGCAAGCCCATCGCCTAACAATACAACAAGCCCTTATGCCCTTAGTCGCCTCTTACAGCATCCACGGGAAGACATGGAGTGGCACTATTCTAACCCGGCAACCACATGGGCCCACAATACATAATTAAATTTTCTTTTAAAACCCTGTAACGCGGAATCTTGTGACTTTGACTCAACAAATCAGAGTACATTACGGGGAAAGGGCCACGTTTTTAAGAGGTTTTACTCGATTGACGGAATGACGGGCCGTCATTATTTCTGATCGCTGTTGATTGGTCGTGTAATTGGAAATTATTGAACCCTTAAGCCCTAAGAGATGAACCCTTGGGCCGTTTACATAAACTGAAGGGTTCTGTAATATTGAATAGTAATAACAAAGCGGACTGAAAGCGACTTAATAGGAAATGCAATCTTATCCATTAACCACCCGCCAAGCAAAGTTGACTCGTGATCGTAAGGTACCGAGTTCGAATCCTCGCGGTCACCATAGGGTGAGGACCAAAAAAATGGACGATACGAGTAGTTAAGCGTAGTTAACCATACAATCAACGAAGACGGGAAAAGTTCCTTACAATAAAATTGTATGACTAATTTTCGTTGCACGAAAAGTTTCATAGAAAATTTAATTGCTAGGGTTAGCGTGGCCAAGTTTTTGGTCCATACCCATGTACCGATGACTTTTTCTAACGTAAGTACATTACTCTATGCTCTTACGATCAAGAAAAAACGTCGTGAGGGAACCTACAAATTCGAATGGCTGAGTATGTAAATCTCCCTTTTTTACTGCCTGAAAATGTCCAGGTTAATTCAACGTTTAATATTCCTAAAGTAATTAGAGAAATATAGTGGTTGCCGGGTTAAAATAGTGCCACTCTATGTCTTCCCGTGGATGTCGTAAAAGGCGACTAAGGAAATAAGGGCTTGTAGTACTGTTAAGTGATAGGCTTGCAATCTGTCACTAATACACTGGTATCTTAGCCTACTTATGCAAAATGTGGTTACAGAATTATCAACAAGTTTAGAGTTGTTGGTATTACTGTAGCTCTGCCTACCCCGCTCTGGGAATGGAAGCGTCATGTTATGTATGTATTACTATGTATATCCATGGATATCACACGCGAGAACAAATTTGTAAGGTAAGTGAATATTTTCTCTTGTGGTGCTTCTTCGCTGGATTGGTTCCTCTAGGAAAGCGTTAGTAGATTGACGGGGCGTTTTACAAAAAAAGTACCTACAGTTAAGGACAAAAATTAACAACGGTAACTTTTCCATTTTGTCATGAAAATTAACCATTACTGCTTTAAGAGAAATAGTGGCATCTCAGACAAAACTCCTGTAGCAAGTTCGACCATATTACTAACAGGTGAGGTTTGAATCTGCTATGCTTATTTAATTTGAAATACCGCCTGTTGGCTTATGAGGGCAATATATAAATATATGACTAATTTTGGTGACGTAATGGAAAAATTACTGTTGTTAATTTTTTTCCTTTACTGTAGGTACTTTTTTGGAAAACGCCTGTCATTGATCTGCTCCTGTAGCCTAATTACTGAGTAGGTTTTTTATCCGCCGTTTTAAAATTTATAACAAAGAATATAACGGCACCTCGCTTATCGAACTCCATAAAGCCTCTAGGAGCAAACAAGGAATCATACATAGATACATAATTAAAAAAACTACACCATCCAATTACGCCGCGTACTACGAAACATATCTCGGTAAATAGCGCTAACAAAAATCCCCTGTTACTAGTTATTTTAACGGAAACCAACCTTAGCCACTGTAATGGTAACGAGAAAAAAAATGTCGTTGCCATTTTGTCTATGGCCCGTGAAATTGGGAGCAAATAAGGGTTTAATCGAGCTTAAAAATGAAACAGATCCTTGTTTACTTTTTAAATGAAAAGGTCGGGTTAGCAGAATTTTGAGAAACGACTGGCAATTATTCCTACTAACACTTTATTACCTTATCTTACTACTATTATTATTGCGAAAGTTTGTATGGTTGGATGTTTGTTACTTAATTTTGCCACGGAGATAGATAGAACATAGCCTACTTATTATCCCGAAAAAATTGACGGTTCCTGAGGGACTAGCGATAAACGGCTTCTACGCGGACGGATTCACGGAGAACAACTTGTATGTACCTATATTTGCGAAGTTTAACCTCCCTGTCTCTTTGATTGTTACGCTTTCACAGGTGAACGGTATCAAAAATATTACATGTCTAGGTTTGGCCCACTCCGTGTGCGTAGAAGATGGTTTATCACTATTCTCTTGGGAACTGTTCATTTATCTGTAATAAAAAATCCGGTGACAACAGGTCTTTTTTTAATAGTTTTTTCTCAAAAGCAATGTAATTATTTTTGTTCATTATTAACTGAGAAAATAGAATACCCTAAAATTTTATAAAGCTGCATATTAAAAATTACAAGCGGAAGTCTCTTTCTAACTCCTTTTGCTAGAAAGAGACTTCCGCTTGTAGCTTTTTAAAATAGGGCCATGGTTTTATCTACGTCACAGCTAGTGCTAGGCTTGAAAGAACAAAACGCGGTGTCAAACAAGATTGCATCATTCCGACCACTAGTCCAAAGCGGGTGTAACGAACTCTGATAATGTTCATTGTGTTTTCTCAGTATGTAATAATACACATACATAACATCACGCCTTAATTCCCAGAGTGGGGTAGGCAGAGCTACAGAAATGCCAACAACTGTAAAAAGACGTGTTGATAATTCTGTAACTACATTTTGTACAAGTATAGATTAAGATGTTTATGTAAATAATAATTAGAATTATAATTTTGTGACAAACCTCTATAAAGCATGTTTTTTATCAGGACACCTTTAAAAAAACCCGTTTTCAATTTATCCCTTGTCATACTTCTTTAAGAATTGTTTTATAATAATATCAATTTTTCCCGGATATAATTTCCATTGTAACTGACTAAACAGTTTAATATTCATTTGCAGTTTTCGGTATTCCCTTTATCTTGGAATTAAGTAAAAAAGTTGATAATTTATAAAGGTATAATAAAGCTTTTCAATTTTCAGGATCAAAATGCGATCCTGAGATAACGAATTTTAATTAATTTAATTAAAAACATTTCACGAAACATCACATCTGCTTATCAAGAAATTTTATACTCGTTAATGTTGCAAAAATATTCCGTCGCAATAAGTATTCAAAACGGAAACTCAGATTAATGTTTTCATTGGCTGGAAATAATTGTGATATTTGAGTGATATCTGTATGTTTGTACAAATAATAATTGGTTATTATTGTGGTTAATAGAGTACGTGCCGGTATCATAACCAGTGATCGGAAAACTTTTTTAGGGTTCCGTAGTCAAACTAGGAACTCTTAGTTTCACCATGTCCGTCCGTCCGTCCGTCCGCAGCCTAGCTCAGAGACTCTTAGTTTAGTACTAGAAAGTTGCAATTTGGCATGAAAATACATATTAGTAACGCCAACAAAGTGGTGAAATAAAGTCGTTAAAAAAATGTAATAGGGTACCTCCCCTACACATTACGTGGAGATGTATTTTTTCTCGTCTACCCTATAGTGTGGGGTGTCGTTGGATAGGTCTTTCAAAAATGTTATGGGTTTGTGTAAACTATTTTTCGATTAAGTTATCCGTTTATGAAATATTAAGCTTTAAAACGCTAATTTGTGTTAGAGTCAAGTCTTAGTCCTCAGGGTTGGCATCGTATTGAGGTCTTAGGATTATAGTCTTGAGAATTCAAATGTCTATGGGTCTCAGATTCCACTAACCATCAGGTGGCCTGAGTGCTCGTGTGCCTTCTCCTTAACATAAAAAGAAAGCTTAACTAGTTTTGTTAAAGTTTTGCACCGTTTTCCCCGATCACTGATCATAATAGAGGTTATGTAATATTCAGTTGATTTGCTAAATAAAATCGTAACTCAATTCAAACAAGCTATCGAGAAATGGCAATAATCACCAAGGTTATTTATTCTAATCGGTAGAACTTAATTGCTTCTAACATGTTATCGTATTCTCAACGTTTTGATAGCTCTACTTAATTAATATCTTTCAATGAACGTATCATTATGAAGATTTTTAATTTCACTGAAAAACATTTCTCGCCGTAAGAGTTATTAGTACCTGGGGGGTTCCCTTTACGCTCAGAGAAAAAGACAGAGCTATATAACTGCCATAGCTCTGTCCTTTAAGCTCACCGAAAAATGAACTGCAAACCTAGCTCATATTAACCCCCCTGTATGACTGAGCTCTACTCGGGTGTATGTAGACGACATTATTTAATCACAATTTAATATTGTCGTCTAATATTTCAAATGCCGCGGAATCAACTTTATTGGCTGAACCAGAATTACCCCATCGATTTTTTGACACTAAAACCCCGAATCCGTTATTTTTATCAAAATCGTGGGAGCCGTTTCCGTGATTCAGGTTTAGTACAGGATTTAATTCTGTGGCGACCTAGCGACATCTAGTGACAACTTGTAACAAACAACTCGCCAGCGCCACCAGCGTCAGACAGCGCAACTAAATCTGACCGTGCGCTACATCGCGCTAACGAAGTTTCTTCAGTCGGTTGACTTATATACAACTTTACTTCCATCTTCATCCAAAATGGACTTCGGTCCCCAGGCATAACCACCCGCCTGGAGAGAGATCTCTCTATTGTCCTCTCTACCTACAATTCCAATAATTGTATCATATTTATTTTATTAAATAAACCACACTACAACAACACACATTGACAATTAAACTCATTACTGTCACTAAAATTTCGAAATCAATAATGGTATTCATTATCACTCCATAATTTAAAAGCAACAATTAGCAAACTGTTTAAATCAGGAAACCCATAAATAACAAATAAGAATATCAAGCTGGTAACCCGAATACTCTAAATGCCATATAGCTCCCGAAAACCTATTAAGCCGGCCTGTATAAACGAAAGTGGCGGTTTCATTCCATTCTTTGCATTTTAAAAATTCCATTTAACGCTTCACGCTGTGGCGGGCACTTTGATTCGTTCCGCGCCCGCCACAGAACCCCTGGAAGGGTTAGACTTGCTTTTCTTTAATAACAATATCATGGGCACTGACTTTGTATTGAATAAATTAATTAAGATTTATAAATTTAAAGAACGCTCCGTTCTCGAAGCTAAAAGGGTTTTAACAAAGGCTATGTTACATTATCAACAAGTCTTTTTAGAGTTTTTGGTATTTCTGTAGCTCTGCCTACCCCACTCTGGGAATTAAGGCGTGATGTTATGTATGTATGTATGTTACATTATCGCACGCAGAGACCGACATTTTAATTGATTGCAGTTGTCACTCACACAAGCGTCCACACACACACGCTCACTCTCTATCTCTCAAACGCACACACACACACACACCAACACATACACACACACACTTTTGTTTTTTAGATTTGAATTATTGTTGTACTATTTTTGTTTTTAATAAAGTATTCGTATTAGTATTGGCTAACGTGACCTAACTTGAAACTTCACTTAGTGTTACGATGGATGGCCTACTCTGTTATACTTGAAAACTGGAAGATTTTCCTTGACAAAGCGCTAAGTACTTGTTTTGGAAAAGTTAGTTTTGTAATATTTTGCAAACTTTTTACTTACTAAGCGTTGTTAGTTAAAACCTAATAATGGGCATTTAAAAAAACAATACCAATAGTTAAGGACAAAAATTAACAACAATACACAATTAAATTTAATGAGGAAACGTAATTAAATCCATGAAAATGATACCCTCGTAACGGGATTTAATAGGCTTCCCTAACTCAAGGTAAGATTACCGATTACAGATAACGAGCTAAAATTTGCAAGATTATTTTACATTAAAATAAAACTATATTTCGGTATCTATTCTAATTTTGATACGGTTGGTTTAGTAGATAACAAGCGGTTTTGGGTTTGAGGTTCGGTTAGGACATCTTTGAGGTGAGCGTGAATATTTTGTTATATTTACATATACGTACATATCACGCCTTCATTCCCAAAGTGGGGTGGGCAGAGCTAACCTTAAAAATACTTGTTGACAATTCTGTAACCACATTGTGTCAGTGACAGATTGCAATCCCATAGCCTCCTCACAGTACTTCAAGTTGTTACATTTATTTATCTTGATAGTTTAGGACTGTCAATCTCACGATGCACGGCACTGCTGTCTAACCAGGTGCCTTGAGTGTTACCAGGACCTCGTGTAGGCTGCGATTAGCTACCATCGTCTTATGGTAGTATATGTAACTGATATTGTACAGCTGCATACATTATTTTATCTTCACACATATTATAATTAAGTACTCTAACGAATCTTCAGAATTCTCCCTCTGGACCGCATCCAGCGGAGAGCGACTCAAAGTGGCGGCTGCCAGCGTACTTCTGATCGGCTAGACTCTTTGGCGCTGCGTAGAGATGTAGCATCGCTCTGCATTTTCTATCGCCTGTATAGCGGGGAGTGCTTCGAAGAGCTGTTCGAATTAATTCCTGCCACATCCTTCCGCCTTCGTCCTACGCGACAGAACTTCCACCACTATCATTCGCGAGCACACCCACCACCATGATCACACCATCGCAGATAACCAAATTTAATATTGCAATGCTGGTCATCACCAACGGGTTCTGAACGCATTATAGAGGACTTCACATAGGTTCATTGTTGGATGGCATATTATTTTTACGCAAAATATATCTTTTCGCATGTATAATAAACTAACCAACCAAAATCTACACAATACAATGTTTATTAAATAACAATTTCAGCCTAAAAGGATGTTGTGCGAAAGGATACATTATGCGAAACTATTTTATGCGTTTTAAAGGGATCCCCGTATTATAAATTATAATGTGTATACATGAGATAATTGCAGTGGTAGGTAGTGTTTTGGTGTGGGGATAACACAACCATCTCGGACCTCAGGGTTGGCAAGGCCTGAATCTTAGGAGTCTTGATATTGCAAAAGTTAATGGGGTCTCGAATCCCACTTATTAACGTTTTCATTAGGGAGGACAAATGCCTAAATTATTTTTAAAACTCCATTATAATACCATTCATTTACAGCTCGGAAAAGTGGTCTAAAACAGCTGTATTTAACAGTTTTCAGATGACTGTTTTTTTCTTTCTGTACATGCAATCTCTGAAATAAATCTCGCCCTCGAAAGTTCTAGGTAACCTAGATCTTTGTAGTGCGAAATTACGGACACTATTGCATCGCGATGTCGGCACTTCAATCCTGGATATAGCCATGTTTAATTATATTTAATATGGAATTATAAGGTTTCCTTTATTGCGCTGTTGTCTATTTTAACGAAGTGGTTTTACTTTGATTTTTTAACCGGAGGCCATAAGCGAGAACAGTAATAGCAAAATTAGTATAGTAATACCGAGGCATTCCATTTAAGACCTCAGGGTTGGCAACGCGTTTGAGGTCTTAGAATTGTAGTGTTAAGATTATAGTCTTGAGAATTCATATTTCTGTGGGTCTAAGATTCTACTTACCATCAGGTGACCTGAGTGCTCGTGTAGTGCCCTCTCTATACCATAAAAAACCAATATGTCTGTCTGTGGTTAATGATTTATGAATTAAGGAACTTTCACTTAAATTGCTAATTTCTAGGTGGTGCGGGGTGTTGGAAGACTTAATAGCAGGAAAAAAAATAAAAAACACATTAACATCAATAACATACTAAGCTAAAAAAAACATACATAGAACAGAAATGACATACTCAGTGGTTATACTGCCCTCCTAAGCCAATAAGCAGTATCTCAAATTCAATTACCAAAGCAGATTCAATCCTATCCAGTTGGTAATAAGGTTGCATGTGCTACAGAAGTTTTGTCTGAGATACAGCGATTTTGTGTTAACAGTGCAGAACAGTTGCGGAACGGTGCTAGCTCAGTATGTGCTGGTTGAGAATCCAATGTTGGTATTCCGGGGGAACCGCTTATGGACACAGACATTACGACATATAGACAAACAAAAGAAAAAAGCAACAAACGAGTGTATACGTTGTTTATAACAGCAGACAGCGGCTTTCATATCCTTGTGAGACTCGGGTGGTACTTATGTACGGTGTGTTTATACACGGAAATTTAGTTGTAACTTTATTGCAACGAATATAAAGTTCATTTCAATTTGTTTGCAATATGAAAACAGCATTTCAAAGCAAAGGTAATTGAACTTTATTTCTTTGCTGGTAGATTCAAATTACGACTCACAAAAATCTCCCTGTTTGTGTTACGGTGATCCTCACGAAGATACCTAAGCATTGATCAAAACGACTTGATAGGTTTGTGTGAACCAAAATATTACAATTTTGTAATATTGTTGTTTGCCAAGCAACAGAAACACCATCTCTCGAATTTTTTACAATCTTCGTGTCGATAAATAGCACGATCTTACTGATTTTATAAGCACCTCGGTACTTCGAATTTTAAATAACTAACAACCTAGTCAGTTCGGAGTCGGATTGAGAATTAAATGTCATGGTGTAAAAGGTTTTACACCGTTTTGTTCTCCCAGAGGCAAACCTATACCGAGGAATATTAAAGTCTATGTTCATTCATAAGAATGGAAGGTGCAATGTTGTCAGGCCTTTCACGCGTATTTAAGGATAAGAACACTAAAGACGAAACGAATGATTTAATAATTCAATTAAAATTTAAACACGATAATAATAATAAAAAAATCAATTGGAAAATAAACAGATTACTCTCAATAACCACAAAATAAATTTAACTTTATTATTAGTACTCGTACTGGTAATTTAGCTGCGGTGTTGCATGATCGAATGATTGACATTTATATACAGTGTGTTACTGGCATGAGGGCTTCTGCTTTAACTAACGATAATTATGTTGTTTAAGTAACTATTTGCAGGTATAATTAAGTCGAAGTTAACTAACGTAACGCTGCAATTTAACTTCATAGATTTTAACTATCATCAACGTACTGGAGCTATGTGTAAGTAACGTAATCAATATCGTTATTACTTGGTACAAGGCATACATTGGTACAGGGGCAGAACATAGAGAGTTATTTATACTCCTTGAATTTGACATATTTGAGAAACTAAAATGACAGAAAAAAATCGTTGTAAATACCCTTCTAATCTGTGGTTGTCAAACTTGAATGAAAGTCATTCCTCTCGTAATAATTTAATGTTTAATAAATAGTGAGTTTAACAAATGGCTTACGACGCTCGTGAAATGTGCGACATGATTTTGTTAACGGCGAAGCACACGGCAACGCTGCAGAAGCGTTGAGGTTGTATCGTGAAAGATACCCGAACAGGCGACATCCTCACAATCCCAGATTCATATTAGAAGCCGTGCAACGAGTTTAGACGTCAAATGGGGCTGCTATGGTCACTTATAAACAAGTCTTAGTTTGGTCACGTGACTTTATTAATTAACTTTAACGCACAGTGTACATTGCTTGCAATTTACTTTTTGTTAGAAAACAAGCGTGTACTGTTTTATCTTGTTTTAATTAAAATAAACATGTAGGTACATTAAGGAGTTGCCCATTGTTACTCTATATCAAGGAAAGCCCTCATGCCGGTAACACACTGTATATGAAGCGGTTATTTTTAGAATGGATGGAACAGACCTACTGTACATTCGTCCAGATTAAAATAAATACCTTACAGGAATATAGTAATAATTATTTTCTTAAACAGCTCGTTTTCAAATTCGTCGACGGAGTATTAACCGATACACTACAAAAGCCCGCGCTCGTAAAAACAAAGGGCAGAGTTAGGTACCTATCGCTTTAACAGAGCCGCTTCGTCGACGAAACCTGGGACCAAATTGTAAATATGTAACGGTCGAATAATAATCATTTCATTCATAATATCACGACATTTTGATGTATTACTATCACAGAGGCATTCCATCTTAGTCCTCAGGGTTGGCAACGCATTTGAGGTCTTGGGATTGTAGTCTTGAGAATTCAAATGACTATGGGTCTCAGATTCCACTTTCCATCAAGTGGCCTGAGTGCTCTTCTTGTTAACATAATAGCCTCTTGAGCCTTCTCGTTAACATAATAAATAAAAAAATAAAAACATAGTTTATTTCAATTATAAATTCAAATAATACTTGTTTAAAATATTTGTAATGTTGACTAATTTTGTAAGTAATTTAAATTTCTTCATAGGTTAGATAAGGTTAGAGTGGCGTCGCTTTATCTACCTACGTGGAATAGGAGCTCCGCAGAGGTAAACGTTTCTAAACAATGTTTTTAATTCAATAAACAAGACACGTTTGCGTTTATGTGTTAATGTTTTCTTGAGCTCGAGCCGTAGCAAGTTGAAGGAAGGATCCAGCTATTTGCTCAAGTTTCAGTCTCGAGGGCATAAAAGTAGTGTAGATATGCGGCCGCGTAAAATGGTCCATAAAAAAAAATAGTTTTGGTGGAATTTCGAACGGTTCCAAATGTAGAGCTATAAAGAAAATATTTTTTTTAGGGGATGGATGTATTTTTGTGATATAAGGGCGTTTTAACAAAAAGTGTACATATTTTTCAATTTTAAAGCACTTTCTAGTCAAAGTAGGAACGTTTATATTACGCCACGTTCGTTTCTGTATGTAACAGACACTTCTTAAGAAACTCTTAAAGTCACAAAGCTGAAGGTACACGTATAAATTATTATTAGAAGACGATCGTACGAATCGACTATTGAGTTGATTTGATTTTATTGACTATTTAGTGGTCGAAGGACTCTGTCTCCATTGGGATCGCTACCACCATCTTATCCATTAACCACCCCAAGCAACAGTGTCCGCCTTGTTGTGTTCCGATGTGGGGATAAGACAACCGGTGAAATAACTAGCATAGAGGCATTCCATCTTGGTCCTCAGGGTTGGCAACGCATTTGAGTCCTTACGATCATTGATATGTCTATGGGTCTCAGATTCCACTTACCATCAGGTGGCCTGAGTGCTCGTGTGCCTTCGAAAATATTTTTGCACTAGCTACTCCCACGAACGGTGGATTAGCACATGTCATAAAATTCATCATAAACTTAACACCACGATTGACGAGCCTCAAATAACACTAGTACTAGCAGTAGACCGGCTAGTTTTTTATGTGGTACTCGAACCATAAAGTGGCTGGATTTTAGTGCTTATTTATGATCTTTTTACGAGTGGCAACAGAGAGTTATTTTTACGTTAATTTGGATGCGCAGTTGTGATGGTTTGAGTATAATCTAGAGGATGGACTTTGGTTCAGAAATGGCCGATTCACTGTTGTTTTGTTTGAAATAATCTTGTGTTCAACTACCGGTACTTATATGTATATTTATGTGATGAGCATACCTGGAATAACTCGCGGCATCTATACGAAAGTGATGTTGCAAAATCTTTATCGACAAAAAATATATCGATGGTAGTACCAAAATCTAAATGTTATTCAAAATAAATAAATATTACTTATTTTCTCCTCATTTTGAATAAACAAATTAAAACGTGTATTTATATGGTTACTTTTAAATCAATTTTATAATATACAATCAATATTTTTTCCATATTCGTCAGTAATAATGATTGCCGTCGAGATTAAAATATCCACCTTGAACTGCTAAACGTTCTCTCAAGGTCCACGGTGGTTAACGGGGCATTCTTAAAATATTTATAATGACTCAAAGCCAATTTCTCATTCATGTTGGTTATAAAAATTTCCTCACCTTTTATAAGACTGTTTACTTTTGCTCATGGCGTCATAAACAGTATTTAATTACATCGACATCTTTTTTATCGATATCAAATCCCTAAAACTTTCCCCGAATCATCCCAGGTATGGTGATGAGCGCCAGTCTTTGTTCATAAATCTTAGATAAATTCTATGTACACTAGTGGACAAATAATACGGGTCAGAGTGCGTTTATCATACAAACGAGGCTACTTCGAAGCCTTGGTTCCTTTTCAGGGGTTGTTTTGAGTAAGTTTTAATGGTGGATACTCCGAGTTTCAATAGAGGAGGTCAATAGTTCTTAAGATACCTAACTGATCGCACAATCAGCTAACACCATAGCGAGATAATTTGGGTCAGCATTTGGATTTTTTTACATTTTATTGCCATTTTAGAGGTTTTTTCTGAACATGCATAATTCAATCAGTTGGGTATCCTAGGCACTCTAAAAGTCTTGTATCGATGCTCGGGTTATTCATCATCAGATTTCACTAAAAGCATCCCCTAGCGAGGAACCAAGGCTTCGAAATAGCATCTTTAGTATGAAAAACGCTCTCTGATTCGTATTATTTGACCGCGAGAGTATTTGGGCGTTTTCCAAAAAAAGTGTACATCGTTAAAGACAAAAGTTAAGAAAATTTAACTTTTCCATTTCGTCACGAAAATTAACGTATGTAAATGTATGGCTAATTTTCGTGACGAAATGGAAAAAGTTAAATTTTCTTAACTTTTGTCCTTAACGATGTACACTTTTTTTGGAAAACGCCTATTTAAGTGTGTAATATTGCTGGTAACCATCACTTGATCGAATTTGACATTTAATCAAACGCTATTTTCTGTTGAAACCATATTTTTTTCAGGGTATCAAACAATAATTACGTAAGTTAGCTATTATTTGATACCCTGAAAAAAAAAAAATATTAGATGGTTAAGATGGTTAATACATGGTTTCAGCAGAAAGTAGCGTTGGATCAAATGAAATTCGATGAAGTGATACATTCGATGAAAGGTGTTTCGATGAAATGATAGTCCCAGTATTGCTACATAATGGTATGTTTTCCGCTGCTCATTATAATAAGCTTAGAGCTGTTTTAGACTAGGTCAATTTATACACCCACTCGCCAAGCAACAGTGTTCGCGTTGTTGTGTTCCGGTGTGGGGATAAGACAACCGGTGAAATTACTAGCATAGAGGCATTCCATCTTAGTCCTCAGGGTTGGCAAAGCATTTGAGGTCTTCGGATTATAATGTCTATGGGTCTTAGATTCCACTTACCAGCAGGTGGCCTCAGTGCTCGTGTGCCTCCTTAACATAAAAAAAAGAAAAAAAAACACGATTGTGTCCAGATAGTGGTGGTGTTTTAGTAGTGCTAAGACTAGGGTCCTACCAACACTAAAACAGGGTCCATATGGATAGCTACCCCTTCTTTATCCATTAACCTACCGCCCAGCAACGGTTTTCGCATTGTGTTCCGGCGTGGGGATAAGACAATCGGTGAAATTATTAGCATAGAGGCATTCTATCTTAGCCCTCAGCAACACATAAGAAGTCTTAGGATTGCAGTCTTGAGATTTACTTGAGATTCACTTTAGTAAAGGCACAAGAGCTCACAGGCCATCTGATGGTAAGTGGAATCTGCCATAGACATTTAAATTCTCATGACTATAATCTCAAGACTGCAATCCTAAGACTTCTAAACCCATATAGAAATAAATATCTTATTGAAATATTCGTAGTTATCCATTTCTTTGCACGCCATTGTACCACGGAACCACTCAACAAGATTGTATAAATCCGGAATACGTCCGCTGTTTATGTATGCTCAAATTTAGCTGACGATAATGTTTATTGAACTATTGAACTAGTGTACATTTAGATATTCGTATGCACATTCAAAATTTTAATGGGATACTTGGGTCATTCTACTTTTTAGCGCATAATAATCTTGCAAAATGCAAAATGTGGTTACAGAAATATCGGTAAGTCTTTAGAGTTGTTGGTATTTCTGTAGCTCTGCCTACCCCACTCTGGGAATGAAGGCGTGATGTTATGTATGTGTATGTGTAAGTAGACTGACCCACTTATCGTTCGAGTTGAAAACTATTACAAAATTTTAGTACGAGTATGAGCCACATTCTTTTTTTAAATGAGTATTGATACTTATGCGGTTTAGTATGGCTTGAGAATGGCAATAGTGCGCACGAAATACATACATTGCTACTAATATTATAATTGCAATAGTTTGTGTGTGTTTGTGTGTGTGTGTGTGTGTGTGTGTGTGTGTGTGTGTGTGTGTGTGTGTGTGTGTGTGTGTGTGTGTGTGTGTGTGTGTGTGTGTGTGTGTGTGTGTGTGTGTGTGTGTGTGTGTGTGTGGTTAGTTTGTTACTATTTCACTTTGCAACGGCTGGAAAGAATGGAGATAACTTTATACTTACCCTATTAATGTATAGGCTACTTTTCATAAGTTATAATTTTAGTATAGCGTTTTGGTAATTTAGGGTATTACTCGTACGTCGTGTTTTTAGTAACATTCAAATACTCTAACCAAATCCCATTTTAGCAGATGAACACAGGTCATTTAAATTTTTGATACATTTGCAATCTCAAGACTATAATCTTAAGACTACCATCCTAAGCACCGCATTCGCGTCGGTTCATTCGTCTGGGTGCTACAATAGCATATATACACAGACACACTAATTAAACTTTATACACCCTTCTGTGCGTCAGGCGTTAAAATCACTGACTAATTAATTACT
Organism: Acleris holmiana; assembly: GCA_949316455.1. NCBI lineage: Eukaryota > Metazoa > Arthropoda > Insecta > Lepidoptera > Tortricidae > Acleris > Acleris holmiana. Next base: position 9,459,664 of record OX438785.1, read on the forward strand.
TCAAATATACACGTGTAAATTTCGGTTGTACGTTATTTTACAGACAGAAGTTGTTTAGAATTTCATTTCTTGTACATTTTTTCTCGTATTATCATTTCATAGAATAGTCAATTTATAGAATAATTACTTTGAAGACATTTAAATCATCAATTTTTATTTCAAATAAATTTCAATGTTTCTTTTTTCATATCATATAATAGCAAATTACATATTATTCTTTGTTCTCATGTTATTTAGTTAATATATAACTTAAGAACTATAAAATCATTTTACAGTGTACGTTATTTTACAGACAGAAGTTGTTTAGAATTTCATGTCATGTAATTTTTTTCTCGTATTTTCATTGCAATTTTTTTCGCATAGTTTATTCAAGAGATGTAAAAAAAAATAACCTCGAAGGCAAGGCGGGAGCTTGCTTCGCTTCGCTCCCGCCTTAGCCTTCTAACCTAACCTATTCAAGTCGGTTTTGCCCAGAGAGGTCATGGTCGCTCACTCATATTTATATCATACTGTAGTATTTAGCTTATAACCCTTATACTTAAAGATAATTTGTATTATGTTGTAATTGATTTTGTTATTATTGGTGTACCCTTACTCTCCAAATAGTAATTTCGTAGAATTAAATAGTGTTTCACAAAAATTATTCACAGAATATTGAGTTTCCCACGGCTTTGTATACTGTTGTCGTTAGTGTCCTCTTCTTTTACAGAACATTATTTCATAGAACGTATTACTTCGCAGAATTTTCATTACTTAGAAATCTAATTTCTAAAAAAAAATGAAAATTCTACGAAGTGATACGGTCTTTGAAAAAATATTCTGTAAAAGAAGGTATCGTTAAAAAATAATTATATTGTTTGATAGGTTTGTTTAATGAAAAAATTAAATTATAAAATTCATTGAATTGATTTTCTGTGGAATTTGTTTCTTTCAAATAAATAGTTTTAAAAAAAATATATTCGAAACAAAAATACTAGAACCGAATAGTATATGAAACATTTTCTGTGAAACAAAATTCTGTAAATTTTCTGTCTGTAAAACAAGGGGACACCGTAAATTTCAGATTCCCTAACATTGAAATTGTGACGTTTTCCAATAAAATCGCGAATATACGGGCGTATTAATCACGATTACGCGGTTTGGCAAAACATTGTCGTTTTAATATTGCTATTCATATTATGATTTCGGTAAAACGTTTATCGTATTTTATTAGCTATTCATGTTATTTGAACAGGGCCTCTATTCAACTACGTTATAATATAACGATATCGTTTTTGACCAGGGCCTCTATTCAGGTGCGTTAAAACGATATCGTGTTTGACACGTTTAAGAATCGTTTATGTCACAGTCGCCATTATTGTAAATGGCATAAGAGTTATCAAAACGTTGACAATACGGAAACAGGTCAAAAACGATATCGTTATAACGCAGTAGAATAGAAGCCCTGTTTCCGTCTTGTCAACGTTTTGATAACTCTTATGTCATTTACAACAATGGCGACTGTGACATAAACGATTCTTAAACGTGTCAAACACGATATCGTTTGAACGCACCTGAATAGAGGCCCAGGGTGAGTTCAACAAACTACACGATTGTGCGAGTTTATTTGTGACTATGGTCCTATATATCTGGCTCAAATTTAATTACTGGATTTGACTATAATTGCAGATAATTTTCTTTCTTTCCCATAATTGAATATTGGGCCGGTATTTGTCGTGCAGTTTACTTGTATATGGTTCAATATATCTGGCTCAATTTAGTTTCTGGATTCGACTATAACCGGAGATAATTTTCTTTCTTTCCCATCTTTTCTGATTCAATATTGGGCCGGTATATGTCATGCAGAAATTCGTGAATATGGTCCAATATATTTGGGTCAAATGTAAATACTGGGTTTGCCTATAATCGTAGGCGATTTTCTTTCTTCCCCATTCTGTCTGATTCTAGATTGGGCTGGTATTTCCAGGCCGATTCGATATAGGACCTGTAGCGACACCACGACACAGTTTCGGCAAACGACGCAAGCGCCGGATCAACTTAGGGCAGTCTGGATTCCAGCCGTAATTCGGTAAAGTCACGTGTAACTGGCAACACAAGTTTTAAATTGGTAAGGTTGGTTATTTTTTTACTTGGAACCATTTGGACCGACGGACGGACGGATATAGCGAAATTATAAGCGTTCCTAGTTTGACTACGGAACCCTAAAAATCCCCTTATCTATGCGTCTATTAAGTATAATCTGGCTAACTAAAGTTGCACAGCGCTCTAGTGAGCTCATTATGCAGAATAAGGTACTTACCGCTTTCGACGAATAAACTTGCGACTAAATGAAAAATACATTTTTACTAAAACTAGCGACCCAACCTTGCTTCGCTTCGGCTTATGTGTGTTCTGTAACATCCGTACATAAACCAGAATTTGATATACATAAAACCTTCAGTCAAAAATTATGTAACTGATGGTGAAAACCGCATCAAATCCCGTTGCGTGGGGAAGTTAGCGGATAGACAGACAGACAGAAAATGCGGAAAGCCACTTTGTTTTATACTACGTAAAGATAAAGAAGATGCTACTAAAATACTGCCTTGGAACTAATTTTCGCCGGTTAAGAGGACTCAAAAAAAAAACCAAACAAAATGCGATAACGTTTTTTTCCTTTAAACGTTATCCGATTTTTGAATGTGTTGTAGATAATTAAAAAAGTACGTTTTCCTTTGCAAGAAAATATTTATTGGAAACAAAAAAAAAACAAAAAAACAAAAACGGAAACGTACCATACAAAAATATATTTATGGTTCCTCCCTTACACGTAGCGTAGGGATGATTTTTTTTCTCGTCCACCGTATAGTGTGGGGTATCGTTAAATAGGTTTTTCAAAAATATTACGGGTTTGCGAAAACAGTTTTTTGATTAAGTAAACCGTTTATGAAATACTAAGCTTTAAAGAGCTAATTTTTGTTAGACTGAAAAAAACATAAATAAAAGAACATATAACGAATTTTAAAGGAAAACTATTACGACTAAGTAGACATCAATGGTTCTTGAGATACAGGCGATTAAAGTGACCTACTAAAATCGTCATCGACGGCACCAATTGACTTTAAATAGAAAAATTGTTGTTATTTCTTGATTTTTATGTTTTTAGTACTTAACGGCTTTAGAACCCTATACTAAGCATGGTCTGACATGCTCTTGCCCGGTTTTTAGAGAATAGCATCGCCTTCTACTATTCGCTGTTGATACTGACACCGTAGTCCTTAACAATGTTACAAAAAAAATATGGCGACCGATACGTCAGATTAATAACGAGGCATATTAATACTTTATAATTGTTAGTATTCAACGTGTCAAGACCGGGGTGGTTACCATGTCATGCCTAAGCAATTCAGTTTAGGGTGAGCGTAAAGGATAGAGCTAAAGCAGTTATATAGCTCTGTCTCCTCTCGCCGTAAACTAAATTGCTTAGCCATGTCGTGGTCCCCCCTGGGCTGAGATTCCAAAACGATATTGCCTTTGATGTGTTTCCGTATTGCAAACGTTTTGATAACTCTCATTTGAGTTAGAAACAGTACGAAATAAAACACGTCAAACGCAATATCGTTTTAACATAGTCGAATCGAGGCCGTGATTTTATGTACAATATGCGTTGAAAAGTGATCAGTTGACGTGTTCTAACTGTACCTACATAGAATATTATATTTGTCAGTATATTGTTATTCGTATCGTGACTCAATACAGGTATCTACTTAGTCCGTATGTGTATTGACTTACCCGATGCAAAGCAAACGGTTTTGGCTCTCTTCATTTGTATTCTATTAGCATTACATCCGCTGTACATAGCCTAGATCAATACTGTCTGGACATATTGTTAGGTTGTGGACTTGGTGAGAAAAGCGTTTCAAAATAAATCAAGGGTGAGGCTAAAAGATACTGAAGATTAAAATATGCATGTAATGTTAGACGCGAAACGCGAGTATTGTATGATCTACTGATTGACCATACAGGGCTTGGATTCTACAGGGTAATAATGATATCGTAATTGACGTGTTTCCGTATTGTCAACGTTTTCATAACTCTTATGTCATTTACAATAATGGCGACTGTGACATAAACGATTCTTAAACGACCAATGCAATATATCGATATCGTATTAACGCACCTGAATAGTGGCCCTGGGCCTCTATTCAGGTGCGTTAAAACGATATCGTGTTTAACACGTTTAAGAATCGTTTATGTCACAGTTACCATTATTGTAAATGACATAAGAGTTATCAAAAACTTGACAATACGGAAACAGGTCAAAAACGATATCGTTATAACGCAGTTGAATAGAGGCCCTGAATGTGTTAATACGCTAAAACTATGTAAATTAGCGTACTAAGTATGTAACCTCCCTCTAAACGGCGCGACGACTGGCATACGTTTTTTTTAATCTGGTGCCAGTCTTGCATTGGTCGTGTAACATTTTAAACCATCCATCGATCTCGCGTCTATCACAGTTTCACCAGACTGACAGACTGAACTGATGAAATACTGCGCGTGTAACCTCCTGCTAATCGGCGATTGGCGTACGTTTTATCAGTCTGATGTCAGTGTTGGATTGGTCGTGTAACCTTTTAAATCATCTATCGTTCTGGCGACTGACCGACTGAACTGATGAAATACTCAGCGTGTAACTTACGCTAAACGGCGAAGGGAGTACGTTTGATCAGTTTGATGCCAGTCTTGGATGGGTCGTGTAACATTTTAAATCATTCATCGTTCTGGCGTCTATCAAGGTCTGATTAGACTGATAGTCTGAACTGATGAAATACTGCGCGTGTAGCCCTGCCACAAGTCAGCCGCCGTGGTCCAGAAGCGCCCCACAGCTCAGAGCTGAGTCGTTCCTATTTCATTTTTACTCAAGCGTTATCGGTCAAGCGTCTAGAATAAGAACCCTTCCAACCAGGGTTGATCCCTGTAATCGATACTAAAAATATTAATATATACTTGTATACAGTTACCACAGAAAAGACCTGAATACGTACAGTCTGAAGATTAACATATAGTTTTATTTATTTTGTTTGCTATTATTAAACCACTTAAAAATTTAAACATTACATCCATCCATCGTTCTGGCGTTTATGAACCAGACTGACAGACTGAATTGAAAAATACTCAGCGTGTAACTTCCCGCTAAACGGCGACTGAAGTACATTTTATCAGTCTTATGTAAAAGTCTTGCCCCCCCCCGTGGCCCCGTGTGGTTGCCGGGTTAGAATAGTGCCACTCCATGTCTTCCAGTGGATGTCGTAAGAGGCGACTAAGGAAATTAGGGCTTATAGTAGGCGATGTTAGGCGATGGGCTTGCAACCAGTCACTAATACACTGGTAAACACCTTAGCCTACTTGTGCAAAACGTGGTTACAGAACTATCAACAAGCTTTTTTAGAGTTGTTGGTATTTCTGTAGCTTTGCTTACCCCACTCTGGGAATGAAGGCGTGATGTTATGTCTGTATGTATGCAAGTCTTGGATTGATCGTGTAACTGTTCAAATCATCTATCATTCTGGCGTCTATCAAAGTTCAATCAGACTGACTGAACTTATGAAATACTGAGCGTGTATTCCTGTTAACATTATCAGTTGCAAGTATTTTTGTATTTGTATACACGTTTAGTTTAGTCTAACATAAAGCACCTTTAAAGGAGCGTCCCCACTGAGAGCATTTGCGTGTAATATTAAGAGTGGTGTGGACGTTGAGCCGAGCGTAAATGTGGTCCACACCACTTGAATATTCGACGCCGAATGCTCATTATACGCGAATGTTCTGTGACGACGCTGCTTAAGGAAAAAAGGAATGTTTTTGACGTCCGCTACGCACCTACACGCGAAGCACGAAATATAATATTTATTACCTACCTGAATCAGTCACGGAAAGTAAGATTTATATGAAACCTGACAATGAGCCCGGCATGCTCTAGAAACACCCGTATAATATTACAAGAGCGTTAAACCTGCTCTCCTCTAGATGAAAAGATTTTTGGGTAATGACAATATTGAAAATTAAGTTATGAGGTATTCATTATTATATGATAAACATGGTAAATAACAGTCACGTATACTGTTTTAAATTCTAATTCCAAATTTTATGTAACCATGAAAACTGAAAGCTAAATGAAACTTGGAAACGCGTCAGTACCGAAATCCATTTGCATTTTAGTACGGTTTTGTCAAATTACAGGTTTTCGAATATACTTCGACCCCCTTTGGAGATTTTAGTGCAATTACACAACATTATCCCATTATGTAACAGTGTTCGCATTGTTGCGTCCCGGTGAGAAAGACAACTGGTGAAATTACTAGCATAGAGATTATGATTATAGGTTTGAGAATTCAAATGTCTATGGGTCTCAGATTCCACTTACCATCAGGTGGCCTGAGTGCTCGCATGCCTTCTCATAAAATAAATATCTCTGTTGTCTGTGTAGGTGTCCTCGTGATGTTTTTCCTTCACCATAAGAGCAAACGAGAGTATAATGATGATGATGAGTGTAATGATGATTTTGGTCATTCCTGACGAGACGTTGGCCTAGTTGGTAGTGACCCTGCCTACGAAACTAGCGGCGCTGGGTTCAAATCACGGTAAGGGCAGATATTTGTGTGATGAGCACGAGTATTTGTTCCTGAGTCTTGGGTGTTTTTTATGTACTTAAGTATATCTTTATCTACTATATAATGTAGTATATCGTTGTCTTGTCTAAAGGCTAGAGCTTAGTTTGGGACTAGGTTAATTTGTGTGATATTGTCCCGTGATGTTTATTTATTTCTCATCTTTTTTTTATATCCGATTTGAGTCAAAGTTACTTGTTCTTTTTTATTAATTTAGGTACATAGTGCTCGCGGGGGTACGAACTTGGTACCCCCTAAGCCAGGCCACCGACGATGTAGACAAACTGCGGTCGATAATTGATTCTAGATCTAATAATAAAGTATCTCATACAGATTACCTCTTTATAGTAACGAACAGCACTAGCTAACGTCAATCATATGCCTACTGCATGATTTCTGCAATCTTTACCATCCCTAGAATCATAATGACAGGTACAAATTAATATACAAATGGCCTGGCCAAGGTCCAAGCTAGTGGCGGCCACATAAGGCCACGCGTTTATCCGTGTGGTTGCCAGGTTAGAATAGTGCCACTCCATGTCTTCCCGTGGATGTCGTAAGGGGCGACTAAGGGAATAAAGGTTTGTAGTACTGTTAGGCGATGAGTTTGCAACCTGTCACTAATGGACTGGTAAACATCCTAGCCTACTTGTGCAAAATGTGGATACAGAATTATTAACAAGTTTTTTTAGAGGTGTTGGTAATTCTGTAGCTCTGCCTACCTCACTCTGGGAATGAAGGCATGACATTATGTATGAATGTATCGCCTACTAATCGCCTCTTTACTATCCTAACCTCGTATTGGATCTAATTAATTAGTATGAAAAGTACTCGTGTTGCAAGAAGAGTAAGGACTACTTTTCTATCAAACCATTAAATCAGATAAGAGGTTGTAAAGGGACGAAATGTAACTTATACATTTTGATAACTGATTTGTAAGTTATTGTTAGTTACACTTATCGTTAAAGACCCATTAAAAAAAACTGCTTAAAGTTGTAAATGTCCTTAGAGATGCCAATTCATTGGTAACTTAAAGGAAACCCAACCTTATTGCTGTAAAATGTCAAATTGATTTTGAACCAAAAGTGGGACACAAATTTAAGTCTTTGACTGTACCATGTCGCAGCTATTGATATAAATAAATATCACGGGACAATACAATACAAAACACTTTATTGTCCACCAATCAAAAATATTACAGAGAAATAGCACTATTTAAAAGACCCCGATAAACAACAGGCGGTCTTATCGCTGAAAAGCGACCAGACAACCTTAGAAGGGATAAGGTGTCACACAAATTGACCTAGTCCCAACCTTAGCTCTAGGCTTGAACTATGGGTACTAGACAACGATAAACTTACTTATATACAGAAATATAACACATAAATACAAGAAAATACCTACTTCATTCAGACTTCTCCTTTTTTAATACTTTATTGCGACAAGGTACAGCTACTTCTGAATTCTAAAGTACTTTTAGGCTGGATTTTATAAATATCCGTTAGATCAAATTTCGATTACGAATGTCAAAAATTTAATGAAATTACTAATTTTTGATCTGACATATTTATTAACGGGCCTTTATAAGACCGGACTTTAACAAGCTTTTTACTAACTTTCAATGTTTGTACGTAGGTATGTTCAGGTCAAATCTTACAACGAAGATTTGACCCACTTCCTGGGGACCGATTTAGCTGAAACTCATACTTACGAAACTTTGATGACAATAGAATAATATGGCATCATCGAGCTGATTTGATGATGGAGTCGGAATGTGGTGACAGCATCTCCGCTATACGTAAAATAGATCTTCTGCTTTGAGACTCATTAGGTTGGTCTTGATTACTTTGTAAAAAAAGGTACAGCCAGAAACAAAAATTGAGCCAAAAACGTTTTTTTTGACAGAAACGTTTTGGTATTTCGATTATTCATCATTTTATAAATGTTTATTATTTTGCCACCACTGTATTTTTGCTGCTGACTGTCTACAAAATAGATCTTAATTACTCTACATATTTAGTTAAAGAACAATGGGCTACTATTTATTGTTAATCAACAATAAATTTAATGGGGTTCGGCTCTAAGGCCGATTGTAATTCGGCTTATCAGAAGGAGCGGCGTACGTTGTAATCTTTGCTAGCGGATCGAGTACGTGGCATTTTTAGGCTTCGAATAAGACTGAATTTCCGGCTGGAAATTTCTTTAAGACAAAACCTCCCTCCTTCTTTCTATCCCGGAAAATTTTATATTTCCCGAGGTAATAACGATAATCGATATCTACACGGACAAAGGCGCGGGCAAAAGCTAGTTCGCATTTAATAATGATTGACGATTTTGATAGGGTAATTATCATAATTATATATGTTTATTACAGTTGACCTTGGCTAACCAGAAAGTGACAGGTTTTTTAAGTGGGTGTAATGTTACTCTAATGAACGTTTGTGCAATTAGGCACAAAATATTGTCACCCACCATTACATAACAAGTTGACCGCGTAATGAACCAGCGAAATTAAGTGCAGCAAATATAAAAATTCATCATCACATAAATTCACCTAGGCCCAAACTAAGCTCTAGTCTTGTAGGTGGGCGTTTTCCAAATAAAGTAAGTACTTATAGTTAACGACAAAAATTAATACGGTAATCTTTCCATTACGTTACAAAAATCAGTCATTTATTTCAAATTAAATAAGCTTAGCAGATTCGAACCTCATCTGTAAGTGATATGGTCTTGCCACAGGCGTTTTGTATGAGATGCCACTATTTGTCTTAAAACAGTATTAGTTAATTTTCGTGACGTAATGGAAAAGATACCGTTGTTAATTTCAGTCCTTAACAACAGGTATTTTTTAGAAAACGCCTCGGGACTAGACAACGATAAACATACTTATATAGATAAATATATACTTAAACACATAGAAAACATCCGCAACCCAGGAACAAATAAATACACGAGCTTATCACACAAATATCTGCCCTTACCGGGATTTTAACCCTGACCGCTAGCTTCGTAGGCAAGGTCACTACTAACTAGGCTAACGTGTCGTCACCATAAACCGATATTATTAAGAGTTTTATAACGTTATAGCGTGAGCGTAACGATATTTTATAACGTTATCAAAAAATAGCGTTATTGGAAGGTCTGCTGGCGGCTTATGCTTCTCCAAAGTTAAAAACTTTAATTTCTATTAGTATCATTATTAGTTAACAATATCGATCACCAAATTATTCACGTTTAACCCCCAAATACATACAGTAATTCTATTTTCTCATTTTCCTATGAAACATGACTAACAAATATATACTGTCAGGTGCGAGTTCGAGTGAGACAGCGACAGCTCCAGCACACTGCAGTCACACATGAGCTACAGTGTTCGCATTGTTGTGTTCCGGTGTGGGGATAAGTCAACCGGTGAAATTACTAGCATAGAGGCATTCATCTTGGTCCTCAGGGTTGGCAATGCATTTGAGGTCTTAGGATTATAGTCTTGAGAATTCAAATGTCTATGGGTCTCAGATTCCAGTTACCCTCAGGTGACCTGAGTGCTCGTGTGCCTTCTCCTTATCATAAAAAACCCATACATACCCAATACAGTCGCAAAACAAAGATAAAAATTTAAGTGCACTTTAAACTTTGTCCCAATTTAAACTCGGATACCCGATGCTAAGGGAGACCAGCCCCCAGGGCAGAGTAAATCTGCCATTCAGAACTAATGGTCCGGGTCCTTGAGATATAAATCTTCAATATCCGCGGAGATTTGGGGAACGACTGGGTCTTTGTTAATGTTTTGGCGGGAGTGATTCCACGGTTAATCAAATTATAATTAATAAGGAAAATTTGTTTAATTCCGATAATTGGGGGACTGAATGGGGATTAAGGGTCATTAATGGCATCCTGGACTAATGAGAGATTTTATAATTTTTTATGTAACATTTTTGACCTGCAAATGTGTTTTTCATGTTATTTGTGTTGGGGTTTTATGGAAAACTGTAACGTATCTTCTCCTCTTAACTGTAATAATAATCACTGTTGCTTTATTGAAAGATAAGTTTACATCTTTTTTGTATAACAATTTAGGTACGTCATTAACTTTTTTTTATGTTAATGAGAAGACACACGCGCACTCAGGCCACCTGATAGTAAGTGGAATCTGAAACCTATACGCATTTGAATTCTCAAGGCTATAATCCTAAGACCTCAAATGCGTTGCCAACCCTGAGGACTAAGATGGAATGCCTCTATGCTAGTAATTTCACCGATTGCCTTATCCCCTCACCGGAACACAACAATGCGAACACAGTTGCTTGGCGGGTGGTTAATGGATAAGATGGTGGTAGCGATCCGGACGGACCCTGCACAGGGTCCTACCACCACTAACCACTCTTAACAAAAGACCCTAACTATGCTGTACGAAGGCGTCGCCCCAAACTTATCATTGCTGCTTAAAAAAATAATTCCTTTTTACCATAACAGACTTAAGTTGTTGAGCTAGTATTGCCAGTGTTCAATTACGGCAGCGGAATTACGTAATTTTATTCTTTGCCCTTATAGTGACTGCAGTCAAAAGCGAGAAATAAATAATTATTAATCTGGTTCGTAGAACTACTCCATCGCCCTTGACGGTTCAGCTCGCAGATTGTGGGTGCATTTTAATCAATTTGGAGTGTTGAACCTCACGGAAATGTTGCTTTAATGGTTCACTATTAGTCTATTACGCAAAAAAGATTTAAATTCAATCCAAAGCGAATCAAGGGCGTTTTTTAAATACCGTTTAGTCTTTATTTAACTTTGCTTATTTAAGAAAAGGCACAAACAATATAAAAAAAATATTAATTTGGGAAGTTTCTTTTTTGTTACCAATAGTCTGTCTTGGTAACATAAAAGGAACTTTCCAAACAAATATTTTGGGACACATTAATACTGTCTATTGCCAAAATCAATGTTACGCTGGTCCCTTAGCAGTTATTTAGGTAGTACTTACGAGTACCTATATTGTTTACTAGTTTTAGAAAAAAAAATACTATGAACGTATTAAGTTTTGTTAACTCTTACTGGTCTTAGTATTTTAAAGAGCCGAGTAACCTTGCACATTTATATTCATTGCCTTTTGCTGTGTTTTTCTAAATCAACTTATTGCATGATGTGGTTATCTGTACATTTCTTTTTATTTAACACCAAGCAATGTATAATTATACTGTTGACAATCCTTAATAAATACCTCCCATTTTCAAACAAAGCGCTCTTTAGCCTTGTAGCATTATAACTAAATCATTAAGCTAAGCCTGTTCAATGCGTTGACCATCGGGCGGGATTACTAGGACTATAGCGTGATGCAATAATGCAATGTGCATAATTATGCCTGAATAAACAGATTGATATTAATTGAAAGATAAATGGCAAATAAAGACGTATCAAATCATGAACAGAGTAAATATTTAAAGCCTTTTTCACAATCAAAACCTTGACAATACGGAAACACGTCGAAAGCGATATGCTGGAAAGATGTTTACGGTAATACCTGTAATTTGCTCATAAGTAAAACGTCATCAATGACGTCAAAATGTCTAGAATTACCAGGAATTTTAATTAAAAACTCGTTATGACGAGTTATTGTTCTAGAAAAGTATGTGGGAAGCGAAACTAGAAAACAATCGCTTTTGTTCGCAATTCTATTTGTAAAAGTGTGTAGTTCTGGTTTTGAAGATTTCTCTTATTATATTTAGTAATTAGTTTGTGTTGATAAACAATCCGTTTCTAAGTTGTGAATTTTATTTCAGTTTAGTACATATTGTGGAGTTTTACTTACATAGGGCCCTTTTTGTCCAGAAAATTTGGAAGTTTTGTGAGGGAGTAGCGATAAACGACTTCTAATTGATGTGGGAAAATATACAATTAAGGACTTAATTGATGTCAAAGTTTAATTGAAACAAACTATTTTTCCTTTGTGTAAAGAAGATTAACCATACGATTGTATGACTAATTTTCGTTACACAATGGTATCAAGTAGGTCCTTAACTACGTACAATATTTTTGCAAATCACTCATAAGGATGTTGATGATACATTAAAACAATATTGCAATATATACATGCTCACTTTTCTTTTAATATGACTCATTCAATATTTATGTACATAAATTTACTTACGTTAATTAATGGTAACCTTTGGTATGAAAACACATCACATTATGCAGTCACAATAACTTAGGTCTACTATTTGTGTTCCCTTCCGTTGTCATTTCAGTTTCACTTGATTCCTTTATATCACTTATAAGGTCACTTTCATACTTTTCTGTCGTAGAATCACCGGCTGTTGTTTCTTGATTATCATTTTCATAATCTTCAATATTGACTCTTGATTTTGGATCATGCACGTTTAGTATATCACTTATAGCAGCAACCATTTCAACATCGTCATCATTCGGCTCAATAACGTCAGTGTCGTTTCTAAATTCAGCAACCAGCCGTTCTCTCATGAAGAAATTGGTTCCAAAATTCTCGTAGATAGTTTGGTGATTTTCAATTTCCTCCTCGCAACAACGTTGGAAGAATAAATGGATGACTGGCCTGCCGTGTATGCAGCTCAGAACAATAAACAGGATGAAAAGAACAAGTATGCAGAAAGTTAGGAACCTCCACCACATTTTTCAATCATCATTTAACTTGCGACTGCTTGTGCGCGTGAGTGGACGAGGAATGACGTCAGGAGGAAAATGATGATCATTTTAAGGCACAATGGGCAATCGATCGCTTCCTTGATTGCTATTGACGACTATTGATACGTGGTAAGAATTATTAATTGACATATTATAGAACGTCATTTAGGTACTTTTGTACGAGTCTCTGAATGTGAAGGATGTTTATACTCGTATCTAGAGTGACTACATTCTTTTCGCGCGTATTTATCTTTTACTAGCTACTCGTCAGCGGTTTTGCCCCGGTGCAATTTTTACTTTCCTTTCATAAGAATCTTCTCCTAACGATAACGAACACAACAAAAAAAGAATTTGCGAATTAACGAATGAACCAATTTAATGTGGTTTTTTTCTCGCGGCCACACACGGCAACCTAAGTAGGATCTGAGATATTTGAACTCTTATGACTGCAATCCTAAAGTTGGGTCCAGACTTTAGGACTCCAGCAGATCAGACTGCGTGGCCAATCTTCAGAACTTGTTACGCAGGTTACGCTAAATGTGGACAATGTAAATCTTGCGCTCGTGATGGATCACATCGCAATTAAATAGTACGCCGTAATATGGTAACACCGTCCTCATTACCGGTACTGACACGGTCACAAAACCATGTTACTATGAAATGTCACAAATGTGGGCCCACCCTAAGGGAGCGACCACACCGACGCGTAAAATACGGTGACGTTGCGTAAACAAAAGAAGGGGTCATAGTAATTTAATTACATGGCGTCATTTTTGACGGACCATAATTTAAGCACCGTTTAGCTCTGGTGTGGTCGCTCCCTAAGACTGCGACTGTGTTGCGAACTCTGTAATATCATAACTGTATTTTTATTTAGGATGGACTTCTACATACATACATCACGCCTTCATTCTCAAAGTGGGGTAGGCAAGAGCTACAGAAATACAAACCACTCTAAAATAAAAAACTTGTTGATAATTCCATTCCGTCGCTGGACATGATATTCTTAAAACATCAAATTCGCAAAATATGATATTTTCAAAACATCATTATTAACAAGACATCAATTAGACAGTGTCGACGGAGCTCCTATTTCTAGATGGTTTTGCCCTCCGGGCCTGATGTAAAACTAACATAACCTAAACCTACCCACGATTCTATAATCTAATTCCACTATTTGCAAATATCATATTTTGCGAATATCATGTTTTGCGAATATCGTGTTTTGCGATTATCACGTTTTACTAATATCATGTTTTGCGAATATCATTTTCAGCGAAGTATGGGTATACGTGTTCACATTTCAATGACAGATAAAAAACTTACCAGGATTTAATAATATTTGGTATACAGAAAGTTAAAGGCTTGGATCAGATCATAGTAAAATGGCTTGACTTGCTTATATCTAGGTTTCGCTGAAGTATCATTAGAATTACACAATAACTTTGAAACAAATACCCCTGCTTAAAGGGATAAGTTTGCCTTTGTACATACCTTTTGTCTTTCTGTTTCGTTTTTTTTTTTTTTGTGCAATAAACAGTTAACATAGATACAGTATATAAATTAAAATTGCTTCGTGTAATAATAAATACTTTTGTATATTTTGATTTGGGACAGAGCTTAGAAACCAGTACATTTGAAGCATCAGATTTTGTGCAAAAAATAAATAATGTTGCCAATTTTTTTTTATTGATAAGGAGAAAGCAAACGAGCTCTCAGGCCACCCGGTGGGAAGTAAAATCTGAGACCCATAGACATTTGAATTCTCAAACCTTTATATAATCTAAAGACTGCAATTCTAAGACCTCAAATTCGTTGCCAACCCTGAGGACTAAGATGGAATGCCTCTATACTAGTAATTATATTCCAAAATTACCTATTTTTAGAACTTTTTTATCTAAATTGAAAATGGTCTAAGTTTATACGAGTTTTATTGTTTCTTAAGTTATTTGTAAAATTCCATTGCGTAATAGCCGCTCAGTCGCATTACAGTCCCGCGTCTGCGCAGATTAATGAAATACCGACTTGGATCAATTTGTATGCAGATGCCGCGTATGCCGCCAACGCATATTAAGAACCCAGGATAAATCAAATAGAAGAGACATAGAAAATAAATAATAAACTTCTTAAAACTATACAAGTTTTTTTTATTTGTATGGTAGCAACCGTGGGTTTAAAAACCATAGAGTAGCTATTTCCTAATTCTTATTTATTTGTTTGGTTATATTTGTTTGATCAGTAGTTAAACTAATATGTTAAATCTCAAGGCAATGTGTCATGTTTTTAACATTTTTTTTAATTTTAACCATTACTTCAGTTAACTACCGATCAAACAACTCAGCGTTAGTATCATATTTCAAAATTAAATAACGTTATTTCTTATTTATTTATTCAAATTAATTATAATTACAAGTATGAAACATTGGTCTTAGTCCTCAGGGCCAACCCTGCGCATACGAATTTGGAGTATTAGGATTGTAGTTTTGAGAATTCATAATTAAATATGTCTAATGGGTCACAGTCTCTCAGATCTAACTCACTATCAGGTGATCTGCTTCCCTTGCCGTAAAAAACAAGATGACAATTTATTAAATCTTTGATTGCAGTTTTTTTTTTAATAACAATGGGTCGTTTTTGATGTGAAACATCTATAGCCGAGGTATGAAACTGATCGTTGGCGTGGCGACGCGTCGCCACGCTATATAAAAGAATGGAGTTGTCGTAATTATAATTAAATTTGTAATTTTTTTATTTTGTATTTTGTTTTTAATAAAAATGCATAATTTTGTAATAAATAATCGTTATTTTATGAAAAATATTTATAATGCTTTATCATTTCATTGTGTCATATATAATTACTGTCGTAAAATGTTCTGCTATGCATATAACTTGTACAAAGTAATTTCGATGTTTCACATCTGCCAGGCGTCCCGTGACGGCTCACTGGTTTTTTTTATACCAACAATATATCGTAATTTTTCCTTTTTTCGCTTTGTTCAGCTATTGATAGTTATGGTTTTAACGTTTGATTTTAATATATGTTGCATTTTTAATAAGGACTAGTTAATGATTTTTTCCGTGGTGATAATGTTTTTTTCTTTAAGGTGGTTTTTGAAAATTGCTGTAACGGGGTGGCCCTTTTCAGCGGAGACCACATTTTGGATTACTGTCACGCGATTCTATGAAAAAAAAAACTTATAAAAAAGCCCTGGACACGGAAAGTAAAAGACAATTTAGTACTGATTGATGAATAAAAGTATGGACGTATATTCAAACAATAAAACATGAATATTCAATGAATAACTAATGACAAATGTAGTTAAAAAAGGCGGCCTGGATGGAATCCGTTTTTAAAACTCCGTATATTCTGAATATAGGCTCTTCCGATGATGTAATTCTGTTGCCTTCTTATGCGGTTACCCACAAACATGTTTATACATTAATATGCATGTTTATTATATCTACATTTATATTATAGAGAGGAAACATTTGTATGTTTGTAACGAATAAACTCACAAAACTACTGGACCGATTTCTTAAAATATTTCTGCATTAGAATGCTACATTATCTGGTCACCGAGTAACATAGACTATGTTTTATTTTTCTACGCGAGCAACAGCTATAAACTTTATAAGTACTAGCTGTTGCCCGCGAATATTTCTATGTAGAAGTCATTCACTGCTTTTCTTCTTGTAATTGTCGTATGTTCCGGATTAAAAAGTAATTAATACTATGCTGTGCTATGAACGATCTCTGTTTGTACTAAATAACGGAACGAACGAATAAATACACTTTCGTATTATAATATTACAAGGATTAATAATTAAGGATAGGGATCTAACAGTTGGTATGTATAAAGTACTTTCTCAAAAGATAAATAGGGAAAGTTTAAAACATCAATTCTCATCGTGATAGGTATGTGTTTATGTATAACAGATACCCCTACACATTTAAACATATGTGTGTGTGTGTGTGTGTTCGTGTGCGTGCGTGAAACGAAATGACGAACAGATAGGCTGTTGGATTAATGATATCTCGATTTCTGGGCGGCCCAATGGGATAAAAGCCCCTCCGGGCTAAAAGCTAGGTATCGGCACCAGTGTTCTACGTTTTTAGCTGACATGCACCAATAATCGACAAAGCTTCAGGTTTATTAAATTGATTGTTGCAATACAAATTAATTACTTTTATCTTTAAATAAGAGTCAAGTGTCGAACATTATCCTTTGTCGAGTACTGGTACCGGTACGTTATGCCCTAGCACACATTGCTTAAATACTAAAGTTTAATTTACCAGCAACTCTAAAAAGACTTGTTGATAGTTTTGTACCTATACGTATAAGATAAAAACATTTATTCACCCATTACTCGAATTGAACTTAAGCTCTCATCACTCGTTTGCTAGCGGTACTCGAACCAATATCCTCGAATCGGCTGGCAAGTTCAACACCACTAGACCATATAATACCTAACTCATTGATATTTTGAGCACGAAACTCTATCAAGTTACATGTCATTCATATTTTGATCCCATTTCCGACCATAAAATTGTGACCGTATCGTAAAGATTTAGGGTCGCTTCTGGAAATGCACGTTCACGTGAGATACGACTTCTATTTGTCGATATGATAACGAGTACGTTTTATATATTTCTGATGCAGGTTTTCGTACGTGCTCTGAATTGAAATATGTATCCCGATGGCAACGGTTATAATTTGGATAATATTTCTGTTATAATGACCTCTATCGCCAGTTACGAGCAGGTACAGTCACCATCAGATAGATCTAACCGGACAGCGAGCCCAAAAAAATGTGTTGCAATGGATTCCCAAAAAAGACTAACACGTGAAACCGTCAGAAAAATGACACGTAACACTTCGTTTAAATTATTTGCTTGGATAAAAAATCAAGAAGATGTAACTGCATAGTCGACCGAAAAGATTTAACTGGACAAACATTCAGTGTATCTAAGGTGACAAAAGTTCAAAAAGATCTTTCAAAATACCTCTTTACGGTAAAACTTTTTGGGAAGTTTAAAAAAATCAGGACAGAAATGACAAATGCCAATATTGACATTAAGCTCACAATGTAAACAATAACCATAATATTCTTCACATGTTCAGCGTACAAGAGTCGTTTTAAAATATTATGCGCGCTTTTCAAATATATGCGAAAACGTTAACCAGTTTGTCGCCGTGACCAAACTGCCGCCTCGTGTCGACGGTATGTTGCCGTGGTCTCCTGTTGGTTACTCTCGCCGTACCGCCCCTAAACTTGATCAGTTTCCAGCAGCCGTCCATGTGATCACATGAACGGCTTTGAAACCAGCACGATGGTCTCGTGTATGATGCGTGTTCAACAAATAATCTCAACGCAGTTTCATCTCGTACTGCGAATCACAAACACGAGATAGCTTGAATCAGCTTATTGCTCGGTGTGTAGTGTTTATTTATGTGTGTTATTTGTATAAATAAAAATAAATTTTACTTTAATTTGAACGTATCCCTTTATAACTTTTATGCTGCCCCTTTTTGTAAGCTTTTATTGAACTTGCAATTTTGATAAGTTAGATCAATTTGCAAACCATATTTCTACCACTTGCTGCTACCGGATTGCGCTGAAATTCGGCATATTTATGTAAGTAATGTGACAATGCAATATTATTATAAAGTGGTCACAGGAACTTCGCATCGAAAAAAGATAGCCCCATCGTGTTTGGGCTCGTTGGGTTTTTCGGTATAAGCAGTGATTACTGTGCACAAAAACGTACAGACCTTAACCCAAACCCTTGTAAGTAGGTACCAAAAAAAAATTTTCGCCTGACACTTATCTCAGCAATAGCTGTTTTAAATATAATTTAAGGTGTCAATATACAATTTAGCCCTTGAGGATTTCCTATGGCTGCCTTCTGTCTCCATCAGCATAGCTCGATGGGACCGTTATTATTAATTATTATTATAAGTAAATATTCTCATCAAAATCGCATAAGTACGAGTATGTTAGTTACAAGTGACGCTAACGTAAGTGTGTTAAAAATACTGCACCAAGAAAAGTAAAAACAGTAAGAGTAAAAGAGATGTCTAAATTCTGTCACGGCGTAAGTAACAAATATCGCGTAGGGGAGGCCGGGGCTTGTTTTAACGAGGATAAATATTAACACGTCAATCGCTGCCAAATTACTATAATCTAAATCTCGTTTTTTTATTCCTTCCATGGATTATGATACGATACCAAATACGTAGTGACCCATCAGTTGTCAGCAGGACTCCAAACGGAAAAGTTGTGCGCCGCGGCGACTTTTTGCAGATAAATAGAGTTTTTTACGATTGCAATTTTTTGACTTCCTCACTAATTGTTGCCACAATGAAATCATAATTTGGTGTTGAATAAAGCTTTTTTGATTAAGTAACGATAGTAATTGTTATTATCATGTTAATTAATTGCTTTAATTTTAAATGTTTTTTCTACTGTTGCAGGAGTGACCGCTACCCTGACCATGAGTTACAATTACGATACTCGCTAGAGATTCTAATGCTCTGTCCCTCTCACTCTACTATAATATTGTGAGGAACAGAGCATTCTACTCGCTAGCGAGTACGATAATTGCAACTCATGGTAAGGTTACGGGGCTAGTTTTAATAAAACAGGGATATCTGTGTAATCGTATAATGTGACAAAAAAATTTATTCGTGTGAAAAAAACCAGAAAAAAATTAAGATATTTTGATACTAACGTTGATTATTGTTTAACTTGGTTTGTCTGTAAGGCTGAAAGTAAATTAAAGTTACCACTATGCAATGTTATTATTTTTTAGTCATTCGATTTTTATATCATTGTCGATTATTGTGTTACAAACCCCTTTGAAGAAGACCTCTTTTTTATAATAATATATGGAATGATATATGATGGATATGAAAATAAAACACGTACGTTATGTACTTTTAAAGCTACAGGTATACTTATACGTCTATCCATTCTGTGCTACAGGTAAAAGCTTGAAGTGTAAGATTATGCCCAGCTTCCCCTACAAGAAGTCACGGGGACTTTCCTTGACAGCTGACATATTGTGAACAAATTCAATTTCAAACTAACGAACAGTGTTCAAAATGTAAGCCAAGTTCGCCTACAATAACCATTCAAATATCTAAAATGAATACCACATACAAGTCTATAAACAGTACTTTATTTTCCTCAATCCTACACTTACTTGAATTAAATAAGTTATATAAGTTATAACTTAATGCCATAAAGTTCAAAATGATTTATTGGAATATGGTCATAAAAAAATGGGCAAGAGCATGTCGGACCATGCTTAGTGTAGGGTTCCGAAGCCGTTAAGTACTAAAAACATAAAAATCAACAAGTAATAATATTTTTTTTATTAAAAGTCACTTGGTGCCGTCTTAGATGATTTTAGTAGGTATAAACACTTTGATTGCCTGTATCTCAAGAACCAATGATGTCTACTTAGTCGTGATAGTTTTGCTAGCGCTTAAATTAATATTTCATAAACGGATTACCTAATCGAAATACTGTTTCCACAAACCCGTAATATTTTTGAAAAACCTATCCAACGACACCTCACACTATAAAGTAGACAAGAAAAAAATACATCCCCACGTTACGTGCAGGGGAGGTACCCTAAAAAAAATTTTTTTGTACATTTTATTGTACCACTTTGTTGGCGTGACTTATATGCATATGCATGCCAAATTACAGCTTTCTAGTACTAAGATTCTCTGCGCTAGGCTGCGGACGGACGGACGGACGGACATGGCGAAACTATAAGGGTTCCTAGTTTGACTACGGAACCCTAGAAATTGAGTATAATGTACCTATATTTTATACTTTTTTAATGCTTTTTTCAACACAATTACAGCCTATTAGGTACATACCATTATGCTAAATTTTGAGCATGTTGGAACTATTTATCATTATATATAAGAGTATAAAAACTTTCATGATTTTTTATTTACGAGTGCTATAATCTGTTTATTACGAAAATTCAAGAATATTCTCTGTTACTTGATAGACTTTATTCTAAGCTGGGCCTGAAAGAGTTAACTAACACAAATGAAAAAAATATTAATAAAAATACGATACGTAGAATAATATCCCGTCCATAAAAATGAACTTGGCCTGCGCACTTCTAACAATCCGAATGAGGGTCTGATATCTCTAGTACCAGCAAATCAGTTCATATGAAATTGCGTATGTGTGCGTTCTATTCTATACCAGCCTTCAACAAAGTACTAATGGCGAAAGACAAAATTAAAAAAAGAGTTCAAATATTTATTTGGTTACGATACGGACCGACGGACGGACGGTTTTGTATACCATTTGCGTTTTATTATAATTACTCTCTTAGTGCTTTAAGGTTTTATAAAAATACGATTAGGCTGTTTTGTAATTATTAGATCGCATAAATAGTGTGTGGTAACACTGGTTACATGGAAATATAGTATGGAAGCCTAACTGATGCTGAAAATCGGCTCCACTGACATAGTGCTGACGGGGGTGCAGCTAATACTGCTCTGTGGAGTCGACTTTTTGACATAGTGTCAAACAGTTGTTTATAATTGCAAAAATAATTCGATTTTAATGATTACCGGATTTAAATAATGCTGCAAAAATGCCAAGTAGCTTTGTGAGTTGGTGCAGGACCCACACAGATGCAAAACAAAGCGATATTTATTTGACTACTTAGTGAGTTATTGAAATTTTCATATTTCCATACTAATGTCATGTCCGATTTTTTGCAATACATCTTTGAAAAATATGAATTACAAGCAAATGCTTCGAATGAATAGGAAATTAAATTTCATGTCATCTTTACTATAGTTACTTTACAAACAAATGGGTGATATCGATGGTTCCACCGAATAAAGGTGCAGTATGCCAAAAGCTAACTTTCCAGGAAAAAATAAATACCAGTAGATAGATACCAAAATATGAATTCTATTAAAATATGAATACATTAAGTATAAGTGCTAGTACCATTTCATAGCTTTTATTCTAGTGTAGTGAAGCGCAGATAGTTTGTGCTATAAAAGTTTACACGTTTCTAGGATTCCATAGTCAAACTATGAACCCTAATAGTTTCACGATGTCGATCCGTCCGTCCGTCCGCAGCCTAGCTCAGCGACTCTTAGTACTAGAAAGCTGTAATTTGGCATGAGAATATACATATTAGTCACGCCAACAAAGTCGTAAAGTTAAATTTTGAAAAAAAAAAATGTTTTAGTGCACCTTCCCTAAACGTAACGTGGGGATGTTTTTTTTTCTCGTCTACCACATAATGTGGGATGTCGTTGGATAGGTATATCAAAAATATTAGTAATGCAAACTTTCATTACTTTTTGTGTAGAATAAGTACTAGTCTATTGCCTTGATTCTTTAGGACTATTATTCGACAGTGGAAATTTCAAATGTCGTAAGGGACAAACGTTTACTTTTCAGGGGAGCCAGAAAACAAAATTCCACTTTTTTTTAATTCATAACTGGAAACTACTCATCCCATTAAGATGATTCTTGGAAGCATACTTTTTAAATAACTTCGCCTACCCTAATTTTTTAATTGGACCTCCATAAATACAGTGGTTTAGGATATAGTGTCCCTTACAACAAAAAAATAAGAAGAAAATGTGTGTTACACCTCCGAAAACACAGTATTTATCTGACAAAGGTATTCTTTTTAGTGCCTTACAACATAGGAATTTTAAAAATATTGAGATATACGATATTCCGCTTAATGAAACAAGACGTTATACAAAAATATTTGACCGATACAACAAATAGATAGAAAAAAAAATACTGACTTCAATGGTATATTTAGTGTACTTACGACAAAATGTCCCTTACGACATTTGAAATTTCCACCGTCGATATACTATTGTTAATATCAGTTTTAAACAATTGATAGCTTACTTATATAAGTTTGTCTAAGAAAATTTCTTAACAATAACCAAAGCGTTCTAATTAAAAAGGACAAGAATGTAAAAAGTACAAAAGTTGTTTATTCAGTAAATAGGCCGCACGGGCACTTTTACACTTCAAAATTTTAAATTCCAAATTCTATCAGCGCTTCCGAAGAGGAGACCACTTCTGAGAAGAAACGCCGCAAGAAATTCAGCAAAAAAAAAACGGTTAATGTTTTGTAACTCTCAAAATTGATCAATCCATCCATATAATTAGGTCCACAGTCCTTTGCATCTATAAAAAGTCAAACTTCGAAGTAAACTTAAAAAAAAATTACGGCCGCTTATGCAAGCCGCAAGTTCATATTATAAAATTGTTAATTTGTTGCTCCATCACAAAACAATAATGTTTTTTGTAATTGAAATAAAAAAATGTTAAAAAACAAAAAATCGCCTTCAAAAACGCATGAAATAACTTTTTTTTAAATTGTAGGCACCTACCTAATAATCGCCGACTTCGGTTCTGTTGGGCTAACCTATTAGGTAGGTGCCTACAATTTTAAAAGATGTTATTCGATGCGTTTTTGAAGGGGTTTTTTTATTTTAAAACATTTATTTTATTTTATACCTTTTAGTGATCACAATACGCTGTTACGTAGTCATACTTCGTAGTTGATATGAAACTTTAATTTATTTCAAGCGCCCCATACAACGCCGCGGGAAAGTCATAGTCATATTTCAACAAGTAAATATTTTTCGTTGTAGTCGCTCAACTATCTAAATCGAGATATCTTGTCGCCACCCTTGAAATAGGTACCATTGAGGAGTTCCGGTGGCCATCTGTGGTCTTCATGATCAGTTCCACTTCACCAAGTTATACTTTCTGAATGCAAATGCTAGATTTGTTACTAAAAATACTAAAATCGCTATACTATGTTTGCCAATCGCTATATTTGAGGAATTCCCTCAATTCCTCACTGATCCCCTCATCAGATTCAGATTTGGTGACAATGGGATCACCTCGAAAGTATAGGTACTCTATCAAACTAAAAAAGATGTTTTAAAATCGGTCCACAATTGAGGAAGTAATCGGTGAACATACATAAAAAAAATACATACTATGGAACGTACAATCTCCTTCTTTTTTGAAGTCTGTTAAAAACCAATAGGAAACGGCTTTCCAGTCAAGTGCGAGTCGGACTATGCACTACGTATTAGGGTATCATTCAAGAAATAACATTTTTCGGATTCCGTATCTCAAAAGCAAAAAACGGAACACTTATAGGATCACTTTGTTGTCCGTCCGTCCGTCCGTATGTCCGTCTGTCTGTCCTTTTATGCCGCAAAAAACGTATGTTTCGATACTCTCAATGGACTCAAAATGTATAGGGTACTTCCTATTAGACCTAGAATCCTGAAAATTGGCAAGAAGGAAGGTCCTACAGCACAAATTATGGAAAAAAATCCCAAAAATGTTTTTGCGATTGCAAACTTATTTGCAGCTGTGGTGAAGCGTGGCCCAAACCAGTAAGGAAAGCCGGTCCAGTTAAGTGCGAGTCGAATAACGCACTACGCATTAGGATTTCTTTGATAAAGTAACATTTTTTATTACCAACTAAATTTTGTTTGTTGTTGACGGCGAAATAAATAGTTTTTTTCATCCTTTTTTTTATATTTTTTTAAGAAAGGAAAACGCACTCAGAAATGTCCAGCAAACTAAGACCCCCGAAACTTTAAGAGATTGTATGAAATCAATAAAATGCTGATTTTAATCTCAAACTTCTGTTTAGATACCTCGTTTAATATATATTTTATTAAAAGTATTAGCTTTCAGAGCTCATATCTACCTAATATAAATATCAAAATCAGACTTGGATGTTATTTTTGTGATATACTTACCAACTATTAATAATAAATCTAAATTATTAATATCTAACGAGTCGGTTACATTTCGAATGTTACTAGAATAAAGTGTGTAAGTGTATATAAGGTCAAAGAATAGGTTCAACACTAGAATTCACCAGCAGCTTATGCAATTTTTGCCTATGACAGTCATGTTTTGTTATTTTTAAAAGATGACTGTATTAATCTTATATACCTACTTTAAACATTTCCCAATAAAAGATGACTTAGAAAACCTTTGTCAGTTCATAACTTAGGTAATTTCTAAGATAAATACTCTATTTGAATTTATGCGACCATTTCTAGCTACATTTAAGTAAACAAATAAACCTCCGTCGCCTCCACCGCAGTACAAAATCACAACAAAACTACACTTACACATAACAAGTTATACTTCACTGGTTGAGGCTCTTATGCCCTTTTCAACGCCATTTTGTGTTATTTTTAGTTGTCTTTTGTTTTGATTGTATTTTTGTAGGCGTTAAATATTTTTAACCGACTTAAAAAAAAAGAAGGAGGTTTCTCAATTCATCGGGACCAAGACGCCTGGAACGATATTTTTTTTTGTTCGATTGTGTATACTTTCTAGTTGGACCCATTTCCAGCACGACAAGATCTGATGATGAGATCTTGGAGAAATCGAAAGAACTCCTCAAATATTATAGGAATAAATAAATATACGTGGACGACGTAACAGTATTATAATGATCACTAAAAGGTATGAAATAAAATAAATGTTTTTAGTCCGACTGACGTTTATTTTTATTACCTATCATTTTAAAATAAGTTATTTCTTGCATTTTGAAGACGGTTTTTAGTTTTTTCAAACATTTATTTCATTTCTACTCTTTTTCTTTAAAACATCACCTAACGTTTTGACGGAAGAAGACAATAAATTGGCAGTTAGAGTTCCGTACTAGGAACCCTTATAGTTCCGCCATGTCCGTCCTTCTGTCTGTCCGTCTGTCCGACCGTCTGTCCGACCGTCTGTCTGTCCATCTGCCAGTCCGTCCATCTTTCCGTCCGTCCGTATGTCCGTCCGTCCGTCTATCCATCCGTCCATCTGTCCATCCGTCCATCTGTCCATCTGTCCGTCTGTCCGTCCATCCATCTGTCCGTCTGTCCGTCCGTCCGTCCGTCCGTCCGTCCACAGCTTAGCTTAGAGACTCTTAGTACTAGAATGCTGTTATTTGGCATGAATATACATAGGACCTCCCCTGCACGTAAGTGAGGATAGTTCTTTTTTCTCGTCTACCCCATGGAGTGGGGTTTTTATAATTTCAAAAATATTGCGGGAATGTCAAATATTTTTTTCAATTAAAGGCATCCGGTTGTAAAATATTAAGCGTTACATAATGTAACTTACATTGCTATTTTTGTTAGAGTCAAGTGTCCCTAAAGCCAAAACTACATATAAATAATAAAAACAGAAAAATGTATACAAAAAAGTGTTTATACCTACTAAAACCATTGATTTAAATCAGCACCAAATAACTTTAAATAGAAAATTAGTTCATATTTGTTGTTTTTTGAGACGGTATTGTTGTGTTTGTAGTATCAGCTTCGGAACCCTACACTGAGCATGGTCGGACATGCACCTGCCCGGTTTTTCGGCGGTACTCGGTACAAATCAGTCTGGCGTGCGTAATTTTGCGATAATTTTAATCATCACATCAATCATTTATTTTTAAATCGAATGTTTTTTGGCTAAAACGAGATCTAATGATGGATCTGAAAGGTCGTCACATCTTCGGTGTACTTAACACAGGCTAGCTTAGTTTGAACTATTAACCTTTCGTATGTCCCGTCCCTCCTATCCGTCTGTCCTGTCCGTCCGTCCTGTCCGTCCGTCCTGTCCGTCCGTCCTGTCCGTCCGTCCTGTCCGTCCATCCTGTCCATCCGTCCTGTCCGTCCGTCCTGTCCGTCCGTCCTGTCCGTCCGTCTTCTCCGTCCGTCCTGTCCGTCCGTCCTGTCCGTCCGTCCTGTCCGTCCGTCCTGTCCGTCCGTCCTGTCCGTCCATCCTGTCCGTCCGTCCTGTCCGTCCGTCCTGTCTGTCCGTCCGTCCTGTCCGTCCGTCCTGTCCGTCCGTCCTGTCCGTCCGTCCCATCCGTCTGTCCCGTCCGTCCGTCCTGTCTGTGTTCATCTGTTTGTCTGACTGTATGAAGTTCACATCCATTTTACTTGGAACACTAGACAGTGCTAAAAATTTTAGTAAAGGAAAAAAATATTTTTAGGCTTAGCACCCCATTCTGTTACATTTTTTACGCCAGTATTATAGCTCCATTACATCAGAAGTTATAACCTCATGTTATTTTGTTTATTAATATAAATATTTTTGTTGCAGTCTACTACGTCTAGGTACTTCTTACATTTTATTCTATTTAAATAAATTCTGAAGTGACGCAGTGTCACAGATCAGTAAGAGATACCCGTTTTTAAATCAAGATGTGTGTAATGTAGCTCTAAACGTAAACTGTCCGTCCACCCTGTCCGTCCGTCCCTTCCGGCCGTCCTGTTCGTCCGTCCTGTCCGTCTGTCCCGTCCGTCCGTCCTATCCGTGTTCGTCTGTTTGTCTGACTGTATGAAGTTCACATCCATTTTACTTGGAACACTAGACACTGCTAAAAATCTTGTAAAGGAAAACAATATTTTTAGGGTTAACACCCCATTCTGTAACATTTTTTTTAGAAGCTATAATCTCATGTTATTTTGTTTATTAATATAAATATTTTTGTAATGTTGCAGTCTACTACGTCTAGGTACTTCTTATATTTTATTCTATAGTAATAAATTCTGAAGTGACGCAGTGTCACAGATCAGTAAGAGATACACGTTTTTCAAATCAAGTTGTTTGTAATGTAGCTCTAAACGTAAACTATCCGTCCGTCCTCTCCGTCCGTCCTGTTCGTCCGTCCCGTCCGTCCGTCCTGTCCGTCTGTCCTGTCCGTCCGTTCTGTCCATCTGTCCCGTCCGTCTGTGTTCGTCTGTTTGTCTGACTGTATGAACTTCACATTTATTTTATTTGGAACACTAGACACTGCTAAAAATTTAGTAAAAGGAAAAGAATATTTTTAGGGTTATCACCCCATTCTGTAACATTTTTTTTACGCCAGTATTATAGCGTCATTACATCAGAAGTTATAACCTCATGTTATTTTGTTTGTTAACATAAATATTTTTGTTAGATACTTCTTACATTTTATTCTATTAAAATAAATTCTGAAGTGACGCAGTGTCACAGATCAGTAAGAGATACACGTTTTTTAAATCAAGATGTTTGTAATATATGGAGTTCTTAACGTAAACTGTCCGTCCTGTCCGTCCATCCTGTCCGTCCGTCCTGTCCGTCCCGTCCGTCCGTCCTGTACGTCACGTAACGTCCGTCCGTCCGTTCTGGCCGTCCTGTCCGTCCGAACCGAGGTACTGCTTAACATTTTGTACAAAGATCAAAACTTTTTAGGGTTAGTATCCCATTCCGTAATTATTTTTTACACCAGTATTATCGCGTCATTACATCGGAAGTCATAACCTCGTATGTTATTATATTTCTTAATGTAAATATTTCTGTTCCAGCCCACTACGTGTAGTAGGACCTTCTTTTATTTTATTATATTAGAAGAAATGCTGAAGTGACGCAGATCAGTACGAGATACACGTTTTTCAAATCAAGATATTTGTATCATGGCTCTAAACATAAACTAATAACGAATTAACTCTGCGACAAAGAGATTGCATACAAATCCCACTGACGTGAATACTACTTAACTTAGCAATGTATACCGAATTGTCACCTGTCACTTATCCTCGTCAGTACGGTGGAAAAGGGGGCTGATAGCGAGTGGGATCTGAGACCCTGTGGGACATTTGCATTCTCAAGACTGCAGTCATAAGACTGCAAATACGTTGCTTATCGCTCGGATCCTATTTTCATGTTTTATCTTTTAAGCGATCCGAACGCACCCTGCACAAAGCCCTACCAACATTAAACCCGTCCCGTCTTGCTTTTTAACCCCCGACGCAAAAATAGGGGTGTTATAAGTTTGATGTGTAAGTGTGTGTGTGTGTCTGTCTGTGGCACCGTATCTCTTAAATGGATCAGCCGATTTGAATGCGGTTTTATGATTGAAAGCAGGTTTTCTAGCGGTGGTTCAGTCGTTTTTGAGATATGGAGCTTTTAGGGGGTTAAAAGCTCTAGAGGTTCATTTCAGAGCTGATATCTCTTAAACGGCTCAACCAATTTTCATTAAATCTTGCTAAGAACCATCCTGATTTGTGTAGCTTTATTGTTTTTGAACTAAAACTAGAAAGTAGCACTATTACTTGTGGAAAAGATTGCGTATATATACTCGTATGTTATCGACCATCTAGGGCAGGTCAAATACAAAAGTATAAAAAATGTACCCCCTCTACCAGCCCCCTATTTCACCATCTTGACAATGACATGTGATAGGTGACAATTTTGTATACATTGCAAAGTTAACACGCTGATACATCACTGGGTTTCATATAAGCTGCGCCACGTACACTAAAATGTCACCTGTCAAGTGTCATTGTCAGTAAGGTGAAATAGGGGGCAGGAGCGCCTGGCGACATCGGTTGGCAGTTTTACCCCTTATTCGTCGTCCAGCTCTAAGTAACCAGCTCTAGGTTCCTCGGGGGCATTGACGACAAAGGTCTTAGAGTCTCTGTTCGTATCCCAAAATAATCGTATGAAAATTGGATTAAAAGTTTTAATAAAAATACTACTATGTAACAATAAAACAAATTTAATTTTCTATTACGTGAAACAAATTGAATGTATTTTTTTTATTTTAATTGCTAGATGTGTACAATGTGATGTGTGATGTGATCGAAAAGGATGATGATGGCCCCTGGTGGTCAGAGCGAACATGATAGCCCACAGGTTCCGACGATGTACAGCGGAAGTCGCAGTAACGCGTTTTAGAGATTTTCGATTGCTTTATACCTACAGCCTGAGTGCTTACTTGTCGCAAAGGTCTATTATATCAATGCCCTCCGAGACCAATATAACAACACGTTTAGGGATAAAGCATGCAGCGCGTCGGGCTTACTGGCGGATGCGCGTCGACGGCTCTCCGGCGCAGGCGCACCAGCAACAGCAGCATCCTGCATCATAACGGACAGACTGCACCTTTTGTACCTTCTAATCAAGCTCTAATTCAAATTGATACATCCAAAAAATTATGGCCCATTTGTACGAAATGTTTTTTTTTTACCTAAAATGAACTACCACTGGCACCTCACCTGCATAGAATAAGTCTATAAAAATATTTTGGTTTTACGAAGGTAGTTTTGATTAAATTTGTTACATGAATTTCATAAAGTCATTTTTTCAAAGTAGCGAATATTCACATTTCTCGTTCTTTCATAATTGTTTAATCGATTTTCTTCATGTAACGATTATATGTACCTACTATATTTAGTATTATATGTACCGATATAGAGTTAAAATGTTCGCGGTTTATTTTAATCGCTAAAATTACCAGTAGATTATTTAATTTTGTAGCATTTTTTCCATTCTAAAAACTTTTATTTGACAAAATCGACGGAGCTCCGCTGTGCGGAGCTTCTATTTCTGGGTTGTTTTGGCCCTCCGGGCCTTATATGAGACCGAAGCTAACCTAACCTACATACGCATATTATGATGCAAAAGTAATTATTGGGAAAATTTGCGATGGAAACATTGGAACATATAAAATGGAATAGTAAAAATTACGAATATTCAATAATGCTGTATAAAAATCGCTACATGAAGAAAAACAATAAAAAAAAATTGACAATTGTAAAAGAACGCGATGTGAAAATTCGCTACTACGAAAAAATGCCTTTGTGAAAATCATTAAAATCATCTAACAAATCGTGTTTTGACAAATAAGGTATCGTTGGTTTTGTTTTATACACTGTTGCCACATCTACAGGATTCAACAAATATACCTACCTTATACTTGCCTTCGGGGTCGTGCTCCTACTAGGAGCATAAAAATATTACAATTGAATTCCTCGTTTTCATACTCTAATTAAAGTACAAACATTATTTATTATTATCATATCAATAGTACTTCAGCAAGTTATAGGTTTAGGTCCGCTTCTGCGGAGCTCCTGTTTGATATCACTATAAGTCAGTGGTATCGTTTAACTTTAAAATACCCACTGTACCACCAGGGGTAATGCCAGGGGACGGTGGGTCTGAAGGGATATTTTTGAAGGGTAAATAATAAAATTTGAAATATCTATATCTTCTTTTCGTTGCAGTAGGAGAATCAGAAATTAAAGTATTCATGCTCCTACCAGTGGGAGATCAGTACTATAATGTCTTCGTGCTCCTACCCGTAGGAGAATTTAGCAGGAGCACGACCCCGAAGGGAATATTCGTATTGAAGTCTCTTTCTTTATCCTATACAATCTGTCCCTGCATAAGGTGCACAAACAAATAGGAATGAAATACGATGCAATTTCACCGACAAAAAAAAATGGTGTCTATTTTTTTTAAAGATTTGTAAAAAATCATTGATTGCTGTCAACCCTTTTACTTTGTTCTGATAAACAAAGTAAAATGTATCGCCTCACATGAGGTCTATTGAAATAAAATAAACGGTTTTTTAATCGTAGAGCATTTTCTGTGCCAATTAAATAAATAAAATAATGTAAAAAAAACAAACAATAAAAGCACGTTTTTCTTAAAAAAAAAAAAATCTTTCGAAATTCCTGATAAATCCTATTTATTCTTTAATTACTTGAAAATATGCCCATATGACCTCGTATTATCATTAGCTATAATTATTAATCAACTCATTATCTTTAATTAAAAAAAGAATTACGTGTCTAAAGCAAGCACGACATTTTTGATAAGTGGTCAAAGATATTATGTCGTTTAGCATGTGTTGTCTTTTTTGTGTAAAGCGTATTTTTTCGTACTTTTTTTATTTAGTTGACACAGG
This sequence comes from Acleris holmiana, assembly GCA_949316455.1. Taxonomy (NCBI): domain Eukaryota; kingdom Metazoa; phylum Arthropoda; class Insecta; order Lepidoptera; family Tortricidae; genus Acleris; species Acleris holmiana. Next base: position 9,491,746 of record OX438785.1, read on the forward strand.
AAATGCTATAGCTATAGGATAAAAAACCGTTTATTTCATCTCAATAGACCTCATATGAGGCGAGATATTTCCCTTTGTTCCGATAGGGTTGACAGCAATAATTATTTTTTTATATAAAATTAAACAATTTAAAAAATTACGTTTTTTTTTTCGGTGAAATTGCATCTAGTTTCATCCCTATTCATTTGTGCGTCTTATCCAGGGACACTGTATTTAATTTTTAAGGGATGCCAACACGATCCTTTGCCGAAGCTTGTAGATGTACTCGTATGTGGCCGTAACGTGTATGGCGTGTGGAAGTTATTTCATAGAATAAGAACTAAGCATAGAAGGAGCTATAAAATATGCAGTAGTATGTTCAAAATCATATTCGCAAAACACGATTTTCGCAAAACATCATATTCGCATAACATGATATTCTCAAAACATCATTATTAGCAAGACAGCAATTAGACAGTGTCGACGGAGCTCCGCTACCGCGGAGCTCCTATTTCTGGGTAGTTTGGCCCTCCGGGCCTGCTGTAAAACTAACATAACCTAAACCTACATACGATTCTATAACCTAATTCCACTATTTGCAAATATCATGTTTTGCGAATATCATGTTTTGCGAATATAATGTTTTGCTAATATCATGTTTTGCGAATATGATATTCTGCGAAGTATGGGCTAAAACATCATGATCGTACACTATAACGATCAAGGTGACCAGGGTGTTGAATACACGACTTCACAACACTGGCGTGTACGACTAGTTTTAGCGAGAGCTGGACTCTATACTCTTTCCTTTTTAACTTATTGAACATTCATATTCAAATTTTTGATATAGGTATAGATAAGACGCTTTCTTTTTAAGGCTCCTTCTATGCCTTTAATTTTTATTGTATGGGTTATGTGCTTATGTGATATGTATAAGTTGCTAAGTGTTTTTTTACCTATATGTATTGAAGTTGGTATTACTATTAAATAAAAGGTTTTAAGAGGTTTGAAAGCTTTTATACTTCGTCACAGGAGGGCTAGCACAAGTGGTTCGTGACTTGTTTGTCGCTCGGATCTTCCTTTCAATCTAGTCTGTAACGATAGAGACGCACTGAGCGACAAGCGATAAAATACAACTTGTGCTAAAAATTGCATTAGAGACGACATGATATCAATATTTTATTTTAGTCTGGTTTGGATAAAACTTTATTTTATCCAAACCAGAGTAAAATAAAATATTTAACCTAACCTTAGACGAACGGCTCAGATTAGGTTAGGAGCTATTAAATTATTGGTATCATAAATACGTCTTACATTGTGCCTAGGATTTAGAGATGGGCGGCGGGTAAATACCCAATCTGCCCACCCAGGTATTTACCCGGTAAATACCCATCTACCCGGTATTTACCCGTATCTACCCGAATTGTCGGGTAGATATTTTTATTACTGGTGTATTGTTTCGGGATTGAAATAAAAGTTTATAGTAAGTTTTATTATATAATTCAGAGCTAAAGTAATCAACATTGGATATTTTTGGCATTATCACCTACCAGAATTACAAATCGCACTTTTAGAATTATAGTGACCTAATTCAAACATTGTCAGCTTTCGATTTCGAGTCTTAAATTTAGTATTATAGAGATCTAAGTTGAAATTCAAAATATATGGATTAGCCTCCTAAGGCCTCTCGTACAAAAAATTGTCCATAATACGTTTATTAGAAAATAGACCTATTGCGAAAGAAATAAAATAGGTATTCCTTTGTTTTTATGAGGGACAATCAAACTAGAAAATTGACTCTATTGCATTTGTAATAGGTTCATATTCCATTGGCAAACTTCGTTGTATGGTGGGTCTTACGAGGTTAGGTCACTATAATTCTAAAGATGCGAAATTTGTCTTCGCTATACTCTGCCATGATCTTTAATATTTCTTGCGATATGTATTCTCCCTTATGACGGTTGTCTTTAGTATCTAAGCTCTTCACGAATACAGGCTCCGGTATAGAAACTAAAAAGTTTATAATTCCCTCATTTTTAACGCTACTCCATCCATCACATTGAAGATGTAGTTGACTCTACATTTCAAATTCGTTACTGAAGTTTTTATGCATGTCTTTGTGAATTTCATCTAAGTATTTGGTTGACACTGTTTTTCTCGATGGTAATTTATAGAGCGGTTGTAGTAATTCAAAGAATTGTAACCAAGCTGGATGCTCGACCATAGCAAGTGGGGCACCACTGACAAATATGGTATTAGATAATGCTCTATGTAGTTGCCTTTTATGATCTTCGGAGAATGCCTGTGCAGTGGTGTCTTTGTTCACGTTCGTATGATCAACTAGATGATTTTGATCGCGTTGCATGTTTTGTTCTTGACTTGTAGACGTCGAAGCCGTTTCTTTCAAACCTTCTTTTATGTTATTAGGACACTTGAGACAAACCGCTAAATGTTTTTCCATTTTATTTTCATTAGGAAATTTGTATTGTTTCTCACAAAACTCACAAACGACTGATTTGTTTTCTCGTGTGCGATAGATAATGCTTCCAAATATTTTCACGCTTTGGCTTGCCCATGTTAAATTTTCTGCAATAATAAATTAATATCGTATAAGTTTCACAACACGCTTTGTATCTGATCTCTCTTATACAAACAATTTGATTTACCTCTAGAAAGTATAAAATTAGAATATTAACAGTAGGTATTTCAGCTTATGTAAATTTTGACACATAAAATAAAGTAACGTTTTTTTATTTGAATAACAAATAAAAACTTTTCACAAAAGAATAAAAGATATTTAAGTATATACCTGAGTAGTTACGAGTTACGACATATTAAAATAGACCACTTAGGCCCGATTCGACCAAACTTTTATACCGGGGTAAACGCTTACTCTAAGATTAGTAATGTCAAAAAATTACAGTTTTCTATGGCATTTTGACATTACTAATCTCAGAGTAAGCTTTACCCCCGTGTAAAAAGTTTGGTCGAATCGGGGCTTAGTCAAAGTATCAATGTCAACTTAAAATGTCACTTTAAGAAAACTTCCAGTTCAAAAATTACCACGAAGGATTATTAACATTGTCGGAACAAGAACATAACCACTGAATGCAATACAGTCAATACAGATGATGCGATGCGAGGAAGTGCGATGGAATTTAGTGTGCATTGTCTCAACAGGTAAAGGGAGGGGGGCCGGTCCTAAGATAGAGGGAGATGAAGATATTTCTGTTTCACTTTGACTGTTTATTGCATTGCACACTTTTCTTTAAAGAAACAAATAGTGTTTAAAACTTAATACGTGTGTTGAATGTTTCATAAAAATTAAAGATTCGATAAAAAAGTACCATCTAAATGAAAATCTTATAGGTACAATGGAAATTATAATAATTAAATCGTAATATTGATCAAATTTATTAAAATAATCAGCATTTAAGTTGGTAAACAATACAACTCATATTTAATAGAGGCAAGAATAAATACCCGCGTATCTACCTGTGGGTAGGTAAATATCGGGTATTTACCGGGTAAATACCCCGTAGCGGGTAAATACCCGGGTAGATGCCCATCTCTGCTAGGATTGGATTCAAATTATGGCACTGTTCGAATCGAAATTGGCAGCATAATCCACGTTTACCATCCACCAACACAACATACACATCTGATATTTCACATGTTAACATCTGATATTTTTTTGTGGCGGACATTTTAAAATATTCATATTCCACCTGTCGCCAATGCAAACTCTTTTTTGCCGAGGTTACTAAGCTTTTTGTGAGGCCCCGCGGCACTAAAGTGCGCCCTGTTGTGATCCTTATTAGTGCTGATAGACGAGCATAGTCGCTAGAATGCTCGAGTAAATGCGCAAGTCTATCGGCACCTTAAGATATAAGTAAATTAATATCTGGGGACAATCGCACACTAATTGACCTAGTCCCTAACTAAGCTCTAGGCTTGTACTATGGATGGGTACTAGACAACGATAAACATACTTATATAGAGAAATTAATTTCCGTGTCAAATACACGCACATTTACACACACAGTCGGAAACATACTCAATCTCATCACACAAATATTTGCCCATACCGGGAATTGAACCTGGGACCGCTAGCTTCGTAAATATGCAGGGTCGCTTCAACTTTCTTTATAGCAGCAAGTGGTAGAAAAATGGTTTGAGAAACTTAAAACAGAACTTACAAATCAACATTGAAAGTTAAATAAAAGCTTTTAATAAAGGGCAGCATAAAAGCTATACAAACAATACATTCGTAATATAGTTCATTTATTGTGATTTATATAATTTACACACATAAATTAGAAACACAACCCAACACCACACCCAGTAATAAAATTATTCAAGCTACCTCGTTATTGTGATTCTTAGCACGAGACGAGACTGCTTTAAGAGCATTTGTAGAACAGGCATCATACACGAGACCATCGTGATTTTTTCAAAGCCGTTCATGTGATCAAGCTGAGGGGCGGTACGGCGAGAGTAACCAACAGGAGACCTCAGCAACACGCCTTCAACACGAGCCGAGCCGCTGGCGCGCGGCCTACGTGCACTAAGTTTGGCCGCGGCGAACAATTGGTTAACGTTTTCGCACAATATTTTAAACGCACGCATAATATTTTAAAACAATTCTTATATCGCTGAATATATTGTAAGGAATGTTATTGCTATTGTTTACGTTGTCAATTTTGACATTAGTCATTTTGGTCCTGATTTTTTAAACCTATATAAAGTATTCTAGCAAAAAGAGGTAGTTTGAAAGATCATTTTGAATTTTTGTCACCTTAGATACAGCTGAATTTTTCTCCACTTAAATCGTTTTGGTCGACTATGCAGTTACATCTTCTTGATTTTTTATCCAAGCAAATAATTTAAACGAAGTGTTACGTGTCATTTTTCTGACGGTTTCACGTGTTAGTCTTTTTTGGGAATCCATTGCAACACATTTTTTTGGGCTCGCTGTCCGGTTAGATCTATCTGATGGTGACTGTACGAAGTTGAGTAGTGGTATGACTTTGTGCTGGTTCGTTTCAATCGTTTAGTGGTGGTAGGACCCTGTGCAGGGTCCGTCCGGATCGCTACCACCATCTTATCTATTAACCTACCGCCAAACAACAGTGTTCGCATTGTTGTGTTCCGGTGTGGGGATAAGACAACTGGTGAAATTACTAGCATGCACGCATTCCATCTTAGTCCTCAGGGTTGGCAACGCATTTGAGGTATTAGGATTATAGTCTTGAGAGTTCAAATGTCTATGGGTCTCAGATTCCATTCATCATCAGGTGGCCTGAGTACTAGTGTGCCTTCTTAATATAAAAAAAGAATGAAAAATTCAACTTACCATCAACAAATTGTAATAAAAAAACTGAAGACATAATCTGTAAGAAATAAAATCGATGTGAATTTATAAAAACCTAAAATGTTGTTTTCTAATCCTAAAGTCTTAACTCCTAAACATTTAGGATTAAAAGTAAATTTTGCTGATACGAGCACTATTACTGATATTTTCTAATAACCTTATCTCCACAAATAACGTATTCCAAAGCGACGTCTAGATACGAATTTTCCTGAGTCCGTACAAGACGATCTCATCGCGATGCGAAAACGTTATGCAGATGTGAGCAGACGCAATGCTTCAATACTTAAGATTTTCTTTGCCAAGAACCTCTTTCTGGAGACCATTCTGTAAAGAAATCGGGAAGTTCGGCGCTGAAAATGTTAACTTTGTTCAGCTTGTATCTTCCTCTATGTATTCATAATGTATTTTCATCTAAATAGCATTCTTTGTGCTAGATATAGTTGAATTAATATTAACTTATTTATTTTATCAAAGCATGTCCGTGTTTTATTGCAAGACTAGTAGCATCATTCTTGACTAATTATTAAAGTTATAGCACTTCAGCAATCTTTATCTATGTTCAATCATTTTCTGAGCTCTTCAACTGCCCGTTGCATTTCTAATTACCGTTTTACCTAATTATTAGCGTTAAGGACAACTATCGACAATATAATACTTGTATGTTAACTACTTTAAATATTTATGGCTACCTAAGCACTTGATGCTTTTAGTTTTTAGGTTTCCATACCGAAAGGGTAAAAACTGTACCCTAAGACTGCACTGTTAATCCATCCGTCGCCAGGCTATACTTCATAATCCGTGATAACTAGACAGTTGACGTATTTAATAAATATTTAAATGGGACTCCCACAACAGTGGTACGGAACCCTTCGTGCGAGAGTCCGACTCGCATCTGGCCGGTCTTATTCGTTATTTTGTAACATATTAGGTGACACGGTAATTAGAAGTGCAACGGGCGCTCAGCAAATAGCCGTTGAAATTACGGCAAACAAAAACATGAAAAAATGAGACACTTTAACATAATCATGTTTGATAAATCTTTTCCGATGCAATTAGGTAACGATTAATATTACAATGAAAAATAACATACAAACGAAACGAAGTTAACGTCGATTAAACTTAACCAACCAAATGAGTGAAATAAGTTGAGCGCAAATCTGATGGTACTAAGGAAATGAAGAAAATACTTCAGTTTAAATAGTTTGATACTGTAATTTAAAATAAAGTATTAATTATCAGCCAACACTGACAATTGTGTGTATTAAGACAGGACAAAAGAGAGATTTCTCTCCAGGAGGGTGTTATGCCTGGGGACCGAAGTCCATTTGGATGAAGTTGGAAGTGATATAGAAGTCAACCGACTGAAGAAACTTCGTTAGCGCGATGTAGCGCACTGTCAGATTTAGTTGCGCTGTCTGACGTTGGTGGCGCTGTCGAGTTGTTTGTTACAAGTTGTCACTAGATGTCGCTAGGTCGCCATAATACCAGCACCCCTTTGAGACCGGAGGTTGATGGTGATGACGTGCAGTCTGTGCGTTGAAAATGCTGCTTGCAAGTGCCAGTAGTGGATGTCTCCAGTAGAGCTCAGAGCCGCGTTGGCGAGCGTGGCAGGAGAAGAGGAGTGGAGTTGAGTACACAGTGAGTTGTGAACCTGCTCCGTGAAGTACTCGTAGTAGGACGCAGTGAGTCGCGTTGTTGAGTGAGAGTATTGGGTACTTTGTAGACACCAGGCATGGAGATATATCAGAATGCTAGTGGTGCACAGTGCGGGTTGTCTGGCTTGCTGTGAGACTGCGTCATAGTGCTTGAAGGTCGTCAGGTTGAATAAATGTCCAATGTCGTGGGTCACCAACTTAGGAAGAGAAAGGACAATAGAGAGATCTCTCTCCAGGCGGGTGTTATACCTGGGCAATCTCGCGCACTGTCAGATTTAGTTGTGCTGTCTGACGCTGGTGGCGCTGTCGAGTTGATTGATACAAGTTATAAATAGATGTCGCTAGGTCGCTACAGTGGTAGCGTGACTACGTTAATCGTGTAAACATGTACGTAAATAGTTTATTCCAAAGTTTAAAAAAACAGAAACATAAAAGGTACGTACAAAGGTGAGCTTAAAAAACACATCACAAAAGTCATTGATTTAATAACTCTAAAACATATGCAAATACAGTGCATCCAAACTTAAGCGCATTCAAGTTTTGATGCATAATGCAAGTTCCCACAGTCAATTGGTTGATCGAGCTCATACCAGCGAGCTTTACGTCACCCAAATTGAAAAGTGTACACTCCTAGATGTTGTTTGTACTCTCTGATGGACTAACTTAGACTTGCTGGTTTATATTTCATCCGTCGAGATAAAAAGTGGGTTGAAAATAGTATGAATGGTTGAATGGAAGAAGATTTCAAGGGAGTTGTTTTCAAATAAGAAAACACAGTTTCGTTTCTGGTAAACAGCGTTATTAATTTAATCATCTTTATTATCATCGATATTTTTAATGACCCACTGATAGTAGTTGCTGATGTTGGTAAAATTGACGTCTTTATTGAAGCATACTCCTCTACTGGTAGGATTTCCAGTAGTAATACCCTGAAGGCACCATTCAGTATCAGCTCGACGCGACACGAACAGACCGCCAAAACTCGGGCATGTGGTGATATCTGGAATTTGTACAAATCAGCCCTCAAACAGTTGCGTTTTAGTTTTACGAATGGCGGTTTCTGACACATTATACCAGTTGTATACCTAGTTCATTTTATATACCAAGGCCCTTTTGCTATTGTTAACGCATACCATGCTTGCCATGTCCCGGTCGCGGTCGTTATCGACCCGAGACTGGATGACAGACTCTCGACAAGTGTGTACAGTCGGCATTATAGTTTTAAATGAAGACGTACTACAGATTCAGAAGACATGTATGATAAAAAATGTAACAGCTTTCTGTCATTAACTTCTGTACATGCTTACATACATACATAACATCACGCCTTCAATCCCAGAGTGGGCCAAGCTACAGAAATACCAACAGCTCTAAAAAGACCTCTTGATAATTCTGTAACCACATTTTTCACAAACAGGCCAAGAGGTTTATCAGTTTTTAGTGACAGGTTGCAAGCCCATCGCCTAAATTACTACAAGCCCTTACTCGTATTCCCTCAGTCGCCTCTCACGACATCTACGGGAAGACATGCAGTGGCACTATTCTAATCCAGCAACCACACAAGTAACTTCTGTTACAGTGTAAATTAAACTTAGATAACAGAAACTTCTTAAGGTCCAGACTACTTTTCTATCAATAAATATCCCATGACACAATTTTATTGTAAGATTTTGCCGTTGGTACCAACCAATTCTAAAAACAGCATGCTTTCTCTCACTTAAAATACACAGATTTCTACAAACCATCTCCAAATGTAGCACAAAACGTGTTCAGGGCTTCAGATTCCATTTTGCACGTTTTACTGGACCCTGCTTCGAAGAATATTGGCGTCAGACGACCAGTGACGTGCCAGCCTGTTGTCTGAAAGAAGAAGATTACGTAAAACTCTTTTTTGGAGAGATTTTAATTATATTCAACGATTTCTTTTAGTCATAGCTTTATTATTTAAAAGTACAAGAAATAAAACTATAGAAGTCATAATTTGCGATTGGGTAAAATCATACCAAAAACGTTGTAATAGTAAAAAAAACTTCACATTAGATAGTATTACATCTAATTTGGTCCCTGTTTCTATTATAGAAACAAAATTCAGTTTGATTATATTAGATTTTGGTGTTTTTTCCGTTATTAGTAAACTTTTGAATTGCTCTGTTTTACTTACAGCTGATTGAATAGCATTAAATTCATCGTTTTTCCATGGTACCGGTAGTATATCATCATTGAAAAGTATGGGCTCAGCTAGTACAATGATCGCCAAATCATTGTCAACCTTTCCTTCAGCGGCAGTGAAGTTTTCATGCAGCTTAACTGACTTCACCTGAATACCATTAACAACACATTTTTTTTTTTATAGCGACTATTTTATTTTGTTTAAATTATAGTTTTTTTCATACAGTTATTGACGCGATCACCTGTTTTTACTAGTTTGCTTGTTCAAATTATACACCTCAATTTTGAATTCAATGCAAATGCAAGATGGCTACTGAATATCATCTGATCTTAACGTAGACCCACTGAATTTGGAGGCGTTAGAGACGGTTTTGATAAGAAGCCAATGATTGTGCAAAGAAAAATACAGTCCGTAAAATAAAATGATTTGTCAAAAACTACTAATAACTTGGAAAAAATAAGTTTGAATTTGTGATAGGCAAAATTCATTGAAATTGAATTATGTTGCATTTCCATCATTGAACGTCCTGGCGATGGAACCGACTTCACGCTGATTCCTTTGAAATATTGTTCCTATCACACGGAGCGTTTTGTATATCTCATGCTAAGAAGTGGACCTTGCTTCTTGCTTGTATATCCACACTGTATTTTTCCCAAACTTATTTTAATCAAGCTATTGAATCATCTGGATTTGACATTGAAATGATGTTATTACCCTTAACACTTTTTCATTAGGTCCTGTTGCTTGCAGCGATCTTTTGCCCAAAATAACGAGTATGTTATTGACGTCTTCTGTTTCATTCGATTTCATTACACAGCGAGCGGCTAAAAATATAAAATATTATTAAACTTATTTGATATAGAATTCGTCTATCGGTATTCGGTTTAGCGGTATTCCTGCGAGAACTGTCCAATTTTCCAGAATAATAAAGCAACTTATATCCTATTCCAGGACCTAACCTATATGTGTGTCGAGATTCATCCCGATCCATTCAGTGGTTGAAGTGTGATTGAGTAACAAACATCCAAACGTCCAAACTCTCTCATTTATAAAATTAGTACGATAACAGCAGCAATCATTTCAAATACACAAAAACATTTTGTTCAGTTTTACTTACTTAATTTGATTAAATAGAAACGCCTCTAACGAAGCTTAAGTATCTATTTGCTGAAGCAGAAATAAGATAACGAAGATAAAAGATATTTATGTTTGTTATAAGATACTATTACTACTATTAGTGTTTTACTCCTTGTCCAGAAGGTTTTTTTTTTGCACCTCAACTTTAATTTAATTCTAATCGGTAATTTTTGCGAAATAGCATTCTCTGGTTAAGTATCTATAATTCAGTAAGCATTATGTATATGTGACGATGTTTGCTACAATGTATCACGTGTTGGTAACCGTCAATAAAAAAACACATATTTCTACAACACACTTTTTTCTTACCGGACATCATACCCTGGACCATTGGCCCGGTTGGCTGTGTCTCTAAAAATTAAGAATCACATCGTCTTAGCTACGTAATATTACAACGCAGTTTACGCTGAAAACAAGTCTTATAAATGGCATATCATAAAAATATCGTCGCAACTAATACACCTTTTTAACAGACAACCTTTTTGCTTGAGCCTAATTTCCTTAGCATTTATCAAAATCACATGCGAGCAAAGTGAAGTCATGATAAAATTCAAATTTCAGCGTACATTACAATAATCAGCGTGACACGCCATTTACAGCCATTCTTCCATTTAGATAAAAACGGTGTTAAGTTCAGAGGGTTCCGCTTTCAATCTTTGTTTAAATTAAATAAATACACACTACATTTTACGTAAGGCTACATAATAAAAGGGTATACGGTACCCAAATCTTCAAATTAACTATAAAGCCTAAATGGATTTAGTAGGAATATAAGTAAGCAGTGTATGCAAATGAAAGTACAAAATGACACGATAAAATCTGCAAGAAAATAATGCACAATTTCAGAGATGATTTATTGACCTATGATTCTCCCTCTTAAGCGTATCACTTTTTAACTACACTCGATTTTTATTATCTGGTGAGTTTAATTAGTCCCGCTATAGCATATCAAACACATTTTATCGCGTGCCTTCTCAATTAAGCAGCTCTATACAGCTCGACTCATTTGTCAACTCACGTTAATCATAATTATGTTTTGTGAACGAAATTCAGAAAAGCTAACAACACTATGGTCTCACAAATAAGTTGAAGACTAAGAAAGGACATTACTTTTATCAAGTTACTACCGCTAAGAAGGCGGCTTAATCCGTTTTAGTTGTCAAAGCATTATAATACTCTATTTGTAACCAAATTTAATTTAATTTGTTAATACTATTACTATTACTTAGCCGCCTTCTTTGGTATTACGGCATTCTAAATTTATTTTTTTCAAGAAATAACAAGTAATCTCAAAGTAAACAAATTAACAAACAGCTTTTTTCTCATCTACAATTAAATTCAAATTTTAATGAACTCCGCAGACATATTTGACCCCTTGGGGGTAAAACGACGTAACCTTGCATCATTAAAATAAAATACAGATTCCTACCCATCCCTGGGGACGTGACAGCATATTTTCTCATGTCAAGTACCACGCATCATATTTTATTTCCAAGCCTCCGCACAAAGTTTTTTTGCTATCACTCCCTCCCTTAAACACCTCTTACAGAGCACTCCATTTTTCGATTTTCATCTTTATTTCCTTGGGGCTTTTTACATTTAAAAAAGTATATTGGCATTATGTAACTTGGTAATTTGCCAAATAAGGCGTAAAGGCATTTAAGTGAGACGTAATTCAGTCGAGTGCAAATCATACGAGTTCAGTCAAGGAGTTTTTTTTGGGAATATTTATGGACATTACTTTGATTTTTGAGGACTTTTCTGGGTTGATAAATTACTTTATTAATTACGGGCTTACGTGATATAAATTACTTAGCATACGTTTTCTGCGACTCAGTACCTATAGCAAATGACACTATATAGGGTGTCTCATTTAAATCGGTCAGTATGGGAAATTTTGAAATTAAAAGACACACGAAGATCTGTTCTTAGGAATCATGTCATCGATTCTAATAAAAAAAAAACTGCATTCACTCATTTAAAAAAACCTGGGCTCAATCCGGAAATTGAAAGCAGTTGTTTTTAAAAAAAATAAACACACTATTTCTATTTAGATATCGATTGTGTAGGAGAGCAGTAAATGGCTCTATGAAACATGATGTCTAAAATTAATAAAATGCATTGTTTTCACATACTTTAATTTATTTTAGTAGTTTTTCAAAACGATTCGATTCCCAAGGTGAGTACAGGTTTTTTTTAAATGTATTAACTTAAATACACTAAGTATTTCTATTTAGAAATCGATTGTGTGGGTTTTGTGTGACATGCTAAGGGAACGTATTTTTAAGGCATATCTGTAATCATTTATTTTCAAATCATTTATTTTCCATATATACCTACAATGCGATACTTGAAAAGTGTAATTTGAAAACCTGCTGTCTTGCAAAAGGTAAAAATATAATCCGACACTTTCTTATGTCTTTATTATACAATGACTCAGAGAAAATGTTGTGTTAGCATCGTAGGGCTGCTCCTGTAAGTGTATAACGCACGCATGCACACACCCACACACACACACGATTCAGACACAGACTCACACACACACAAACACACACACAAACACACACACACACACACACACACACACACAGAGAGACACAGACACACACACACACACAGACACAGACACACACACACACATAGAGACAGACACAGATACAGACACACACACACACACACACAGACAGACACACGCACACACACACACACACACACAGACAGACACAGACACACACACACAAACACTCACACACACACAAACACAAACACATTTATTTATTTTCCCTTCTTTTTTTTTAAGCTGTAAATGGCTCTATGAAACGATGTCTAAAATGAATAAAATGCAATGTTTTCACATTCAATAATTTAATTTATTTTAGTAGGTGTTTATTTTAGGAGAGACAATTTTACATGCCTAAATTTGTTGAATATTGTAACGGTGGTCACTTCGAACACCTCCTAAAATAAATTAAAGTATGTGAAAACAATGCATTTTATTTAATGTATGAATGCAGTTTTTCTTCTTATCAAAATCGATGAAATGGTTCCTAAGAACAGATCTTCGTATGTATTATAGTTTCAGAATTTCCCATACTGATTGATTTAAATGAGACATCCTGTATACGAGTATATAACAGACGAAAATGCTTGGTTTAAACCGGATAAGTAACTAAATAACTTAACTACGGGTAAATTTTCGACATGTAAAAGTTCCTGTGTGGACTACTTGCCGAATAAACATCTTTTATTTTTTTAATACTATCTTTTACTAATTATAATGGAAAATGTTATAGGGTTTCAAATTATTTTTATGGTAATAAATACCCGAATCAAAGTAAAGGTAACAAAATGAAAATAAGAATTACAATATATTATTGATAGGATATGCTATTTTAAAATATTCAATTATTCAACGCGAATATCGTCCCCTTACTTCTAGAACCGACTAAAGTACCTTTTAGGCAAAACCAAGTTACGAATACCGTTAGAAAGTACTTTCCGATGTTTACGTGTTGTCAAAACCCGTTTTTTAATATGATGCTCCGTTCTTGAGTTAGCCTCTAGCTTAAAGTAGTTTAACGGCGATTTTTTTAATATTGAACAAGCAAAAGCTACTAAATGGCTGTTATAATCGATATTTTTAAATTTTTAAGAAGAAAAACAATTTATCCTCATTAAAGCGGTGTTAGCAGGTTTCATGTTTTAATAAAAATACAATTTAGTTACTCCAATAAGATACTAAACATGTGTAGTAGTTTTTTGGTGTTAACCATAATAATAAACGTTCATTTTGCCATCTACAAAAACATTCAAACCAATCGATAATATGTTTTTCCACTTCGTAATTACTCAGCAGGTAAGAATATAGATCAGCAAAAACATCTAAAACATATTATAACATGTTTTGCTTGCATCGTTTTTTCTTTCGACGGTAGAATCTGATTCAGCCAAAACCGCTTAACGTGCGCGTACGCGCTTCACGCTGTGCTCCTTAGTGAGGCCCTCACAGCTTGCTTAGTCGCGTCTCACATGTTTAGAAGTGTCGACGTCGATTGCGTGCACGCATATAATATTTACGAAATAACAGTGATGACAAGCGTGGAAGAATGAATTCCCGAACAAAAAACTTTTAAGCCTGGTGCTTGGGAACGGTTCGAATAAAGGTAAGTCAAAATGACTGTTTCTATTAATTATTTTAAAATTGATAGGTTAGGTGATCACTAGAACATTATTAAAGGTTTTCCTAATGTTAATGTTACTAAAATCTCGCTGAATAAGGCGAACTATTTTAGACAATGTCATTTAAGACACCGAATTTTCATTTTGAACATAATTAATTACGGCAAATCGCGCGGGGCGTTGACCCCAACATACCTACACAAAAAAGTTTTCGTTATTGATGATGACATTGATGACAACAAGCTATCTTCTGGTGAAGTCACGGACAAATCAACCAGACCATGGAAGTCGAATATGGAAACGAATTAGGTAGGTATTACAACTACGGCAACTACCTACTCAACAGTTTGCCGTGGATTGTAACGTGTTCCTACCTACATACCTAGTTGGTTACTAAGTTCTGTTACTCGGTTTGCAAACTCTTTTCTTGCGTTAAAACAAAAACTACCGAAAAAATAAAAAATGACATAATATGGCGGGATGTCAGTTATAATTTTATAGCACACACAACACTTATCTCGTCGTATTTATAATGGATTGGGGTCTAAAAGAAAATCGTGTCGCTGTAATTGCGTTGTACAAATGCGGGCATCTGCCAAACGTGATTTTGAAGTTGCTTCAAAATCTGAAAATCAACAAAAAATTCGTTTATCGTACCATTAATAGGTACAATAGTACCCTGAGCTTTGATGACCGCAAGAGGTCTGGAAGACCACGCACCGTTCGGACCCAGCTCTAATAAAGGCAGTGAAGGCGAGAATCGCATGAAACCCCGTCCGGAAGCAAAAGTTGTTGGCAATTCAGATGTCTGTGAAGAGAAGCTCCCTTAAAAAAGTTATCAATCAAGACCTTGGACTACATGCTTATCGTAGACGGAAAGGTCATTTGCTTAATGGACGATTGAAGACTATGAGGCTGAATAAAAGTCGCGTGCTACTGAAGCGGTACGCACAAAATGGCCACCGAAATAGGTATATTATTTACAGACGAAAAAATTTTTACCATTGAAGAATGTTGTAACCGCCAGAATGACAGAGTATATGCAAAAAACAGTCAAGAAGCGAGTGTAGCTGTTCCGAGAGTGCAACGAGGCCATCATCCCTCTTATGTCATGATTTGGTTAGGTGTGTCATACTCAGGGTTAACACAGGTCCATTTCTGTGAAAAAGGTGTCAAAACTGGGACTAAAGTTTACCAGGAAACCGTTCTGGAACCAATAGTGAAGCCTTTAAGCCACTCTCTATTTCAAAACCAGCCCTGGGTCTTTCAACAAGACTCAGCCCCTGCACATAAGGCAAAAACAACTCAAGCCTGGTTTCGAAGCAACAAAATTGACTTCATTGCCCACGAAGACTGGCCCTCCTCCAGCCGGAACCTCAACCCCCTGGATTATGCTATATGGCAGGTTATTGAGGAGAAAGCCTGTGCTAAACCCCACACAAATCTTGACTCCCTCAAGCGGGCCATAGTCAAGACAGTGACGGAATTAGATATGACAACCGTGCGTGCCGCTATTGATGACTGGCCTCGTCGTCTGAAGGCCTGTGTTCAGGCCCAAGGAGGCCATTTTGAATGAAATTGACAAATGTAAATCCTGATTGTGTGTACTTCATTTTAATATATAATTTATTTAACTTTCGTTAGTATATTTTATATAGATAAGGATTATTACAGTAACATAACTTAGTAACCATTAGGTACTTACTAGGTAATAGGTATGCCACTTAACAAAATTAAATACTATTTCAATTTGAAATACTAAGCCCCGATTCGACCAAACTTTTTACACGGGGGTAAAGCTTACTCTGAGATTAGTAATGTCAAAATGCCATAGAAAACTGTCATTTTTTGACATTACTAATATTAGAGTAAGCGTTTACCCCGGTATAAAAGTTTGGTCGAATCGGGCCTAAGCGTATTGTCTTAGTTTCATATTAGGTATACAAAATAATTTTGAGTAGGTACCTAGGCAAGGTCATCGTTGTCGCAATATTTACGGTCTTGATTGACTGATTAAAAAAATCTTAAAAGACGATTTTAACGTACTTTTCTTTGTCGGATAGATTTGAAAATTTGCATGCTAATGTGATTCCGATGACTATACAATAATATGGTACCATCGAGCTGGTATGGTGATCGAGACGGAAGGTGGCCATAAAAGCTCCTCAACGGGTTATAGTAGGTCCATAGAGTTTGAACTCGTTGGAGTCATCTATTAATAGCGAGTTTGTCATCAGTGGTACAAGTACAGTCGGCAAGAATAAAGTGTGTCACAAAAATGAATTTTTTAGAAAGAACTAGTCATGTATGTACCTATTTATATGTATTAAAACTATTTATGGCACTAAATGAAAATAGAAAATACAATGTGTAGAGAATAGGGATGTAATGTAAGTACATAACTTAAAGCTAGTTTTATGTTTCAGATAACTGCAATCCAGATTTGTTAAACGAGACTGAGAAATAAGAAATTTGTCAGATTCTCGAGGATAGAGGTGAGTAAATATTTACAAGGACTGGCTTGGCTAGACAAGTTATCAGTGATACTAGTACAGTCGGCATTGTTGCCGACTAAAATATTAAAAATAACTTTTTAGGGTAAACTAGTACTTATGTATGAACTTATGTATGTATGTAAGTAGATATGTAAAGTTTTTATTGCGGAAAAAGAAAAAAGAAAATACAGAATAGAGACGTACTTACAGTCACCATTTATAATATATTATCACGACACGTCTTTATTACTAGAGATAAATTATAAGAGCGTGCCAGATATGTTTGCGCCTAATGCAGGATAATATTATAATTGCTGGTGACGGTACATAACTCAAAGCCAGTATTATTTGTTTCAGATAACTGCAATCCAGAGTTGTTAAACGTGGCTGAGAAATGTTTTACAGAAGAAATTTGTCAGATTCTCGAGGAATTCCCCTGCCTATCAGCGTAGCTAAAAAGAGGGACCTTATAAGTCTCTGAGATAAAGGCATTATATCAGAGGAGTACCACGGCTGGTTCAAGGCACTCGCCTGCGAGAACGACATGGTAGATCGGGCGCCAGACGTGGCCGAGGCCGACACGAACAGTGACGAAGAATAAATTGATCTACTGTTCCCTAATTTGTATAACCCTAATAAACTATTTTTGGAACCTATGTGACGTTTATTTTAGTTTTAACTACAAACTTCTCCAGTCAACACCAATGTTTGTCTCAATGTGGCTTTTTATCTAATAAACGCCTTATTAGTAAACATAATTCGATGAAATTTTGTAAACGAATAGGCTAAAGTCTTGAGTAATGCAAACGTTACAAAACATAACGCTATACCTTGTAGGGGCGGGGCAGTTGGTAAAGTTAGTTACATGACAAGACATACTAGTGACATATTAGCATTTTAAGTGCACTTAATTCTAAAATATCAAATTTTCTACAGCCAAAACCAACTAACTGATTCGTGACTATAATATAAACTAAGATAACTGCATAATTAATCACAATTCTCAATATTTTTCTAGTACAAAGTGTAATTCATATAAGTAAGAAAGTTTAACTTTTAATGAATACTGCCTAAGCCTCTTAGTTTATAAGATACGATTAAATTGACTCTACAGCAAAAACCACTTATCTGCATCACCTTTTTTACAAAACCCTCAATTTAACCCATTTGTTTTAAGAATATACTAATTTGTCACGTACAGATTTGATTACTAATAACCTCTCGTTATAAAATCTCAAATATCATTTACTTAGAATTCGGTTTAACTAGAAATTTAAACACTCAAACCTTTAAATTCGTTTTTCTCAAAACTATACTTCATGCAGTTAGTCGGTTCTAGAAGTAAGGGGACGATATATCACAGTCCGAGCATTTATCTGAAGATTGCAGAAACTTTTAATAATTATTAAGCATTTCTGTTAGTACAAAACACATAGTGTTCCTCAGTAAAAAGTTTATGCACCATAAAACATGTAAAGCACAAAACTTAATTGCACCCTCTTGATAAATCAAATCCTAAGTTACGGGGGGTTTTACAGCCGGTTTTAATTTTATTACCTGCTCTCTTGTAAAGCAAAACTATAAAATTAATTAACTCAAGTTGTAGATGTATTCCTCCCGGGGAAAATGTAACTTACTTGGTTTTACTGCTGGAGCTCAGTTTACTTAATGTTTGCGTATGATTGTTGAACATTCAAACATAGGTATAAGTTAAATGTCTGATTTTAATACGCTAAGCGTAATTTAGTACGTGTTATTGCAAACTTATTTTCTGTTTTTTAGGGTTCCGTAGTCAATAAGGATTTATAGTTTTGCCATGTCCGTCTATCCGTGTTGAATCTCTGAGATTCTTGCTATTGAAGCTAAAGCTGTAACTTGGCGTAGTTATACATTAAAATTACGCCAATAAAGTCGTAATAAATACTACAATTATTACCCACACAAGTAATACAAAGTTTTTTTTAACATTATGATTTTGAGTGAGGTATTATGGATGGATAGCTCTTAAAAAAACATTATTTACATATGAATATCAATTATTAGAATGGGGGACCGTTTATGAAAAACACTCGATATTTGCCCCTACAGCCAAAACTACTGGTGCATTTTGATAACTTGTAATTTTGGCTGTAGGGGGGGGGGGGGTTCCGAAGCCGTTAAGAACTAAAAATATAAAACAAAACAAGTAATAACTAATTTTGTATTTAACGTCATTTGGTGCCGTCTTAGATGATTTTAGTAGGTATAAACACTTTAACTGTCTGTATCTCAAGAACCAAGGATGTCTACTTAATCGTGATAGTTTTCCTTTTAAATTCGTTAATGTGCTTTCATTTAAGATTTTTAGTATTTATAGTTTTGGCTGTAAGTGTGGATTCTAACAAAAAATAGCGTTTTAAAACTTAATATTTCATAAACGGATCCATGAATCGAAAAATTGTTTTTTTCAAAGGCGTATTTTTATTGAAAAACCTATCCAACAACACCCTAAACTATGGGGTAAACGCCAAAAAAAATACATCCCCACGTTACGTGTAGGGGAGGTACACTATTTTTTTTTTTTTACTACTTTGTTGGCATGACTAATATGTATATTCATGCCAAATTACAGCTTTCTAGTACTAAGAGTCTCTGAGCTAGGCTGCGGACGGACGGACGGACGGACATGGCGAAACTAAAATGGTTCCTAGTATGACTACGGAACCTTAAAAACCAATATGGCTATACAAAGTGGAAAAAAATCCCACACAAACACGGAATTTTAACATTTAACTTACCGGTAAGAATAACCGTATTCGACATTAAGCCGCCATCACAGATGTATTCAAACTGATTGTTGTCATTGTTTTTAATGAACACCGTAGCTATCCACGGATATGTTGACTCAATCCCATTGGCCTCGGTTATCTGCAATAAGATTATAGATATGGAACCTCTTGAACGAAACATCTGTTTATTAAATAAATAAATGTCAGGAGACAATCTTACACAATTTGACCTAGTCCCAAACTAAGCTCTAGGCTTGTACTATGGGTATTAGACAACGATAAACATACATATAGAGAAATTCATACTTAAATACGTACAAAACATTCAAAACTCAGAAACAAATATTCGTGCTCATCGCACAAATATCTGCCCTTACCGGGATTTGAACCCAGCACACTCCCAACTAGGCTAACGTATCGTGTGTACGTATGTACATATTAACAGAGTTGTAAGGGTGCCTTTCCACCGTAGACGTGCTATGCAGCTGTGCTGCGAGGATGTGAAAGCTATCAGTTTAGACCAGTGCTATGCTATGTTGACCAATGAATATTGGTGATTGGTGGATATCAAACGTATCCATGGCAACGTAGCAATGCTCACTCTGGTGAAAAAGCATCCTAATAGTCAATCATACTTATGTATAAGTATGTTTATCGTTGTTTAGTACCCACGGCCTAGGCCACAATTAATGTATCGATTTGTGTATGAACAATGTATGTCATAAGAAGCTGTACATTTTAATACTTCGTCGCAATAACGTATTAAACTGAGAGTGGTTTAAATTTATTATATCAATAGCTGCGACAAAGTACTAAAATGTGCAGCTACTTATTTGACCGTATTGAGATGTTATATACTATGATGGCAAAATAGAATCAAAATCAAAACCAATTAAAAAAAACCGGTCGAGTTCGAGTCGGACTAGCGCACTGAAGGTTCCGTACAACCTTATAAGAATGTACTTGACTTTACCGTTGAAAAACTGTTGTCCCCATACATCGACATTGGTCGCGATTAGTTTACCAATTGCATAAAAATTTGCAAGAGCAAATTGTTATTTTTTTGTGATGTAATTAAAAATTAACGATTTTAGCAATTTTCCCTTTATCTTGCTATGAGACGTTGCTCCGTACCAAATTTCAAGATTCTGAGTTCACGGGAAGTACCCTGTAGGTTTCGATTCCCTTGCGAGTGTCGAAAATTTGCGGGAATTTACGGCATAAACGGCTATATCTTTCGATCGCGTAGGCTTAGAAGTTTGATTTTTACAGCTCTAAGGGACAGTAGACCTGAGTATTTGATATAAATTCCAGCTTGATACCTCCACGCGTTCCTGAGAAAAAGGGTCTTGATATACAGGCAGACGGAAGGACGGACGGACGGACAACAAAGTGATCCTATTAGGGTTCCGTTTTTTCCTTTCGAGGTAGGGAACCCTAAAAACAATATTTGTCCAACATAGGTAGGTTAAGATGTTACACTTATAATCTTTATCACTATGACGCGCCTTGGGGCGTAGAGAGTCTACATCTTTTTCTATAATAATTGATAAAATAGCTTCATTAAACATTGAGAAAGTTAATGAACGTTTCAATTAAACAGGCTCATTGAAATTCAATCTTTAATATTCATAGTTTCATAAGCAAATTCCCACGGGAATTATTTCCCTCGTGTTTACGAGCTCCATTAGGCAACAATAGCCGTTCCGGGATATTTACCGCCGTAAAATGGCTATTCCGGATACCGGTTATCTCGTTCTTAATTTAAATACCTTCGGAAAGATTTTTGTTAAACCGACCACGAGTTAGATAAACTTACACAAGTACGGATACTATAAAAGTATTCGGTTAATTAAAAATATCATTTTTTTACGCGACTATCGAAGAAACAGGGTAATGTTTTGGACCTGTATGTGAATGTTACTTAGTAGACCGCATGTCAAAAATCTACCAGCATTGTTGGTTTGTTAGTATATTATAGTTATGAGGGAAAATCCCTGGAACTATTGAACCAATTTGTAAATTGTTTCTTTTATCCTAATTTTTTTCCCTACTGTTTTATTTCTCCGAAAATTTACAAGTTGGAATATCATTTACACACAGTTTGGCAACATTTAGTTCAGTTAAATCAATTTATTTAAACTTAAAAAAAAAGCTGTACACCCTGACTTTTCAAATGTTTAAAGAGATATACCTGGAGAACATGTAGGTTAGGTTAAGTTTGTTTCGCAATAATCCAGGAAAGTGAAACGATTTAATTGCAAAATAAATTTCTAACTTATGAAAATTAACCTAAGTAACCCAAACTCGACCTTGATCTAGATAACCCATAGGTATATTATATTAGAACTTGAGTTTATTTACTTAATTCTTCATTCGTTTATAGTTTTCCAGCACTACCTCGTAACTCATCCATAAATGTCGTTACTTGCAAATTGGAAAATAGATATTTGTCGTATAAAATTTAAAATCAATTTGACAGAAGGCCCTAGGGCGTTCAATGTAGGTAAATATATTTTTGATTCACTGACTGTTCCATGCTGCTTAAATAATTTACTTATAAATTTTATTATAAAGTGCATCGCATAATGCATTCACGAACATAAAGCTTCATGCTTCATTGTTACTTTGCAAGTTTATCAAAACATAACAAAAGAGTTGTTGTAATTGTGCAAAAAATATGTAGTTCCAGTAAATGTATTTCACTACAAAAACTTCCAATAACATGGGCTCTTATTTTATTTTACTCGCCGTTTTATAAAACATTTCAATGTTCGTTGTGAATATTTAGTAAAACACTAGTATTTTGTGTTCATTGAGACTTAAACGTTTCTTAAGCCTCATTTATAGGGTTAGCTGGAAGAGATCCCTTAAAGGGATAAGTTCGCCTTTGTACATTATTTTCTGGTATCTTCATTGTATTATTATTATTATTTTTCTGTTTTATTTTGTACAATAAAGTGTTTACATACATACATACATACATTTATAAATGATACGACTTTTTCCTGCTTCTTTGCTTGCGTGGATAAAAAAGTTCTGGTCAAATGGCATATAATAACTCTTAGAGCACAAGCGTTCATATAAAAGTATACTTTATTTACAATCTACGGAAGAAAAACTCTAGCCTAGCCTGTTTTCGATTTGAGCAGCGACATCTTACGGATAATGAGGTAAAAGACAAAAGATAGCGCCATCTGCCGTGGAGATCGAGAAGCATTTCTTATATTTTTAGTTATTTCTTCCTTGCTGTATATTAAGACAACAAGCATCCTGTGTCCGCGTTCGTGTTAAGGAAACAATAAATTTAAAATTCTTATAAGAATATGTTAGCCAAGATACGAGTACAAACCAACAAAATGGAGAAATTTGCGCAAATATATCAAAACTAAGGATGAATAAATTTTAGACGAGGCTAAGTCTTAAAAGATTTAAAAACTTTGAAGGGAACTTAGTGCCAAAATCCTAATCTAAGAAAGATTAAGTGGGCGTCAAGGTAAGTCTGAAACGGAAATTAAAAGATTTTATATTTTAAGAAAGAGGCAGCAAACAGTTGTAAGTACACGAACGATATTTTAAAATAAGAAAACGTAACATGAAATCGATCTCTCAATTAATTTCCAACATGAAAAGTGTTAGTTTATATAGAGATGGCAAACGAGCACAGAAACGACCTGGGTGGTGATTCTCTCGACACAGGGCTGCGGCAGCAGGCAGTGAGTCGAGTTCAGTGTCGTATAAAGCTGCCTAATTAAGAAGGCACGCGCTAAAATGTGTTTTGTACGCTCCGACGAGACTTCTTAAAGTTGCCGGATAAAACTTCACCTTTAAGATCGACGCAGCCCTGTGTCGAGAGAATCACCCCCCTGGTGGTAAGTAGGACGTAAGACCCATGGACCTTTGTATTAAGAAGAAGAATTATTACAAAACGAAGGTAGTTTCATAATACGGACCCTTGTTAGTATGTGACGGTCTTTTAACGATTTGGTTGCTAGTATGTATGTATGTAAACTCTTTATTGCTCAAACAAAATATAACAAAGTACAAAAAACTAAACAGAAACACAAAAGCTATGTACAAAGGCGAACTTATCCCTTTAAGGGATTTTTTCCAGTAAACATTTGAGCGGTAATAAAACAGCGAATCGTACAACAATTAAAGAGACAGAAGATAAAGACAAAAATAGCAATCTAATACGTATAAACATATACATGTAATAAATAGGATAAATAAATAAATATAATGCTATAGGTGAAAAAATTAAGTTGGTAAAGGACCTGTTGTATGTGGTTGGGTACAAAATTAATATGGAACTTATGGCAAATTTCAAATATAGAATGTCAAACGGTCTATACAGATGTGTTACAACTACATACAACAGGTCCTTTAATTAAGTTTATCACCTATAGTATAATTTAAATTAAATACATTACTACATAAATAAACAAATAAATATAATATAAGTATCAAAACAAGAAAGGACTTACAGTATAGTTTGTCCTATATGTATTTGTATTGTTAGTATAACGTGTTGTTTATGTGTCTTTCTATCGAATTAGTTTTTATCGCAGTCATTAAGAAAAAATGTATAACCGACTTCAAATTATTAAATAGATTTTTGATGGATCCCATCACCAGCTTCTATTTTACCATCTTGTCAATGACAGATGACAGGTTACATTTAAGTTTTGAATTCAGTTTAAAATGTGTAATGCGTTTAGAATAGCTCAAGCAATAAAAAAGGATAATTTTCCATCGCTTCTTTAGTTTTTCTATATTTACTTTTTTCTTCTCTCCTATATTTACCTTCTGATGTGTTAAAATTGTCTGGTTTATTTCTAGAATTTATTTATGCATATATTTTTCAGATGTATTACTTTTTATAATGATAATGTATTTAGTAAATATTAATTTAATTATTTACCATTTATATTTGTGTAATAGTATTTAGTTTATATATGTATAAGTAGATTTTATTTCAAGCTAGAAATACTTGGAGTGTTTCTTGTACCTACAATTTTTTTTATTTTGAGTTCTAAACGAATAAAATAAAAAAATAAAAAACACAGGCAATGTCACACAAATTGACCTAGTCCCAAACTAAGCTCTAGGCTTGTACTATGGGTACTAGACAACGATAAACTTACTTATATAGAGAAATATATACTTAAATACATAGAAAACATCCAAGACTCAGGAACAAATACTCGTGCTCATCACACAAAATATATCTGCCCTTACCGGGATTTGAACCCAGGACCGCTGTGTAGCTTCGAAGGCAGGGTCACTCCCAACTAGGCTAGCGTGTCGTCAATAAGGTTTAAACCGCCTGCCATGTGT
The DNA here is from genome assembly GCA_949316455.1 of Acleris holmiana. NCBI lineage: Eukaryota > Metazoa > Arthropoda > Insecta > Lepidoptera > Tortricidae > Acleris > Acleris holmiana. Next base: position 9,516,843 of record OX438785.1, read on the forward strand.
TTATGTTCTTAGTTATTTTTCTGTCCAAAGTAACGGAAGAGACCGCTATTCAACGGTCACTTACTAGTAAACTACCCTAATTAAAATGGTTCTGTGTTTTTGGTGTTTAATAAACAGTATTATGTATTGTATTAGAACCTATAACCGTATTAAATACTATAGTTTGACATTGACGTTGACTTTCGTATCGTCACCACCGGGCTATGGTACCAGTGTTGGACACTTTAAACTGACAGGCACCAATAATGGACCCTTTACTCTTAATTCATAGGTCACACATAAATATCCCTTATTTTATATGAAATAAGAATCAAGTCATTGACGACACGCTGGCCTAGTTAGTAGTGACCTTGCCGATGAAGCTAGCGGTCCTAGGCTGAAATCCCGGTAAGGGCAGATATTTGTGTAATGAGTACGAATATTTAATCCTGAGTATTGGATGTTTTCTAGGTATTAAGAACATATTTCCCTATGTAAGTAAGTTTATCGTTGTCTAGTACCCATAGTACAAGCCTAGAGTTTAGTTTGCGTCTAGGTCAATTTGGGTCACATTGTCCTGTGATATTTATTTATTTAAGAAACCATCATTGGTCCTTGTCCATTACTGGTTCCATCATATACGGAAAATAATGTAAGAAAATGTTAGTCTCTTTTGAAGACGTGGCGTATCATTAAAAAGTTCGTGCAATAGCAACAGGTGCAAAAAAGTGGTTCAATTTCCTATATCCGTGACGATCTTCAAACCTTTTGTGCCAGCTGTTCTAACAAATTGAGTTGTTTTCAAACAATAGAGGCGTGTATGGCAAACAAAAGTTTTTCCTCTAATTACGCGGCCTTGAGTGGTCGTGAGTCCGCCATTATGTGGCGTGTGCGCAATGCGTAATGGATGCGGCAGATTTAAGAAATGGCCAAGAGTATGTACGTAATAAGCTATGATCAGTTTCGACATTGTCTCTTCAAATAAAAAAAAACAGTCGAGACTGTGACCTTTCTAATTTTCACACATATTTTTTTATATGTTTAATAATATATTCGTAGATTTTACCCTATTTGGCTCATACACAGTTTTAGGTTACCGTTTTTCCTGTAGACTCATCGGAAATTAAGGTTTTTAACGGCTAATTTTCTGGCTAAGTTCCTTCCCGCATGAACGGCGTCAGGGCTGCTTTAGACCTATCACATAAAAGCTTAACTTACATGCACACAAGCTTTTAACTATTGACCACAGGAAAGACATTTATTGTTTTTAAGAGTGTGTGTGACCCATTTATTACATGTTTATACGTATTTGTTAGCTATTTAATACCTATATTCTGTCTTTTAAATTGTTCGTATTGCCATCCGCTGTTTAATTTATCTCTCAATAGTTCAAAGGATAACTGGAGAATCCCTTAAAGGCGTAAGTTTGCTTTTTTACATACCTTTTGGGTTTCTGATTAGTTTTTACCTTGTTATTAAATATTAGTGCAATAAAGAGTTTATTTTTACAAATACAATAAACTACCACATGTAAGTACTCAACAATCTTAAGAATTCTATTAGCTAATTTTCTATTTAAAAAAACCGGACAAGAGCATGTCGGGCCATGCTCAGTGTAGGGTTAAGCCGAAGCCGTTAAGTACTACAAACATAAAAATCAACAAGTAATAACTAGTTTTCTATTTAAAGTCAATTGGTGCCGTCTTAGATGATTTTAGTAGGTATTAACACTTTAATCGTCTGTATCTCAAGAACCAATGATGTTACTTGGACGTGCTAGTTTTCCTTTAAAGTTCGATATACGAGTATGCGCTTTCATTTAAGATTTTTAGTTTTGGCTGTAGGGGTGGGGGAGGGGGGTGTAGCACTTTAAAGCTTAATATTTCCCTTTTATTTTGGATCCCTGATCGAAAAATTGTTTTCAAAAACCCATCCAACGACACCCCACACTATGGGGTAAAAATTGGAATGGACATGGCGAAACTATAAGGTTTCCTAGTTTGCCTATATACGAAAACAGATGTTTTATTTTAATATCACGTCTTTATGTAAAGTGGACCTATGTTTTATAATAACATGACTGATTTACCGAGGTTACACGAGGTAAGTTTTGAAGGTACTTGTATTTATTTGTGAGGGTTAACTGGAAGGGATTCCTTAAAGGGATAAGTTTGCCTTGATCCGATATTTTTTAACTCTATTGTAATTCATACATACTGCACACCGCGGAAGTTGTTTTTTTTGGAAAATACAATCTAACCTATACGTACGTACGTGTATAAGCCATTTTGTTTATGGGTCTCAGATCCCACTTCCCGGTGGCATGTATACTCGTTTGCCTTCTCTATGCCATAAAAAATACCTAAACTCTCGTAGGTTCATCGAGCAGGGTCAATAGTCATGAAAATAACGGCCATGACCAATCCAGCATCAAAAAATCGGGAACTCTCCAAATATTCTTATCGCAGTACGAAAGTTTGAACTCGAATATCATGATTATCATGAACAATGATGATGATACGATCAGAATTCTCCATCATCCATTTTGATTCCTACCATGTAGGTATACCATATTTAAAAAGGTGTTTTCGCACATCTAAGCCGCCCTCGGAGCCCTTTGTGGAGTGATGGATGAAGGCAATCGCGTGACCCACTATTTATATGCTATACCTAAACATGCTCATATATCCATTATTCCCTTGTCAGAAAACGTGAAAAAAAACATGTATAACAAGGGGTCTTTGCTCATAAATAATAACTACGAAGGACAATCTCACATAAATTTATCTACCTAATCCAAACTAAGCTAACTAGACAAAGATAATTTTTACAACAATAATAAATACTTTCGATACATTACGACACGACGACACGGTGGCCTAGTTGGGAGTGACCCTGCCTCCGATGCCAGCGGTCCTTGGTTCAAATCCCAGTAAGGTTGAATATTTGTTCCTGAGTCTTGGATGTTTTCTATGTATTTAAAATATGTATTTCTCTGTATAAGTATATGTTTATCGTTGTCTAGTACCCATAGTACAAGCCTAGAGCTTAGTTTGGGACTAGGTCAATTTGTGTGAGATTGTCCCCTGAAATTTATTCATTTATTATAATATGAAACACCCAAGACTGTAAATAAATACTTATGGTCATCACACAAATTTAATTACCCTTTACCAGGAATCGAAGATAGGGTCACTAACAAATACAACGAATTAAGTCGTCTATATAAACATAATCATTACAAGACAAGTCAAACGATTCTAAACTCGATGGAGTCCACGTCCATGTTTATTTGAGTCATACACAGATTTAGGTTACCGTCTTTGCAATGGACACACCGAAAGTTTACGTTTTTAAGGCCTAATTTTCTGGCTACGCACATATTCGTAAAAACGCCATCAGGACTGCTTTAGACCAATCATATAAAAACATAACTTATATGCACACAAGCTTTTAACTGTTGACCACAGGAGAGACAACTTTTGTTTTTAAGAGTGTGTAAGACCCATTTACCAGGGTCAAGGTCACTTACGTATGCCAAACTTAGTTGAATGATTCAATAAAATATAAAAACAAAATCAAATAACGTACCTACTTTTTAACAGAACCTGAACTATAATCTCAAACCTAAGAATTGGCTTGAAACCGTAGCCAAGATGCAATGGAAACGTTGCTAACGATTCTGTTTTCTATCAACTCGAAATAGATAGAGTTGCGTAAGCGGTCGAGGGATTGACACTACTCGTATACATTTTGTCGATTTCCGAAAATTGCTAATTGAGCGTTATATATCTTAACTAGACCCTCTATTAGCAATCCACCTTTATCTTAAGAGGGTCGTGAAACGACGCTTAAAGCTGTCAATGCAAACAAAGTCAGCTTTGGGATAACGTTTCTCATCCCCTAAACTACATATTATTTAAAAATTGGACTAACGGCTGAACCCTATATTCAAACCGCGGATCGATACGGCTTACTTCGGGTTGAAATTTGACATTTGCCCATACAAAATGTGTCATATTTTAATCCGAAGTAAGGCTATCTGTCCGCGGTTTGAATATAGGGTTCGGCCGTAAGAAGGTTCCAGGAGAGAGAAACCTTTTTGTATTTTGTATGTCATTTTTTGGGTTGGCAATCCTCTTAATGTTAATTTTATACAAATATTCAAATATTATTTCATTGTAAAATAAAACACGTCTAGCGAAGATATTATAGAAAATAAAGTACAAGATTCTGCACAGTGATAACGATATCGTCTTTGACGTGATTCCGTATTGTCAACGTGTTGATAACTCTTATGTCATTTACAATAATGGCGACTGTGACATAAACGATTCTAAAATACGTCAATCGCGATATCGTTATAACGCAGTACAATTGCGGCCCAGTAGATGTGCTTTGGTATTGTTTTTAACTCTATCGCCATTACTGTCAAGTACATGGGTTATCGTTACGTAGACCATACGATAACGTGGCAATATGGTTTTACCCTGTAGAATAGAAGTCATGACTCATATTCAAGTGCAAAAAGTATAAAATACCGGTTAATACCGGTTTATTTCGGTTTTACTCCGAACTTTTCCAGGGAACGCAAACGTTTTGAGAACATTATTTTACGCTTAATTGACCGGTTTAATCCACGAGCAGCGAGGCGAGACACCATAAGTTTTGCACTGAATAAAAACACTAAGCGGCGTTTGTTTCTGGTTCGTAACTTGCGTCTGGTTAAACCGGTTTTTTAACTCTATACCGGTTATATAAACCGGAACCAATTTGAAAAGAACTTTATATAAACGTTTCTCCAAAAACCGGTTATATAAACCGGTTTATGCGGACGAAACCGAAATGAAAAGGTTTTGCGGCAAGTACATGATAACGGTTTGAAAATGTAACCGGTATCCGAGCCCTGCCTGTGATATTTATTTATTGTTTTGACTTAAGCTTTTTTTGCTAACGATGTTGTGGCTTAAGTCAAAACCAGACATTTTTACACAAAGATAAAGCAATGACCCGTATCTCTGTACTTGTAGGCCGACCGGGCTATTTTACACGTCAAAATCTACCGTCATACTTTTACGAATAACAGGCGCGCAGATGGAAATTCTCGGAAGAAATACAATACTCAATTGACAAATATGATAAGCAAACTCAAATGTCAAGTGGAAGCAGTATAAATGATTCGGGCCCATGGAAAATTGTTTTTCACGCTTGTGAATGTATTTTCCCGTATTTTTGTACGAAATGATTGATTTGAATTCTCATCGGCTGCCCACAAAGGTGGACATACTGTTGTGGTGAATGAAAAACATTTTTTAATTGTTATTAATGCTTATTTCGCAGTGAATTTACTTGTTGTTTTAATCAATCGACTTAAATTGATCCAACCTTTAGTATAAACAAAAAAAAAACATGATAATGTCACACAAATGGACCTAGTCCTAAACTATGCTGCAGGCTTGTACTATGGGTATTAGACAACGATAAACTTACTTGTACAGAGAAATATACACTTAAATGCATAGAAAACATCCAAGACTCTGAATATCTGGCCTTACCGGGATTTGAACCCAGGACCACTAGCTTTGAAGGCAGGGTGGCACTACCAACTAGGCTTATTATTTAACGACACGCTGTCGTCAAAAAATTAATGTTGGTTAAAAATAAATGGTTTGAATTGGTCTTCCCTTTTATACTTAATTTGTATTTTATTTTTGTGCAGTGTCGGTGATGTACCATAAATTTAGGGATTATGTAGAGCTAAGGTTTAAACAAAAGAAAAGGGAAAAGTGGTTTTAATGGCATGGAAACACAGTGAACATAACTTTTTTTACTTATGGCTAGTATTCAGGTTGTAATTAGTTTTAAATATAAGGAAAAAAAATGCCCTATTGCAAAATGGGCGTTAGCTTCAAAAACTTGTTTGTCTCGTTAATAAAAAGTACTGAACTCGAATATTTGCAAATATATCTTAAAGTATAATAATTATTCCATATTTCCATCTGATTTCAACCGTGTGTCCCTAAACAAACGCGTAGAAAGCCATTATTACCCAGTTCCTTCTGCATAAAACATTTCAGTATTCATATTTAAGTAACGAAATACGAAGAGGCATAAACGTAATGACATTTTCATACTTACAAAGTTGGAAAATTCCGAATGTAGCCACATTTAGCATTTTGTAATGCGTTAGCTTGGTGGCTTGCCAAGTATTGGTTATTTGTCTGACGGAACTTGGTTTCGAAACAAAAATTAAAATTATATTTTATTGAACTATCAAAACCATCCTAATTAAACTTAATATCATAATTATTATCTGTTACATTGAACAAACGAAGACACTGTTAACTGACCACCCATAGACTTTAATACGTTGCGATAAGGTTTATGTTTAATTGTAAATGTACAGTTAACAGTGTCTTCGATTGTATAAACAAATTATTTGAAGGCGAGGTGAATAAATAAGAGAAGATATTTTTCCTACTCCTGTACTTTTATCTGTCATTTATATAGTCACTAACACTAATATAAGAATATAGATAATATGTCCGCAGAACATTCCGTAGAAAACTCTATCTAGTCTATTCCTCTTAACAGCACTTGTGCTTTTTTGAGCCAAAACGACATGCCTAGCTGCCAAAGCTTACACCTAGGTTAAATTGACCAATCAAAATACTTCACCAAATTAATCCACCAATCACAATACACATTGACTGTCAATCGGAACGTTAGGTTCTTTTTGGTATGTAAACTCTTTTACTAATTTAACTCTTTAAAAACATGGTATCAACCAATCAGAATGCAGCTATATTAAAATCGACCAATCAGGTAAAAGAACTCATTTCTCAAATCATTAGGCGTTTTTTTAGTCCTTATTTCACAAGTTAAATCGATTGTGCAACTTTTTTTTAAATATAAAACCTGGCAAGTGCACTTCAATTTAAAAACAAAGTTAACCATAGACATATTTTGTCGTTTTCGAATGTTTCCCGGTCGTTTGTTGTTCTGTGCTTCGTTCGTTCGTATTCTAACCTATGTTAATAAAATTTTGTTAATTTAATTTTGCATTTTATTTGAAATTTAGTCGTAGAAAAAGTTTTGTATGCAACGGTGTATAACTAAGTCAAAAAATACTCGTGGCGTCTTGCTTTACGATGTTCGCCTGCGGGTCACATCGTAACCACACCACTCGTCTTTTTTGACCTCTCTTATACAACTGTTGCATAAACTACTATTAAATTACTAAACTTCTAACAAAGAAGGCTTAGGTATAATTATGAAATCAATTTGGACAAAACGTTACTTATTAAAATGCTATTGATGTGCCTACTCCTTGATGGGTTTTTACATTCTCATTATGATTTTAGGTCAACCTAAAATAGAACTTGTAAGAACATGCTATCTGTTTAAAATACTACGTGTTTATTTTTGTTCGTTTCTACCATATTTCCTAAACCCTGTTATGTCCGTGAACTGACCTAGACCAAGAAACATTATATTTTTTCGATCATTACCTCAAGAGACGGTGACGTAGCTTGCGTAGTTGTTGTTGTGTATAAGGGCAGTGTAAAACCCACTTCTTCATTAGTCGTATCTTTGTATATTTCAATGTAATCAATAGCAAGGTAATCACTAGCATTGTTGTCTTCGATATTATAATCATCGTCCGTTACAATAATCTCATTTTCTAGTATATTCTGATGTTCGATATCATCTTTCACGTTAGCTATACCGTCGTATTTTATATTAGTTATGGTTTTATTCGGGATTGTTTCTACTTTTTTTTCTCCTTCTGTGTTTATTTCCAAATGTGTCACGTTAATAGGCGACTCGAAAGTTATTTTGTAATTAGTTGCCACGTTTTTTGGAATATTGATAAAAATGTTACTTGCATTCTGTTTTTTAATGTTTGAAGCATTATTAAACTCGATAAAAGTGTTCACTGGTAACTCAGGTATTACGTTTTTGTTTGTAACAGTAAGGTCAGACGTGATATTATTGTTATAGGTTTCAAGTTCACTTGTGTTATGAACTAAATATTCACCACCTAAAGCCACTTTATAAGGATCATCTTTATTTGTGGTATTTGTGTCCTCAATGACACCATTAACTGCACTGTAATTCCCACTATTGGTAGGTATAAGGTCCACAAAGTCAGTGGTAACAGCAAGTTTTTCCGTAGTTACTTTCAAATCATCAACCTTCTCGTATACATTTGCGCTAGCTGTTTGATTTTCATTTGGATTTAATATCACATTGATTAAAATATTGTTAACAATTTTATTTGTCTCTTTTGGTTCGTGGACATTATTATCAATTATTTTTGGCAATTCTGTGCTTGTGACTCTTATCTGTTGATTACTTATTTCAAGACTGTCATCAACTTTAAACGTTTCAACGTGAACGACAGTTCTATTGTCATCTTTAACCAAACTTGTCTCTTTTGTTACACTATCAAAGTTATCAACTATCAACTGTGTTATATTTGACAATATATCACTAACATCACTCAAAGTGTCAGGCACTTTTACGGTTTTCACAGCTATCTCTTTCTTGTCATTCACAAGTAGATTTCCAATCCAAGTACCAACACAAGAGATAAAGTCATCACAATCACTCTTAACTTCACTTGTGTAAAACAACACTGTACAAATCACAAACAAATCAAGTTTCAAAAACATTTTTTTAAACGTCTGCGCTCTGGGTCCGATCACGAATGAATGTGAGATGAGGTTTCATCTGATACAGAGATTAGTTTAACCAGTGAACTTTAATACAAAAGCTTTAAAGCTCAATTTCAAAAGTTTTTCAAAGCACAATGGTCACGAAATTACCTTGAGAACGCAGTAACTGACTTTGATAGATTGACTGTTGGACAATTAAAGAAGATAATGACCAGTTTGATGAAAGCTCATAGTATAAGAGGTAACCGCGTTTACTATCACGGGTTTACCATTTATTTATTTGCTCTTCTATAATAATAATAATAATAATAATAATATCACGGGACAATGTCACACAAATTGACCTAGTCCCAAATTAAGCCCTAAATAGGCTTGTGCTATGGGTACTAGACAACGATAAACTTACTTATATAGAGAAATATATACTTAAATACATAGAAAACATCCAAGACTCAGGAACAAATACTCGTGCTCATCACACAAATATTTGCCCTTACCGGGATTTGAACCCAGGACCCCTAGCTTCGATAAGTTTTGTTAAAATACATACATACATACATAACATCACGCCTGCATTCCCAGAGTGGGGTAGGCAGAGCTACAGAAATACCAACAACTCTAAAAAGACGTGTCTATAAACAAACATAACATCCCTAGAAAAACTATTGTATGACCTTCGTTGCCCCTAGGACAGGTTAACAAATTATATTAATTTAGTGATATAATGCTTTCCTTCACAGTGAGATAATTAGTTTTTAGAGATCGTAATTGATTGAGAATATTTTTTTATTACCTGCATAATTACGATATACTAAAAATAATTGTATAACAGGTTTACCAATTAAGACATATTTTAACCAATAAATTCAAAGAAGACCGACCATTTTGTTACAATAGTGGTTAAAATGTACGTATATACATAAACAAAGGAAAAAGATTAAGCCCGTATGCCACCTTATCTGATCGTAGGTGGGATTTGAAACCCATAAACACTTGCAACCTCTACATAATAATCTCAAATAACATTTGTAATAAAAAAACTACGCAGTCATCTAACTCTAAATCTTTATATAGGTAAAGCCCGGACGCAACAAAAAACTTGTGATTTGATGAGGTAAAGAACAACGCAGTGAGCGCTCAGACTACTGTTGCGTCTATTGTAATTACGTGTGATGCAAACGAAGAATGAGATGTTTCTTACAACACTATTGTTATCAATTGGTCAATAAACACTTGAGTAAGTTTCGTAAATACCTAATTTTAAATCAAATAGCATGTTTTAACTAAATTATGAACGACATGTTTTTTTATCGAATGGAAAAGGCAAAAGAGCTTACAGATTACTAAGGGGAAAGTGGTGAGACTCATAGACATTTGTGCTCTCAATATTACTATATATATAATTATACAAGGAGCTTTGTCACTTTTATAAAAACCAAGGAGGCGATTTTTGACTTTCGAGAGGCTGAAAGTTTCACTCGAAAGAGAGCATAATTTAAAAACGAGCGGTCCTAGCCATTTGTTTTCAATTCTATAATTAGAATTTTGTTTTGACATCTGACCAACAAACACCAACCACAAATGTTTAATTTTTAAACAAATTTCAACTACATTGTCATAGACAAAGGACTAAAACCAATAAGGGTTAAAAATGCTGAAATTGCACATATAAAATAATAGGTACTTTCACCATAATTACAACATCTAAGTAGGTCGTATATTTATTTATATTTAAAACATGATTAAAAAAAACCGGTAATCATCAATTTTTTGCGTACAACGAAATGAATGAATATATTAAGTTAATCACTGGCTTTCGATTGAGTACTTTCAAAAGTAAGGGATAATGGGTTCATGCGAAAATTATCGTGACATATTTTTGTGTGCTATATTTTCTATCACTCGACTTTGACTTTAAGCATTTGAAAATAACAGTCGTCCCCGAGGGTGCTTATTATGACCGTGTTAATCGCGTGACTAAACGTGGATTAAACATCCGTCACTTCCTGACAAGTACAGAGCGAGAGTGACAGAAGCTTTATCCACCGCGATAAACGCGACCATAAGTAATACGGGCCCAGGCCGGGGCCTACACAAGATGCATAACGCTTAGTTAGCGTTTATCGAAAATCGACAATTTATGACTGACGTAAGCTCTGCTGATGACAGATCGCGTCAATGCTCATTTCAACTTCATGCATTTGAGTCGATAGAAAACAGAATATTTACCATTTCTATATAAGTACAGTGCCTTATTTTTCTTAATGTATTTCAGCTAGCTATCGCTGTCTCACTCGCATTTGCATCTGACAGTATGATTGTCACTCGTGTTTCATAGAAAAACGAAGCTTGCTGAGATACATTACTAAAATATAAGGTCTGTAATCTTCAATCGGATAGAGAAAACAAACAGGAAAACCTTACTTGCGTTTCAATTAATGAACATAGATATCAAAATGTAGAATCTACAGTTTTCACGTAGAACTAAGTATAAAGGAAGAACTTACATTATTTTCCATAAAACAGCTTTGCGAACCATCGGTGATACCAATCTCATTAGTTTTATAATGATCATGAGTTTTCCCAAGAATTTCTACTTCATCTGATGCCGTCATAGTAACTTTTCTTTCATCGATCAAATCTCTTTCTACACTTTTAGTTGTCACTTCGAAATCAAGAACATCGTCATAATTCGCTTTTATAATCCTGTAGTTAACTTTCATGTCCTCTATCAGTATTTGTCTTTTTCTTCTTTTTGATTCAACTGCATCGTTTAAGAAGTCATCCAAATTAAATCCAAAGTCATCGACTGTTGATTCGTCTAAATAATCAGCAACGTCAGTCGTCGAATACATTTCTGTGGTAATATCAACTTCGTAGACAACAACTTGATTTAGTTCAGAAATAGTAGGTATTCTTTTTATCGTTATATTCGCATTAATATAGTTATACACATCTGGCCAAAACCTCGCACTGTATAAAAATACTGATATTATAAACATCATCACAAACAAAATCAACAATACCAGCAAGCGTATTACTAATTTCATCAATTGCATATTTAGTTTCATTTTGATTTATTTTAATTTTGATTATTTTAGATGTAGTTCCTCCGAGATTACGATTGATACTAAATAAAAAATCGATAAGATTTCTATAGGAACATTATAGATCCTTATTTAGTTTAATGTGTCTTTATTCCCGAACAATAGGCTATTTAATGATGATGTGTTTTCCATGTATGTATCTGCAGTTATTGAGTAAGATGTGTCATGAAATACAGCTCCTAGATCATAAAAGTATAATATGTGTACGATGCTGATGAATTTGGAACAACTCGTACGCACAATATTGCAAAATTAATTTTCTTTAAAATCGTAAATACCATTTTCGAGAATGTGCATCAAACTAATACTGAATAATGTTGTTGGTTAATGTCTTTATCTATAAGTTCCTTTATGTTTCATCAAATCATCATTTTGACCAACTAGTTACTTATATCATTTTATAAACTTTCATTTCGCAAAGAGGTATTTCCCGCCGCATTATTTTTCAATGTTCTGTGGTCAAATGATGTGGACCCTGTGCAGGGTCCGTCCGGATCGCTACCACCATCTTATCCATTAACCACCCTCCAAGCAACAGTGTTCGCATTGTTGTGTTCCGGTGTGGGGATAAGACAACCGGTGAAATTACTAGCATAGAGGCATTCCATCTTAGTCCTCAGGGTTGGCAACGCATTTGAGGTCTTGGGATTATAGTCTTGAGAATTCAAATGTCTATGGGTCTCAGATTCCACTTACCATCAGGTGGCCTAAGTGCTCGTGTGCCTTCTCCTTAAAAAAAAAAAAAAAAAAAATAGTCTTCCCTAACCCAACATATTTAATAAGGCTATGTAACCTATGTAAGTAATATGTAATGGTTTAAGAATAAATACGTTTTTGCGAAATAACATTTTGTAAAATGATACGTTTATCAAACGTACTATCGGTCAAAAGTACGGACCCCTCCCGAGACTTATTTTATTAAGTCGTATAATGTGGCCGCACAATTTTATTATCTTAAAAGATTTGACAAATCGATTCTCATCTAAATTCACACTTTTATTCCAGTTTGCATCTTAATTCAGTAACAAGTAGAAAATTGTTTATTATAACTTCAAATAGGCAATATATGTAACTCTACAAAACTTTTCTGCTTATAGGAATCCTCAAAATTTAAATCGCTTAGAGAAATGAAAAAGGCGTAAGTATAACTTGGCTGGATTTAAACTCACCCAACGTCAGCCATGGAGAGGTTACATTCCTCCTAGCTTTTACCCACGTCTAGGTACGGGTGGAAATAGTTTATTCGTTTATTATATACGTCCATAACCACGGAAACTATCTAATTATTCCTGATCCCATCCATCCAACTATTTCTTTGCAAAAACTTGATTTGCTTTTTTGTACTGCAAAAATAACAACAATCACACTTTCGTATTTATTATACCTATTTGTTATTATAAGTTTGATTTTAGAAGATCATCTGATATTTTTTTACTTTTATTTGCATTCTCTTGACCACAATATCAAGACTGCAAATGCCTTCCTAAGCCTAATAAGGCGAAACCGGCAAAAAAATTAACGGTTGTATTTTTACGTGTTTTTACACAATAATGCACTTAATAAAACAAACTGCACTTTACCAAACTATACTAGTACTATTCCAATAAACATTCTAAAAACCCAAAATAAAACTACACAAAAATATTACACCAAGATTTATCTCCACCCTCATTCTCTTATACCTTAGAAACAATGACGCAAATGCCGCAAAACCTCCAAGGCATACAAGACCTTATTATTAAGTAGACCAGAGTTGCATTTTCAATGTATATTATGTTCCGTATACGCCTTTGTTTCACAGAAGGGCAACATCAGAGATTCAGTACACAGAGCAACAAAGCAAATCTTGGACAATGATGAGAAAATGCTAATCTACTTTGTTGTTATGCATTATCAACTATTACTCCATTCATAAGATCCGGTTAACCTAGCAACACTACGAAAGAGGTCATGGAATCATTTCCGGTGATTTTTAGGGTTCCTAAGTCAGACTAGGAACCTTCATTTGTTTCTCCATGTCCCACTGTCTTTCTGTCCACGGTTTAACTCAGAGACTTGGTACTAGAAAGCTGTAATTTAGCGTATTTTTATTATAACCTCGAGTGATGTACCATTGGATAGCGCTTTAGTTGATAATTCTGTAAACACATTTTGCACAATCAGGCTAAGATAATTAAGTAGCATTATTTACTTATACAATACAATACAATACAAATACTCTTTATTGAACACCAGAAAATGAAAACAGAACACGGAACAGTACATTTAAATCATAGGTATACAACAGGCGGTCTTACCGCTAAATAGCGATCTGTTCCAGACACCCTTGTAAGAGAAATAACTGAGGACACAAATTCATGGCAGGCGGTTTAAACTAATTCGTTTAGAACTCAAACTAAATAACTAATCTCTTATGTGCTCTCTTTCAAGCAAAGAAGTTAGAAAGAGACTTTTGGTTGTATTTTTTAACTTGTAGCTTCGTAAAACGGGCCCGTGGACGTGAATTTGAGTAGGACTTGTATTTCGTCACTCTTGCAGGATCAGTGTAATTTCGGAATTCTGGAACTAATATTTACTGTGGTATTTCGGGATAGAGCCGCGTATCAGGAATCCTTCCCTCATTTACAGAATGAAATTAGTAGTCTAGATTATTTTCTACAAAAACGTAATGTTTTACGTTTAGTTTTACTTTAAAAACACTTTTTAGTCTTCGGTTGCAAAAAAAAAACGGTTTCGTTTCGAAAGGGTGCCAACAGGAGCCTATAACTTTGCCTCCGCTGTCTGTCCGTCTGTCTATCAGCTGGCTGTATCTCATAAACAATGAATATTAGAACGTATCAGGTAAACAATTAATTGCCGCTGTAACAAAAATTATAATTGTAAGTTGAAAATTAAAGGAGATCTTCATACAAAAAACGTTAGGCGGTTTGCTTCATTTTAATATTGTGCATCGTATTTGAGTCCGACTCGCGCTAGGCCGTTTTTTTTACTCTACAGGAGCTTAACAAGCCAACACGTCCCACGATGAATAGTTATCACTCATGCATCATATACACGCACCACTTGAAGACGCATATGCATTGTCAGAAAAATATAGGCAAAAACTCGTACAACACCATCCCAATTAAATGGTCAATTTACCGCTAATATGTACAAGAATACCCTACATTCTACACACGTTGAAAGAATTTCATACTTCATTGTAAAAGTATTTACTATCAATATTTTTTCTCGATTATACCTCGATTGATTGCTCAAAGTATTCGAAAAAAGTAAGCCAATTAGTCTGGATAGACTTCGAGTCGACCTACGAGTAGCCTTACGAACCGACGTATAGACGTATGATATGAATTTGCAAGGTTTTCCTCTCTGCTATTATTAACATACATCTACATAACTTCACGCCTTCATTCCCAGACAGGGAGAACTAACTAACTGTAGGCATTAATACAGAATTACCAACAGCTCTAAAAAAAACTTGTTGATAATTCTGTAATAACATTTTGCACAATCAGGCTAAGATGTTTACCAGTGTATTAGTGACAGGTTGCAAGCCCATCGCCTAACAGTACTACAAGCCCCTATTTCCTTAGTCGCCTCTTACATCACGGGAAGACATGGAGTGGCACTATTCTAACCCGGCAACCACACGGATTTAAGTCAGCTATTATTAAAGTCAGCCAAATAAGTATTAATAGGTTAAACGTCACGTCATATATATTTAGCCTTATAAGTAGCTGGTCAATTTTATTGATAGGTTTGCGATATGCTATTTAAATTCTGTAAAGGACACCTTCCCTTGCATCACAAGGTGAGGGTCTTTGAGCAATGTGTCTTGCCAATGTTCATGTATGGTGCGGAGACAATGTCCTTTACGAAGCAGGCTGCTAAAAAAATCTGAATTGCCAGAGGGCTATGGAGAGATCCATTTTCGGAATCACCCTGTGTGACCAGAAACGTAACGATTGGATCAGAGGCAAAAGAAAGATGTGCGATGTTGTTACCACCGTTACGAAGCGAAAGTGGGCTTAGGCGGGGCATATGCTATACAGGGTGACATCGAAGAAGTGATCAGAAATCAGTTTTTCAGACTCTGTAATTGATGGCCATTTCCAAGCAATATTAGTTACAAGAAACAAAAGCAACTTTGTTTACTTTTAGTACCGAGTCAGTACATCATGGTTACAGTATTTTTAGAATCTACACTCTCTGGATCTTATTCAGACTATTTTACTTTTATGATACTTCAGTTCCAGTGACAAATCATGTCAGTCATTGACAATTATTTGTTTTGTTATTTCTTTTTCTGTCAGGTAGAATGACCACACAATTTACAATTAATTATTTAATTTAGATAATTGCGTGATTAAGTCTGAATACAACATCTGTATACCTACATACCTTTTTTTTTAGGATCTCAGTTTAATGCTTAATTAAGTCATATCACGTTTTGATAACGTCTTCGATGTTCCTGTATAGCCAGGATGGACGCAAGTCTTTGGATCTGATCCAAAGACTGTGTATTGGAGTGGAGAGACGCGGGAGACGACCCTATCTCTGGGAGGATGACATCAGACGGCACGCAGGCCGTGACTGGATGCAGAGAGAGCCAAACTGACAGAAATGGAAGAGAATGGAGGAGGTCTATGTCCAGGAATGGAATAATTAAGGGTTGATATGATGATTTCAATTATATTTCAGCACCTTTTGATCATGGCATTTTAATCAGAATCCCGGCAGTTTTTGCTTCGATGCGCTGTTCGATCGATACGCAACCAAACGCAACGACAGTATACATTAAAGTACTGCGCGCGGTGATGGCGAGAACCGACTAGAACCGGCTTGGTTTTTCTGTTGAGTTTGCATGTGGTGGCTCGCAGCGCTTACGGTCGAGGCACACACACATGCAAAGCCACGCGATGTATCATTGTTCGAATATAAAGTACTGTTATATTTATACTATGCTATCCGTTTCACTGAGGCTTTAATGCTAAAAGGTCGATTGAGGCAAAATTTAGGAGGCTAAGTTATGAACACTCCAACGATTTTGGGTTCAATTCCAGCAATGTCAATTAGCGAGTTCCTGTATTTTGGAAGATTAGGCTTTTAGGTTGTAATCTTGACTTGGAGTGTATAATCTTGTGTCCGGGTCGAACTTATAACGTAAAAAGCACCTATTATGGAAAGTTCTCCAGTGATAAGTATTAAAAAATATATGAAAAGTTGGCAATACCAAACATTTTATTCTAATAGTAATCCCAAGTAATTTCAATATATTCTAATTGTAACGCTAAAAGCATATCAACCTCGAATGCTTTTATATATGGGATTGTTCATAACTGGAGCACTGTCCATAAAAAGAGCTTTTACCTTAAAAAGCTGCTTAACAACTTTATTGCTTTATCACTTTAAATAACGTTATGTTTGATCACTTCCGCGCTCAGAGACGTTCATTAAAAAAAACGCTTGTTTGACGTGTTGTCTTATTCTATTGGTATAGCAAAGAAGCTGACAACAGGAACTTTAATCAAGTATTATTAATTGACGTCTCTGCATGCGGCAGTAATCTATCAAAGGCGTTCCAGCGTTTTGGGGTCATGATCCGGAATGGCCAAAAGTGAATAAGATGGTCATACTGAACAACATTTCCGATGGGACCAACCACGAAATCGCACAAAGAAAACAGCTGTTCCATACATTACCTCTCAATTAATTCGCCGTTAATGTATGGAACAGCTGGTTTAACAGTAGAACTAATCTTGTTAGAAAGTTAACCAACCATAATGTCAAAGGCCACAAGGCAAGTAGTATCGGATAACTAATTATCAAACTAATGACCAGCGGTAAACCAGCGGGAAAGAACTCTGATTATAGACCACGCTAATGAGAGAATACTTGAAACTCGAGAAGGGCTGTGGTTCACTGCGTTAAAGTAATCTAGAAGCGATACGAAATTTGGTTTTCAGAAGACAAACGCACAAAGGCCACTTGATGCTTAGTGCGCTGTTTCCAATATCACAGAATATCACAGGGCTATGTCACACAAATTAACCTAGTCCCAAACTAAGCTCTAAGCTTTTACTATGAGTACTAGACAATGAAAACTTACTTATATACCTCTAGAGAAATATATACGTAAATACATAGAAAACATCCAAGACTCAGGAAAAAATCGACGGTTCTGTGACTCAACCTCGTATATATAATAATGCCTAGTATAAACTGATACTCACTAAGTACACGAGTACACACTTAGTGCGTGTCAGTTTATACTGGACAAAATTAAATATACGAGGTTGAGTTACAGAACCGTCGGAATACTCGTGCTCATCTCACAAATATCTGCCATTACCGAGATTTGAACCCAGGGTCGAAGCTTCGAAAGCAGGGTCACTACCAACTAGGCCAGCGTGTCGTCGTCAATGGATTTACAATTCAATTATAATGTTCGAGACAGTTACTAAATCGACGGTTAACCGCCCATTCCTCCTATCTGAATATGTTAAAACTTTACAGTAGATACAAAAAGCTTAACTACTATAACTTAACTTTAGGTTCCATCAGATATTTGCCAGAATAAAAACACACCACACCATCGATGCCATTGATGTTAATAAAAAGAATAACTGCATTCATACATTAAAAAAAAACCCGTACTCAGCTCGGAAAGCGAACCCGATATTTTAGAAAAAATATAAACTTATACTATTTCTACTTAGATATTGCAGTAAATGCCTCTATGAAACATGATGTTTGAAATGAATAAAATGCATTGTTTTCACATACTTTAACATAATTTATTTTAGTTGTTGTTTATTTTAGCAGACACAATTTTGCATGCCTGACCTTGTTGAATATTGTAACGGTGGTCACTTCGAACGCCTACTAAATTAAATTGAAGTATTTTAAAACAATGCATTTTATTCATTTTAGACATTATGTTTCATAGAGCCATTTACTGCTTCATACCTACACAATCGATATATAAATAAAAATAGTATGTTTTTTTTTTTTAAATAACCGGGTTAAGGTCGATTCCCGAGCTAAGTACAGTTTTTTTAAATGTATTAAAGCAGTGTTTCTTCTTATTTAAATCGATGACATGGTTCCTAAGAACAGATCTTCGCATGTCTTATAGTTTCAGAACTTCCCATACTGACCGATTTAAATGAGACACCCTGTATATTATTTAGATGTATGCTAGTTTATAAGATATTTGCAAATGGGCATTGTTGCTCTACATTTTAATTATTAAAGCGCACTTGCACAATATTTCGTTCTTCCAGGCTGTATACATCGATGATATCGTGTCGAGGTTTAATGGTTCGAAATATGTTCTGGACCGAGCAGCGTTTAACGCTCACATCGCATCCGCAAATAAAACTCAGGAAAACTGCCATTACCACTACTTAGTAGTTTAGTGGACGTCGATTTTAATGGGAATTCTCTTGTTTAACTGTTTAATTTATGCAAGATAAGTTTTTTTTTTTTTTTTTTTTTATGTTAAGGAGAAGGTACACGAGTACTCAGGCCACCTGATGGTAAGTGGAATCTGAGACCCATAGACATTTGAATTCTCAAGACTATAATCCTAAGACCTCAAATGCGTCGCCAACCCTGAGGACTAAGATAGAATGCCTCTATGCTAGCAATTTCACCGGTTGTCTTATCCCCACGCCGGAACACAACAATGCGAACACTGTTGCTTGGCGGGTGGTTAATGGATAAGATGGTGGTAGCGATCCGGACGGCCCCTGCACAGGGTCCTCCCACCACTAAAAAGTTTTATTACAACCTTAAATACTTTACGACAATTGTTTTTTGTACTCGTCGATTAAAATCTGTGTATTAAGATTTCATAGAGAATACTGTAACGTCACTCTTTTCATCGCTAAATAGTCTATGTTACTTCCGAAGCAACCGAAATAACTATTTCGATACGCTCTAGACAACCGATTTTTTTTTTAAAATAGAACTTTGTATTTAAATAATACATATGTGCCCTTGTTTAAGGAGACTCGATGCGGTACAAAATTGCCAATGTATGGCGTTATGGAACGTAGCAGCATCGCGTCTTCTGTCAAAAATCTACTTAAACTTGCTGCTGTATCCAGGGCATAAAAAAAAAACTACGCTTTGTGATTGGCTAGTATTTTTAGCATGGCACAGTACTGCAACATTACGGACGCTGGTGGTGTGATAACTTTTCTTTTCAAAGCTAAGAAGATTACGTTTTTTCTGTGGAAATAAAAATCAGACCTTAAGCTTAAAAAGTTAAAATAAAAACTAAGAAAATAAGTTGTGACAGTGACGAAACATCTTTAACTCCTCAAGAAATAACTATTTCAATTATTTTGTGTAAAAGAAGTCGGATAGTAGAACTAGACAATATAGTACTTACGATATTTAGCTTTCTTATATAGGTACTCGTATTAATGATTTAAATTATTAATTTTAATGAACTCGTACAAAAAGTATTATTCACTATAGTGTCGTAATCAAACTTTTTAATCTCGTACTTTACTAAGGCCACTCAGCAAGCCTCGTGGCCTAAACACGGTACTCGACTAAAAAGCTCTCTATTATAACACATACATACATACATACATAAATCACGCCTGTTTCCCAGAGGGGTAGGCAGAGGCCACTTCTTTCCACCTGCTACGATCCTGACAAAGCTATAACAAATACTATTTTACAATAACGATAAGAAAACTTTAAAATTACACATAGATTACACATAAAGTTGCCAAAAGAATGTGTGCCTTGCAGCAAAGCAAAACGGAAAAGCCTCAGATTTGCTAATTATTATTGTGAGTAAAACATTCTGCCAGAACTCCGAGGTACGAAAGAACAATTAGTGTAAAGTTATGTATTGTGTGCATGTCCGCGTGCTTACGTGTGGGTTTGTGTGTAAGTCCATAAAACTCTGTGAGTGTTATTTTCACCTTGTAGGAATTTCCAGCAGCGGCCGGTACTGACCAATCTTCACCACCATCATCCACCATTCCTCCTCGTATAAAATGGAAACTAAAACCTATTGACGACACGTTGGCCTAGTTGGGAGTGACCCTGCCTCTGATGCCAGCGGGCCTGGGTTGAAATCCCGGTAAGGGCAGATATTTGTGTGATGAGCGCGAATACTTGTTCCTGAGTCTTGGATGCTTTCTATGTATTTAATTATTTATTTCTCGATATAAGTATGTTTATCGTTATCTAGTACCCATAGTACAAGCTTAGAGCTTAGTTTGGGACTAGGTCAATTTGTGTGAGATTGTCCGCTGATTATTTAATTTTATTTATTATCATAATACGTAAAACCTTTACCGGGGACCTACGCAACGAATGAAAGTTACTAACTTAATGTAAATATAAGCGCAATTTACTAACTAAACCAACGGCGAAGACATAGTTGAATAGCTTCATCGTGCAGCAGACGTTTAGAGAAAATGCGGGCGGCTTTTAGTGTACACAAACCCGTTTCCTCTTTAGATAATAACATTAAAGCAATATTTTTTTAACATTCAATTAATATTTGCCACCGCCATGTCTCAATTTATATTCTGATTAACTAATTCTGTATTCTGGACTTCGGTCCCCAGGCACAACACCCGCCTGGAGAGAGATCTCTCCATTGTCCTCTCTTACTACAAGGGCAGATAAGTATTTGTATATATTTGCGTGTGTGATGAGTTCCCGAGTCTTGGATGTTTTCTATGTATTTAAGTATAATTATATTTCTCTATATCAGTAAGTTTATCGTTGTCTAGTACCCATAATGCTAGCCTAGAGCTTAGTTTAGGACTAAGTCAATTTGTGTGACATTGTCCTGTGATTGTTTTATTTATTTAATTAATTATAGTTACTAGTATCCTAAACTCTCAAAAACTATATCAGTACTAACGTCATTTTAAAACGTCAAGCAAACCACTGTCGCAAATAAAAAATATTAACCTGTAGTAGAGAGAGGACAATAGAGAGTTCTCTCTCCAGGCGGTTGTTGTGCCTGGGGACCGAAGTCCATTTGGATGAAGTTGGAAGTGGTATATAAGTCAACCGACTGAAGAAACTTCGTTAGCGCGATGTAGCGCACTGTCAGATTTAGTTGCGCTGTCTGACGCTGGTGGCGCTGGCGAGTTGTTTGTTACAAGTTGTCACTAGATGGCGCTAGGTCGCCACACCAGCCCCCCTTTGAGACCGGAGGTTGATGGTGATGGATGACGTGCAGTCTGTGCGTTGAAAATGCCGCTTGCAAGTGCCAGTAGTAGATGTCTCCAGTTGAGCTCAGAGCCGCGTTGGCGAGCGTAGCAGGAGAAGAGGAGTGGAGGGGAGTACACAGTGAGTCGTGTACCTGCTCCGTGAAGTACTCGTAGTTGGACGCAGTGAGTCGCGTTGCTGAATGAGAGTATTGTGCACACTGTAGACACCAGGCATGGAGATATATCAGAATGCTATTGGTGCACAGTCCGGTTTGTCTGGCTTGCTGTGAGACTGCGTCATAGTGCTTGAAGGTTGTCAGGTTGCGTAAATGTCCATTGTCGTGGGTCACCAATGTAGTAAAGAGAGGACAATAGAGAGATCTCTCTCCAGGCGGTTATTGTGCCTGGGGACCGAAGTCCATTTGGATGAAGTTGGAAGTGGTATATAAGTCAACCGACTGAAGAAACTTCGTTAGCGCGATGAAGCGCACTGTCAGATTTAGTTGCGCTGTCTGACGCTGGTGGCGCTGGCGAGTTGTTTGTTACAAGTTGTCACTAGATGGCGCTAGGTCGCCACACCTATTACATCGAGACATAGCCAAAGTTCTCCTGGTGTTATTAATGTAAGAATAATTAAAAATTGACAATGTTTGGAAGAAGAAATAGGGGAATTTAATACGCAATCCTGATTTTGACTATTTTAAGTAGGTGGGTGTTTTCTAAAACAAACCGTTATGGACTAAAATTAACAACGGTAACTTTTCCATTTTGTCACGAAAATTAACTAGCTAATTAATTAATTAACTACTTTAAAAGAAATACAGGTGAGGTTTGAATCTAATATGCTTATTTCATTAGAAAAACCGCCTATCGGCTTATAAGGGTAGTATTTAAATATATGACTGATTTTCGTGACGTAATGGAAAAATTACCGTTGGTAATTTTTGTCCTTAACGATAGGTACCTACTTGTTTTGGAAAACGCCATGGTATGCTGATGCAGCAGTGGTCGAATTCTCGAGACGCCGAATAGGTACCTCAGCTTAGAGCCTTACATAACATCAATTTCACAGGAAAGAGCATTGAAATTGAGTAATACATTTCTGCAACAAGGTTCCATGTTGGCAAAACAATTAAATGGGCGTTTTCCAACAAAAGTGTACATCGTTAAGGACAAAAGTTAAGAAAATTTAACTTTTTCCATTTCGTCACGAATATTAGCCATACATTCGTACGTTAATTTTCGTGACGAAATGGAAAAGTTAAAATTTCTTAACTTTTGTCTTTAACGATGTACACTTTTTATTGGAAAACGCCCAAATGGCAACAGTACGGCTCCCTAGCTAAAGAAATTAAAACACATGATCACGTGCAAAGAGAAAAAGTTCGCAATTGTACTATCTTGACATACTAGTTGTAACAAAGTCGCTTTCCGCGTCTGTCTGCATGTATGCCTCTAACTTCTCTTAAACCATCATTACCTAGTTTTTTTAATCATTAGTTTAGGTACTTGGTAATTGTTTTTGGTGCAATAAAGACTTTTTATTTTTTTCTCGACGTGTCATAATTCCACATGGAAGCATCTACGTATACACCCAATTTCATACTTACTACCGGTTGGGAATTTATTTCGAATTGGCCTAGTTAGCAGCGACCCTGCCTACGAAGCGAGTGATCCTGGGTTCAAGTTTTGATTTAGGCAAATATGTGTATAATGAGCGTGAATTTGTTCCTGATTCTTGGAGATTTCCTATGTATTGGAACATACACATTCACGCCTGTCTCCCGCTGGGGTAGGCAGAGACTATGGAATGCCAGGTGCTCTGGTCTAAACATACAACTTTCGCTTCTTCTACATGCATCAATCTCTTCAAGCACGGACGTACCCTTTTGTGCGCTTTTGATTTGGCCCTTAATCAGTACATCGTGAATCTGATCACTGTATATCGTCTAGGGCATTTCTTACCGACATCTCCGCACTCTCGCCATACCTCTTTCGTAACTTTTCTTTCATCCGCCCTTTCTAAATGATTAAACAATCTTTGCATACCGTTTTTGATATTTTTCTCTCCATAAAAGTATGCTTATCGGTTGTCTAGTACCCACAGTACGGTCTGTCTTATAAGTAGCTGCACACTTTAGCATTTTGTCACTTTAACGTCATGTTTGAACTGCTGCACTAATATGTCAAAGGTGTTAAGGCGACAAGGTACAAAAAGCGGCACTACTTAAGGCCGACAGTACCTGCTATCGCTTAGTTTACGCTTGCTCAGTTTGTGCAAAATTCTCCGCAGACACATACATAAATAACATCACAATTCATTCCCAGAGTGGGGTGGGCAGTGCTACATAAATACCAACCACTTTAAAAATACTTATTTATAATTCTGTGCCCACATTTTGCACAATCAGGCCAAGAAGACACAAACACCACTCACACAAATATTAATAAATCAATTTGAAACGCGTCATACGTTAAATTTGAGTATGTCGTTCCATATTGTTCTGCGCGACACCGTCACATTTTAAGTCTCTTGTCTAAAAGTCCCTGACCAAAATTACTTAAGTAATTTTATTTGGTTCTTTTTCAGTAGCTAATTGGAAAGAAGCGGACTGGTAACCACGTCAGTTTACCTAATTAGTAGTACCACTGCAGCGCCATTTACGTTTATTTTTTGTCATGAAGTAGGGTTGCTAGCTGCTAGGATGGACCTCGTTTTGTGGCATGGAGAGCGCAAACGGGCTTAGTGACCAGTTGTTATGTGATATTAAATGAAAAAAAATATATATATATTTCCATAAACTTAAGTCTACGTGACATCAACAGTTGGAACTTCCTAGTAAGTACAAAATAACCTCCACTGCTACAAGTCACATCCGGAAGCAATTTATAGAAAGGTAAGTATCTATTTTATTTATTTTTTACTTATACAATAGGATAAACTAATCTAGTGTGCGTGCGTGCGTGCGCGCGTGTGTGTGTGTGTGTGTGTGTGTGTGTGTGTGTGTGTGTGTGTGTGTGTGTGTATGTGTGTGTCTCTGTGTGTGTGCGCGCGTGTGTGCGCGCGTGTGTGCGCGCGCGTGTGTGTGTGTGTGTGTGTGCAATTTTTATTTAATTACATTTACTATAAACTTTATTTCATTAACAAAATTAAACACTTTATTTGAAAATTCACACACAAAACCCATACTCAATGCTTTCTAACATTAATTTATTTTATACTCACATACATACAATAAATCACACCTGTTTGCCAGAGAGGTAGGCAGAAACCACTACGACCTGCTACGATCCTGACAAATCTCTTTTGCTTCTTCCACATTCATACATCAAGTCATGCATGCACGTCGGTTTCGGGTACTTAAGATTCGGCCTTTTTGCAGAATTTCTCCCATTTGATTCGACAAAGTACGCCTAGGGCCCCTTCCGACCCTTCCACTCACTCTTCTTTCAACCATCCTTACCAAATGACCAAACCGTCGAAGCACGCCCTTTTCAATCTTAGGCACTACATCTTCTTTCAGTCCACATTTCTCTGTTTTTTTTCGTTCATTACTATATCTCCATATTTCTTTAATAATGTAATTAAAAAATATTAAAAATTCAAAATTTTAGTTTTTGCCAATTTAGTTTTATTAACGAAATTTGTTTGTAAACATCTACTTTCCAATTGTTTTTAATAAATACTTTATTTCATTCGTTATTTTCAAACTATGTAAAATGTTATTTGGGGTCCACAGAACCTTGAATGTAAATCATTTATTTTTGTTGTAGAGTTATTAAGAGCGGAAATTATGAACAGGTTTATGCATGTATTTTTGATTTGGTCGCATCTACTAAAATAACGATGAACTGGAGGTGATCTTGTGTAAATTATAGAATTTATTAATATTATGCATAAATTTACAATAATATATAGATATTATTGTAAATTTATGCTAAATTTTAATTTTAAGTACCTACTTTAAACATAAGGTAGTTGCTACACCCTAGTAGGGTCCATGTATGTACTGATTTACAAAAACAACATCTTGTAAATTCCATGGTTGCACGGAATAAATGGATAATACTTATGGTATTTTATATCTAAACAACGGCTTCTAGACTAACGGTCAATCGAGCGACCGAAGCCACACGAACGATTTTAAGCTATCTAATTGAGAATGCACGCCCTAAATTGTTGTTTGTATGCTCTGACGGGACCACTTAAACTTGCCGGTTAATAATACGTCTGTCGAGTCGTAAAGAGAGTTAATTATGATTAATTTACGAAGTAAGTATTCGCTTGAAAGAAAGCTTGTCAGGGCCTCGTCATTAGACGATGAATAGTTGTTTTGTATTTGATGGATGTGATTTTACAATAAAGTGTTAAGATGGTGTCCCCTTGTTTAACAGAAACTCATTTCATAGAATGTATCACTTCGCAGAATTTTCATACGACACGTTAGCCTAGTTGGTAGTGATCTAGTGGCCTAGCGGTCCCGGGCTCAAATCCCGGTAAGGGAAATATTATTTGTGTGATCAGCGCGAGCATTTGTTACTGAGTCTTGGAAGTTTTCTATGTATTTAAGGATTTATTTCTCTAGAGCCTCTAGTCTATTCGTCACAAGCCTCGAGCTTAGTTTGGGACTGGGACAATTTGTGTGGAGATCGCCCCCTGATGTTTATTTATTTATTCCACCTTTGGATTGGTGAAATTGCAGTATTAGGATCGCAATCTTGAGATTGCAAATGTCTATGATTCTCAGTCCCCACTTAGGTACTATTAGGTGCCTGTGCTCATATGCCTTCTTCTTATCATAAAAAAACATGGTAATTTTAGATTTACTTTAAAATCACATTACTTATATCTCAGTAATGATAATATTGCAACAAAGTAAGAATTTCCAAATTTTAGTTTAAGCGCATGTACCAAAGTTCCCATATCAAACGAACCAATGAACAAACGGAATATTTTTAAAGTGGGACGACTTGCTCCCAATTTAAATATTTCCCGCCGTTCCCGAGCTTCCGCTTCGAAGCTCTTCTTTCAAAGCTCCACCATTTGTATGGAGAAGGCTTTATTAATTGTTGAAGCAAGCTTTTAGTTACAAGTAGTTTTTTGCTTGTCCATGGCAAAGACTAAACGTTTTAATAACAGGAGACTTTCTTTACAAAGAAAGCGAATGAAAGGAAGAAATCATCTTTAATAGGTTATAAGTAAAATTCAGTTTTAAATACAAAAACTCAATGTACTCGGTCCATAAGTTTGGGAGACACTTTGGCACGGATAGCTATACAGGTGGACGGATAAACATATACTTTAAACTAATGCATTGATCGAATTCCCAGTGCAACACGGGGTAAATGGCCTCAAACATTATGCTAATATGGACATGTCCCGGGATTCCGGCACTTATCCATATCATTTCATTTTATGATATCAACATTTGAAATAAATGTTTCAAATAAAACTTTTTCATAGTTGTTCTCAGCAATAATCTTGGCACATTAATAAGTAATAAGTACAAACTTGAAAAAAATCGCAAACAACAGCATGACAAATATTGTGACATCAATATAAAAATATTTTATTGGCTGGAAAGTTTAAACAGGCGGCAATGTATAATTTTCGCTGTATATTTTTTTTTAATAGAGTAAGTAATACATACAGCATTTTATATACGAACACGGTCGCGAGATTAGAGTCACATCCATATTAAGATTACGACTCGATATCCCGCGAATTGCATCCGAAAATCCGATCACTGTATAACGCTCCTCTTAAGTATTGAGACAGCAAATTAGAAAAATACTAAATAAATAATGTGTTTAGCAAGTCGGTATAAATTAGTTAAAATAATACATAACATACATAACATCACGCCTTCATTCCCAGATCGGGGTAGGCAGAGCTATAGAAATACCAACAACTGTAAAAAGACCTGTTGATTCTGTAACCACATTTTACACAAGTAGGCTAGGATGTTTACCAGTGTATTAGTGACAGATTGTAAGCCCATCGCCTAACAGTACTACAAGCCCTTATTCCCTTAGTCACCTCTTACGACATCCACGGGAAGACATGGAGTGGCACTATTCTAACCCGGCAACCACAAAGGGGCCAAAAATAAAAGGTTCAAATAACATAATTACAATAATTTTAGTAGCCATTTGTATTAAATGTATCTCTGTAAGCGTTATTTTTATTTATTCTTCTTTTCTATTCTAGATACACTCGTTAAATTATTCCACCCCGCTTATTGCGTTGGGGGGTAAAAAAACTTGTAATAAATAGAACCGTCTCCGGTTTTCCCGCCGCATCTGCCGCCAGAGCCCGGTCAAGCAAACTCTATCCACTCGGATAATCATTTATTGGTTTCCGGTTTTACGCCGGATCTTATTTTAGCCCTGACTATTCGCTTTAAAACAGTACCGGTCTTATGGTACCGTAATCCCGGAATTTAGAATAAAACTCTGTAGGGAATCTTTGGATTTTTCTCCGTTTCCTTATCTACGCCTTTGGGTAAATGAGCTCGGGTACGGGGGAGGTTCGCTTTTTTTTTAAAGGTGCCTATTTATGTTAAGCAAAATAATTGGACTTGATACAAATATCATGTTCCGTGGTCAAACTATAGCGACTCCGAATATAATTAGAAATAGGCCATTTATGATTTTTTGACCAATAGTTGAATTTAATGAACTCACAATACATATAATACTTACTGTCTTGTATAATCTAATATAATGTTGAATGATCAAATTATTGTAATTGCCTAAAGTTGTGAATGTAATATTAATTTATATTATTTTAAATGTAACCTCTCGATTCGATATCAGGCTTAATGTTTTGTTAACAGTCATAAAGCGTTGTTTTGACTTACTTTATTTGTGAATCCACCGAAATATCATACCGGGAGTTGGTAGAAATATGCACCCTAAAAAAGCTAAAATTTGTGATTCCTAAACTTTATTTATTCTCAATAACGTATTACGTAACGTTGTATTGAATTACAACCTAACTCCATAATATCAACATATTTAAAAAAAATACATATATTTTATATGTATACATACAAAACATCACGCCTTCATTCCCAGAGTGGAGTAGGCAGAGCTACAGAAATACCAAAAACTCTACGAGGACTTGTTAATAATTCAGTTACCACATTTTGCACAAGTAAGATGTTTACTAGTGTATTAGTGACGGGTTGCAAGCCCACGCCTAACATTACTACAAGCCTTTAATCCGTTAGCCGTCTCTTACGACATCCACGGGAAGACGTGGAGTGGCACTATTCTAACCCGGCAACCACACGGGCTACTTCCTAATGTATACATTTCTCGTTTCCCATCTAATAACTTTGAAAATGCGTACAAAAAATGTATGTTCAAGTCCAAGATGGCATCAAGACTCAAAAGATTGCGAAATCGTGCAACAAGTAGGTACTACTTAACATTATATATCTGGGAGCCCGGCCATCGGTAAGCTTAAAGAGTTTTCCCGAAGATGAACACTTAACAGATTGGATTCTGAAGCTAAAACCTTATTCTGGTACATATTTCATCAAAATCGTTAGGTACAGCTGTTTCCGAGAAACAGTACTTACCTAAAGTATGAGAGTCTTATTTAAACTCGATAACAAGTCCATTTGAAAATTGAATGGTTAAATTTAGACTAGTCATAAATTTGATATAAACAATTCAAACTATTCCTTGTCTTAAAAGAGATATTTTTTTGAAATGTAATCATATCTAGGGTTTGCACTTAATATAGTGGTGGTAGAATCTTGTTCAGGGTCCGTCCGAATCTTAACCTTTAACCCACCGCCAAGCAACAGTGTTCACATTGTTATGTTCCGGTGTGGGGATAAGACAACTGGTGACATTATTAGCATAGAGGCATTCAATCTTAGTCCTCAGGATTGGCAACGCATTTTAATTCTTAAGATTGCAGTCTTGAGATCGTAGTCTTGAGATTGCAAATGTCTACGGGTCTCAGATCCCACTTACCATCTCGGTGCTCATGTGCCTTCTCCTTGCTACAAGTAAAAAATATTGTTTGCGTTTGTAAAGCCTGACAAGTTTCTATTTGGCCAAATAGAAACTTGTCAGGCTTTATATGGATAAAAGCAAACGTAGAATATACCATACATAACAGGCTAGTTCACAAATAAACAAATCAATGTTTGAGTTGGTTATACAAACCGTTCGTCAGTTATTTAAAACATCGTGTTTTAATTCTGAAAAAAAATGTAAAGCGAATAAATGTAACCTATGTTTTTGAAGCAACATTCTAAATGATTAAGCAATAACTTTCAAATGAATATTTTCATCTTACATCGCTGCTATAGACTCCTATGAGGCGCAGTTTCCAAGAAGGTCTAGATTGAGCCTTGATACAAAGTATAAGAATCTTTTCAAAGCCTGCCATAATAGAAGAATGTTCAATATTTGACGTCAGAGCACTTCGTAATACAAAATAAGACTCGATATAAGACTGGAATGGAGATTTATTACAAAACGACGAGATGTCAAGTCGTCGTGAAATGTGGAAGAATGGAAATTACTTATTTGATGACATGCTTTATTAAATCCAGGTTAAAATTCTCTATTGTTAAAAATCATTTCAATTCTAAATAAGGAGTGGATGGTTCTAAAAACAAATCAATAGTTGTTTTATTTCATTTGTGGTTTTAACGCTGTAGCGAAGTTAGTATTCACTTTCAACTGATAAACTTTACTTACTTCTGACGACACGCTAGCCTAGTTGGGAGTGACCCTGCCTCCGAAGCCAGCGGTCCTGAGTTCAAATCCCGGTAAGGGCAGATATTTGTGTGATGAGCGCGAATATTTGTTCCTGAGTCTTGGTTGTTTTCTATGTATTTAAGTATTTATTTCTCTATATAAGTATGTTTATCGTTGTCTAGTACCCATAGTACAAGCCTAGAGCTTAGTTTGGGACTAGGTCAATTTGTGTGAGATTGTCCCGTGATATTTATTTATTCTTACGAATTTCTGGTAAATTAAAGAATTCTTTACGTTTTGCCATGGGCTTCATTTTTGCTCACATAAAATTATCATTCCCATTTTTTGTTTTACTACCGATTTGTATTCATAATTATCACTCCATATTTTTTCCCTCATATTTTTTTTAATAATTTGTTATTCATAATCATCGCAACTCCTAAAGTGATTTTTACTGAAACCGTTCTGATTTTAGGACGTTTATAAGACAAGCCTAACCTAACCCGGTTGTAGGTGTATTATTAATATTGAATTATGAAGAGTGATCATAATGATATAAAATGGTAGGGCAAACATTTTCGGAGTTCCAATAATGTAATTTTCAATTTTATATGAACTTTTGCGCACCCTTCGCCACGTCTGTCTGTATGTGTGTTCCAGTCTTTTCAGGGTTTTGTACCCGAATGTAGCCCAACGGGACCCTATTTTATTTATTAATTCAAATACCCAGTTCCCAGTTCATAAATATTTTTGGCGTTTTAGTTTGAACCATTTTCCGTAGTCAAACTAGGGACCCTTACGCCATGTCCGTCCGTCCGTCCGCAGCCTAGCTCAGAGCATTCTTGGCGCGTGAATATGCATTTTAATCACGCCAACAAATTGGAAAAATAAAAGCTTCAAAAACTTTTTTCTTAGTTTACCACCCCTACACGTTACGTGGGGATGTATTTTTTTTTCTTGTCCACCCCATAGTGCGGAGTGTCAATGGATAGGTCTTTTAAAAAGAGATTTTAATGCTAACTATCTAAGTTAACATTAACATAATATGATTTGTTAGAAGATTTGCTTTATTTCCTTTTCCAATTTTTTTTTTACAGGTTCAACGGATGTCCACTGAGCTGAGTTTTAGCCCTCCGGGCCTGATATAAAATCGTATCAAACCTAACCTAACTACGTAAACAATGATGTAATTAATATTGGAAAAATTTGCGCTGGGAAAAAAATCACGAACATGAAATAACGCTATAAATATTAAAAAAATGCTACATGAAGAATGCTTAATTTTTTTAGTATATGGACAAATTTTTTAGTATTGTTGTCAGAAATAAATTTGATTTGATTAAGAAAAGTGACGATTATGAAAGTACCTACGCGATGTAAAAACTCGCTACTATGAAAAAATGCTTTTGTGAAAATCCACCCAGGACTAGCATTTTTTCCTAGCGCAAATTTTCCCAATAGTAATCATAGTATCGTAGGTAGGTTAGGTTTGATACGATTTTATATCAGGCCCGGAGGGCCAAAACAACCCAGAAATAGGCGCTCTGCTCGGCGGAGCTCCGAGACATCTGTAAAAAAAATTTATTGGAATAGGTAATAAAGAAAATCATCTAACAAATCCTTTTATGTCAATGTTAACCATTTAAGTATAATCTATAATGAGATAGGTAAAAAGTTCTAAAGTTGATTTTTTTCACTGATAACTAAAGATTTTTACTCATGCGACGAACGTGTGTTATCGAGATACTTACTGACAACATTTTTCAACCGAGTGAGTTGCTTTTCTTTGTCAAAGAAAACAACACCGTTTAAGAAACTACCCTCCCTCTACCCACTGAGTCGAAGGCGTTACCTTTTTCACTTAGAAGCGTGAGATCTTCTGCCCAATAGTCCGGAAATACTTAAATGTACTAAGAAACTACGGGACCGAAATAATCTAAAGGTTGGCCAGGGAATAACTAACAAAACTTTAAACTATTCATGTATGAGAGAATCAGTTTGCTTTGATTGTTCATCGCGTTAAATTGTTAAACTTTAAATAAATGTCTGGGTTTAAGTTTACACAAATTATTCACCTACTCCAAAACTAATCAGCCGTATGCTGGTTTGAATTAAAGTCGAATAGATAGTTAAACTTTACAGCGTACTAAGCAACGAAAAATATTAAAATATGCTAATATAGTCAAATACATCCTAAAAAAACCAGGCAAGAGCATGTCGGACCATGCTACTGAGCATGCTGTACTTAACGGCTTCGGAACCCTACACTGGTAGGGTTCCGAAGTCGTTAAGTACCTACTACAAACATAAAACCGGACAAGAGCATGTCGGAGCATGCTCAGTGTAGGGTTCCGAAGCCGTTTAGTACTACAAAAATAAAACCGGGCAAGAGCATGTCGGACCATGCTCAGTGTAGGGTTCCGAAGCCATTAAGTACTACAAACATAAAACCAGGCAAGAGCATGTCGGACCAGGCTACTGAGCATGCTGTACTTAACGGCTTCGGAACCCTACACTGGAAGGGTTCACATCATTATATCTAATATAAAACATCCAAAACTCAGGAACAAATACTCGTACTTGCGCTCGTCACACAAGTAATTTCCCTTACCGGGATTTAAACCTAGGACCGCTAGCTTCGAAGGCAGAGGCACTACCAACAAGGCTAACGTGTCTTATCCAAGATTCAGGAACAAATCCCAACAGGATACTTATTATGCAAAAGCGTGCCTTACGCACGTTAGCCGGGGTGAAACCTAGGCACTCTTGCAGGGGCCTTTTCGTAACGTACCGCATATTGACGCACTACTCGGTTTACTTATTTCAAACAATAATGTTCGTCAGAAACAATATTTCATCCTTTGCACGAGTCAATGTTCCTGGCAAGGAGCTCCGCCACACCGGGCGTTTGAGAACAGTTCCCCGTCGCATGGTACTTGCGGCTAAGAACCCGCGTGTCATCGGTCCCACGTTCTATGAGCGTCTACCCGCTAAACTTAAAAATGTCACATCTGACGAAGCATTCAAACATCAGCTAAGAAACCTTTTATTGGATAATCCATTATACTCTGTCGACGAATATATGCAACTTAAATTGTAAAATTATTATTGATATTTGACCTTTATTAGTTTTGTGTATTGACATCGGAAACTGACCATTTATTACTTGTTTATCATTGTTGTTTTTGATTTTTTGAGTGTTATTATATTATTGTATTATTTTAATATTATTTTATCATTTTGTATTAATGTTTTGTTGACGATATCAATGTAATTTCGTATTTTTTGACATGCAATGCAATCTATATTGTAACATTACATTGATAAATAAATAAACTAAACTAAACTAAACTACCAAAATAAATTATATTACTCATCGTGCTTAGGTTTCAACGCGAAGTCAACTTATAAACACCTAATTAAGACCGCATAATGCATTCATAATTTGATGTAAATTTTGGCTTACTGCATTCGCTAAACTAAATTGATTCATCTCAATTCAATCGGACGACACGTTAGCCTAGTTGGGAGTGACCCTGCGTCCGAAGCCAGCGGCCCTGGGTTCAAATCCCGGTAAGGGCAGATATCTGTGTGATATCTGCCCTCCGACGAGTTCAATTTGAGTAAGATTGTCCCCCCAAAATTGATTATTATTATTATTTAATTACATAGAAATTATTTGTTAAACACTTAAATATGATTACAGGTTAGAATTGAAATATGTAAGGCCTAAAATGCATGACAATATATAAATACAGGGTGTTCATTTAAGAACGTTTAAAAAAGTTATGGTAAATTCCATTAAATTATCTTTGCAAACGCGTATATATAAGCAGGCATAAATATGTCACAATCCCACCTAAGATATTCCTGAAGAGATATTAGGAGTTCATAAAACTTGTCAAATTGCAGTCAGGGAAGGGATGAAATTACTAGCATAGAGGCATTCCATCTTAGTCTTCAGGGTTAGCTACGCGTTTGCGGTCTTAGGATTGCAATCTTTAGCTTGTAGTCTTGAGGATGCATAATATGTCTATAGGTCTGGCATCCTATGACTTAACATAATCAGGAGTCAAGCCTCCTCGAAGGAAACCAGTTCGGCAAGCTGTTCTAAGTTGGCAACGAATCAGATGAGGGTGATCAGTCACCCTATCACCAGGAGTTCAGTACCTGCAAGGGTCTGCTTTAAACTGGCCTTACGGTCAAACAGTTAATAATGTGGCTTTCTCCATGCTAACTGAGTAAGGCAATATCAGTTATAATAGCCCGTCACAAGATACGTCAAAGTAAACGTCAAGCCATAGTAAACAGTTATTTTGGACGCATCTCGAGACGAGTATTACAGTCTAGATCAGTTTATTACAGCCCTTAGGACCGTATCAATAAACTGACTCATGAGACACTTCAATTATTTTTTTCTTTGATGTGACTTTATCTTTGGCACTTTTTGATCATCTTAGCCAAGATCCATAACCTGACCCTGTGACACTGTGTGGCTGCCGGGTTAGAATAGTGCCACTTCATGTCTTCCCGTGGATGTGGTGAGAGGCAACTAAGGGAATAAGGGCTTGTAGTACTAGTAGGTGATGGGCTTGCAACCTGTCACTAATACTCAACATCTTAGCTCGTTTGTGCAAAATGTGGTTACAAAATTATCAAGACTCTTTTTAGAGTTGTTGGTAATTCTGTAGCTCTGCCTACCCCACTCTGGGAATGAAGGCGTGATGTTATGTATGTATGTAGCCAAGATCCAGATTGAATCAGATAGTCCAAAACCACCCTGTATCCTTAAGTAGGTTAAACATTTTACCGACAAAAACTACTTGAGTCAAAACTGAAATTTTTCAAGTAAAGTCTTGTAAATTGGCCCCCCGGAATAGGCGGGATTACACTCCGTAAGTTTGGGGCGCGCGTGACGTCATTACAGAAACGTGGCTACTTACGACGTGCCCGCACTGTGCCGTCTTTAATATAATGTAACTATTGAATGGGAAACCTTGAAGTCAGGTTCTTTAACCCTTCATCTATATGTACAAAACACTTATGTGACTGACGGACTGACAGACCACTCAGACAATAAATATAGCCTCCTGGATCCCGACAATTTTGCTGTCATAAAAATCTGAAAACCGAGAGTCCTTTATAAAGTACTTTGCACTTGAGCCTTGAGCCTTCCGCCGCCTGATTTAAGAATTGTTACCGTTTTTTGCTAGAATAAAGTTAATTTTAGCGGTAAATATTATGTATTTTATGTCGTTCAAATAAGCGGATGCCGTGAATTTTAACTTCACTATGTTTTTTTCCCATACAATCGTGGACCACCCTAATACACAGATACAAACATTAATTGTATAACAACCATTTTCCTATGGGGGTTAATGAAATGTCCTCAGCCACTTTATCTCCCCGTCCAAGGTGGCGAGCAATTCTCCGAGGAATAGTTATGGCAACTTCCACCTGTCACACGTACGGACGATCACTTAAGGTTACACTTGGGCTCTGATTCGGAGAAAATGGAACGTTATCCACCCTAAGGGGTACGACCGAGCGCCGACGAACAAACAAGTTATTTTTTGTCCCCGTTAAAATAATCGCGAAACAGTGTTAAAAGTTACTCCCAATAGTTATAACTTATACTAAGTTGTTATCTTCCTGTTATCTTGTGAACTGAGTAATAAATTTCATCCAATTGTGCCAAAAGTGAGCGTAAATATAACATTTTAATAAAACTTCATCGTTCAGTAACCAGCTGTCAACTTATTACCGCAGTTATTTGTCAGTTAACCGACTACCGGCCAATTAGCTGTCATCATTTGTGCACGCGCAAATCTTAATACTGTGCCTACATTGAGACGGTTTTAAGTTCATATTGCAATGGAGAGTGGGAAGTTTACGTGTTCAGGCTGCCGTCGTGTGATTGAAGATCGACGTTTTCTGAGTTGCTTTGTTTGTAATATGACCTACGACTTACTATGTGCTAATGTTTCGGAGCAACGATTCGACAATGTTATGGGGCCGGAACATAAAAGTTCTTGGCAATGCGCAGAATGCTTGAGCGCTCAACCTAAAACGGGTAATACGTATACACCGGTGCGCGGTTGTGAGGGCAATGTTACTATGGTGCGTGGGGCTTGCTCGCGCATTCAAAACATCACCACTGAGGTTTCTGCGGAGCCCTCGTACATCATGGATGACTCAATGAACGAGACGGCTCATAATGCGACGCTGGGTATGAGTGACATGCAAACACTGGCCGCGGAAATCCGACTGTTTCGTGAAGAGATGCGTGCTATGCGGTTTCAAATGCAGGATCTGAGTGTGGCAGTGTCCACCATAGTTTCACGAATGGACAGCTGCGACAAACGAATTGATAGTCTTAGTACTCGAATGGAGACCATGGAAAGCTGGGTCGAAACGAGATCTGACCAGCAATCTCATAGGGCGCTCATGGATACTGTTTCTCAGCTTAAACTTGAAATTAATGATAGAGATCAAGATATGCTCCAAAACGATATCGAAATTTCCTGTGTACCTGAGCAGCAGGGTGAGAGTGTTCTTCATTTAGTCACGACTTTGGGTCAGAAGCTCGGTGTGTCGCTCGCGGAGCACGACATCGTCAGCGCGTCTCGAGTGGGACGGGTCCCGGAGCCCAGGGACAGCACATCAACTCCTCGTCCGCGCCTCATCGTGGCGCGGCTGGCCAGGCGCGAGGTGCGCGACCGGCTGCTGCAGGGTGCGCGGGTGCGACGCGAGGTCACCACCGAAGGCGCCGGGCTCCCGGGCCCTCACCGACGCTTTTATATTAACGAGCGACTTACTCGTACGAACCGGCTGCTGTTCCAGAAGGCGCGTGAACTCAAGGAGCGATTCAACTGGCGCTTCGTATGGACCCGGGACGGTAGGATATACGCGAGGCAGCGCTCTGGGTTAGACGTGCCTCGTCATCGCTTACGTACTGAAACTGACCTAACTCGTGTTTTTGGCTCAAATGCTATTTGATATTTTTGTGTACTTTAGGTGTATGTCGTTTTTTAAATATTGTAATAATTCCTACAGTGAACTATTTATTTATATACTACTAAGTTATGTTGGTATTTTCTTTTATAAACTGTTACTGAAACTTATATCTATTTTAAGCCGGCCTTTCTTAATTATTACATTTTACCACCTATTTAAAATTATTGTTAATAAAGGTCTATTTATGTTTTGTTTGTTTGCATGTGTCATATTTTTCTCAAACGGTATTTGTTTATTACAAGAGTACGTCGCAGCAGTCATAACAAATAAAAAATATGGGTTTACTCGTATCGCAGTGAGATACTGGTTACTGTTGCAATTTGGTTTAGTTGCGGTGATTATCAAACTGTACCCACTTATTATTTTTAAATTCTTTGACCCTTGTGCATTACCCGTAATAATTTCACACACCCCCCTCGGTACTCAAAGCTTGTTTATGTTTACTATCTGCTTATTTGTTTACTGCTTGTATCTATTAAACGTATGTTTTCAAGGGCTCTGCTAAGACCAATTTTCTAAAGTTAGGGTTATACAACGCGGGGTCCCTGGGAACAGGGCATGATGATTTCCTGGTAGCTATGGACCGTTTTAACCTTGATATTGTCGCGATTAACGAAACTTGGTTGCGTGAGGGACATGAGCAACGCGCGCCCGTCGTGCCAGGCTTTCGGCTGCAGAATAGCGCTCGACCGCTCAGCATGCGCGGAGGCCGCGGGGGAGGAGTCGCATTTTATATCAAGCAAGGAATTCGCGCGCGTCGCGTCACCCACCCTGCAGCTCCGATTGAGCAAATGTGGCTTGGTATGACCGTTAACGGTCGAACTTTTATAATAGGAACTGCTTACAGACCCAACTGGATTAATGTTGACATATTTTTAGATGCATTAACACAATCTATTTCCCATTTTTCTAATTATGATCACGTGATTCTACTCGGCGATTTCAACATCAATATTCTGGACACTAACAATGCTAAAACAATGAAATTAAATAATTTTTTGGCGTGTTTGTGCTTAGACCAGCTAGTAACTGAACCAACTCATTTTTCTACTGGTAATGAAACGCTTATAGATTTAGTGTGTACTAATGCTCCAGTCCGCAACATAACCGTCTCTAATATCACAGGTTCTCTTGGCCACGCATTCATAAATATAACTTTGGCAATTAAACGCATCAAAATTCCTGCTAAATCAATTATCTATAGACCAATAAAGGATATAAATTTAAATGACTTCAACAAAGACTTAGAAATTACCAATTGGGATTTAGTGACAAAAGAACATTCAGTGGAAGGTATGGTGAATGTCTTTAATTCTTTAATTTTAACTCTTTTTAATAAACATGCGCCCTTAAAGATCATCAAGGTCAGACCAGATAGATCCTTGCCCTGGATTACTGACACAACTAAGGTGATGATAAATAAGCGGAACGAGGCTCATACCGACTGCCGTCAGTCAAACTCTGAAACCAAAAAAACATACTATAAAGATCTTAAAAAACTTGTCATTGACAGTATTTTGCAAGAAAAACGTGCGTATTACAATTTTCACCTTAATTCTTGTCACAAAGACTCAGCCACACTATGGAAAAATCTTAAAAGCACTATACTGATAGATTCTCAAAAACTAGACAGACTCCCAGATAACTTAAGCGACGTCAATGCTATCAATGACAGCTTTATTAAGTTACCTGGTAACGATACGGTCCCCCTTTCTGAATTGACATTCTTTGAATTTCATAGATTTAATAATGCCACCTTATTTTTAAAACCAGTTGAGGAACGTGAAATTGTTAAAATAATTTTATCTTTGAGCTCTAATGCTATTGGAGTTGATGGTATAGGGAAAGATATGATTTTGCTCACACTGCCGACTACTTTGCCTACTATCACCAGTATCATCAACAATTCTATTCTGACAGGAAAAGTGCCTAGTTTGTGGAAGTCAGCCTTTGTGACACCGCTGCCTAAAATAGATAATCCGATTGAACTTAAGGATTTGAGACCCATCAGTATTTTACCCTTTCTTTCTAAAATACTGGAAAAAGCAGTTTATTCGCAACTTCGTAGTTTTGTAGAAGCTAATAATATTTTACCTCCTTTCCAGTCAGGGTTTAGGAAGGGCATGGGTACGGTGACAGCAGTGTTGGACGTTGTAGACAACATACTTTCGGAACAAGATTCTGGTAATGCTACGGGTCTGGCATTGTTAGACTTTTCTCGCGCTTTCGATTGCATTAATGTTCCATTGCTACTCTCCAAACTAACATACTACGGTGTCAATCACGATTCTCTAGCATGGTTTGAGAGTTATCTCAGAGGCCGAAGCCAATCTGTTAAAATAGTAAAAGAAAATGGAATTACTGTGGTGTCTGATCCTAAGCCTCTTACCCGTGGAGTCCCTCAGGGATCGATTATTGGTCCTTTACTTTTTATTATTTACAGTGCTGATATATCCCAGTCTATCAGTTATTGCAAGTATCACCTATATGCGGATGATGTGCAATTGTATATGTCGGCTCAACCTAGTCATTTTGATGATGCAATGCAAAAAATGAATGAAGACCTTTCTAGTGTGGCAGACTGGGCTGATAGAAATGGGCTGTTACTCAATCCTCATAAAAGTAAATTCATGGTTCTTGGCTCAAAGCATCAACTATCCAAAATCTCGACTTGCGTCCCAAGAGTAGAAATTAACGGTCAACGTGTTGAACGCGTAGATGAAGCTAAAAACCTCGGCATCGTTCTCGATTGTAGGCTTCGTTTCGAGACTCACGTTGTTCAAGTCGTAAGATCTTGCTTTTACAGACTCAAAATTTTATATCGCATTCGTAATTTACTTAGTGAAAAAGTTCGCATCACACTTTGCGAATCATTAATTCTTTCTAGATTAAATTATGGGGATTTAGTTTACGGGCCCCGGCTACAGTCTAAAACTCGTCGTCTGATACAGCGTGTCCAAAATGCTTGTTGCCGATTTTGCTATACCATTCCTCCGCGAAGTCACATAACTCCTTACCTAAACAGAGCTTCAATGCTGAATATGAGTTCTCGCAGACATTTACACCTCGCTAGTCTTTTATTTGATGTTATTAATTTCAAAAAACCCGAATACCTTTTCGCTAAAATCAAATTCTCCTCTTTCCACGAGAGATATGGAACGAGGTCATCTCGTTATCCTTTGGAGGGCCATCGCCACAGAACCGTGGCTTTCACCGGTAGTTTCCGCTACCTTGCAACCAAGTGCTGGAACAATATTCCTCCGCCTTTTAGACAATTAACATCGAAGTTTTCTTTTATTAAACGAATCAAACACTTTTTGCTTCAAAAACAAATGCTCGGAATGCCTCATGGTTGCTCGGTGACGGATTTTCTTGTTTAGGGTGAGGGTTTGTTTGGTGTGTTCGAATAACGCTTTGTGCTTCTCAAACATGTCACAATTTGCTGGCTACTTACTCGCTAATTCTCACTTCGCTTTCATTTCTTTGCTTAATTTTTAATTATTCTATAATTTTATAATTCGTGTATAGGCACCTGATTTTAATGCTTCTTTTTTTAGGATATGATTACTTAATAACTTTTTTTATGACCTATTCGTTTCTACACAACATAATGGCTTTGTCGTATCCCGGGGTTGTGGCTGAATACCAGTGTTTTGCTCACTAGAGTAATGCTATACGCTGAGCCATGACCTTTTTGTACTGCTGCGACGCACACATGCGATTGTGTTTGTTACTAGTTTGTAAGTTTGATATTGTTCTTTTCCTCTTAATATGACAATTGTATGTGTGTGATTGAAGCATCAAATAAACGTTTTATCTATCTATCTATCTATCTATCCAGCAATGATATGACGGTTGAAAGGCAAAACGCTTCAAGCGTAATTTAAATTATTACTATTATTATTTTTTAATCTGCTGGTTCCAAATATGTATATAACTCAATATCACATATTTTGTCGCTTGAAGAATTTTTCTTCCAGCCATCGGATGTTACTTTTCAGAGGAAAAATATTACCTATGCAATTTTTGTGCACAATAATTGTGTTTTAGATCTAGATAACTTTACAACGCGTTTTGACGGAGGCTACCTAATAAATAACAACAAAATATATCGTGCAAAATGTTTTAACAGAATTATAATGTTTTTTTTCTCAAACATTATCGGAAATGTATGCGTTGATGTCACGAAAGGAAGACATGAAGTTTCTTCTTTATGAAAAACCTAAGAAAAAATGTTATTACCGGTACCCTAACTTTTTAAATTTGCTTGCTAACCACCACTACACTCTGTAACGATACTTGTGTCCAGGCCGGACAATAAAATTCAAGAAATCTTCTTAAACGTGTATTCATAAGTTTACAAGCCTTAAACGATTGATTTTAATAGAAATGTCGGCTCTGTAAGGGACGTGAACCTCATGTGAGTAGTGGTAGCGGACTGGCGCGGCGCGCCGCCCGCGCAGGTTCTATGCCCCGCGAATGTCTCCTCCCCTCGGTCAACTGGTGACGCGCGTACAACTTGCGACATTAAAAAAGGGTACTATATTTATGTGGGGTTAATCATGATGCTCAAATAGCTAGTTTAAATGGTATGTTTAAAAAATAAAAAAGCGGCAAATTAATCAATTTTTATTTTAATATTTACTCACATTGCTCGAGAAAAGCTCTATACAATCCTCGGCCGGAACAGGGATTGCAGGACTCGTTTTATCCGGCCTCGTCTACGACTCGGCCTTCTACCCCAGCAGTAATGTACTATTGCAGTTGTTGTTATTTCTGTAGCTCAGCTGCCTACCCCTCTCTGGGAATGAAGGCGTGATGATATGATGTATGTGTGTTATATCAATTTTTCAATGTATTTTTTGTCGTCGTCGAATATAAAGATAAATCAATAAATAAATAAAAGAATACGTTACAAGTACATCATTACCTTGATAGATTTTTGCTATATTTTTTTTTATACAGGGTGGCACATTTAGATCGGTCAGTATGGGCAAGTCTGTAACTATAAGACATACATTGTTAAATAAATGTATCTTATCTTACCTTATGTTATACAAAGATCAGTTCTTAGGAACCAAGTCATCTGTTTTAGTGACAAGAAAAACTGCATACATATATCTAAAAAAAGAACTTGTACACAGTTCGGAAATCGAACCCGGTCATATTAAAAATATAACTTACATTATTTATATTTGGATTATCGATTGGGTAGGTCATAAGCAGAAAATGTTACTATGAAAAATGATATCTAAAATGAATAAAATGCATTGCATTCTTTAATTTAATTAAGTACATGTTCGCAATAACAACCATTTTTACATATATGAGTTTTTTAATTTACGTTTTTTTTTTATGTTTGAGTTTTTTTAGCCATGATTCCTAAGAACAGATCTTTGTATATATTATAGTTAAAGACTTGCCCATATTCATCAATCTAAATATGCCACCCTGTTTAACGGTAACAGTAGAGGGTAGGC
This sequence comes from Acleris holmiana, assembly GCA_949316455.1. Lineage (NCBI taxonomy): Eukaryota > Metazoa > Arthropoda > Insecta > Lepidoptera > Tortricidae > Acleris > Acleris holmiana. The sequence continues at coordinate 9,560,033 of OX438785.1, forward strand.
AGAGCTACAGAAATATCAACAACTCCAAAACGCCTTCTCGATAATTTTGTAACAACATTTTGCACGAACAGGCTAAGATGTTTACCAGAGTATAAGTGACAGTAAGAGGTAACTAAGGGAATAAGGACTTGTAGTACTGTTAGGCGATGGGCTTGCAACCTGTCACTTCTTAAAATAATATGTTTTAATACTTTTTAAATAAAATACAGGATAGCAAAAGTAAAAATAACAAGCTATACCAAGACACGAGATCTCGTGTCTGGTTTTATTAAAAGCTACATAAATAATGAGTATCACGATCGACATCCAAATTGATCATAAACAATTTGGGTTTTGAAAGATTTAGACCAAAAAAAGAACGTAAGAGTGGCCAGAGACGAAATCAAAGGTTGCAACAACGTCGTTGTTTACACCTCTATATGTTACAAGTCTGTTTCTTCCAACAAAAGCGGTGCCTACAGACGGCATTATCATTCGTCGCATTCCTTTAATTTGCCTACAATTTGAATTCAAACCGGCATAAATCCTACGGAACCCTATCACTATCGGATCAGCAGTTTAAGGGTCCGAACCTTTTCTGGCGTTAATAAAACAACCCTTCGGTGCCTGCCTTATGGTACGGAAAATTAGAAAACTTTGAGAAAATTTCTTCGTTTCAGTTATACTTCATTTTATGGTTGGTAGGTGGCTTTTCCTGTTTCAAAGTTGTGGTTTAATTTTTATGGGCGTTAACAGGGTTAATTTTAAGTTAAGTTGAGGATTATCGTTACCTTGATGATGTCATTATGTGATATAATTATGAACTTTTAATGTTACTAAAACATAATTAGACTTAGAAAGCCGTGAAAAGTTTTGAGCGTTACTTATTAGGGTCATACACACTCTTAAAAACAAAAGTTGTCCCTCCTGTGGTCAATAGTTAAAAGCTTGTGTGCATACTGGGTGATTTTGGGGTCATGATCCGGAATGGCCAAAAGTGAATAAGATGGTCATAACCCGGAATATCAACCCCGAATTCGCCAAAAAAAAACAGCTGTTCCATACATTAACGGTGAATTAATTGAGAGTTAATGTATGGAACAGCTGTTTTTTTTTGGCGATTTCGTGGTTGGTCCCATTGGAAAGGTTGTTCAGTATGACCATTTTATTCACTTTTGGCCATTCCTGATCATGACTCCAAAATCACCCAGTATAAGGTATGATTTTATATGATAGGTCTAAAGCAGTCAAGGCAAAATGTGAAGTTCATGACCTTGTACTTTACAAACAATGTGCTTTTCTATAAACGTTTCAAAGGAAACAAATATAATAATAATAATCATCATTTATTTCAAGTAACAGGACTCATAATATTGTTAGTATACAAACACTTAAAAGCTACGATTAGTAGATTAATTTAACAAATATTTTCTCATTTGAGCACTGCAAGGGGCACGAAGTGCGTCGCAGTGTCGTAAATACGGACAATCCAGCCACTCCGCAATCGACCTCAACAAGTTGTTGGGGCTGGCCCGCACGCGGAGCACCAGGGATGCTGCACTTTTACGCATAGTTGCAGAAAAACAGTCGACGTGCGCTTCTGAAAACATCCCTGATGCACTACAGAAGCGGGGCAGCCCCACCCACACCCGGAACGCATTATTATATTGGACCCGGAGGGCCCCATAGGCCCGTTGCGTAAACTTTATCCACAAACTACACGTGTAGAAGAAGGTGCAGTAGGCTCTAAATAGCGACAACTTCACCTCCCTCGCACAACGCGCGAACTTGTGGGCAATCATGTTTGCCCTGACCGATGGGGTTCTCCGCTCCCGCTCGATGTCCATGTCGTCCTTGAGGTCGGCCGCCACTACATGACCGAGATACTTAAAATTCCTCACTCTTTCCAAAGGACTCCCCTCCCATCAAGGAGAATGGGAGGAATTTCAGTCATGCGATAGCGGCCGGTATCGAAGACCATGTACACACTATTCATCACATTGTATCTAGGGCCATGGGTGCCCACAAAAGTCTCACAAGTTTTTATTAACTTAGGAAGGCAACAGACAGATGCACTCAGTAGAACCATGTCGTCTGCAATATGATTGATGTAAGTGACTTAATATGAATAAAGCTAGAAATAAATTTATTTGTAAATCAACTTTTTCTGTAAACTTAATAAGCAATTATTTTTATTCATTACAAATTTTATGCACCCCTAATCTTTCTAAGTAATTATAAAATCATTGTCCTGAATAATAATAAACTGCTTCATAATTAATAATGCTGTATTTTTCGTTACGCTAAGTTAATTCAGGAGGTCGTTTGAAACGAGATTATGCCATAAATTTGGTTAATTTATTTATTACCTTCTTACCTTAATAAACGCGTCATTGATGTTAAATAATAATTCATTTTATTCTATTTATACTCCACCAAGAAAAATGTGCTACAAGTCTAATGTGACCATCTATCTGTGTGACTCAACGTGTTTTTTTTAAGAAAGCTAGTTTATTGAGATTTTTGAATAGCCAGGCTATTTTTATCATATTGTCAACTGAAGATAGCTCTTAATTACGTAACAGTAATGGCTGCCGAGTTAAATACACTGCCTAGGGTAAAACGTCCATTATTGGCCACGCCAGTAACTGGCCACTTTGCAATAATAAGTATAAAGCAAAAAATATGCTAACTTTTCTGCGATAAAAATAGTTAACACGCTTATTAACGTAAAAGGGTCATACACACTCTTAAACACAAAAGTTGTCTCTCCTGTGGTCAAATAGTTAAAAGTTTGTGTGCATATTAGTTACGTGTTTATATGATAGGCCTAAAGCAGTCCTGACGGCATTTTTGCGGGAATGGGCTTAGCCAGAAAATTAGGCCTTATAAACGTTAACTTTCGGTGTGTCCACAGGAAAGACGGTAACCTAAATCTGTGTATGACCCAAAAACTTGTGTAACAGCAACATTAGTTGTTTTTTATTTTTTCTTACTAATTATTTCAGCAAGTAATAAATCACACATTTCGGCAATTAAATTAAATCATCTACGTAATTTCGTTCTGTAATAGGTAGGAAGTTGCACGCGTTACATTGCTCCTAAGACAAACATTAAAAAAAATAACAGCGTCTTAATTATAAAAGTTACTGTATTTTGTCAGTAACTTTTATAATTAAGACGCTGTTTCTCACATTATTTGTGTGATCGTTAACAACGTTTAGATTAACTATAAAATTTACACGCTGTAGAAAATTAGTGGCTAGTAACAAAAAAAATGCAAAATGCGGTTATAGAATTATAAACAAGTATCTTTGGAGTTGTAGGAATTTCCGTAGGCACCCCTTTCCGGGAATGAAGGCGTGACGTTATGTATGTATGTATGTATGTATGATGGCTAGTAACTAAATTACTTTTACTTAACTGTCCAGTTATTGACGATTTATCTTTATATATATAAAAATTGAGGTGTGTGTCCCTATATTTCACTTTGTAGCCAAAACTACATATCGCAGACGCATAGTGTTTGTATGTGGCAATAGGTACAAGGCTCCCATTGTGCACTATGGTGGTTGAAAGTCAATAACTATAAGGGTGTGAAAAATACGGGGGTTGAAAAAAGTTAACTTCAAAAATGTGAGACTATCATTGATCTATAATGATCTGGATGGTTCTAGAAAATTTCTAGAATTATCTGGAAAGTTCTCAAATATATCCCTAGATTCTGATTAAAGAGAATGTTCTAGAAAATTCTAAAATGTATTCGATCTGGAATGTTCTAGAAAGTTCTGGAAATGGCTGGAATGATCTAGAAAGTTCTATAACTTTCTGGAATAATCTAGAAAGTCCTATATTGTGTACAATTATATATTATGTCGCTCTTTCAAGAGTAACCGCTAAACAAAACATGTGTGTATTGTCTAATGACAAAAATGCTGTAAACGTTGTTTATAAGGACATATAAAATAAAACTTCACATACTTTAGTTATAGTGTCGTAATAGAGCATTATAGAATGGCAGTTGTTTAGAGGTTGTTGAACACCTGAACTACGCAGGCTGCCACAAGTCAAGAACAACAAATAACTCTTTCTCAATTCAATTCTCATTTTTCGAGATAGTTTTTTGTGTTCATGGTAACGACGTCGGAATCCTACACTGAGCATGTTCCGATATGCTCTTGCCCAGTCTTTCCTACTTTCTTCTCCATTTCTCTCTTTTATTTACATCCATTAAATGTGACAAACACAACAACAACTTTAAACAAATGCAAATAGTGGTATTGATACATTTATTACGTAAAAACCTAACATTAATAAAAAAAATGAGTAAATGGCACCAATGCATATAAACAGAAACTATCATCTTAATACACGTTTAATTTTTAAACGAGCGACTACAAAAAGACGTAATTGTATCAGAAGGGCAGTGAATATACTTTATCTGGCAATTTTATTCTGACTCACCGCAGACGAAGTCGCGGGCGGAAAGCTAGTCTTAATATAAACCGGGCAAGAGCATATCGGCACAAAAATAAACACTTTAATCGCCTGCATCTCAAAAACCAATGATGTCTACTTACCTACTTAGTCATGATAGTTTTCCTTTAAAATTCGTTATATGTCCTTTCATTTAAGATTTTTTTCTGACTTTTAGCATTTGTAGTTTTGGCTGTAAGGGGGGGGGGCCTTGAGTCTAACAAAAATTAGCGCTTATAGCTTAATATTTCATAAACGGTTTGCTTGATCGAAAAACTGTTTTTACAACCCCGTAAAAGACCTACCCAACAATACCCCACACGATGGGGTAGACGCCAAAAAAAAAACATCCATGTTAGGTGTAGGGGAAGTACATAAAAAAAAAAATATACTACTTTGTTGGCGTGACTAATATGCATATTCATGCCAACTGCTGCGCTACGCTGCGGACGGACGGAAGGACATGGCGAAACTATAATTTGACTACGGAACCCTAAAAATGATAAAAGCAATATTGTCCTACCTGTATAAGTGTTAAAAACATTTTACAAAAAAGGAATACAGTCTCTTTTTACATCAAAAGCTATGAGAAATACGGTAAACCACGCACAATTAAAAGGAACTGTTTTTTATTTTATAAACTTATACTTAATTAGTTCAGGTTTATTTTGATAATAATCCATCTAAATGCTAAATTATTCTACGGACGAGAAACATGAATTGTGATTGGAATTATTGTAGAACTTTAGTTATTTTGCTTTGTATAAATCTAGCAGCAATACATATTTTAATTTAACGTGAATTATATAATTTACTTAAGGTTTCGTATTCTGCTGATGAATAAACACACAATAGACTCCCTGACGCAAATTTTACGTGTTTATCAGTGGTGGTAGGACCCTGTGCAGGGTTGTCCAGATCGCTACCACCATCTTATCAATTAAACTACTGCCAACAGTGTTCACATTGTTGTGTTCCGGTGTGGGTGTGTACATAGTAGGTAGATACTGAATAATATTTAATTAGAGATCATCTAATTAAAAACCCAATGTCCTTCCACTATCGACCTATGAAACATACATCCAATTGTCAGCGATACACAATTCAAAGAGCATTCACTTAATCAGACGATCCCTATTGAATCCTAGTAAATAAAAAAAATAAAAAAGAAGAAAAAACTAAATAACTTATAAAGCAGAAAAAATCCAACTTCCATTTCAAAATTACCTACTGAATGTAACAACTGCAACACTACTTTAATTTAAATACCATAAACTAAACGTTAAAATGGTGGTATCAAACTTTATAATTGCACAAATTTACCATATCACTTTAGGTAACTGCTCCTAACTCCAGACTCTGATTAAACATAGTTTATATTTGTCAAATGAAAAAAAAACAAAAGCACGCGTTATAATGCCACTGGCAACCGCATCGGAAAAGTAACGGACACGAACGAAATAGAATCACCATTTCAAAATCACCCATGAAACAACGGCAACGGTCCTTCCACGCACTATAAACTGACCTGCAAAGCGGTGGTATAGCTGAAACATTAAAACGGGTACAATGTCACTCTAACTCCCCAGACACTGGCAGTAAAAACTTTGTCTGTGCCTGTCCAAAGTGTCCAATTAAAAAAGACCAAAGGCATGCGCCCGGGTTATAATGCCACTGGCAACCGCATCGGAAAAGAAAAGCGTATTCGAATTTCAAATATCACTCGTAACGGACACGACGTGTGTGCATCGATATCACAGTTAGGATCGCTAGTGTAAAAATTATAATTGGGAAGACGAGAGAGAAAAATATTTATGATTAATTTTATTTCTTATATGTATACATTTCAAAGTAGCTGGACTTGACTTTGAAACTCGGAATGGTGTTGATAGCAGTACAGTGAAATACAATACATTTAATATGTTTTATTAAACACCACACAAAGAATATTAAACAAGAAAAAACATTTGAAATTGTTAAATGGAAGACAACAAGCGGTCTTATCTTATCACTATAAGCGATCTCTTCCAAAAATCCTTAGATAGAAGAAAGGCAGCAAAGATTAAATTAAAGTAAAGTAGGTAGTCCAAACAAAGATAACAATGTCAACTTCAATTCAATTCAATACACAGTTTTCTTTAAAAAAATACACCAAGGGGAAATTTCACAATATTGACCCAGTCAAAAATAAACTCTAAGCTTGTACTATGGCTACTAGACAACGATAAACATACATATACAGAAATAGGATTACGTATTTAAAACCATAGAAATATATAAAACATCACTCAATAACAAATACTCGTGGTCATCACACAAATATTTATCCATACCGGGAATCGAACCCCGGACTGCTAGCTTCATACGCAGGCTCACTACAAACTGGGCTGAAGGCGTCGTAAAACCAATCATTTTTAAATCTAAATGTATCAATCCAGTTACTACAGCAATAGCATAGCGTCAGAAGCGACACGAGCTGACAATCGGCGGCTAACGAGAAACTTCAACGGTGATATTCGAATTTCGCTTGCATTTTTGGACATTCGAATATTTTTGGGTGGTTTTAGAATACTCCCGCGTTCAGAGAGTAAGAAATTCCCTTTTTCAAAAGTCCCGGACTTTTACAAGTGGATTTTAAAAGGAATGCATCATCAACGGTCTAGAAGGTGTATGGTAAGTGCAAAATTTAGCTTTTTTCTATTTAGATGCCTAATGCGATAAATAAACATAACCAACCTTTTGTCGTGAAATGTTATTTATCACGTTTGTTTTTTAGACCATCGAAATGTCGAAATGAAGATCCTCTCTTGATGAATTGTAAGTAATTACTTAGTATTAAATGTAGGTTGTGAGAATTTAACAAAGCTACTTTCACATTATAGTAATTAGTATGGATACCGACTGCAAAATTCATTATTAAGTTTCATTATTTTTTTAATTTGAAATTGCAGTACCTTATTAATAACATAAATACATCATACATCTTTTTTTCGACATAGCCCGAAGAATAGCTAAACTTAAGTGGCAGTGGGCGGGGCACATTGCTCGCAGGACTGATGACCGATGGGGTCAGAAGGTTCTTGAGTGGCGTCCACGGACCGGGAGACGAGCTGTTGGTAGGCCTCCAACAAGATGGAGCGACGACCTCGTAAGGATGGCGGGATCGCGATGGATGCGGAAGGCACAAGACCGGTCTAAGTGGAGAGCCTTGGGGGAGGCCTATGTCCAGCAGTGGACGTCTTTCGGCTGATATGATGATGATGATGATTAATAACATGGTCAACTTAATAGTGTGTGTTATTCTCTATTTAGAATAAAATGTTTTGCTGCTAATTCAAAACGTAAATAAAATAAAATTAATAACATGTTTCCAATATTGACACTCCAATCAGCAAACATTGGTTTGATTGGCGGGGCCAAAGCATTTAATAAACGGGTATAAAATTATCAGCTTAACTACACAACTAAGCACATTTAATTTAAAACTAATAAACTGAACATCGATGTTAAATAGAATAATCTAGAAGTGAACAACATGATTTTACAAAATAAAAATAAAAGTACAGACGTATGACTAAACTATATTTTTATTCAAAAACGTTCTGTAAATCTATTTTAGTTAAAGTACGTTCTGTCAAATTCAAATGTCATATTGAAAGATAAGGAAAAACCAAGGATTTGACAGAAGCGCATGTAGCTAACCCTATGTGCTTCTGTTTAGTCCAGGGTCGCCTTGAATCACCGAGACTCATTTCACCGAATGTGTCGTTTCACCGAATTTAATTTCAACGACGGCATATTTCTTTAAACCTTATTGTTTTTGGTTAACTTAAGCTTATGTTACGTTGCTTTTAGTAGACCGGTGAGCACCAAAAAATTTAAACTCCTGTGGCTTGTTTCACGAAGCTACAAGTTACGAATTACAAGCGGAAGGCTCTTTCTAAATCCTGTTAAATCGCCCAATGCTACTTAAATTTAGCATTTTTTATGACTGTTTCTAGTGCGGATCTCCTAATTTCTGATTCGATCACGTAAAGACATTCGAGCATAGCCGTCTCCATTGCCTTCGGTGACCTTGAGCTTTCATTTGAAGCCAATAGTTAGCGCCACCGCGTCAAATTTATGTGCATGCAGATTCATCTGAGCGCTTCACAAGCTGACTGCAAATTAGCGAGTGGTTTTTGATGCAGTTGTGACACATACGCAAAACAACGCATTGTATATGTAGGTAGATAATGTATGGTATAAAGATAATTGAGCACAGAAGGCCTCTATATTTCTACTATCTAAAACGGTTTTATCATTTGACCGAATTTCATATGCAATAATTTCATTTGCCCTAATTTCTTAACCTCATAAAACCCGATGTGAAATTTAAACTACATTGTGATAGTAATATTTTTTTTCTTTGTTTAAAAATTTATAACGGTATAATAGAGCATTAGTATTTAATTTTGTACTTTATTCCCTTGCTGGTAGATACAAATTTCTATTCACAAAAAATCTTCCTGTTTGTAATATGGTGGGCCTTACGAGGACATGACATAATTTTATATGCCCTAACGATCATGTGCCATAATATTAATTTGTCATAAAGGCATTTTTTCTGAAACCAACTATTCAGAATTGTTATAAAACAAACCTACCCTAACCTATTGGGCTCTATGCGATGGCATCAGCAAAAATGAAATTTTAAGAAAAAATGTCGTTATGGCAAATTGAATTATCGTATGTGATATTAAGGAAAATGAAGATTATTGCGAGTGACCACTACACCTATTTCAAATGAAATGACTGTAATATTGCCTTTGAGATAGATCTTAGTATGTGAATAAAAATACGATAAAATGTTAAAGGCAATTTGTTTTTTTCCAGTAGAATAGAGGCTACCGCGTGATAGAAAGAGAGCTCTGAACCAAGCGAAGTCTAAAAAAAAATCTATGACTACCATTATCTAATCCTTTAACCTGCCGCTAAGCAGCAGTATTCGTACTGTTGTGTTCCGGAGTGGGGATAAGACAACCGGTGAAATTACTAGCATAGAGGCATTCCATCTTAGTCCTCAGGGTTGGCAACGCATGTGCGGTCTCAACCCTTACGAGGTTGAGACATTTTTGTAACAAACAGGAAGATTTTTGTAAATTTTTTTTTTTTTTTTTTTTTTTTATGTTAAGGAGAAGGCACACGAGCACTCAGGCCACCTGATGGTAAGTGGAATCTGAGACCCATACACATTTGAATTCTCAAGACTATAATCCTAAGACCTCAAAATCCTCCTAAATTTGTATCTAATAAGGAATTAAAGTTCAATTACTGATGCTCTTTTCAAAAGTTTTACTTTTTTTTAGAAATGAACTTTATTCCCATTACAATGTAGTTTAAATTAAATTGCCTTGATTTTGTACTTACATCTTATTGCACATCGGGCCTTACGAAGTTAAAATTGCAGGCTTTGTAAAGATCCCATCTACAATCAGGTGGCCTGTATGCTTGTTTGCCTTATCCGTACCATAAAATACATAGAACCTTGTAGCAGACAGCCATTAATTATTCTTTACATAATTTTTATCTCGTGACTTGACGCTGTCTGTACGACAGGGTTCTATTACCAGCTTAAGTTTTACAGTTTTTGGATCCAATCTTAACCTTGTAAGACCTAATTACCTATCGTTAGTTACAATGTAATTGCAACCTTGTCGAATTAGAAATAGAGTGCACTTTATGTTTAGTGATATGTCCTCAAGTTAAAACCTGGGGACTCTGCAGGTCAGATTACAAATGCCAATCAACCCAACCAAGCAAGCATGCAACCCAAGAACCAAGATGGAATGTTTTAAGTAAAACCTAGTCTTACTCCGACAGCCAAACAACACGAGAACACTGCTTGGCAATAGGATTAGCCAGTAAACTGGACGAAGCAATCAGGGCGGATTACGTTCTACCACCCACAAACTCTTGTTACCCTAGTACATGGTGCTATTCTCTTGAAAATTCTGTCAAACGGTCGATCGAGTGAGCAATTAATTTCCATCTGTATTTCATTTTTTATTGTTTAGTGTTTTGCATCAAATAAACGATTTTCTTCTTCTTTTTCAGTCTTACAAGCGGGTTCACTCTGGCGGGTTAGAAATAAGATAAGTTCTGCGGGTCTACTTTGATATCCGTAATTCGAAATTCGGATCGCCCCGTCACTTTTTTGCAAATTAGTTACACATTGAGAGCAAAAGGGATAGCAATAGACGAAGTTTGAATTACGGATTTCAAAGTAGCCCCTGTAGTGTTCCACGTTCTGGATTTTAACAACGATAACACTTACGTGTCTGTTCTTTTTATAATATATTAAATTTTACTTCCTTGAGGCATTCCATCTTAGTCCTCAGGGTTGGCAACGCATTTGATGTCTTAGGATTGCAGTCTTATGATTATAGTCTAACGAATTCAAATGTTCATGGGTCTCAGATTCCATTTACCATCAGGTGGCCTGAGTGCTCGTGTGCCTTCTCCTTATCATAAAAAAGACTATTAAAAGTGACAACACGATTACAAAAAAAAAGTATTAGCAACGTATAATACGGTCTCTGGGGTTCCATTCCACTCGGTGAAATAGAAATGCTTTTGAAATGTTATCGTATTGTTTTTAACTCGACCGCCATTATTGTCAAATTAATAAGAGCTGTTATAACTTTAACGTTATATCCTTTTTCCCAGAAGAATATAAGCCCTGGTCTCTTCCAAAACTATATCCGTTTTCACAATTAAATATTGCCCAGTTGAAAACACTACCAATTTGTTGCAACAAAATAAACAGTTTTGATTTGGTTTCAGAACAAAATAACCCGCCGTTACCGATATGCAATCGATACCATCCATTTGAATTGCATGAGCATAACCAATCGTATCAATTTGGATAATTTTGCGGTAAAGGCGTCCTTTTTGTCGATTTTTCCGTTTAAAGTTGTCTCTTGACAAAACAAGGTAAAAAACTTTTCAGTTTTCTTGGCGAGTATTTACTAAATAACATCCGACAAAAAAGACGGTATAAATGGGTATCATTTCATCGAAACGCTATTTTCTGCTGAAACCATAATGTTTGCATGGTATCTTAAACATCTAACCTAACTTACGTGTTAATGTTTAATATACCCTGAAAACATTATGGTTTCAGCAGAAAAAAGCGTTCGATGAAATGATACATTCGATGAAGTAATGAGTTACCGTTATAAATGTATAGTATGCACCTGTGTATCCGAGGCATCGTAACTACCAAACGGATGAACCGATATGACGTTTTTTATAAAAAGAAGTCTATTTCATTTCCCCTTTTATTCCTTGACATGTATGGTTGTTCATTACGGCATGTGCTGATCCGATGACGCACTTAGAAGGTGGCAACAGGATATTTGCCATAGTAAACTACCAACGAGAATCTTTTATTTTGGTAATTTACATAAAACAATGTCCTTTTCTCGATACGTTTGCAGTACGATGAGGTTAAATCTCCCTCTTCTAGGTTGAGCGTCACCCCCCGGCGTTCCACCGATTGAGTCACGAAACACGGTAATTCTAGGTTCAAAGAAAACTTAGCACGACATGAAACAATCCTTGAAATAATTAAAATAAGGTCAAATTATAGTATACCTCTACATAAATGACGTAGATAGAAATCGGTGCAGCAGAGTAAAAGGAAAATGATTCAGCACATACATAACTGCATAGTTTAACTGTTGTATATTAATATAAAAAGTTTCTCGTTGTTTCACTGACACTCATTTCATAAAACGTATTGTTTCAACGAATCCCACTTCATCGAAATCAATTTTCTGCTGATACTCTGTTTTTTGTCAGATTATCTTATCATTCAAATAACCTGACAAAACAGGTTGGGTTAGACTTGTGACTATTACAAAATCTAAACTCCAGCGCCTAATCCTCTCTATCCTCGTAAGACCCGGTGTGCTATAGAAAGTACATAATCCAGGCAATCCAATTTAAACCTTATTTCAAGTCGCATAAAGTTCATTTGTATTTGTTTCTAAATTGAAAATATCATTTAAGTGCAAAGGTAATTGAACTTTATTTCCTTGCTGGTAGATTCAAATTCCTACTCACAAAAATCTACCGGATGGTGGGCCTCAAGAGGTTAAGAAATTAAAATTCTGTGAAATGATACGTTCTATGAAATGAGTGTCGGTGAAACAAGAGTAAACCTAAAAGTGCGAGTCGTACTCGCGCACGAAGGGTTCCGTACCATTATCTACACAGCCACGGTGGTGTCTGTATTAAGATCGAGCAAAAATAGGCCAGAAGTGGCGTTTTTTGTATGGTAAATATTTATATTATTTTAATTTTATTGTTTATCATTAAATAAAAAACACAATTGAGTATTTTGTGAATATTTCAAGTGCCTACCTGTTGCCATTATTAAGATCGAGCAAAGAACGGCAAAAAAATCGCGTTTGTTGTATGGGAGCACCCCTTAAATATTTATTTTATTTTGTTTTTAGTTTTTGTTGTTATAGCGGCAATATAAATACATAATTTGTGAAAATTTCAACTGTCTTGCTATCACGATTCTTGAGATACAGCCTGGTTACAGACGGACGGACGGACAGACAGTGAAGTATGTATGTATGTATGTAAACACTTTATAAAAGAAGAAGAAGAAGTCTGAAGTCTTAGTAATAGGGCCCCGATTTTACCCCTTGGGTACGGAATCCTAAAAAAACTATCACAATAAAATGAACGAGTAGATCTAGTGCCACTAATCTCTAAACTTGTACTAGGCAACGATAAACATACTTCATGTAGAGAACTATCCTCAAATAAGTACATAGAAAGCTTCCAAGACTCAAAAGATATAGGAGCAAGTAAGGCTTCAGTACTTCATTGCCCATCCACACTTCAATCCTAACTCACACCACCGCGTGCATTCAATCTCGACCAGCATAGAATTTAGTCAGTAATGCTATTCTCTAACATAACATTATATTTAATATTTTAGTTTGACCCTTTAACTGTTATGAACTATTTAAATAAACTATATAACAAAGAAACTATATAAAATATCAGGGGACAATCTCACACAAATTGGGATATCCCAAAAAAAATAACTCCTGGTTTTTAGGGTTCGGTAGTCAAACTAAAATCCCTTATAGTTTCGCCTTGTCCGTCCGTCCGTCATCAGCTTAGCTCAGAGACTCTTGGTACTAGAAAGCTGTAATGCATCTTAGTCACGACAAGAAAGTGGTAAAATAAAATATTGAAAAAAAAAAGTTTTTAGTATACCTCCCCTCCACGTAACGTGGGGATGTATTTTTTTTTCTCGTCTACCCCATAGTTTGGTTTGTTGTTGGATGAGTCTTTTAAAAGTATAACGGATTTATGAAAACATTTTTTGTTTAATGGATCCGTTTATGAAATACTAGCAACCGCCAGCGGCTTCGCCCGCTGCAACTTTTTTTCTTGACATTTTTTTTTTATTTTTGTATTTTTTTTTATAAAAATATCCTGTTACTTCTAGTTTTCCCAGAATATGTGTACAAAGTTTCATGATGATTCGTCAAGTGGTTTTTGCGTGAAAGCGTAGCAAACATTCACGCTTTTACATTTATACCTAATATTAGTATGATTAAGCGACACGACTAAGTAGACATCATTGGTTCTTGAGATACAGGCGATTAAAGTGTTTATACCTACTAAAATCATCTAACGGCCGAAACCTATATTGAAACCGCGGATAGATAACGCTTACTTCGGGTTGAAATTTGACATTTTTGACCATACAAAATGTGTCAAATTTTTATCCGTAGTAAGGCTATCTGTCCGCGGTTTGAATATAGGATTCGGCCGTAAGACACCAAATGGGGGGCCAAAGTTCATATAAAATTGCAATTTAGATTATTGGAACTCCGAAACTGTATCTCATACCATTTAAAATAAATAAATGTCAGGGGACAATCTCACACAAATTGACCTAGTCCCAAACTAAGCTCTAGGCTTGTACTAGACAACGATAAACATACTTATTAAGAGAAATAAATACTTAAATACATAGAAAACATCCAAGACTCAGGAACAAATATTCGCGCTCATCACACAAATATCTGCCCTTACCGGGATTTGAACCTAGGACCGCTGGCTTCGGAGGCAGGGTCACTACCAACTAGGCCACCGTCACATCATAATGATCACTATTCATAATCAATATTAAATAAACACCAGTTTATTATCGGGATTTAAAAACATATTTAACTGGTAAATAAGGTTAGGTTAGGTTTGTTTTATAAATTACGTCCTAAAATCAGGACGGTTTCAGTAAAATTCACTTTAGGAGTTGCGGTGATTATGAATAACAATTATGAACAAAAAATTTCGGAGAAGTTATGAGTAAAGTCACAAATCGTTATTTGTATGAAAATAGACCCACAAAATGACTTTAAATAGAAAATTTGTTATTACTTACTTGTTGATTTTTATGTTTCTAGTACTTAACGTGTATCAGTAGGGTCACTTCCCTGAAGTACCTTGGTGTTATCTTGGATCAAAACCTCAACTTTAAAAAACATATTACAAGTACATCAAATAGAGTGCGTAAGGTGATATACACCATGAAATTTTTAAGAGACTGCTGATGGAAATTTGATAAAGCTGGTATATCTTGCCCTATGTCAGTCCATCCTAGATTATTGTATTCTAGTTTGGGGTGGCTGTGCAAAATCCTCGTTGATATCTCTGGAAAGAGCACAAAGGGCGGTTTTAAAGGTAGCCCTTCGAAGACCCCGGCGTTTCCCCACGCTGGATCTTTACAAGGAGGCTGAAGTTTTAAGCGTAAGGAAACTATTCTTACTGCGAGCTATAATTTTCACTCATAAGAATATTCTACATCTGCCATTCTATTCTGATTTGTTGAGGAGAACGGTTTTTAAAGTTCCCATTCCAACTGTAAAAACTGCATTCGCCAAACGTTTCAAAGTATTTATCCTTCCTCATATTTATAACAATTTTGTAAAAGTATTTGACATAAAACTTTGCCGAGCTGTTGTGGCTAAATTGCGAATACGGGAGCTCTTGATGTCGTGGTCTTATGATCAGGCTGAAGCAGTACTGAGATAGTTACCACTCGTATTTCCATCCCGTTACTTACTCCACATTCACTCACACTCACACATTAACACTACAAATTATTTGATTATTTTTCGGGTTCTTAATAACCCCCTTAACCTTTAAAATAAAATTAGGATAATTTTTGCCTAGTGTAAATATCTTTTCTTATCCAATTTAATATCATTGTTTATTTTTTCCTGTCTTAGCTATAGCCGCATGTGTTTTTGAAATTCTCATGTATGTACCGACCTCCACGATACAGGCAACGCCTAGTGTGGAGGTCACTGTTTGTAATTTAAATGTAACACCTTTTTTGGCAAATAAATAATCTAATCTAAAATAATCTAATCTGACGGCTTTGAAACACTACGTACACTAAGCATGGTCCATCATGCTCTTGCCCGGTTTTATATACATAGATGAACCTATTCTTGGGTTTGACCTTATAATTTATGTTGGAATTACAGATTTCAGGAATTCCTTTCACTATACTACCCTAGGATCTACATCGTTTAGTCGATTCGTCGTTCGACGTCGATCTCAACGTCTAGAGAGAATACACTAACTGCGTGTGTGGGTGGGTATATGAATAGCCCTCGTTACCTATTGAATTGCATTTACTAATAGGTCAAATTATGTGCACTAGTCGACAGCTATTCCATTTAAATAACTTCGAGTCCGGTGCTAATAGTAACATAATTTAAATTTGAATCCTCTTGTTGATTTGAATGTAAAGTTTGGGCATTTTATTAGTAGGAGAGGTTGATGGATCTGAACTAAAGAGATTGAATGTTGAAAAAAGTTATATGATCCATATTGCTTTTACGTTGAGGATGCTATTTTATAAGTACGAGGCAAAATATTGATTTAAAAAAAATACAATATACTTGGGTCATACACAGATTTAGGTTACCGTCTTTCCTGTGGACACACCGAAAGTTAACGTTTTTAAGGCCTAGTTTTCTGGCTAAGCCCATTTCGCAAAAACGCCGTCAGGACTGCTTTAGACCTATCAGATAAAAACATAACTTATATGCACACAAGCTTTTAATTATTGACCACAGGAGAAACAACTTTTGTTTTTAAGAGTGTGTATGACCCACTTGCGAACCTATTATAGTCGTGTGGATAAGCGTAGATAAAGCATGTCACTTTCTGACCAGTGGCCCTTAACGTTAGTGCGAGAGTGTCGATTGCTTTATGCACCGCGATAAAGGTGAACATAATTCGGGCTCGTAGAGAAAACGCTTAATAGGAGCTCATTTTACACAAAACTTATATTTTACATTCAATAACATTAAACATAATGTATGGTTGCTGGGTTAGAATAGTGCCGCTCCATGTCTTCCCGCGGATGTCGTAAGATGCGACCAAGGGAATATTGGCTTGTGATACTGTTAGGCGATGGGCTTGCAACCTGTCACTAATACACTATTAAACTTCTTGGCCTGTCGTGCAAAATGTGGTTCTCTGCTTATTCGCTGACAAATCTCTGACAAATACATCGTTTTACAACCTATTCATTTGCCTAACCACTTTTTTTTCTGTAACTACAAATATTTCAGGATTTTTATAACACTAACCTAACCTAACCTATAGTGTTCTGCACGATGATCCGGAAATAAATTCAAAGTTACCATTGTCAAATGATATGTTTTTGAAATGAGTTATTTTTGAAATGAGTTATTTGTGAAACATTAGTTATGAAGTGATAGAATCCCGCAAAATGTGGTTACAGAATTATAAACAAGTTTGGACTTGTTGCTATTTTTTAACTCTGCCTACTCTAAACTGAGAATAGGCGTGATCTTTTGACATTAAACAACAATAAAAGTCCATGTAACGCTGTCAGTTATATTAAGGTGTGTTCACACGAAAACTTATCCTAACAACCGTCGAACAGATCGCCCAGAATTGTGTAAGTTAGTTGTTATCGAGGAAGGCGTCTTATCTATAGTTAAACTTTAAGGACTGCAGATTACCCCTTTGTGAGTTGGGGGGTTATCATTATCTGATGTATCAATATGTTGGGGTCTTGATCAAATATTTGCTTGGTTCTTGGTTGTTAACGGGTAAATGGTTAAGTTGATTTGTTACCTACTGATAAATGAGATGTCAATATATATATATATATATATATGTTAATTTATACATCTGCTCATTGAAAATCCTGATAACTATTACTGCTTTAAAGAGGTTTGATATCTTCATAAAAGCATGTAGAGGTAATATCAAAAAAAAACAAGAAAAAATATTTATTTGTCAATAACATAGTTATACTCCATTTTTGGTGTTTGGAGAATATCCCGATGTGGTCATCGGGGCATCTCAACAAAACGCAAACGCAAAAGGCAGTATCTCAGACAAAACTCCTATAACAAATGTAACCTTATTACGAACGGCTCAGGATTGAATATGCTTTGGCCATTGAATCAGAGATACTGTATTTTGGCTCAGGAGGGCAGAAATTGTAGGGATACTTATTGTCGCACAACGGAACTTTTTTCGCCTTCCTTGTTAGTACGCTTAACACGTAGCTTAGCGAAAAGGATCCAACCCATCAATTTCACACGAGTCAAATTTTACTTTATATTGAGATTACAGCAATAAGATTTAAATTTAAATATATTTGCATTGTGGGTTGAATCCTTTTCGCTAAGCTACGTCCACTATGCTCCAACTTTTTGGTCCTCAGCCAAAAATTTTGAAATTGTTCTTATTTTTAGTAAAAACGGTATTGAATTGGCAATGTGATCAGTCTTGGGAATATAGAAGCTACGAGTACATTAGAACCCCTGAGATAGCCTAAGTTCTTTTATCATGGGAAACTGAGATGAAAATCTGCGCGAGACCAGGAATCTGCAAGATAGAATAATTTCTCATTGGTTATTTGGTCGACTGGTGCCATTAGGCATTAGGTCCGCCATTTGTACTTATTTTTGTACAATAAAGATTAAATAAATAAATAATTGAAGATCAGCCTGGGTAAATAAGAAGCTATGGAGAGATCTGAATATCTTAAAGAAAGATATAATTTGTATTTCAGAAGGAAATCTAAGGAAATGCCTGAAAGCAATGAGATGTTCCATTATAAACCGACAACACCCATACTTAAAAGCGTGCTAAGAGCATTCGCGGTTTTAAAAGGAACGGCACGATGTCCAAAATATATCGACGGTGGAAATTTCAAATGTCGTAAGGGACATTTTGTCGTAAGTACACTAAATATACCATTGAAGTCATTTTTTTTTTCTATCTTTTTGTTGTATTGAAATTTCGATATGACTTCTAATAAAAAAGTTATGAGTTGGTCAAAGTTTGTCGTAACTTCCTAATATTTAAAACTCTATGTTGTATCGGTCAAATATTTTTGTATAACGTCTTGTTTCATTAAGCGAAATATCGTATATCTCAATATTTTTAAAATTCCTATGTTGTAAGGCACTAAAAAGAATACATTTTGTCAGATAAATACTGTGTTTTCGGAGTTGTAACACACATTTTCTTCTTATTTTTTTTGTTGTAAAGGACAGTATTTCCTAAACCACTGTATTTATGGAGGTCCAATTAAAAAATTAGGGTAGGCGAAGTTATTTAAAAAATACGCTTCCAAGAATCATCTTAATGGGATGAGTAGTTTCCAAGTTATGAATTTAAAAAAGTGGAATTTTGTTTTCTGGCTCCCCTGAAAAGTAAGCGTTTGTCCCTTACGACATTTGAAATTTCCACCGTCGATATGTTTTATTGTTAAAGAAGCAAGCTTTACAAAACTAATATTTGTCAACCCACATAGAAACTTTTACGACGTATTGTAATACAGTGTGCCCTTAAGGCTTATTTACACATTGATAGAGAGGTGCAAGCTAAAAAAACATTATTGAAACTTGTTTTAGTTTACATTTTTATAATATTGTAGTGTGTAAATATCTTAATCTGGCAATAAATCTTGATACAAATTGGTACTGGCGTAATTTATACCCCAAAACGGACAAACGTACTTTTTATTACAAAAATTGGACAGTTCCCTAGGGAACACCTATGAACGACTACTATCTAAGACATAGTAATAATATCGACGCTTGAAAGGCAAAATGTGATAAGCGACATTTTTTGTGATATTGAGTTACATATATCGTTCAAATCAGACAAATCTGCTGATTTGAACGATATATGTAACTCAATATCACAAAAAAAGTCGCTTATCACATATGACGTTCAAGCGTCGATATAAGCTATCAATACCATTAAACACAATGACATATACTTCATCTGCATCTTCACTTCTACACTAATAATATTATAAAAAAAGAAACTTTTGCATGTTTGTAACGAATAAACTCAAAAACAACGAAACCGATGTCAAAAATCTTTCACCATTAGAATGCTACAATGTCACAGAGTAACATAGACTATGTTATATTTTTCTACGCGGACAGAGTTGCGGGCAACAACTGGTTATTATATAAAGTTACTTAAACCAGCCAATTTGTAAATTAAGTACTTAACTTAAAGTTTAATCTTGCTTTAGAATGGAAAATGTTCGTTTACCAGAGCTTGCACAAAAGAACTGGAGATCCACAGAAAAGATAGGCCAGGAACTGAGCTCGATTCCAAATGTAACCCCCATTTTAGATAAAACGGTGGCAGATGTGATAGTTTTAATGAGTTTGGCTTGAGTCAGTATGCTGATGTTATTTAAAAGGGTTGTATGCACAGTCACCAGCAATAATATATTAAACAACATCCACTTAAAACTATCTGACATGACCTTATGTTTTCAGTAATAATGACGTGTCAAATATTTTTGAGGTCAATGTTGGATAATTATTGTTGGATTGTTAGTCTACATACAGCCTTAGCCGGAGGTGTTCACTCATGCAAAATTCAAACTTTAAAAGGTACATTTATATCATTTATTACAGAAAGTTGTATGTCTATCAAAAAAAAATACTTATTGGCGTTAAGGAAAATTTCGAGGAAAAAAGGGACGAAAAGCTAGAAAAGGTCGAATTCTACAATAAAATGATTAATATATTGTAGAATTCGACCTTTTCTAGCTTCAGTTTTCACAAGCAAAGCTACTTCTCAACGATATCTTCTAATGATTCATATTTATACAAACACTTTAAATTTTATGTCTATTTTTTTATTGAAAAATAATACCTTAGTTTTATTTATAAATTACATAGGATAACGTGCTTAACACCTTTCACCAAAGCTGTACGTATGTAAATAATTTGTGGTACGGTCACGAGTGTAAACTTAAGACCTATTTATAAAAAAAAACTGCTTGAAGTTGTCAATGTCCGTAAAGATGCCAAGTTATTTGTAACTTAGAGGAAACTCAACCTTATTGCTGGAGAATGTCAGATCGACTTTGCACCTAAGGTGGGTCACAAATTGAAGTGTTTGATTGTACAAACACAAGACATAACAATTATAAAATAAACAAACATATAGCAGGCATATACAAAGCCTAACTTATGCCTTTTATAATAATAATAACTGCATAAAAGCATACCGGACCGAAAGTAAAAAAAAAAAGTTAATAAGTATTGTTATTTTAATTTATTCCTTGCTTAACTTTAATTTTAACTGATTATGAATTTTCTAGTGTTTTTTACCACAAATTCAATTTTAGTAATATTTAATGATTTATGATCTTAAAGTAAAACCACTTACTTAATTTTAATGTTTAATTTGATTCTTGGCAAAGAAAACTAATTAGCGTATATTATTATTTAATTAATTTTCTACCGTTTATATTTAAGATATGTGTAAAAAACTTCTTATTCACACAAATTACATTCATGTTCTTGCAGTTTTTTAGTTAAAATAATACTGCTTTTATATGCAGAGCGTTCTAATTATTTTAATGAAATCAACTGTACAAAGTTATTTGTTTACGCTGTTGTGTTAAAACGGAAAAACGGTCCGGCGCATTTGCATATTATTCGGTTTTGTATTTCTTTTTAATTATAACAGTAAGTATTAGATTTGTCTGAATATGAAAAAGACTTATCTACAAAGAGGTATCGTAAACAAAGTCAATGGTTAAGGAAAACTTTTCATAACTATAATAGCCATAACCGAATTCTTCTACGTACCCAAAGGGTAAAAATGGGACCCTATTGCTAAGACTCGGCTGTAAGTCTGTCTGTCTGTTACCAGGCTCTGATGAACCTTGATAGCTAGATGGTTGAAATTTTCACAGATGATGTATTTTTGTTGCCGCTATAACAACAAATACTAAAAACAGAATAAAATAAATTATTTAAGTGAGGCTCTCATACAATAAACGTATTATTTTTGCCGTTTTTTGCTCAATATTAGTAACGCCAACACTAGGATCGTATGTCGGGTGCGTTCGGCTGGCTACCACCTTTTTATCCTTTAACTACAAATACTAAAAATCTGTAAAAAATCTTAAAAGCAAAAGCATATAACCAATTTTAAAGAAAAACTATCACGACTAAGTAGACATCATTGGTTCTTGAAATACAGGCGATTAAAGTGTTTATACCTACTAAATCATCTAAGACGACACTAATTGACTTTAGATTGAAAATAAGTTATTACTGAATAAGTTAATATGTTATTTGGGTACGGAACCCAAAAAAAAGTAGAAGTTTATTGAGCAAAACTAATTTTGGAACTTTACTTTAATATACTGTTCATAAAAGCGACATGTGTGATTCTCGCCGGTATGATTACATAGCACAGGGCTTACTTTTACCAAAAGTTTTTTTTCTATATCGTCCAATTTTTACGTCAGCGAATACCGCCAATTCGCGGCGAGCGCTAACATATATAATATCACTAAACCGCTCAGATAGATCAGCCTAATCGAGTTTAAAATTTTTTTTTGGTTTGTTGTATAACAATCTTTTACTAAGTTTTTTCCCGATTGCAACCAAGGTCCTTTATTCTAAATGAAAAAAAAACATAGATTTTGGAATGTTATCGTATTGTCAACTTTATGTATGTAGTCTTGACAGTAATGGCGGCCAAGTTAAAACCAATATAACGTCAATTGCAATGTCACTTCGGCCTAGTTGTTGACTCTGCTTTTGAACCTAGCGGTCCCTGGTTTAAAATCCGGTTAGGGGAGATATTTGAGTGATGAACGCGAGTTCTTGTTCCCGAGTTTTAGATATTTCTATGTATTTAGGTGTGTTACTCCATATCCTTGTTGATAATTGTGTAACCACAATTTGCACAGACAGGCAAAATGCAAAATGGCATATGTTTACCAGTGAGAGGTTGCAAGCAGCTAACAGTACTACAAGCCCTTATTCCCTTGATCGATTCTTACTACATCCACGGGAAGACATGGATCAGGAGATGAATTTTCATAAATCCCTTCTTAGGGCACCCCAAGGATATATAACATTCCCTCCAATTTTCAAGTCCCTGGCTCGGTCGAGCGGTTTCAGCAATGCGTATTACGGTAGATCAGTACTTCGAGAATAATCTTTTTCTTTCGATCGAGTTAATAATGTTAGCAGGAAAATGTGTATCGGTATTGGTATTAGCATTTTCTACTAGTTTGATAGCAAGTTGGCATTGACGATGATGATTGAGTAGTAAAGGTGAAACGCAAAATAAAGTATGAAAACGTGAGTCTCTTTTAAGGTTTTGTACAACGGATAGTTTCAGAATACGTTTTCGAATATAATATGTTTTTTAAATTAAAAAGTAAAAATAACTAAATTTTTTTTCAGACCGGAGGAAGTATGGGGAGCTGACTGCCAACCTTCACTAGTTGGAGAGGCACTACAAGAAGAAGAAGAAGTTCAGAATAATCGTCAGAAGTAAGTTTTTGAAAGTCCTCAATGTGAAATGTGGGGATTGAGATCGGAGCTAATAAGAAAAGACGTGTTTTATACATTTTATTAAATTTTATTTAAAATGTACAATTTTTTTGGATTAAAGTTTTTTCAATTATCGCCACTCCCCACATTTATATACAAACAAAAAACCTAATGCGTTTTAAAAACCGCCGCGTTTTTATTTACCAAATACTTTGTCCCTCTCTGCCCGTGACGCCGCACAGTTTTTACAGCTCTTCACACTCTTTTACGGCCAGCAGTTGGGCTATAAATTCAAAATGGCCGGCGTTACTTGAGCTCCCTCTCCCCCTTTCGCAGTAAAAACGTCAACTACCCATATGAAAGGGTATGGGAATCGATAGGCCAACCTAAATTGGTCTGTAGATGTGATTGAAAAGCAATATCAAGATGGTACTAATACTGATAACGTTGAGATAAGGCTTTTGTTTCGGTTGGGAAACCAGTTTTCAATTAGTAAATGGCTTGAAATGGATTGAGCGTTAGCGGAACGAATATTTCAAAATTCCACATTAACCAGCAAGCTGGATTTGCCGATTGGATTATTTGCTAATGGTGATTAGTTTCTAAGCTTCTTGGATTATAACAGCTTCTTCCGAAATATGGAGAACACCTTAAAATTCCAGTTTTTTTTCCAAACTTTCATTGTCCTGATTTTAATTTCCCGAGAACTTATTTTAGATTAAATGCAGAATTTAATTGCTTTATGTAGGTCAGGTTTGATGTGTAAGTTATGTAAAAAATCAAACATTGCATTTGGAATTATGATAATTCGGAATTATGATCAATTCTACCCCTGCACCAGTATTAAAATCATGAATCAAAATCATATTTTCATTGTTATAATACATAGCAAAAACATACTTAATTTCCTAACCTCTACAAACATAAACCACACCTCTCAAATGAATAACGTCATATTCTATACAAATCAACCGAACCACGTCATTTTCTATACAATCAAGCTGTATATAAATCACTTCGTTAACCCAACAGAACCGCACAAACACAAACAATCACAGTCCAAATTAACTTTCAATTGTTTCATTTGTGGAAAAAGAAAATGCAAAAATTCCATTAACAGCGGGACAAAAAATCCTAAACGGTGTTTAGCGCATGCTACGGCCCATTAAACGTGCTATTGTGGAGCTTGCCTCAAATTAAGCTGCCACGCAGATAGGGTATAGTGGGGAGAACAGCGAGTTAAATAGAACGGGGTTTGAGTGGTGGTAGAGTCATGTGCAGGTTCCGTCCGGATCGCTACCACCATCTTATCATTTAACCTACCAAACAACAGTATTCCACTTTTTTGTTCCGGTGTAGGGATAAGGCACTTAAAATCACATCTCATCATCTTGGTGGGCAACGCGTTTGCGGTCTTGAGAGTGCCAATGTTTGTAGGTCTCACGTGCTCGTCAAAAGAGAACCTATATTGGGTATATACCGATTAAAATGCAAGACACGTACTGGAAAAAAAACATTTTGTGTCCTAATTATAAGATTACTAAATAAGTCTCTAGCGAAACATTTGTTTCATCTGATGAAAGCGGGTGCAGTGTCTCTGAGTGTGTTGCTATCGTCGCTGAGCGACGCTGTAATGTGCGTGTGTATACGCGTTACAACTACAAGTACGACCTAATAAAACAGCTCAAATTTATAATTATACAATTACAAAATAAATAGTCATTTTTCGCAGATATCTTTACTTTTGGTTAAATTAGTGCATCAACCTAATTGTACGGAATTTATCTTAAAAACAAAACAAAATACCATTTTTTTGTGCACTTATTAAAGAAATATTAAATATATTCGTGATATCGGTGTTACACCACTACAAAAAAAGTTAAACTGGCACAAAATTAGTATGAAAAGACCATTGCCCGTTGCTTTAGGTCAGAAAAAAACTAGTCGACAGCCTCAGGCCACACATTTCATCGAATGTGTCGTTTCATCGACAGCTTATTTCTGCTGAAACCTCATTTTTTTTAGGTATCTAAAACAAAAGTTAAGTAAAATAGGATAGGAGGTTAGACCTGCGACCACAAAAAAATATACCTACTGCACGTGGAAATGCGATGAAATGAAAATCCGGCGGAGTAAAACTTTCTATGAAATATTGGTCGGCTATTCAAGTTTAAACCCCATTTATTTAAAAAATTATATAAAATTCAACTCCCAGATCCGCTTACGCATGCTTATATTGTGGTTACTGTGGTACGTCCTTTAGCAAAGTCGGTACTATCAGTGCACAAAATGAGAACGACACCGCAATAATAAATTCAGCCGGGACTTTATTGCTTCTGCTGATAACTGCCTTTTGAGAAATCGATACATTTTGTGCACAGGAATTTGCAACGTCTAGTCTATCCTTTAGATATTTCGCTAGTTTGTTGCTGATGTTTAAGTCATCTTATATAACACACTCGTATAAAAACCGGTAAGGTGGACGTCCGAGTGCTTGACGTGTCAAGAGAAAATATTTATTTGCGTCGTGATATTTTCATGTGTTTTGGGAGATGTGACCTTTACTTTAGTTAAATGGAATGTGTTTTATATGGTGACCATATCTAAATTTCAAAGATGAATAAAAATGTTAGTCGATCGTATTGTACGAGTAAATGTCAGGTGCTTTCAATTGAAAATAAGTTCCATATTTAAAATTGGCGTGTTAAATATCAAAAGTCAACACATTAAATTTCTCATCGCGAAAATGAGTTGGTGATAAAAATAATGTTGATCTTATTTTATTAATTGCAATTTAAAGTATGGTGTCAAGTACAGCGACGAGCACTCGGACATCTACCTAACGTGACGTGACTGAAAAAAAATGCACGTGCATATATTTGTAACAATAATAGATACATTTTCCTGCTTAACTACGCATGATAGCAGAATAGATATCTATATAAATTTATAATAATACATAAATAAAGTATAATATAGAATATTAAGTAAAATTCCTTATAATTTGCACTGTGTATGTAAACTTTAAGAAATTGAGCTTTATAGCATGTACGTACTCAAGTCGTCCTCTCCTCACCAATGTTGCGGTGCCCAACAGGGTCCACAATTAAGTTTTTAATTTATTTTATATAGTAACTAAAACTTAAGTTTACCTAATATCTTGTAAGCTTTGTGGAATGCAATAAATGATTGAGTATTGAGTATTGAGTATTGATATATTTTTACTTTATATTATTTATTTTATATAATGCTAGGTTAAGTTCTATCATTGTCATAAGCATTCATTTTTAAATGACTGACTGTTGAGTTTCTTGCGGCGTTTCAGCAGTGGTCTCTTGGGAAGAGCTGGTAGAATTTTGACGTGTAAAATTGCCAGTGCGGCCTACTTACTAAATAAACTTCTTTATTTCTTTAAATAGTTCATCATCTTGCCCATAACCTAATAATTCAGGGTCATATCAGCCGTCATCACAGTATTCACTTCCTTGTTTTTCATATCGCTCTTCACACATTCCATCCATCTCTTCTTAGATCTCCCCCTTCTACGATATTTTAAATTCTTCGTCACATGACTTTCATTCCTCATTCTCATACCATTACAATCCCTTCCATTCAATAAAATAGTAAATAAATAAAAAGAATTCGATTAAATAAAAAGGTGCATATTGTAACAAAGTTGAGATCTCCTAGTAGGTCTAAAGGAACTGCGTGAAGTCTCGCTCTTTCACAAGAAGTGGTCATCATCATCACCTTCCTAGCAATCATCCAATCCACAGACTCGGTCTGCTCTATTAAGGAGCGTCCCCATTGAGAGTATTTGCGTGTAATGTTCGAGTGGTGTGGACGTTGAGCCGAGCGTTACTTAACTGCGGTTCACACAACTTGAATATTCGACGCCGGATGCTCATTACACACAAATGGTCTCAGTGAGGACGCTCCTTTAAGCGTTCTCCTCCACCTCGCTCTATCTTGGACATCGTCTTCTTTGAGCTTGCAGCTGTTCTGCTTTATTGCACTGAACCATATTAGTTTTGGCCTACCCCTCTCCACAAATGTAGTATAAACTAAATTATTATATTCTGTTTTTTTTTCTGGTACTAAACTTCAGCTGCAGTAATACCAAAGAAGACGACTAACTGCAATGTGACTAGACTCTGTCTTTTACGCTCGCCGTAAAATAAACTGCATAGCTATGACATAATAACCCTCCCTGATCACGAAAAGTATTTTCAAGTGGTTACAAGACCGTAAAAGACAAAACATTTACAATATAATTTAATGCTTAACTTTTCAATTTATTGTCCAGTAACAATTAGAGTTTGAAACGTAAGGCTCATATAGTATGGTGCAAAGTGGTGAAAGTTCGTGCTTGTTCAGTTTTGAATAATTGTCGACTTCGTATATCGATAATCCTTTAACCTACTTAACTGCCAAGCAGCACTTTTGGAATTATTATTATCTGGTGTGCGGATAAGACAACCAGTGAAACGATTAACAAAGAGACTTTCCATATTAGTCCTCAGGGTTGGCAATGAATTTGCAGTCTTAATAAACTCATCTTAACTGAGATGCTCGTCTAAAGATACGTTAAAGTCAACGCCAAGAAAAGCTGAAATTGTTATCCTTCAAAATGGACATTTCAGCAAAGATAGTTAATTTCGATGGCCCTTAGGTTAGCAGTCTTGAAGTTGAAATATAAATACCATTCGGACGTTGCCTTCTCCATTGCAAAAAAACGAGACCCCGTTTTGCTCGTGAATATACTCATAGTTATTTAAACAGTTTATCGTAGTATATCCGGCGATATCAAGAATATAGTAATGGAAGCCTCACGTGTTTGTATGACTCGAGTTCCATACATTATATACTCATACATAATGTATCCAGGCCGTCCTGATTTCGAATCCCTAGCGATCCTCGATGTCGTGTTACGTTTAGGAGAACGTTTCCCTTTACCTGTTTATTTATATGTATCATATAAAAGTAAATTCTTTGACATGCGTTATAATATTTAAGTAAAATCCATCCATACTAATATTATAAACGTGAAAGTAACTTTGTCTGTCTATTACTCACGGCTATACCGCTACATCGATTTCTATGAAACTTGTTATAGAGATAGCTTAAACCCCGAGGAAAGATATATTTTCATCGCTTGGAGAGAAGAGACTTTGACACAGACGGAGTCAGCTATAATATGACGTATCTTGTCTCTTGTTAGTTTGACAATCGCTAACGATAGCGATGTACATTTAAATTGATTATACATAAATACATAACATCACGCCTTACTTCCCAGAGTGGGGTAAGCAGAGCTACAGAAATACCAACCACTCTATAAATACTTATTTGACCACATTTTGCAGAAGTAGACTAAGATGTTTACCAGTGACAGGTTGCAAGTTTATTATAGTTTCGGAGTTGTTTTTTTTTAAGTACTTACAGTTTCAAGTCACTAGTTATTCTTTATTTATCACTTACCTGAATATTATGCCGAATTATCAACCAACCAGCTTATTAAACTTTAAGAGTTTCTAACTCCAATCAGTAATCGTTATAGTTCTGTCATATCTGTCAAAATGCTACACTTATTATTTTGAAGACAATCCAAGTTGCAACCCTGAATTTTAATATTAAAATCCTCAACAAAAACATTCAATAGTAAGGAGCTATTGAATTCAACACTTAATATAGCCTAAGAACTTTGAACAGTCTAAAATCCTGAAAAACTCACACATTTAAAAGTTTCAAGTGAATTTACAGTTGGATCCCTCGTCTATTTTATGACAATCCTTCAAACTATTGTTATGGTAAAATGGATCGTTTTCCAACTTGGAGGGTCGTTGAAAAACTTCCAAAGCTCTCTGAAAGCTGTTTATTGGAGATATGAATAATATGGTGAGGTCAGAAGATGTTTGAGTATTCACGGTATTGTGACCTTTCAAAGTTATTTAATAATATTAATTTGAATTACTACGCTGAAGTTCTTCAATACAGTGTTATCATTTTAATGTTTGTATTATGTTTATGTCTTTGGCATTTTAAATTCCAAACGGATGGACGGATTTGGACGCAGTTTTTTTTTCATAGAAAGCTAGTTTAATTGGCCACATGTGCTGCCACGCCCACACAAGAATGGAATGGGATGGCTATTCGCGCTCTCGCGCGAAGAATTTAAGATGGAGATAGTTCGCGCGCGCCTTGATGGCAGCGTCAAATTCAAATAATTGCTGTTTACTTTCACTTTCACAAAAAAATGTTTGTCAAGATTAAGAAGTTATAAATACTCAACTTTTGAATCAAAAATTATCGCTAAAAATCGTAGGATTTCGAAGACTCAACCAAAAACATGCGAAAACGGTGTCATGTTTGAAAAATTAAACCATCGAGGATTTTGTTTCTAATGGTGTTTTCACACTGTGTCTTTTTTGTGTAGGTTTTAATTGTTAATCATAGACACATCGTTATAAAAGACGAATATTGTAAACAACTCTCTAACAAAACAGATATTATTTATTTAAAAAAAATTGAGCTCATGGAAATCAAAAGTACCTGCTATAAGGGCGACGATCAAACCAGCGAGTCCGATGAAAAACACATACAGTTCGCATATATTTTATCTTTTAAGAGGAAATTCAGGGTCTGAAATCGCTGTGAGGGCAGAGATTTGTGTCAAAAGCGTATTTTGTTTCAGAGTCTTGGATGTTTTTTTTAGTATTTTGCTGTGTATTTATCTACATAAGTATGTCTATCGTTGTCTAGTACCAGCTTAGAGCTTAGTTCCGGATTAGGTCAATTTGTGTTAGATCGTCCCCTGATATATTTTTTTTATTTCAACGTATTTGAACCTTTCAAAGTACCAGATGCTCGCTTGCGGTACGGTGCGGTATAATCAATTGAAATAACCCTAATACTTAACTCGTTTTACTTTTCTTTCGTTGATAAAATAAAGCGATACGTTGTGTCGCCAGCACTAGTCCTGTCCCCCACATAAACGCGTCTTAAAAGAGTATTTACTGAAAGTCAGCAAGTTGTCTGTGCCCCTGGCATTGCTGATGTTTGTCTACTCGTTTGCCTTTCATCTCCTTCTCTGTTTCTTTGTTTTTTTTTTATATGTATATGCCAAATAACATTCCTTTTTTGGGTTTGCATTTTCAATACTAACCCATACAAAATCGGTCCCCTAAATTATGACACTGCTATCCAAAGCCATGTTAAGGTAATTAAAAAAACATGGATAACGTATAAACGAATCCGTTCGAATTACGCATCGGTTTGACAAGGGCTTTAAATTTCCATTACGACCTTTTAGAACTTTAAATTTCATCGATAATGACACAAAAATCTGTAATCAGCGTTTCTTTGATTGTTATCATGAAAGAAATGTCCATTGAAAGGATCCTTACAATTACTACAATGTTAAGAAAAAGGGACGTATGTGCAATTCAACGTCAACCAAATCTAATCTTTTTCTGGGTATGAATAAGGTTGTTAATGTAATAGGGGTTTTTGTAATAGATGGTATTCTTCCTAGGATAGAAAAGCTTTTGTTGCAAATACGCAGGGTTAATACGTAGGATGCCAAGAACTCAATAAAAGCGTTACATTGTATGAAAATTGGAAAACTTGGCACTGGACACACTCAAAATCATTAAATTCGGGTCACTGTCCATGTTAATTTGTACGTACAGTGACCCGTTTTTGTCATGCTGTTTGTCTCAGTACCGAATCGTCTATGTAGCAAAATGTGATTTTGATGTTCTGCGTTATGTTAATAGGGCAAAATGCTAATATGAAGCCTGACATTTCGCTTCTTGGGTAATTTGCGTCACTGGACATTTTGCTACATAGACGATTCTGTACCGGTTGCATTCGCCCTTGTTATGCTCATTACCAGACAGAAGTTTTTGTGGCAAAAACGTCAATTCACTGGGGACTTCCTTCCGATGTTAAATTTATCGATAACTGTTTCATTTACTTATAAAGTGTCACAGTAGAAAGGTAATATTCATCGGAATGCTGATCACTACCCATTGATGAAATTCAATCGTTTCCCATACAAACTAAACTTAAACGAAGAGTGCCTTGCAACAAAGGCGTATTTAGGTAAATTGTAAGACATAGTGAAACATAATAGTATTTATAGTAAACTCTAATAAAATACTGAAACTAAAAAATACTATTGGTAGATAATCATTTATTTTTAACGTTATGCTTATGCCACTTTTAAGTTTTGAGATACGGTGTATAGAAATTGCATGTTGATATTATACGTTAGGTCATATTCATACATAATTAACTTTCATAAGAAAGTAAAATTTATCGATAAATTATTATCGTTTGGAAGTCCCTAGGATAACTTTATTCCACCACAAAAACTTCTATGTCTGCTCATTACATAGCAAAAGGTGTCTGTAGCCGCTATTTTATTTTTTAATAATATAAGAAAACTGTTATCTGTTTGTATAAAATGTCACCACTATGTCCGTGTGGTTGCCGGGTTAGAATAGTGCCAATCCATGTCTTCCCGTGGATGTCGTAAGAGGCGACTAAGGGAATAAGAGCTTGTAGTAACTGTTAGGCGATGGGCTTGCAACCTGTCACTAATACGCTAGTAAACACCTTGACTGTTTG
The DNA here is from genome assembly GCA_949316455.1 of Acleris holmiana. Lineage (NCBI taxonomy): Eukaryota > Metazoa > Arthropoda > Insecta > Lepidoptera > Tortricidae > Acleris > Acleris holmiana. The sequence goes on from OX438785.1 coordinate 9,592,039, forward strand.
TAAAAAATGTGTTTGTCTTTTTAGAGTTGTTGGTATTCCTTTGGCTCTGCCTACCCCACTCTGGGAATGAAAGCGTGATGTCATGAATCTCACCACTATTAGTCTTAATTAAAACTGTATATTGTCCGACCGACAAGTTAAAACTCTTTTTGTTAATTTTCCCACGGAACCCCAACGACCAATTCATAAATCAAATCGCGGTACACAAAGTTACAAAATAGTTCAACATTTTACATCCACATGGAAGTTTCAAATCGCGTAACTGCCCATTCTGCTAAATCCCGAGAGATCCGGGGAATCAGGAACAATCTGTGAAACGTGAACATTTCCCCGAGTCAACGGTAAGACATGCTCCGAAGAGCTATTCTAGCGTTTTCCTGTTTGATTGTCGTTAATAATTGGAAGTACTTGTTAGTCTTTCTCTCATAATAGTCAGTTTGGGTACTCGTAAAGAAAGACTATAATTCGTTTTTTTTTAAGATGAGAATATAGCCACTCGTTTTTCTCTGTAACAACGTCAAAATTAGAAATAAAAATCGATTGTCTCTACTATAAGTAATTAATAAGAAGAATTAGAATAATTGCACAAATATTTCTTAGTACTGGCTACGTTATTAAAGGCAACATGTGCGAATTTGACCGTTATTATTCTAATGTTAAAAAAATGAAGTATAGCTGTGACATCCCATTTAAACACATAATTATTAAGCTACTATAAATACGACATTGGTCAAAACCCAGCGACGCCGTTCAGAGATAGCCAAGATGCGTTCGCTAACTAGCGTTTCGAATTTTCGATTCGTTTTGTTCTTAATGTGGTAGATCACGTAATGCGTAAAATCTCGTGTTCTACCAGTGACGCGATTGGTTTAAAAACCAAACGAATAGAAACGTTAGCGAACGCATCTTGGCAAAGGGCTTCACTAATTAAATAAATAATCGCTTATTTTTAAATGTCTCGTTTGTGGGTACCGTAAGTGATTAAAATTACGAAATACGACTGTTACAGGCGTAAACTATTATCTATTCTGTGGTAGTAATAAAAGGTTTACATTTGGTTCGTGTTTCGCATAATCGGTTCGGCATAAATCTTTATGTAACTTTCTGAGACATTGAGATGGTCATTAGCAAAAATCATCGAGTGACAAAAAAGTCAGTACAAAAAATATGTTCTTATGTTGTAATAATCATTATAAAATTATAATGCTTATGTGATTTTGTTGCGATTAAGCTGTATTTTATTCTGATAATTTTACCGCTGTTTGTTTTATATTATTAATTTATTAACGCCCAAACACCTGCTAAATACCTAAGAGTGTAAAACTTCGTCAGTTTGACGTCATCGGCACCAAAAGTTTGACCCCTGGGCCTCTATTCTACATTAAAACAATATTGCGTTTGACGTTTCTTAGAATCGTTTTTGACTCGGTCACTATTTACTGTCAAGTACATTATGGTTATCAAAACGTTGACTTCAAAGGCGATATCGTTTTTACCGTGTAGAATGTCAGCCCTGGTGATTTTTAAATCATTTTGGCTGTCAGATCCATTTCGTTAATATCTCTGATATAACAAGAATCAACAAAGTTTCTTAGACTTTTCATAAATATGTCATTGATACCTTTCGTTAATATCTCGGATAAAACAAGAACTAACTGAGTTACGATGTTGTTTTTTTATGGCATGGTAAAGGCAATAGTAAGTAGTATCTGTGACCCATAGACATTTGCATTCTCAGACTACGATCTCAAGACGCAAAATCCGTGGAACCCTGAGGAGTAAGATGGAATGCATTTGCATAATTATGCTAGTAATTTCTCTGGTTGTCCTATCCCCACAGCGGAATTGAACAACGCGAACGCTGTTGCTTGGCGTTCTAGTAATATCGTCAATTAGTCCTCACGGGGTCAATGTCACCTTTTGATACACTGTGTGTGTGTATAGTACACACTTGAAGCACTAATTATATCTCAGATTAAAATCCAATTATCAAAAGACGAAACCTTGACAAATCGATTTCTCGGTCGTTAATCTAACAGTTTCTAGACACAATATAACCTTGAAAATGTATAATTATCTTTATCCTAAGTGAATGGAAAAAATATAATTGTATCTTGTCAGTGTGTGTTATTTGATTGTTTCTTTCGTCAGTGTTCTTCGTCTTAAGCGATCTCCTCGGCTAGCTGTCGCTTTTCTCTCACACTCGCATCTGACAGTAGGTATATTTGTCACTCGTGTTTGATAGAAAAACGAAGCTTGCCGAGGGGCTTTAAGAAAATATAGAGGTAGTTTGAAACTCCAAGACATACGTCTGTACTTCACTTTTGTACAATTTCCGAAGACATCTACACAAACAAAGTCACGGGCAAACATTAGTACCCGTATACAAATAATATTGCTATCAGTGATACATTATCATATAATAGAGCCTCTGTCCATTACATTCTGTCACTCGAGGGTTCCGCATACAGCGGCGGAGTGTTCAATATTTGTCTTTCGGATGTATTAAATCCCACTCAGATGCTTTCAAATCTTGCATGGTATTGTTTGGGTTAGTTTAAGACTAGTTTTACTTCAATTTCTGATCTTCGCTATTGGCAGCCTAATGGATAATCGTACCGCAGCCTATGACACAAGCATCGGTGTGTAAGTTCTGTTAGAAAAATAGAGAAAATAGTAAATAAATTACCCTCTTTAGGCTACAAATAGAGAGATATGACGTGTAAGTGGAAAATTAAATCCACCAGCAAAGAAATAAAGTTCAATTCACCTTTTCTCTTAAGAGGACCGTGAAGCAAAAAAATCCATACAAAGTGCGATAACGTTTTTCTACCCTTAAACGTTGTCCAATTTTTATCATTTTTTTTTATGTTGTAGATATTATGAAAACTATTTCTGTCTGTACGTTTTCTTTTACACAAAAATATTAATAGGAAAGATAAAAAAACATGAGTGGAAACGTATACATCTACTTTTTCATTATATTTAAAACATATTAAAAAATTGTGGAGATCGGATTAGATTTAGGGGGTGAGAAACTTTATCGCCCGGAGCTAAATTTGTATGGATTATTTTTGACAGCTACGCGATTTAAGCATCGCTTCACCATCCTCTTAAATGCCCATTTCAACTAAAAACAAATAAAACTGAACTTTATAGTCTTTAAAATATAGTTTAAACTAATTTGTTTTGGTTATGTACTTCCTATGGCACAAGGATCTCACGACGTTATAGTAGTTTTTTACATTGATATCTGACGGGCTTCGGCGGTTTTTCAATATAATATCTTTATATTAAAATCGTTGTTTTGTGTATTTAATACACAATTATCGCTTATTGCACAAATATTTGTCCTTACCGGAATCGAACCCGGGTTCCGTAGCTTCATAGGCAGGGTCACTACCAAAAAGGCTTGTTCAAAGCGGCAAATCTCCCTAAAGGATTGAAAGTAACTTTATGAGTCGAAAAGCATTTTAGTGGGAAGGGAACGAATTTGGGTATTAGTGGGGGAATTAGGGGCTGCCAATACAAAGATAGCGGGGTGTCAAGGAATTAATATACTTTTGGATATGGTGAAGTTTTCAGAAACCAGCGCCTCTATTACACGGTGAAACCATATTGCCTTTGACATATTATCGTATTGTCAACGTTTCGACAGCTCTTATTTTCTTGACAGTAATGGCGGCCAAGTTAATAACTATATCAAACATATCGCACCTTCGGTAGAACAAGAGCACAATGTACAATGTGACTACAGGGGAAATTGTGCCCTAGTCCGGTAGAACAAAGGCACAATGTACAATGTTGCTAAAGGGGAAATTATGCCCTTTTCCTACCGAAGGTGCGATATGTCAAAAGCAATAAGTATCGTTTTACCCATCCTCCTCTACAATAGAGGCGAAGAATTTTGTATATTTCCAACTTCCAACCAAAAAAGATGGGTTATGTTAGCTCTAGAAATCTGGTTAATACCAGGTAAAAAATTATTTAAGATTGTCAGATTCATATATAAGAATTGTCAATTTTAAATAATTATCCTGTTAATAAAGGTTAACGTAGGGTTAACATTAAGGCAATTCCTAGAAAGTTTATACCTATTTAAGGAATAAAATTAAGAAACGTTAACTTTTCCGCTGAGTGTCGAAAATAAGCTATACTGTTATAAGACAAATGGTGGTATCTCAGACAAAACTGTAGCAAGTGCAAGCATACTACTAACGGGTGAGGGTGGATCTGCTTCGTTTATTGAATTCGATATTCTGCTATTTGGCGTTGAGAGAAGTATATAAATGGCGACTAATTTTCGTAACTCAGCGGAAAATTTAACATTTCTTAGTTTTAGTTCTTAACTAAGTAGGTACAAACTTTCTAAGAAACGCCCTTTTACGTGCAAACGGGCATATAAGTACCTACTTAGTCGTATAGGTCTTTTGTAGGGGTATGATATCGTTCCCTCCTAGAACAAGTAAGTTTTATGTCAACGCTAGATGGCGCTACTGGTTCTACCCTGAATAAGAGTCCGAAAATATTGAATGGAAATCCGATATCCGATGGAATAGTGGCATTTTATAATATTAATGATATGCGAAT